>MU968317.1:25243804-25970818 GCA_034641835.2 Pinus albicaulis
TCCATGGAGTCTATACCGAGTCCCTTTGTACCCCACTATAGCCCTCCATCCGTCATTGCTTGGTCTCTCTCTTGTGTCGCACATTATGACCTTCAGTTCCACTGTCCCCCATCCCTGATGATGTTGTGTCAGTCACTACCATGTCATTCATGCCCTTTATGCTCTAGCAAGGGAAGTCGTCCATTAGCTACTCAGTCCTTCCCACTTCACTATCATCATTAGTGTCAGTTTGTCCATCGCTCTACTCTTTTCTCTTGTGCCCTAGTTGAGAGTCTCTCATTGCCTCAACTATGGTGGACCTCCTTCTGTCAACATCAGCTCATTCATTCCAGAAGCCAGGTCTAGAGGGCGGTGTACCTTGGTTCCAGCTTCCACTCTTGTTCTGTGCCTCGGATCAGGCAAAGGGATACCTCCTTTCCCTTTGGCTTGATTGTTTCTCCAGCTCTTTTCCGCATGATCAAGATTCGTATACTTGATGGTCCAGTGATCCAGCAACAGCTCTTGATGATTCCCGGGTGTGTGTGAGATGCTTCAACCCTCCTGAGGGGGTGGCCCTGCAGGTAGCCCCCGACATGCCTGGATGACCTCTTCTTTGCAACCTTCGATGCAGCTCCAGATATTTGATGATGTTGGCCATACCCACTTGCAGCACCTCTTTGACTTGCATGTATCAGTCAGATTTTCTGAGCCCTTCCCCATTTACAGGGGGCATTTGGGTTGTCTTTGTATCTCATGTACTCAGATATTATTGTACAAGTCCTAGCTGTTATCCCAGGAACAGCATGTATGTGGGATTCCTCATTGTATTTTTTATCTGGCTCATGATTATGCCAGCTGTACTTTATGGTTCGGTCCCTTTTTTACTAGACACACTATTCTTTTGTACTTTGTCTCGACAGGCATAGGTATGCCTCCCCCGTCGCCTTCAGCACAGGTACCCTCTCATAAAAAGAGACTTGTTGCACCTGCGAGTCTCGTCTCCTCAGGGTCTAGTCCTTCAGCACACTATCTACCTTACATTTCTCTCTCTGACATCCCTTTTGTTGTCTAGTGATTGTGTTCTTACAACGTACTTCGGTCATACGATTTGCTCCTAACACTCGCACGCTGGGGGGCAATCTGTTACACCATTTTTTGTTCATCTAACCTATTATCATTAGATGGACCCAAGTACACCATGTAAGACTAGTTTTGCCCTAAGTAAAACTGCTTTCACTATGTTAAAACAGGAAACCCCAAAAGGAAATATTAAACAAACCTATATTTGTTTGATTTTCCTCATGGAATAATTAATTAAATCATAATTTAATTATTATTCCCAGTCATGTTTAACCCAAAATCAAAGAAATTAATTAGATAAACCTTTATTTATCTTATTATTTCTAGGAATAATCATTTAAACCTTATTTAGATGATATTCCTTGTTAAATATGACCAAATCACCCACAAATAATTAAATAAATCACTATTTGTTTAATTATCTTTCAACCACCTCCTTAAATAATTAAATAAATCATTATTTATTTGATTATCTTCTAACCACTTCCTTAAAAAGATAAATAAATCATTTATTTATTTATTTTTGAAAAATTAAGGGATTTGACCCAAGTCAAATACCTTTTCCCTCCAACAAATATAATAAAATATTCCATAAAAGTGGATCTAGATCTGGTTAACCCATGCACCAAGATCTAGAATGACCCAATATTTTGTTATAAATAGGAGGGTTTTTCCTACCATTCTTCACCTTTTGTTGCCTATTAGATCACTCTGGATCTATACACTTGGTCACATATCTCCATCATTTTGCTCCCATTGAGCTCTACTCTTTGCATTGGGTTTTCTACATCAACTAGAGAGAGAAATCTTAGATCTGAAGTGCTGAGGACTTCCAAGAACCCATCCCACTGAGGGGAATTGGATACTCCTTCTGGTTTTCCTCCCAGGTGCCCCATTAATACAAAATTTCTTTCAAAAATTGTTCTTGTCTTGTCTATTGGTATATGGAGCAAACCCTTATTTTTACTGCTTAATGTCTTTCCATGCATAGATTTGGTGTTTTGCAGCTCTTTTCTTGTCTAACTAACCGCAGATCTGAAGATATTGGCAGCCACTTTTGTTGTTAGGGCTATTAGTTATGCGTAGCTAAAGTGGTCCTTTTTCGTACACTTCGACAAAGGATTCATACTAACACATAAGCCCTAGGCCTATCCCATTTAATATCGACCAACAGCCCCGCAGACGAGCACCAGCATTTTCATATATATATAACCCGCCCCAAGCACCAAAACCTTTGTATTTTGTTAAATTTTTGGGTTTTAATAAGTATTAAAGGGTTCCACCAGTGAAAGTTTTGAAACAAGATTCGTCGTTGATCTTAAGCCGATCAAATGGCCATCGCTCTATCACATCGACACCATCCAAAGTTCTTCCCCACCGATCGCTTGCCTCCGATTACATCTGGACCATCCACGCGTCTAGATCGGACGATCCAGATCACATTTCCTAACTTTGGTTTAAAACATGCATCCCCGCTCATAATGCTTTTTTGGCCAATCATAGTCATTGATCTCTGCAGATCAACAGTCCTCCTTCACCCTTTCTCCACCTGTGTATTGATTCATTTTAAACCCAGGTTTGATCCTGGCCATCGATCTTCTACACCCAATGGCCCATATTAACCCTGATAGGCTTACTTCCTATGGGTCCTGCCTCCTTCCAGATCTAATCTCAGCCGTCCATTCTTTCATCCGACAACCCATATCAAAACCGCCCCACCTATTATCATCTGCGCACTTATCTGTTATCGCGCTCTTTCCACAACCGTCAGATCTGAGACCCTTGATCTGATGGTCAACACGGTTTTCATGTAATTTTAAGTACGGAGGATAATCTTCAGAAATCACGTGATATAAATTGTTTTTAAAAGACACGTGTCGGGCGGGGACGCATATTGCATTCAAAAAGGCAGAATTGCCTCACCGCCCTTTTTTCACGCGAAACCTGTGGTTTTCATCCCCGAAACCACTTTTACCTCTTCTCCATGGTGATTCATCGTGTGCCTCCTCAGCCATTGATCCTTATGAGCCAATCTCATCCGACGACTCATATTCCTCTCGAAACCCATTTGATTTTTAATTCATTTCTTCCTCCGCCAAAGGTTTCTAACCTATTTTTTCCGCTTTTTCTCCCATTTCTTTGTTAAGCGACCCCTCTGCATTTGTATTGACCTAGTTGCTCCCGACCATTGATCTCTGCACAATCAACGGCTTTGACTTAATTAACACCATTGTTCTTTCCGAACAGTCTCCATTTGATCTCCACATCGGATCTCCACCGTTGGCTGATGCCATCCAATGGCTACGCTCCTCCCCTCATCCTCTAAAGCAGTTTTCACCCAAAAATGCAGGATTTATTAATTTTTATTGTTTTATGCAGGATTTAATGGTTTTTCCATTATATTGGAGAAAAGACAAAAATCGGGGATGATGATTCCTGTGACTTTGATTCATAAAAAGGAAGCCATTCACAGGGTTAGAATCCACGTTTCATCGATGCTTCATGGGCATTGATCCCATATGAGCCCTTTGCTAAACTTGCACATCAACAAGACACATACAATTAAAACAAAGTTAAAGAGTATCAGTGTTGAAGATTAAACACAGCAGAACAGAAGATTGAAGATGAATTCCATAGTTTAATGGATTACGGCTAAAATCGATTATCAAAAGCCTAATCCATTGGATTAAACACAATTAAAGAAAATCATAAAAATTTATTAGACAGAGGAGCCTCCACCACCACATCATATGCTAATTGATTCCTCTCAGCTACCCAATTCCACCTGTAGCCACAAACATTCAACAGAGGCTGAATTATGATCAGAAAATCAGATATTTGCCTCAGCACAGCTGAATAGTTAATTCTGCCAAAGGAACTTAATGCAAAAAATATCAGCAGAGTTACTATAGCATAACACGGAGCCTTAAAAGTCAACAAAATCTCCCATCGAGCTTAATTCTAAATGTAAAACATTTAATATAGAGGACAGATATGTAAACTTCTCCATCGAGCCCCTCAAAGGCCGAGAAGTATTAACTCTGTATTAATTGACCTGGGAGATCTGTTATCCCCTCCCACCTCCTCATTTCTTCTATAAATACTTTTGAAGAAGATGAGATATACGTTGGTTGATCACTAGTTGTAATACTGAAACTCTCTGAAATAATACATAGTCTGTTGAAGATGAAGAAGAAATTGAAGTCTTGGAAGCCCTGATGGTGTTGTTGCATGCTTTTTCTTGAGAAGGCTCTATCATTGGATCCATGAGCTTGGTTTCTGGTGAAGTATTTTGAAATTTTTATTGTTTTATCCTGTTTTCATTTTGTTCCATAATTTCTTACTACAGTAAGATGAAATTTTTAGGCTAGTAAATGACTCCTGGAAGCACCTTAGATCTGTTTATCCTTCACTATTTTATGTTTTCTTCTTGTTATCACTTAGGTTTTCCTTGAAGTTGTGGAAAAGGAAAGTATACCCGAGGTAACCACAAACCAACCTTCAGATGCAGAATCTAGCCAATCTGCATCCAGAGAGGGCTCTCTCTTTATAATTTATCTTTGTTCTTAGAAGGTTTTAGGCTAGTTATAGATCCAAGAGTTTGTTTGAAAAATGGTGGAATCCACAAACTAAGGGAAAGGTTGAAAGTTTTCAGTCCATTGGGCTATGGAGTCAAAGGATGGCTTTACTGGATTTCTATTCTACACACAAGATGGCTTTACAGGGCAAGATAGCTAGACATAGAACAATCCTTAAAATTTAAAGTGGATGGGATGATTTTGAAGGGATGAAAGGCAGCTAAGAATCTTTCACCATGTTCAAAAGAAAGAAATGAGATGACTACAAACAAAGAGCAATGAAGAATTATTTATTATAGTAATCAAGAATGTTTAAATTAGCAAAGCAAGAGAATTTAAGAATTCATGCTTATAACCAATTTAGAGGAAAACATTAAGAACAATCACATCTGAAATCAGAGTACAATTAAGTAAATTCTGATTCAATCCTTTATGTAAATTATTCAGAAATGGACATAATGATATTATAAACTGAAATAAAACTTAAGACATAGGGTAGAAAGACTTATTGAACTGCAGTCCAACACATGAATCCTGCAAAAAGTCCTGAGCTTCAAATTGTCATCCAGTAAGCCACGAATAAATTTCTCCAAAATGCTTTTATTCCGAAAATCTCAATGTTACAACAAAGTAATAGAATCCACCCTCAATACTCTCTTTGAGGGTTTATTTATACAAAAAATAATTGAAAAAATCTCACACTAACCTAGCCAATAATCTAGGGTGACTAAAGAGTAATTTACAAATAAACAGGAGACAAATGGTCTCGTAGATAGAATAATAAGTAACTGTTGATGTGCTATTTCCTCATTTTGCTGATGTGCTGGAGGTAAGTGCTGAAATAGGGCTCGATGCTGTCCCTTTGAGTAATTCTTTAGCTTGTTTGACACTCTTTGTTTCTACGGATACTCTTTAACCTATGTAACTGATACTCTTTCATCTATGCTCATTTTTATCTTTCACATAATAGTAAAAAGATAAAATTCTCATCCTGAAGATAATTTTCATAGAATTTCCAATAGGTCACTCCACCATTGATCTTCTAGTATCATAGTCCTTTTCAGTTTCCTCAATGTCTCATCGGCCTCTATGAGTTTGTAAAAAGTGGGCTCATTAGGAAACAAATACTTTATTTCATGTTCTAGATGAGATAAATTCTTCAACCTGTCATAGAGATTTCTCCCTGTTGGCAACGTTGTTTCTGGAAAAATGATAGAACTAGCAGTTGTATTTTGAGCATGGATATCTATTTTCTTAACATAGGTTTCCAGGTACATTATCTGGTCTTCTGTGAGCGTAGGACTGGGTAACCCATTGTCCAACAAAACTTGAAACTTTTCTCTGAAAGCATTAATATCAGCCAAAATATCTGAACACTTCCTTTCTAAATTTTGCATAAAAGTTCTTTTAATGAAAACTCTTTTTATCATCAAAATAGTGTCGTCCTGTCTTCAATTCCTAGTACTGCAAGCTGTTGTTTCGTTCGGGTCTTCAAAAATTGAATAAGTTGATTGGCCTGCTCAGGTCTACCTCTTAGTTCATCTCTTGTTCTGTTTATTTCTTCCTGAGCTACTTTAATCAAGTCATTTTGTTCAAAAATTTCTTGAACAGAGGGCAAAATACTTTTTATTAACTCAATTATATTACCCCAAAGAATTTCATTTATTTCCTTCAAAGGCTTCTCTAATGAAAGATCTTTTTCTAAAGCCTTAACTAATCTTTCCAATCTTTTAATTTCCCTAGTATTATCAGCAACTGTTTTCTTAGATGTATCATATTTTTGCTCCAAGTTTTCTAACTGCAATTTTGTGGTTTGAAGTTCTGTGACTCTTAGTTTTAAACTTTCCATTTGCTTTGTCAACTCATCAGAACTTAAACCAGAAGTGTTTACCTGCGCTGGCTCTGTTTGTTGTTTTGCTGTTGTAGTACCTGTAGTTGTAGTAGCTTTTGTGACAGATGTTTGCATGATAGCTTCCTTTTCCTGTGAAGCTTGTTCCAACTCTTTCTCTATTACACTTAGTTGCTCAATCACTTTTAAGAGCAACTCCATTATCTCTTCCTGTGAATTTCCTTTCAAAACTTCTTGGGTCTGAGGATGCCTTGAGGCTGGAAATTTTAGCTGCTTTATCAGTGCAGCTATGTCATCATCTTTCTTCTTGATTAGTGCCTCAATGCTTTTAATATATTTGGGGTTGTGACCCAAGCTGATAATTATGTCTTCCAGAGACTTTATTCTATTATCTTTGGCCTGAGAAGAGGCCTTCTCAATTTGCAATTGGGTGCTTGTGTTATTTAAAGAATCTTGCAGCCTTAAGGCTGCCATGCCCTTATCAGTAAGAGTGGAATAGACCATTTCCCCAGTTTGTCTATGTAGCTCTATCTGGTCCAAAGGATGAATGTCCTTTGCCAGGACCTCAAAATTTGTTCTGATATAATGAGCTGCTGTCATGGGTTTTGGTACCTTGGACTTGAAGTGGCTCATTATCATTTTTCCTTGTGAAATGTCAAATGCTGACATTAGCCTTTCCCGATTATGTGGAGCCATTTTCAGATATTGATCATACACTTTCATTCTTAATGGATCATTCTTTGCCTTTATATTGATGAAGGTTCTCTTTATATCCCCTGCATCTGTTTTTGGTGGTCTGAAAGAGGATACCTCAGTACTCAACTGCTTTTGCAAAGCTTTTCCTTTCTGCTCTGTATGGGTCATACTAACAGAACCAGTTAGTTGACTGTCTTCTCTTCCATCATCAAACATCTCATCTATGATTTCCACATCTGGAAGTGGATCTGGTTTATGTTTTTTGGCTTGATGTATTCCTGAGGACTCTTTAGGATGAGTAGTATCTGGAACCTGCCTTTTCTTTCCTATTTCCATGTTGGATGGAGTTTGTAATTCTAAAACTTCAGGATGTTTTACCTGGGTGGGAGAAACTTGTGTTTGATCAGGTGCTCTGGAGGTTTGAGGTTTCTCTGCCATGACTAAAGTTTCAATGACCTGTATTTCAGGTTCCTTTCCTTTGCCTTTTGACTCTGCTGCAACTAGTGAACTGCCTTCCTGTAATCTCTGCTGTAGATTTGCTGCTGAAGAAGTGCCAATGTGAGGTACCTGCACTTGACCACAAGATTCTAGGTCATACTTCTTCTCAAGATCTTTCATGATTTTTTTCATTTTGTCTTCTTCACTTTCTTCCTCAACTAGTGTTCCTTCAACCCATTCATCTTGGTTAGCATATTGTTCTATATCAGGAATCTTGTGGTGTATGTAAGGGGATGATTTGTTCTTTATTCTTTTTTCACAGATAAAACCAAATGGATCATAAGGAACCCAACAGAAAGTTCTTTGGAACTTGCAATGGATTTGTAGTATATTTTCTGCTTCTCGCTCGGCCTCCCTAGAGTTGCAGATGAAAGGACCTAATTGACTTTTGATCCTTAGTTGGGCTTTCTTCTTCACACTACAAAAATGGATCACATCTGAATTATTCATTTGCCTGAAATATTCCAAGGAAAAAATTCTCATGGGCACATATCTTGGCAACTTGAATGGATGTAATTCACATCCATAGATTCTGATGACTGAATGGTTTTGATATAAATACCAATCTCCAACTTTATAATTCCTTGAAAGTTGCAAGGTCTTCTTGATTTCATTACTGAGCCTTGGAGGAGAGATTCCTGTCAACAAGGTAGTTGCGGGATATACAAAAAGATCGATGAACTCAGTATAGGAATATGGAGAATCATAGGAAGAATGAATTATGGGAGACCAAAATATAACTGACCTAGGGTTTCCCTTGGCATCAAGCTTTTTAACAGGGATAGGGAACTTTTTTGATTGATAAAAGATAATGATATGATAAATAACTGAGGAATATTTAAAAACTTTCTCATCATCTAGTCTCATGAACTGGTCATGGATCTTATTGGCTATGAAAGAGGCAAAGTCATATTTAACTTCAGGAGGTTGCCCAGGAGTAAAGATAGACAGCAAAACCAGGGTTATTTCATCAACATATTCACTTGTATTGAAACCCAAGACAAAAGATATCATATTTAGGATGAGCCTTCCTAATTTAGTGAAATAATAAAAACCATAGGGAGGAGGTCCCTTAGGTTGATGTTCAGGCAACATAAAATTCTGGCAAATGGACTCCAATTTTTCTGGGGTCAATTGATTAGACTTTTCAATCAATTCTTCCATAGACAAAGGTGCTAGTTCTTGATCTGGTTCAAAATGTAGCATTGCATTGATAGCCTGGGGAGTAATGGGGAAAAGAACACTCTGGTAAGGGGATATTACAGCTCTTTGAGTGGGATCATAGTTAGAATGGCAATAGTGGATAATTTCTGGGAAAGTAATGACTGAGGGGATGAGATATCTCGGGAGATTGGATTCCCACAACCCAATGACATCTTGCCCCTTCGAATAATTGTCTCTGCAGCGACAATAACTCAGAAGGGGGCTTTCATCAAAATGCAAGTCTTTAATCTGAAAATCTTTATCTACTAAAGGCAAATATTCTAACTCTCTGTGGGGGGCATTCAATGGAGTCACATTCAGGGCTGCCGGGGCTTCCATTTTGGTTCTTGTGGATTCAAAATGGAAGTTTCTGGGTTTTCTTCACAGGCCGGGCGTGATTTCAATTTAAATGAAGGAAATTAGCACAATTGCAGTTTCAGGGGAACAATTCACAGTTTTAAACCTCAGGGAATGATCTCAGTGATAAGATTTAATCACTAATCCAGTGGAAAACAAGGAAAACAGACTTTCTTTTGAAGTTCGAAGCGCTATAGAATAAATACCTGTTCTTAGAGGAAAGCTGGCTTTTAACAGGTATCAGGCGGTAGCAGGAGGATGCTTGAACACAGGTCTGGCGGAATTCTGGAGCGAAATTGAATAGAACAGTGGATTTCAGTGGAAATTTGAAATTCGTAGCAGAAAGCACAGTCGCGTTCAAATGGTGAAAATGACATAAAAACACGAAATTTTGTTTTATTTCCAAAGTCAAAAGAGGGGTTTTAGTTTTTCGAGGAGTGACATCACTTTAGTACGGGCTGACGTGGGGCAAGGGGGCCGGGCGGTAAGCGGTTAGTCCCCGCACCGCTTATTGGCAAAGGTGGTTTTTAATGCGAGGGAAACGATTCCATTGGGCGATGGACGTGTGGCCAGTGGACTATTTCAATACCACCATTCCCCCGCGCGTTAAAGTGCTGACAAGGGACAGCTAGCGGGATGAATGTTAGCCGTAGATCTGTGGAGGGGCGATCCAAAGGTGGAAGGGACGGGGAGATGGTGGGGCGTTATCGTGCGGGCCCGGCGGGGTTTTAAACGTGATTAACGTTATTAAACATCCCGGGAGGTGTCTAATAGGTGGAAAAGGTTGGTTATTAACTAATTCTGATAATTAATTAATCCCACTGTATAATGGAAATAGGGGTCGCGGTTGTGGTTGAAGCGTCGGGTGGGATGCCAGGTGGATGTGCCACGGTGGCATAGGAGCTTTTCCGAAGTTTTTAAGTTTGAATTAAACTTTGGTTTTATTTATATTTTTGTGTTAAACATACATATCATATGTTTAAAGTTTTTCTCATATATGTTTTTTTATTATATGATAAATTAACCGATATAATTAATTTACCATAGGGGCGGGAGTACTATATAATGATATATTTTAACCAAAGGGGTTGTATAGTGGGTTTTTATTTGAATGCACGGGGAAATAAATACTTTGGTTAAACTTTATAATAGAGGGGTTTTTGGATATTTATATAAAAGGAGTTATTATACTTAGGATAAGGCACTTTCACTAGGGATTTAATAACTAGAGTTAAACATTAATATGACAAAGGGACAAGGGAACTCAAAATACTTTGCACATCTAAGAAAGTGACAATTTCTGAAGTAAATTTCAATATCTCATCTTCAACACTTAAACTTAGAATAGTAAGTTATTTTGAGGGATTTTTTATGGAATTTTGCATGATTTTCCTAAGCAAAATGGGATTTTACTTAGGAAAATATTGAAAGTGAATGATAATGGATAACTTCAAGTACTTAGGTCTTTTTGATCATCAGGCCGAGGGTCCGGTCCCTCCAAAAGTCAAGGAAATGCCTTGAGCCCCTTTGATCTCCAAATACCTTAGCACTTTGGGAAAATTAGTAAAAACTTAGGGAAAAAGTGATGTGGGAAGTTAATGATTTTGACTTTTCTTTCTGTGAATTCTTCAGTGCATTTTCTGCTTGAATACTTGTGATGAAAGTAACAGATTACAAATATTTTAAAGCCATCATTCATCACATGTAATTCCACCACACCATCTACCTACCCTATCTACTTTACTCTACCATTTTCTCTTATTTATTAGGGTGCATTTGGACTTGCAAACCCTTATCAATATTCTTTTCTTTTACAAGGCAAATCTATCTAATTCTATCCTTATTACATCCAAGGGCTCAGATTAAACTATTGAGCACCTTTTATTAACTCTACCTATCTACTTATCTGCCAAGATTAAACTGTTTGGTCAGATATTTATTCTCTAATCTACAACATGAAATTGAAAAATGAATAAGTCAACTTTAAACAGTTTGACTCTTCATAAATTGTGGCAAAAGTTTGACAAGCTGCACAAAATTGCTTTATTACAGAAATGAAATAGTAGTGGCATTTGGATTTGCACACTTTCCTTGGTCTATTTTTTGTTTGGGGTTCATTTCTTTCACTTTTTTGACCATTTTATTTTTCTTACCCTTTGATTTTTCTTTTAGGGTATACCCTCTTTACATTTTTTAAATTTTTTGATTTTTTGGTTTTTTCAAGAATATGGAACACCTTTGCTCAAGAAAAAGGTTTGAACATATTCCATAGTTCAATCAAGACAATCATGAAAAATGACACCTATTGGTATAGGAGACTAACACTGGCTCCACTTGGGGATGGCTTTTCCTTGTGGAAAGTCAAGAACAACAGGTCAGATGCCTCAAAATGTCTTCAAACTGAACTATGTAATCTCCTTCTTCTGGTAGCTTTATTGTACATATGATAGTGAAACTTTTGAAGCTTAGGGCCTTCACTTCGGGCTTCAACTTCAAGAAGTCACCATCCAATCAAAACTGCATTAGAAAAGGATATATTATGTACAAGTTAGAAAAATCAAAACATCCTAGTAAATAGGATCAAAATAATGCTTCAGCATTCGACCATTGACTGGTCCTTCCTCAGCTTCTGAATTATCCAAATTCTTCAAAAAGTATGTGTTGTTTCCCTGCAAGGCATGAATGATATAAGGCCCTTTCCACAAGAAATCAAATTTCCCATGTTTCCCTTTTTCTTCTCTTCTAGAATCCCATCTTAGGACTTTGTCTCCTAGTTGAAAATCCTCTGCCTTAGTTCTTCTGTCAAACATTTTCTTTAACTTTTCCTGCAAGACTTGAGATCGTTGGTATACTTCTTCTCTGGTTTGCTGTAAGTGGATTGTTTGGTTAATTCTTCTCTGAATGTCATTTGGTTCCACTTGAGCTTCTTGAAGTAACTTCATAACATGAATTCCTAAAGATGATGGGAATCTTGCTTCAATGCCATAAACTAACTCATATGGACTAATCCCAATTGATTTCTTAGTTATAAGTCTGTCTGCCCACAAGGCATTGGTCAGTTTCTTATGCCAATTCTTTTTATTTTCTTCCAATAACTTTTTGATGATATTAATAAGGCTTTTATTGGAGGATTCTGCAAGTCCATTACCCTGAGGGTAATAAGCTGTTGAATGGCCTAAAGTAATATGATATTTACTACATAAACTAATCATTTTCTTTGACTTAAATGCAGCAGCATTATCTGTTATAATCTTTTCTGGACAGCCAAATCTTGAAAGTATATTGGTTTCTAAAAACCCTATAATCACAGAATCATTGGCCTGTCTGCATGGGATAGCTTCAATCCACTTAGTGAAGTAGTCTGTAGCAGTAAAAATCCATATGTGTTTCCCAGAAGAAGGGGGATGGATTTCTCCAATAAAATCTAATCCCCATTGTTGAAAAGGTCTTTCTATGGAAATTGGTTTTAATGGAAAAGGTAACAACTTTCTTTTACCCTCAAAGATCTGACACTTATGACAAGTTGTTACAAATTTCTTAACATCAGAAAATAAGGTTGGCCAGTAAAAACCAGCTCTTAAGATTTTGTTCGCAGTTGATTTCCAGTAGAGATGTCCTCCACAATCCCCTGCATGAAATTCATTAAGAATTTTATCAGTTTCATCTTTTAATAGACAATTCAATAAGATTCCTTCATGATTTTTCCAAAATAGAGTGCCATCTAAAATACAATATTTCAAAGATGTCATTTTCAAAAATCTTCGTTTCATTCTGGACAACCCTGGAGGATCTTGCAGGTTTAATAAAACATGAATGATATCAGTGTACCAGGGTGAATCTAAGAAAGCTTGACTGATCTTTGGAGTCGCCATCTCCTGTTCGTCATCCAGTTCGTTGATGTCTAAGGTTTGGCAATTAGTTTCAGTCATAAGTTGAGCTAAACCTTGACCCTTTATGAGTTTTGTTGGTTTAATTTCAATGTCATATTCCAAAATGGTAGCTATCCGCTTACCTCTTTTGCCTTCAATGCCATCTTGAGTCAAGATGTTTTTAACTACAGCATTAGGCAAATAAGCTATCACATGAGAATATAATATGTAAACTCTGAAATATTTAATTTCTTTTACCAATGCAAAAGCCTGTTTCTCCATGATATTGTATTTTAAAGATGCATCCCTAAGTGCTTTACTAAAAAATGCTATTGGTTTTTCACACCCTTGATCATCTTTTTGAAGTAAAACAACTGCAACTGTATGTTCAGAAGCGAATGAAAAAATAATGAAATCTCTGTCAAATTTAGGACTGGTAAGAACTAGTGTTCTTGTTAAAGCCATTTTAATTTCCTCAAATGATTGCTTGGCTTCTACAGTCCATTCAATGCTTGAATCTTTCCTCAACATGTTAGTAAGCAATCTAAGTAATTCAGCTAAACTAGAAATAAATCTTCTCAAGAAATTAATTTTTCCTATGAATGCTTGCAACTCTTTTATGTTTCTAGGATGAGGTATCTGTAAAATTGCTTGTATTCTTTCTGGATCAATCCTAATGCCATATTTAGAAATAATATGGCCTAAAATCTTTCCTTCTTCCAAACCAAAAAATGACTTTTTAGGGTTTAAAGAAATCCCATATTTTCTGCATTTTATAAATACTTGCCTTAAATGATCTAAATGTTCTTGATCTGTTTTAGAAAAAACAGTCAAATCATCTAGATAAATAACCATAAAATCATGTATTTATTTAGCAAAAGCAATGTCCATTGCTCTTTGAAAGGTAGCTCCTGCATTCTTGAGTCCAAATGGCATTTTGACATATTTAAACGTACCCCATGGTGTAGTGAATGCTGTTTTATCCTGATCATCAGGATGAACCAGAATCTGGTTATACCCTGAAAATCCATCCAGTAGAGATATCCTAGAAGATCCTACTACCCTCTGTAGAATATGGTCCATTTTTGGTAAAGGATAGTTATCTTTTAAAGAAAATTTATTCAAATTTCTTAGATCGACACACAGTCTAATTTCCCCAGTCTTCTTCCTTGTTGGTACCAGGTTAGAAACCCATTCTGAGAATCTGATAGGAGCTATAATCCCTGCTTCAAACATTCTTTTAATTTCCTTTTCAATTGAGGGTAATAAAACAGGATTTATTCTTCTAAGATTTTGTTTGAAAGGTTTCTGATCTGGTTTCAAAGGTATAGTGTGTTGAATGATGGATGTATCATATGATTTAAGATCTTCATAACTCCAGGCAAAAACATCCTGGAATTCCTTTAATAGTTCAACATATTTGACCTTTTGATCTTTTGGAAGAGATTTGGACAACTTAACCATTTTGGGATTTTCTGGGGTTCCTAAGTTGTATTCTTCCATATCAGCCTTAACAGGTTCCATTTTAGGTCTAAATGGAATATCATTTGAGTCAAAAAGATCTTCCAAAGGAGTTAATCCTTTGGGAAAATGATTATCTTTTAAATTGATGATTTCTGTCTCATCTTCTATGATCTCATCAGATTCCATGTGTTTCAAATTTTGCATGTCTTTTTCTGTGAATGTGGTTGGGTGCAGCATATGAATTGCATTTTCTCTTGAAATTTCTATTTTTTGTTCTTTTTCTTGATCAAATTCATCAATATTTATGTCTTCATCTATATTACAGTTAGAAAATTCATTTTGAAGTGTCAAAAAACTATTGATTTGATTGTTATTAACAAATACTTGCCAATTCAAAAGATTATCTGGTATTGCAGGCCTATGTCTAATCTCAGCTGAAAACTGATGATTAGGATCGAAAGGTAATTTACATGTACTAGCAAACATTGCGAGACTGTGAGCATGCAAATTTTGTTTCGTGGGAATCTTGGCAAGTTGAGCTTGTAGAAAGGTGTTGAGAATTTCTACAACTGTCTCTCTGTATTGTTTCAATCTCATGTCTTTTGTTGAACATTCTCCTTTAATTTGTTGAATAATTAGCTCGGAGTCTCCTATGATTGATACCCTAATAGCTCCTAACTTCTTGACATGTTTAAGCCCTAACAAAAGAGCTTCGTACTCTTCCATGTTGTTAGTGCATTTGAAATTCAACCTATAAGCATGACCCTCAGCATGATTATTTTCCACATTATGTAACCAAATCCCAGCCCCTGCCCCCAATTTGTTTACTGAGCCATCAAATTCCAAATGCCACAGAATTTCATGTTCATAATCCTCATCAATTGTTTTAAAATGTTTCTTGACAGGAGCTAGTTGTTTAGTTTCTTCTGGTATTCCTTGATTATCTGGTGTTTCTTTATTTTCAGAGATTTCTTCAATTTTAACAGTGGTTTTGTTTTTAGTTTCTAATTCCGGAGCTTCTATTTCAGTAGGGAGATCTAACTCAACATTGTATAAAATAAAAGAGTCCATATCAGAATGTATAGAGTAAACAGGGAAGTTTTCAGGCTTCTCATGGTTACTGACTAAATATTTCATCAATGTCTCTCTGTAAAGTCTTTTAGGCTGACCAAATACTGAAATAGTTGAATAGACCCTCCAAGTTTAGCACCCCAAGATCTAGACAATAACATTCCATATTTAGGAGGGATATCAACCACTACTATATCCATAAAAACAGACTTCGCAGGGTATTTTACCAAAGTAACACACAAGTCTTTAATCAAACCTAGACATTTTACCTGACTAGAATCAAAAGAAAACAAATCTTTGTATGGTCTGGTAATGTCTAAATTTAATCTTTCCATCACTGCTTTTGGCATCAAATTGTGAGATGCTCCAGAATCAAGCATAGCATTGTGGAGTATCTTGTCATGAACATTCAGGCTTACATAAAATGGAGGAGTTTCTCCACTTTCTGGTTTGCCATTTACCTCAGGGCCAAAAATGAGTTTGGGTTGATCATCAAGAATATTTACTGAATCATCCAATCCAGTAATGTTAATGTTTAGAGATTTGCTAATTTGACTTCTATAGACATCATGTTTAGCCAATTCTGATAAAGGAACAGCTATCTTTAGTTTTCCTATTTCAGCCTCTAGATTGAAAGGTTTTTCTGTTTGAGTTTTAGTGTTTTGCACAGTTGGGTTTTCTCTGTTTTTTGGGTCTTCAACGTTTTTCTCTTTTTCGTGAGTGAAATTTTGATTTGAAGGTGTTTCTGAGTTAACTTCTACTGTTTCTTCTACATTTCCTACAGGAGGAAAAGTATTAGATTGTTGTTTATTGTTTGGTTGGTTGTCAGAGACATCTTCAATTATTGGATTTGAAGGGTTGGGAGTTATCCTAGACAGAATTTGTACTTGGGGAATGTTTTGTACAGGGGGAATGTTAACTTTACCTTTGACATTTTGTTTTTCATTTTTCTGTTTTCTATTCTCTGGCACATCAATCCGTCTGCTTCTCAAATTATACTGTTTATGAACCTCATAAATTGCTATGTCATAGCCTTCCTTGAAATCAAAAGTCTCTCCTGAATGAGTTTGAAATGTTTCAAGGATGTGATTCTCCTGATCATCCTGAGATAGGAAGATTTTAGGTTCATTTTGTTTGTCATTCACATTATTTATTTCGACATCCTCGGTAGGTTCTTCAGAAGTCGAACCTTCAACAAAGTTTTCTTGGAAAGGTGGCCTGATATTTTAGTCAAGGACATTCTTCCCAATGTTTTGGTTCTGATTTCTCCTAAAGTTTGGGTTTCTCACAACATTTTGATTATCACTAGTAGACTTTCTTTCAATTGTCTCCACTCTGTCTCCTAATCTTTCCATACCTTTAATGATTGCATCCAGCTTATTTTCAAAAGCTGAAGGTTCTTCATTCAGAGGCATTCTTCTTTCTGCCCTAGCTCTGGCTCGTTTTTCTATCAGATTTGTTTCCACACTAACCACTATGCTTTGCATTTCCTCTAATGTTTGGGGAGCTCTTTCCCTGAGTGAATAAGATATGTCAAAGTCAAAACCATCTGGAAATTTAACCAATACAGAGTCAGGTGGGGGTCTGAGGTTCTGGGGAATAGCGTTATATGCTTCATTGAATCTAATGATGTAATCTTGTACTGTTTCGTTAGGTCTTCTTCTTAATTTTTCAAATTCAGATAAGATCTGAAGAGGGTCTTTCTTCTTCTCCCATCTATTCAAAAACGACCTATACAAAGCTGGTAAATCAACAATACTATCTGGAGCAAGAGCCCTAAACCATGTCCTAACTTCTCCAGTAAGACTCTGAACGAAAATTCTCATTCGGACATCATCAGTGTCAATTTCATAGAACTCAAAGTAATCAGTCATCCTTTTGGTATGTTGTTGAGCTGTGTAAGTTCCTGAACCGTCAAAAGGGGTGATCTTACTCTGATAATATTGAGGCAAAGCAGCAGGGTTGGCTGGCAACCTTAAAGGGGCATATCTATTGGCCATTGGAAGGTGTAATGGAACGACAGGTGAGGGTGGAGTAGGTGGAGGAGAAGAAGGGGTGACTGGTATTTGAAGAGCTTGAGAAAAAGTAACTGAACTTGGAGAAGCTTCGGTAATTACAGAGATGTTTGAACTTTCTTCAAAGGTTTGTTCAGATTGAATGGAGTCTTGTAACTGTCTGTCAAGGTGATATGAAACAAACCTGAATTGCAAATATTCGAAAAAAAATGGATCTGGAACTAATCTGGATAATTCGGTTTCAGAAAAATTCACAAATAAGGATGTTTCAAATCGTTCATCAAAAGGAATTTCATCAACATATATAATTTTCATGGGACAGGATGTAGATCTAGAAAGTGGTCTGGAGCTTCCAGAACTCTCTTGACTTCCTCTTTCAGAACTTTCTTGACTTCCTTGTCTTCTAAGAATCCTAGGAATCAGATTTGACCTAGTATGACGAATCCTTTCTGAAGCCAGTTTTCCTAGACTAAGTGTTTTTGGATTCTGGTTTTAATTGAAAAATAAATACAACTTCTACAAATACTTCAAGAAATAATGATTAGTGATTAAAACTTTCTCAAAGATTTATTAAACTAGAGAGTCTGATTAAACATTTTGAAACTAAGGTTCAGTATATAAGCTAAATCAGAGATAGACTGAAGCAACATTTATTTACTTTTGCAATTGTAGAGCAAAAGCAATTTCAAAGGCTACCTGGCTGATCTTCAGACTCTGTCTATAGCTTATAAGTGAACAATATTAACAAATAAAGATGATTCAGATCCCCAGTATGGTCGCCACTATGTTATCACTCAGGTTTTCCTAGAAGTTGTGTAAGAGGAAAGTATACCCGAGGTAACCACAAACCAACCTTTTAGATGCAGAATCTAGCCAATCTGCATCCAGAGAGGGCTCTCTCTTTATAATTTATCTTTGTTTCTTAGAAGGTTTTAGGCTAGTTATAGATTCAAGAGTTTGTTTTGGGAAAATGGTGGAATCCACAAACTAAGGGCAAGGTTGAGGGCTTTCAGTCCATTGGGCTATGGAGTCAAAGGATGGCTTTACTGGATTTCTATTCTATGCACAAGATGGCTTTACAGGGCAAGATAGCTAGACAGAGAACAATCCTTAAAATTTAGAGTGGATGGGATGATCTTGAAGGGATGAAAGGCAGCTAAGAATCTTTCACCATGTTCAAAAGAAAGAAATGAGATGATTACAAACAAAGAGCAATGAAGAATTCTTTATTACAGTAATCAAGAATGTTTAAATTAGCAAATCAAGAGAATTTAAGAATTCGTGCTTATAACCAATTTAGAGGAAAACATTAAGAACAATCACATCTGAAATCAGAGTACAATTAAGTAAATTATGATTCAATCCTTTATGTAAATTATTCAGAAATGGACATAATGATATTATAAACTGATATAAAACTTAAGACATAGGGTAGAAAGACTTATTGAACTGCAGTTCGACACATGAATCCTGCAAAAGGTCCTGAGCTTCAAATTGTCATCCAGTAAGCCACAAATAAACTTCTCCAAAATGCTTTTATTCCGAAAATCTCAATGTTACAGCAAAGTAATAGAATCCACCCTCAATACTCTCTTTGAGGGTTTATTTATACAAGAAATAATTGAAAATATCTTACACTAACCTAGCCAATAATCTAGGGTGACTAAGGAGTAATTTAAAAATAAACAGGAGACAAATGGTCTCGTAGATAGAATAATAAGTAACTGCTGATGTGTTGTTTCCTCATTTTGCTGATGTGGTGGAGGTAAGTGCTGAAATAGGGCTCGGTGCTGTCCCTTGGAGTAATTTCTTTGGCTTGTTTGATACTCTTTTTCTTTACGGATACTCTTTAACCTGTTCAACTGATACTCTTTCATCTGTGCTCATTTTTATCTTTCACATAATAGTAAAAAGATAAAATTCTCATATTGAAGATAATTTTCATAGAATTTACAATAGGTCATTCCACCATTGATCTTCTGGTATCATAGTCCTTTTAAGTTTCCTCAATGTCTCATCGGCCTCTGTGAGTTTGTAAAAAGTGGGCTCATTAGGAAATAAATACTTTATTTCATGTTCAAGATGAAATAAATTCTTCAACCTGTCATAGATATTTCTCCCTGTTGGCAACGTTGTTTCTGTCAAACTGATAGAACTAGTAGTTATATTTTGAGCATGGATATCTATTTTCTTAACATAGGTTTCCAGGTCCGATATCTGGTCCTCTGAGAGCATAGGACTGGGTAACCCACTGTCCAACAAAACTTGAAATTTTTCTCTGAAAGCATTAATATCAGCCAAAATATCTGAACACTTCCTTTCTAAATTCTGCATAAAAGTTCTTTTGATGAAAACTCTTTTTATCATCAAAATAGTGCCGGTTCTGTCTTCAATTCCTAGTACTGCAAGCTGTTGTTTCGTTCGTGTCTTCAAAAATTGAATAAGTTGATTGGCCTGCTCAGGTCTACCTCTTAATTCATCTCTTGTTCTATTTATTTCTTCCTGAGCTACTTTAATCAAGTCATTTTGTTCAAAAATTGCTTGAATAGAGGGCCAAATACTTTTTATTAACTCAATTATATTACCCCAAATAATTTCATTTATTTCCTTCAAAGGCTTTTCTAATGAAAGATCTTTTTCTAAAGCCTTAACTAATCTGTCCAATCTTTTAATTTCCCTGGTATTATCAGCAACTGTCTTCTTAGATGTATCATATTTCTGCTCCAAATTTTCTAACTGTAATTTTGTGGTTTGAATTTCTGTGACTCTTAATTGTAAACTTTCAATTTGTTTTGTCAATTCATCAGAACTTAAACCAGAAGTGTTTACCTGCGCTGGCTCTGTTTGTTGATTTGTTGTTGTGGTACCTGTAGTTGTAGTAGCTTCTGTGATGGATGTCTGCTTGATAGCTTCCTTTTCCTGTAAAGCTTGTTCCAATTCTTTCTCTGTTTCAGTCAGTTGCTCAGTCATCTTTAAGAGCAACTCCATTATCTCTTTCTGTGAATTTCCCTTCAAAAATTCTTGGGTCTGGGGGTGCCTTGAGGCTGGCAATTTCAGCTGCTTTCTCAGTGCAACTATGTCATCATCTTTCTTCTTTATTAGTGCCTCAATGCTTTTAATATCTTTGGGGTTGTGACCCAAGCTGATGATTATGTCTTCTAGAGACTTTAATCTGTTATCTTTGGCCTGAGAAGAGGCCTTTTCAATTTGCAATTAGGCGCTTGTGTTATTTAAATAATCTTGCAGCGTTATGGCTGCCATGGCCTTATTAGTAAGAGTGGAATACACCATTTCCCCAGTTTGTTTATGCAGCTCTATCTGGTTCAAAGGATGAATGTCCTTTGCCAGGACCTCAAAATTTGTTCTAATATAATCAGTTGCTGTCATGGGTTTTGGCACCTTTGACTTGAAGTGGCTTATTATCATTTTGCCTTGTGAAATGTCAAATGCTGACATTAACCTTTCCTGATTATGTGGAGCCATTTTCAGATATTGATCATATACTTTCATTCTCAATGGATCATTCTTTGCCTTTATATTAATGAAAGTCCTTTTTATATCTCCTGTATCTGTTTTAGGTGGCCTAGAAGAGGATACTTCAGTACTCAACTTCTTTTGTAAAGCTTTTCCTTTCTGGCTTGTGTTTGTTTCACTAACTGTGCCAGTTAGTTGACTGTCTTCTCTTCCATCATCAAAAATCTCATCTATGATTTCCACATCTGGAAGTGGATCTGGTTTATGTTTTTTGGCTTGATGTATTCCTAAGGACTCTTTAGGAGGAGTAGTATCTGGAACCTGCCTTTTCTTTCCTATTTCCATGTTGGATGGAGTTTGTAATTCTGAAACTTCAGGATGTTTTACCTGAGTGGGAAAAACTTGTGTTTGATCAGGTGCTCTGGAGGTTTGAGGTTTCTCTGCCATGACTAAAGTTTCAATGACCTGTATTTCAGGTTCCTTTCCTTTGCCTTTTGACTCTGCTGCAACTGATGAACTGCCTTCCTGTAATCTCTGCTGTAGATTTGCTGCTGAAGAAGTGCCAATGTGAGGTACCTGCACTTGACCATAAGATTCTAGGTCATACTTCTTCTCAACATCTTTCATAATTTTGTTCATTTTATCTTCTTCACTTTCTTCCTCAACTAGTGTTCCTTCAACCCATTCATCTTGATTTGCATATTGTTCTATTTCAGGAATCTTGTGGTGTATGTAAGGGGATGATTTGTTCTTTATTCTCTTTTCACAGATAAAACCAAATGGATCATAAGGAACCCAACAGAAAGTTCTTTGGAACTTGCAATGGCTTTGTAGTATATTTTCTGCTTCTCGCTCGGCCTCCCTAGAGTTGCAGATGAAAGGACCTAATTGACTTTTGATACTTAGTTGGGCTTTCTTCTTCACACTACAAAAATGGATCACATCTGAATTATTCATTTGCCTGAAATATTCCAAGGCAAAAATTCTCATGGGCACATATCTTGGCAACTTGAATGGAGGTAATTCACATCCATAGATTCTGATGACTGAATGGTTTTGATATAAATACCAATCTCCAACTTTATAAGTCCTTGAAAGTTGCAAGGTCTTCTTGATTTCATTACTGAGCCTTGGAGGAGGGATTCTTGTCAACAAGGTAGTTGCAGGATATACAAAAAGATCGATGAACTCAGTATAGGAATATGGAGAATCATAGGAAGAATGAATTATGGGAGACCAAAATATAACTAACCTAGGGTTTCCCTTGGCATCAAGCTTTTTAACAGGGAATGGGAACTTTTCTGATTGATAAAAGATAATGAGATGATAAATAAATGAGGAATATTTAAAAACTTTCTCATCATCTAGTCTCATGAACTGGTCATGGATCTTATTGGCTATGAAAGAGGCAAAGTCATATTTAACTTCAAGAGGTTGCCCAGGAGTAAAGATAGACAGCAAAACCAGGGTTATTAAATCAACATATTCACTGGTATTGAAACCCAAGACAAAAGATATCATATTTAGGATGAGCCTTCCCAATTTAGTGAAATAATAAAAACCATAGGGAGGAGGTCCCTTAGGTTGATGTTCAGGCAACATGAAATTCTGGAAAATGGACTCCAATTTTTCTGGGGTCAATTGATTAGACTTTTCAATCAATTCTTCCATAGACAAAGGTGCTAGTTCTTGATCTGGTTCAAAATGTAGCATTGCATTGATAGCCTGGGGAGTAATGGGGAAAAGAACACTCTAGTCAGGGGATATTACAGCTCTTTGAGTGGGATCATAGTTAGAATGGCAATAGTGGATAATTTATGTGAAAGTAATGACGGAGGGGATGAGATATCTCGGGAGATTGGATTCCCACAACCCAATGACATCTTGCCCCTTCGAATAATCGTCTCTGCAGCAACAATAACTCAGAAGGGGGCTTTCATCAAAATGCAAGTCTTTAATATGAAAATCTTTATACACTAAGGGAAAATATTCTAACTCTCTGTGGGAGGCATTCAATGGAGTCACATTCAAGGCTACCGGGGCTTCCATTTTGGTTCTTGTGGGTTCAAAATGGAAGTTTCTGGGTTTTATTTACAAGCCGGGGCGCGATTTCAGTTTAAATGAAGGAAATTAGCACAATTGCAGTTTCAGGGGAACAATTCACAGTTTTAAACCTCAGGGAATGATATTAACGATAAAATTTGATCACTAATCCAGTGGAAAATAAGGAAAACAGACTTTCTTTTGAAGTTCGAAGCGCTATAGGATAAATACTTGTTCTTGGAGACAAACTGGGTTTTAACAGGTATCAGGTGATAGCACGAGGATGCCTGAACACTGGTCCAGCGGAATTCTGGAGCGAAATCGAATAGAACAGTGGATTTTAGTGAAAATTTGAATTTCTTAGCGGAAGGCACAGTCGCTCAGTCACTTTCAAATAACGAAAATGACATAAAAAACACGAAAATTTGTTTTATTTCCAAAGTCAAAAAGGGGTTTTTAGTTTTTCGAGGATGACGTCACTTTAGTACGGGCTGACGTGTGGCAGGAGTTGGGCGGTAAGTGGTAATCCCCGCACCGCTTATGGAAAAGAGTGGTTTTTAATACAAGGGCAACGATTCCATTGGGCGATGGACACGTGGCCGGTGGACTATTTCAAAACCACCAAGTCCCCGTGCGTTAAAGCTCTGACAAGGGACGGCTGGCGGAATTGATGTGGAGCGTTGATCTGTGGAGGGGCGATCCAAAGGTGGAAGGGACGGGGAGATGGTGGGGCGTTATCGTGCGGGCCCGGCGGGGTTTTAAACGTGATTAACTTTATTAAACATCCCGGGGGGCGTCTAATAGGTGGAAAAGTGTGGTTATTAATTAATTCTGATAATTAATTAATCCCAATGGTTAATGAAAAATAGGGGTCGCGGCAGGGTTCAATTATGGTTAAAGTGTCGGGTGGGATGCCAAGTGGATGAGCCACGGTGGCATGGGGGTTTTTCCGAAGTTTTGATTTAAAAATAAAACTTCAGGTTTATTCTTTTTTTTTTGTGTTAAACATATATATCATATGTTTAAAGCTTTTCTCATATATGTTTTTATTATATGATAAATAAATCGATATGATTGACTTACCATAGGGGCGGGAGTATTATATAATGATATATTTTAACCAAAGGGGTTGTATAGTGGGTTTTTATTTGAATGCACGTGGAAATAAATACTTTGGCTAAACTTTATAATAGAGGGGTTTTTGGATATTTATATAAAAGGAGTTATATACTTAGGATAGGGCATTTCACTAGGGATTTAGTAAATAGAGTTAAATGTTAATATGATAAAGGGACAAAGACAACTCAAAATACTTTGCACATCTAAGAAAGTGACAATTTCTGAAGTAAATTACAATATATCATCTTCAACACTTAAACTTAGAATAATAAGTTATTTTGAGGGATTTTTATGGAAGTTTGCATGATTTTCCTAAGCAAAATGGGATTTTACTTAGGAAAAGATTGAAAGTGAATGATAATGGATAACTTCAAGTACTTAGGTCTTTTTGATCATCAGGACGAGGGTCCGGTCCCTCCAAAAGTCAAGGAAATGCCTTGAGCCCCTTTGATCTCCAAATACCTTAGCACTTTGGGGAAATTAGTAAAAACTTAGGGAAAAATTGATGTGGGAAGTTAATGATTTTGACTTTGCTTTCTGTGAATTCTTCAGTGCATTTTCTGCTTGAGTACTTGTGATGAAGGTAAAAGATTAAACATATTCAACACCATCATTCATCATATGAAACTTTGCAACACCATATACCTACCCTATCTACTTGACACTACCATTTCCTTTTCTTTATTAGGGTGCATTTGGACTTGCAAACCCTTATCAATCTTCTTTTCTTTTACATGACAAATCTATCTAATTCTACCCTTATTACATCCAAGGGCTCAGATTAAACTATTGAGCACCTTTTATTAACTCTACCTATCTACTTATCTGCCAAGATTAAACTGTTTGGTCAGATATTTATTCTCTAATCTACAACATGAAATTGAAAAATGAATAAGTCAAGTTTAAACAGTTTGACTCTTCATAAATTGTGGCAAAATTTTGACAAGCTGCACACAATTGTTTATTTACAAAAATGAAATAGTAGTGGCATTTGGATTTGCACACTTTCCTTTGTCTATTTTTTGTTTGGGGTTCATTTCTTTCACTTTTTTGACCATTTTATTTTTCTTACCCTTTGATTTTTCTTTTAGGGTATACCCTCTTTACATTTTTTAAATTTTTTGATTTTTTGTTTTTTTCAAGAATATGGAACACCTTTGCTTAAGAAAAAGGTTTGAACATATTCCATAGTTCAATCAAGACAATCATGAAAAATGACACCTATTGGTATAGGAGACTAACACTTCTGCTGAGGTATTTTAGAGTCTTCAATCTCTCTCTTTAGTCCTCATGCTTTTTTATTTCTATAATAGCTCAAATAGTTGGTTTCAACATGATTTATGGTTTTCCCTACTTGTCTGCTGCCACTTAAAGGCTGTTATTGGAGTCTCCCTTTGAAGTATCTTTGTTTATAGTAAGCCAAGGAGGTTTGTTCTGATCATGCCCTTTGTCCTTGCTTAAACAATTGGCTTAAAGGTCTTTTATAGTTGTGATCATAGATGTATTAGGTGTTCCCTCTTCTATGACTACAATTATCAGTAAATCTTTTATGTTTTTCTAAGTCATTTGAAATAAAATCTTTGAGGAAATAGGGTGTTCCCCAAATCTTAGATTTCATTTTAAAAGTTGTTTTGAAATCATTATTTGCTTAAAGTTTGGTTTGCAGAATTTATGGTTAGCCCTGTCTATCAAATACCTCTTTATTGTTCAAGTTATGTTTTCAAATTCCCTTTGTTGAGAATTCAAACTCTCTTTCTAAACCATTAATGTCCATCTCATTCCAAAAACCAAAGGATCCTGTGGCCAAGTTAGATTTGCCCTTTGATATCCCATATCCATTGATAAGTCTGTCACAACATCTTTTTGACTCCATTTCCCAATGAAGCTAATATTCCTTCTATCTATCTATCTTCCCTAGACCTTTCACATTCTGTTGTATCAATCCAACCAACCAAACAAACAAACACTTGCACTTAATAACTAGTCTAAAACCAATATCCAAAGCACACAAGTTAAACCTTTGCAAAACAAATAAATTTGAGAGATCCCTCTCTAAGAATAGGAGGAATAGATCCTATAACTCTAAAGATTGGTTTGATGTTGCCTTGTCTTTTGATTTGCCAAACTATCAAAACACGGGAGACCAACATCTTCTTTCTTAGTTCAGATTTTGAGTTTTGGAACCAATTTTTTATTCTAATCCAATCTAGTCTACTGATAAGCCAAGTTTAGATATTTTGGAAAATCTTCATTCACTAACCTATCAGTAGAAATTTAAATTTTACTCAGTCATGGTTAAGTTGTATGACTGAATAAGGCTTCTCTCCTCAAGTAGTGGCATTTGGACTTGCACACTTTCAGAACTTACTCTTTTTTGGTATGGGGATGTACCTTTCTTTTTCTGCCCTCTTTTCTTTGTTTTTCTTTTGCTTTATTTATTTTTTCTTTGATATTTATTTAAACAAGGTTATATACAATGGATAAAGCTTTAAACTTGGAATTACTAATGGAAATAATGTTTGAACATCCTACAATTGACAGGACCTCCAAAAAGTTATGTTCCATCCATTTCCTGTAAGAAAAATACATTGTTGCCTCTAGCAGAATGGATAATATAAGGACCTTTCCACATATTCTCAAACTTACCATGTTTCCCCTTGTCTTCTCTTCTTGATTTCCATTTGAGCACTTTTTCACCAATGTCGAAATCATTTTCTTTTGTTCTTTTGTCGAATAGCTTCTTGATGTTTTCTTCCACTTGTTGTGTTCTATTATAGACTTCCTCTCTTGTTTGTTGCAACTGTATGGTCTGATTTATCCTTCTTATCATGTTATTTTCTTTAGACTGCACTTCCTTGATCAACTTCATGATTTGTACTCTGAGGCTTGTTGGAAAAATTGCGTCTTCTCCATAAACTAGCTGAGAGGGAGACATTCCAATGGATTTCTTCCATGTTAACCTGTCAACCCATAATGCATGTACTATCTTGTTGTGCCATGACTTTTGATTTCCCTCCAGCAAATTCTTGATGATGTTTATTAAAATTTTGTTTGAGGATTCTACCAACCCATTACCTTGAGGGTAATAAGTTGTGGAATGACCCAATGTGATCTGATATTTGTGGCAAAAGTCCACCATCTTTTTGGATCTAAAGGCAGCTGCATTTTCAGTGATAATCTTTCTAGGACAACCAAATCTAGACAAAATATGCTTTTCAAGAAATTTAATGATGACTAGATCAGTGGCAGTTCTAGAAGGGATGGCCTCTATCCATTTTGTAAAGTAATTAGCTGCTGTGAGGATCCATTTATGTTACACCATTTTTTGGTCATCTAACCTATTATCATTAGATGAACCCAAGTACACCATGTAAGACCAATTTTACCCTAAGTAAAATTTCTTTCACTATGTGAAATAACTTAGTAAAACACCTTTATTAAGTTGTTTATGGTCTAAACAGGAAACCCCAAAAGGAAATAATAAAAAAATCTATATTTGTTTATATTTCCTGGTCATATTTAACCCAAAACAAGGAAATCAATTAAATAATTCCTTATTTATTTGATTATTTCCTAGGAATAAGTTATTTAAATCCTTATTTAAGTAATATTCCTAGTTAAATTTGACTAAATCATTTATAAATAATTGAATAAATCATTATTTATTTAATTATATTTCCACCATTTCCTTAAAATAAAAATAAAAAATCATTTATTTATTTATTATTTATAAATAAAGGAATTGACCCAAGTCAAAAATCATTTTCCCTCCAACAAATATAATAAAATATTCCTAAAGGGTTGTTCTAGAATTTGATTAATAATATTTTATTCATGCACCAAGTTCTAGATCGCCTTAATATTTTGTTATAAATATAAGGGTTTTCCCCATTCATTAGTCACCTTTCATTGCATTAGATCACTCTAGATCTATACTCTTGGTCACATTCTCCATTTTTGCCTTGTGAGATCCCTTCGAGTTCTATGTTTGTATGGGTTTTTGAGGTGAGAAACACCATAAAAATAGGAAAAAAAAACTGAAGAGAAACCCTAGGGTCTGAAATAGCTGGATATGCAGGAATATATAAAATGACAGCAGTCGCAAAATAAAACCCATGTGGAGTCGCCCTTTTTTAGAGCATCCGAGTTGAGTCATCATCGCATTCATGGAGTCTATCCCAAGTCCCTTTGTACCCCGCTATAGTCCTCCATCCTTCCTTTCTTGGTCCCTCCCTCATGTCACACATTATGGCCTTCAGTCCCATTTCCCCCTATCCCTCATGATATTGTGTCAGTCACTGCCAGGTCATCCATGCCCTTTATGCTTTAACAAGTGAAGTCGTCCATTCGCTACTCAGTATCCCCTACTTCATTATCATCATTAGTCTCAATATGTCAGTCGCTCTACTATTTTCTCTCATTCCTTAGTTAAGGATTCCTTATTGCCTTGCCTATGGCGGACCTCCTTCTGTCGACATCATCTTATTTACTCCAGAAGCTAGGTCTAGCGGGTGGTGTAACTTGGTTCGAGCTCCTTTCAGCATGATCGCGATCCGTATACTTGATGGTCCAGTGATGCAGCAGTATCTATTGGTGATTCCCAGGTGTGTGTGAGATGTCTCAACCCTCATGAGGGGGTGGCCCTGCAGGTAGCCCCCCACATGCCCGGATGACTTCTTCATTTTAGCCTTTGATGCAGCTCCTTCCATTTGATGATGTCGGCCTCAACTGCTTGCAACACCTTTTCGATTTGCTTGTATCAGTCAGATTTTGCGAGCCCTTCCCCTTGTATAGGGGGCATTTGGGATGTATTTATATCTCATGTACTAAAATATTATTGTATAAGTCTTGACTGTTATTCGAGGCACAACATGTATACGGGATTCATCATTCTATTTTTCTGGCACGTATTTATGCCAGCAAGTACTTTATATTTTGGTTCCTTGTTTACTGGACATACTATTCTTTTGTACTTTCTCTCAGCGGGCATAGGTATGCCTCCCCCGCCGCCTTTAGCACAGGTACTGTCAGTGTCAGTCTAGTCATACTGCCATCAGTGATCAAAGTTACTCTTTGCATTTGCATATTAGGAGTCCCATAATAATCAATTTCACCATTCCGCTAGGTCATGGATTCATTGATGGTAGTAATTTTTTATCAGTTTTCCCTCATGAGGTACTTGCTGGTTTTTCTTTCTATGGTCTTTAGCCATTAGTCACTTTCATTTGCAAAATCTTATCAATGGGTCATAGGATGGGTCTCATCAGTTTTTAGGGTCTCACCATGATCAAATTAATGAGTCAAACGTCAATAATATCAGCAAGGTCATGAGGAAGCCAATAAGCTCAAATTCATAGCACCAAGAATAATCAGAGAGAAATTTTATTTATTTTGATGTAATTATCACCTCAAAACCATGTTTTGAGGTAAAAACATGATATTTTGTCTTTATTATTATTATTCATTATGTAATTTTATATCATCATATATAATAAGTCACAATTCAGAAGTTGTTATCTCCCCAAAGTGATGTACCTACCTTCAAATAATTTTTCTGCAGCATGTTCAGTGTCAAATCATCTTCCAAGCAAATCCATCAGAAATAGCACTGAAAGAGCTTTCCAACGGTATACTACACTCTCAAAACTGACTTCTGGATTGAAATTTATGCTTAAGTGAAGTAAAAGTCCTTATATCCTCATATACCCCCAAATTCCCATTTTTCCCTTTAAACTTTGTATTATTAAAGTTTTATATCCCTTTAAAAACCCCTTTTCCCCCTTTCTGATTATAAATTCGCATTATAAATCATTTAATAAAATTGTGATTTATATGTTAACCACTTCCCCACCATGCTTATGATAAAACTTTATAATATAAAGTTTAAAGTCTTTATTATAATAAAAACCCCGCTCATCCAAAACCTTTCATCGCAATCGCAATGTTCGGCCAATCACAAAGTTTATTTGTGTGTTCCGATCAGCTCATCGCACGCTCCGATGCGATTGAGCACTTCTGATCACAACATCTCCCGATCAAACCCCCAATCTAATCACTCCATCGCAACCCTTCTTCTGATCAGCCCATCACAGTCCCTTTCCGATTACTGCGATGCGATTAATCACATGTTCCTCCTCTGATCGCATCGCATTATTTAAAGATAACTCTCGATCACAAACTCTGATTGCAACTTTCCTTGATCCGATCGCATCACAAATGTTATATATGCCACCTGATCGCACCCCCGATCTAATTCTTCCGATGAGATTGATTGTGCCTCTCTCCTCCGATCGCATTGCACACCCCTTTCATCCGATGCGATTACCCTTTGGTCCCACAACTTAAATCTTCTGCCCATTCATATATAAAAGAGTTTTTCCCCTTTAATCCAAACTTTGGTTAATTTCATTACATAAAGGTTCTCCCTAATCGCATCGGCGTTTCATATTAATATCACTCCGCCCACTCCTCGATCGCCGATTGCGATGAACATATTATAATATGTTTTATCATATTAATATGTTTTATTGTATTACAACATGTTTTAATATGTTGTGTCCCTCCGCCCGTCCATTCTGATTGCGATTACACTATGTTTATTATATTATATCTCTCCACCCCGCTCTGATTCTGATTGCGATTTTCATATGATTTCCGCCCCATTTCCCTTGCCTTTTCCCATTTAAAAATAAATTTTCCCTTCACAAAAGGCATAAGTTCAATTTATTTTATTGCAATGGTATTTTATTAAAAGGTCAGTTTTATTCAAACGGAATATGGAAAGTGAAAGTCAAAGGGCCGAGAGCTTATTTAAAACAAAGATTGTTACAGCAAGCAACAAAATAAGAAATCTGTTCATCGGATTACCTATTTTCTTTCATACAGCCTAACATCAAAATCTCCAAGTGGTCAAATGCAATGATGTCCCTTATTTCAGGGGCAGATTGTTGTATTTCTTTACTATGATTGTATTTCAGTTCTTCAGCTGTTAGAACAGCTCCCTTTTCTTGTGGATCTATGTTCCCACTTTTCAGCTTATTTAATGTAATTGTAAATCATTTGTAAGTAGTCTGAGAGTCTGAAAGTTTGAAATAGTCTGTAACTCAGAAAGTAGGGGAAAAGTGTGGAAGAACATCTCTGCGCTACATTGTACAGTTTGACAGGAATTAATAAGAGATGCAGCTCTGATTTGTGGGATCCATGTGGTATGAGATTTAGCATTTGTTTTTCTCATTTTGTTTCATATGTGAATTGTTATGTGTTCCATCCATCCATAAACATTTCGTTTTGAATGCTTTCAAGATAGAAAGGTAGAATCCGTTTTATATGCTCTGCCTTGGGAAATCATTCATACTCTGTGTATTTTCTTCTATTTGAAAAGGATCCATTTATTGTGCCCTTTTTATCTCCGCACCAGTCTTTCCATCCCATCATCATTAAATTTTAATTGCTAATTTTCCTGCCTATCTTGCCCCATGAAATACCCTGTGTCCTGATTTAATTCCCGGTTTCAACTGTCACTTTATATCCCACACATCCCTGAAATTAATTAATTCATTCATTTTATTAAAACCTTTTTTTTCATCATTTTATCTAGCCTAATATCAGTGCATTTATTGTATTCCTTTGAATATTCTTTTACGGAGAGAGCCCTCTCCTGTCCTTATAGGGCTAGCTACAAGGCTGAGCGTGGTTTAGTTGTTACCCTGATTTGCCTTTTGTAGCCTGGGGTCCAATTCAGGTGCTAACATGTACCACTTCATAAACTAGAGACTTGTTGCACCTGTAAGTCTCCTCTCCTCAGGGTCTAGTCCTTTAGCACATTAGACTACCTTTCATTTCTCTCTCTGACTTCCCTCTTGATGTCTAGTGATTGAGTTCTTACAACGTACTTTAGTCATACGATTTGCTCCTAACACTCGTACGTTGGGGGACAATCTGTTACACCATTTTTTGGTCATCTAACCTATTATCATTAGATGAATCCATGTACACCATGTAAGACCAATTTTACCCTAAGTAAAATTGCTTTCACTATGTGAAATAACTTAGTAAAACACCTTTATTAAGTTGTTTATGGTCTAAACAGAAAACCCCAAAAGGAAATAATAAACAAATCTATATTTGTTTATATTTCCTGGTCATATTTAACCCAAAACAAGGAAATCAATTAAATAAATCCTTATTTATTTGATTATTTTCTAGGAATAAGTTATTTAAATCCTTATTTAAATAATATTCCTAGTTAAATTTGACTAAATCATTTATAAATAATTAAATAAATCATTATTTATTTAATTTTATTTCCACCATTTCCTTAAAATAATAAATAAATCAGATATCATTTTTGGGATTCAACTGCGTTAATTTAGTCATTCATCTATGACCATTTCTATGAGAGGTAATCGTAACTGATTAATTCCTCATGATTTTTGAATAGTCCACTTAGCACTCATTGCATCGGGTGATGCTCATAGGGGCGAAGAAGTGGGATTGAAACTAGTGAAATGAATCACATAGCGTCAATCATCACTTCCGGGGCTTGCACCCGGTAACCAGGACTTTCCGGGAGGTCACCCATCCCAGAACTCCTCTGGCTCAAGCGTGCTTAACTATGGAGTTTTCCCCACAATCAAGCCCACTTAGCTTGCTACCCCATTTGCAAAACCTTAGCAACTATTGTGCCTCATGAACCATTCAAGAAGATATCCCTTTACTCTTAGTATTTTAAGTATGAGGGGTTTCCGCAGTGCATTATATTAGATATCATTTTTGGGATTCAACTACGTTAATTTAGTCATTCATTTATGACCATTTCCATGAGAGGTAGTCGTAATTGATTAATTTCTCATGATTTTTGAATAATCCACTTAGCACTCATTGCATCGGGTGATGCTCACAGGGGTGAAGAAGTGGGATTGAAACTAGTGAAATGAATCACACAGCATCAATCATCACTTCCGGGGCTTGCACCCGGTAACCAGGACTTCCTGTGAGGTCACCCATCCTAGAACTCCTCTGGCTCAAGCGCGCTTAACTGTGGAGTTTTCCCCACAATCAAGCCCACTTAGCTTGCTACCCCATTTGCAAAACCTTAGCAAGTATTGTGCCTCATGAATCATTCAAGAAGAGATCCCTTTACTCTTTGTATTTTAAGTATGAGGGGTTTCTGCAGTGCATTATATTATCTATCATTTTTGGGATTCAACATCGCATTAATTTAGTCATTCATCGATGGATTTATTTTCTGAGAGAGTGATTTGTATCAGACTAATTTCTCATGATTTTTGAATAGTCCACTTAGCACTCATTGCATCAGGTGATGCTCATACGGGTGAAGAAGTGGGATTGAAACTAGTGAAATGAATCACATAGCGTCAATCATCACTTCCAGGGCTTGCACTGCGAGAATTGTGATTTCCCGGAGCTCACCCATCTTAACTCCTTCGCGATGGCGCGCTTTAATCGGTGGATTTTTCCCCACAATCAAGCCCACTTAGCTTGCTACCCCATTTGCAAAACCTTAGCAACTATTGTGCCTCATGAACCATTCAAGAAGAGATTTCTTTACTCTTAGTATTTAAGTATGAGGGGTTTCTGCAGAGCATTATATTAGATATCATTTTTGGGATTCAAATGCGTTAATTTAGTCATTCATCTATGACCATTTCCATGAGAGGTAGTCGTAACTGACTAATTTCTCATTATTTTTGAATATTCCACTTAGCACTCATTGCATCAGGTGATGCTCACAGGGGTGAAGAAGTGGGATTGAAACTAGTGAAATGGATCACATAGCATCAATCATCACTTCCGAGGCTTGCACCCGGTAACCAGAACTTCCCGAGAGGTCACCCATCCCATAACTCCTCTGGCTCAAGCGCGCTTAACTGTGGATTTTTCCCCACATTCAAGCCCACTTAGCTTGTTACCCCATTTGCAAAACCTTAGCAAGTATTGTGCCTCATTTATTTATTATTTATAAATAAAGGAATTGACCCAAGTCAAAAATCCTTTTTCCCTCCAACAAATATAATAAAATATTCCTAAAAGGTGGTTCTAGAATTTGATTAATAATATTTTATTCATGCACCAAGTTCTAGACCGCCCTAATATTTTGTTATAAATAGAAGGGTTTTTCCATTCATTAGTCACCTTTCATTGCATTAGATCACTCTAGATCTATACTCTTGGTCACATTCTCCATTTTTGCCTTGTGAGCTCCTTTTGAGTTCTATGTTTGTCTGGGTTTTCTACACCAACAAGAGAGAGAAATTTTAGATCTGAAATGCTGAGGAATTTCAAGAACCCATCCCATTGAGGAGAATCGGAAACACCTTTCTTGTTTTCCTCTCAGGTGCCCCCTTTTAATATAAAAAATTCTTTCAAATACATTGTTCTTGTCTTGTCTATTGGATGCATGGAGCTACATTTTATTTTTACTGCTTAATGTCTTTTATGCTTAGATCTGGATTTGTGCGGCATTATTTGGATCAACTAATTGCAGACTTAAAGATATTGGCAGCCATAATTGATGTTAGGGCTATTTATTATGCGTAGCTAAAGTGGTCTTTTCAGCTTAAAATGTACGTATGCATCCAATAGACAAGACAAGAACAATGTATTTGAAATAATTTTTATATTATATTAAAAAGGGGCACCTGAGAGGGAAACAAGAAAGGTTTTTTCCAGTTCTCCTCAATGGGATGGGTTCTTGAAAGTCCTCAGCATTTCAGATCTAAAATTTCTCTCTCTTGTTGGTGTAGAAAACCCAGACAAACATAGAACTCAAAGGGAGCTGACAAGGCAAAAATGGAGAATGTGACCAAGAGTATAGATCTAGAGTGATCTAATGCAATGAAAGGTGACTAATGAATGGGGAAAACCCTTCTATTTATAACAAAATATTAGGGCGGTCTAGAACTTGGTGCATGAATAAAATATTATTAATCAAATTCTAGAACCACCCTTTAGGAATATTTTATTATATTTGTTGGAGGGAAAAGGATTTTTGACTTGGGTCAATTCCTTTATTTATAAATAATAAATAAATAAATGATTTTTTTATTATTTTAAGGAAATGGTGGAAATATAATTAAATAAATAATGATTTATTTAATTATTTATAAATGATTTAGTCAAATTTAACTAGGAATATTATTTAAATAAGGATTTAAATAACTTATTCCTAGGAAATAATCAAATAAATAAGGCATTATTTAATTGATTTCCTTGTTTTGGGTTAAATATGACTAGGAAATATAAACAAATATAGATTTGTTTATTATTTCCTTTTGGGGTTTCCTGTTTAGGCCATAAACAACTTAATAAAGGTGTTTTACTAAGTTATTTCACATAGTGAAAACAATTTTACTTAGGGTAAAATTGGTCTTACATGGTATACATGGGTTCTTCTAATGATAATAGGTTAGATGACCAAAAAATGGTGTAACAGATTTCCCCCCAACGTATGACTTTTAGGAGCAAATCGTATGACTGAAGTACGTTGTAAGAACTCAATCACTAGACATCAAGAGGGAAGTCAGAGAGAGAAATGTAAGGCAGTCTAATGTGCTAAAGGACTAGACCCTAAGGAGAGGAGACTTACAGGTGCAACAAGTCTCTAGTTTATGAAGTGGTACCTGTGCTAAAGGCGGCGGGGGACGCATACCTATGCCAGCTGAGACAAAGTACAAAAGAATAGTATGTCCAGTAAACAAGGAACTGAACTATAAAGTACATGCTGGCATAAATACGTGCCAGAAAAATAGAATGATGAATCCCACATACATGCTGTGCTTGGAATAACAGTCAAGACTTATAAAATAATATTTTAGTACATGAGATATAAATACATCCCAAATTTCCCCTATACACGGGGAAGGGCTCGCAAAATCTGACTAATACATGCAAATCGAAAAGGTGTTGCAAGCGGCTGAGGCCGACATCATCAAATGGAAGGAGATGCATCAAAGGGTGAAATGAAGAAGTCATCCAGGAATGTGGGGGGCTACCTGCAGGGCCATCCCCTCATGAGAGTTGAGACATCTCACACACACCCGAGAATCACCAATAGCTGCTGCTGCGTCACTGGACCATCAAGTATATGGATTGCGATCATGCTGAAAGGAGCTCGAACCAAGGTACACTGCCCACTAGACCTGGCTTCTGGAGTAAATGAGCTGATGTCGACAGAAGGTGGTCCACCATAGGTGAGGCAATAAGGAATCCTCAACTAAGGCACGAGAGAAAATAGTAGAGTGACTAACAGACTGAGACTAATCATGATAATGAAGTAGGGGATACTAAGTAGTGAATGGACGACTTCCCTTGTTAAAGCATAAAGGGCATGGATGACCTGGCAGCGACTGACACAATATAATGAGGGATAGGGGAAAATGGGACTGAAGGCCATAATGTGTGACACGAGGGAGGGACCAAGCAAGGAAGGATGGAGAACTATAGCGGGGTACAAAGGGACTCGAGATAGAGTCCATGAATGTGATGATGACTCAACTCGGATGCTCTAAATAAGGGTGAATCGATGGTGTTGCCACACAGTAAAGGTCCAATGGGGGACCATAAAAAATAGAAGTACAAGATGGTAACTCACGACGAACATCAACACGAGCATGGACAAGTATAGAGGCCAAGTGGTGCCCCTAGTATGAGTGTTGCAAGTGAAGAAATTTGATTTTGAGGAGGGTTATGGTTGAGGGGTATAGGTGCCCCCAAGCATGTTGTGGTCATGCCAAAATGTATAAAGGGGAATCTAGACACATTTTAATGATGTGGTGCACCATTTGTTTTCGTTATGGCTATGCAGTATGAGAAAGGAAATGGAGGATTACCAATATCTTTTAGTACTGCATATATGAATCAAATGGACTTTAAGTTTCCGGGTTGGCATACCTGGTGTCACTATCCCAAAGAGAGGATTTGGAGATAATGAACTAATGCTCTCCTAGAAAACCCATAGGTTGGTCAACAATAATGTCTAAGAGACTGGGTAAGATGAAGGAACGATAAGGGGTACTATCCCTAGAGTGATCTGAAGTGATATGGGACTCTAGAGGTTTGTCTAAATGTGGAAGAATAATGGTACTAAAGCCGTCATGACTAGATACACTAGGAGAGTTGTGGAGAATTGCTTCTCCCGGTCTCTCAAATATGGGTTCCCCCTTACCCAAACATGGGGTTTCAATGTATGGCCACGAGGTGTATGTGGTGCAGATGCATGGGTTTGATGTAAGGGGGAATAGATAAATTCAGGGGTGGGGATTTCTTCCATAATGTCTTCATTGTTGTTAGTGTCGATATCTTCATCCCTCCGTCAGTGATCAAAATTTCTCTTGTTGCATTGCATATTAGGTGTGTCACTCAGTTAGCTGCATTCCATTAGGATCATGGATTATCTGACAGTAGTGGGTTTTTGCTCATTTTCCTCATGTCCTTTACCTGCTGGCCTATTTTTGTTCATTAAAATCATTTACAGTCATTTTTTGTCTCATAGTTTGCAAAAATTCATTTTTAGGGTTTTAGTGTCATTAGGTCTAGGGTTTCATTAATGAGGTCTTTAGAATGCCCAATCATGGTCAGCTGGCACATGAGCAAGTTTGAAATAAGGTTTCAGTGCTAAAAATCTCATCATCATATGCTTAATAATGTATTTTTCTTCAAAACTCTGTTTTGAAGAAAAATAGAGTATTTCATCTTTATGTATAAATGTAATGTAATTTTAAGTTTTCTCAGTTGTAATAATACTTTCACTGGCAACCGTGGTCGCCTTTGAAAAAGCTCCAGCCATCCATTCTCTGCAAGACAAACATAAAGCTCATCATTCAGTTAAAAAGCCAAATGAAGCAAAACAGAGTTTTTTTTTTCTAAATGTCAAAGTCTGAAACATTGCAAAGTGGGTTTTTTGAAAAGAAGAATCAAAATCCTTGGCACATAAAACATTTTCATCTTTCCAAAGTTCATTTGTATGCCAAGAGAACAGAGTGAGCTAAGGAGAATTCTTGAAGAGAAAAATAAGCAGTTTGAAGGCAAAATTTTTGCAAGTTCAGTCGCGCGACGCATTGACTGGGTGTCGCGATGCATTGGGCAAGTGCGACGCATTGGGTTGGCTCCCACTATGTAAAATTTCTTTTGCATGATGCACTGGGTTTGTTGCACAATGCATAGGGCTGGAAAGAAAATTTATTGCCACTCCTTTCAAACTCCAAATCTTCTCGGCCCCTCTTTGTTCAAGTAAGTCAAGCAACCTCTCCATTTCCAATGAACATCGTCTTGTGTTATTTATGAGGATTTAAATACAAAATTCAAACCCTATTATCTTGTTTGAAGAATGCTCCTTTAGGGTTTATGATTTGGTTTTGTGTCAATCACTCCTACTTCCCCACCTTATCATTCCCTCCTCACTGACTATCTTGTTTCATTATTCCATTTCCATATTCCCTTATATCCCTAGATCACTCATTTCCTATCCCATTCCCATTATCCCACATCCTAATTATAAGTTTCCCAAACCCCAATGATATCCTAAAAAACCTAGTGACTGTCCCTAAACTCTTCAATTGACAGATTTCACTTGACCATATTCCATCATTTCCCCTAACCTTTCCCTCCATATTCCCTCACTTATTATCACATATTTGGCAACAAAACCAAAGACACCAAACTCCTCATATTCATCCAAGACAATATAGACTTTGGACTTCATGGAGACAGATACCTCTTATGACCGAGACAGTGACTCAACAACTGAATTGAATGCACCTAGAAGACCTCATAAGAGTGGCAGACATGTGAGGGAAGAGCCTACTTCATTGGCTGAATTGTAGGCTTGTCCTCTTGCTATGGCATGTCTTCAACAGTAGTCTTGTTATAAATTTTGTGAAATGGTTGCTAGGGTCCATCACCATCAAGAGCTAGCCCGATATTTTGTGTTGCATTTACATGATAGCCAAGTCACCCTTGCAGGTGTGAAATTCACTTTAATACCTAAAACTATCTCTCAAGCAACCAGAATTCCCAATGTTGGAGAACAATGGAACAAAAGGTAGTAGGTTGACAGGGTACACTATGAGCCATATATCAAGCATAGTTTTGTGAGTCAACTCAGTAGAGTTTTTCCCTTCCAGTTCCTAAAGGATTCATATGCTCCTCTGATGAAACTTATTATCAAATATTTCAGTTGTGAGGGCCGGTTGTCATATCTCTATGCCTATCATATCAGGTTGCTGATGCATTTTACCAGCGTGAGGATGATGGACCTCCTTATTTCATGTGCTGGAATTTTGAGAAGATGACCACTCTCATGCAAAGGAATACTCCTGAGCAGTAGTATAGCAGTATCTATCACTTTTCACTCATCAAAATTGTGGTTATGCATCAGCTCGGCTTGCAGGGTGTTTCATAGGAGGATTTCATTTCGAATGATTTCTTCACAGCTTCTCAGGTACCTTCAAAGGTTTTTCATGAGGCAGGTGAACCTTCATATCATCATGAAGGTCATGAGACACATACCACTAGTATTTCGGTGTTTGTCACTTATCAGAGAGGCACTAGAGGGTTATTTGCAGCAACCAGGCAAGCATTATCTCCACCCGGGGTGGAAGGGGTCTCGTTTCCGTCATCAGCAGCACAGATATAGGTACAGGACAAGGGTAAGAGGCCCATACATGATGAGGGGCATTCTGGAGGCTAGGATACAGATTTCATATTCATTGATGATGAATTGGGCTCTCCTAGCTCAAAGCTGAGAGAGGTTTTTCAGGAGCAGAAGGCGGAAATAAACACTTTGTCCGTAAAATTTCAAAGAGCCCAATGGATAATCAACTACCTTGAGCAGCGAAACGAATAGTTGGAAGATCAGCAAACTATCATAGAGTTGCAAAATATATGTGAGAACCGGCAAGTTGCCCAAAGGAGCCAAACTGAGATGACATCCATTGAGCAAGAGATTGAGGCTGATCGAGAAAATTCGCTTGAAAGGGTCAGTATTCATTTGGAGAAGCTGTTGGAGAAGGCCAACAATGAAAATAACATGTTGAGGCACATGAAGAATCATTATTGGGCAAGAAATCATGTTTGCAAGGCACGAATCAAGATCCTGAAAGCTAAGCTGAAGAGGGCATTAAAGCGTCGGAAAAGGAAAGATAGACTTCAGATTTTGGCCAAATCTTCCTTGGCCCAGCATAGTGCATGATGGAGGACACTTAGCCCAAATTTCAAGAAATTTGGGACACATTTTGCAAATTTTGATTTTTTTGGCCTAAACACAGATTTTTCAGCTCAACACGTCACGCCACTTGCCGCGCACTTATGATTGGGAGATCCTCTAGGGTAAAAATTTATATTTTTGGATTTTTCATGAAAATTTATGCATTTCTACCCATGGCCAGGATATTTTGACAGGTTTTGGGCTTCCAGAAGGGTCAAAAACACCCTAAAAATAACCTTTCTGCCCCTTTTTTGGACACACGGGAAGCAGTGTTGGGAAAACTCATTTTTGGAGGGAAAAATGGAAACAAAATTAAGAAATTCCACTTGTTTTGGAAATTATATAGGCATATCTTTCCAACGATCTATCCTGCACTCAATTTGGACACCAGGAAGGTCTTCAAAATTGGCTCCAAACTAGCACGACGCATAGAGAATTCGGGTGCGGTGCATTGGAGATTTTGGCTCATTTTTCACTCAGTAACTCTGTTTTTCACCTAGTTTTGGCCAGTTTTACTTTATTACTTCCAAATGTAGAAATATTGATGTAATATGATGTAATTTGATGGGTCTTGATGTAATTTTTTCAAATTTTTACTCATGAAAGTAGATTCATTCATCAAAAGGTGAATTTCAACTGAATGAATCTGTTTCCTATCTTATAGAGGCAAGCTGTTCCAATGCCTATTTTCCAGTTCTCAATTTAGATCTTATTGAAACAGCCCCTAAACTTGTGAGCTCGACCCCTGGAGGCTAGGGAAGAGGTAGTGTTGTCTATATCTTGTATTTTTTCTGTCATTTTCCTGGTTGGACACTTGGGATTGCTTTGAGCTTCATTGTACATTTCATCTCTGCAGTTTGGAAAAGGAATAGACCAGGGTTTGCAGCACTCCTTGGGATTCATGTGGCTCTTTGTTTTGATGATGTGTTTCTCTTTGTTAATGTAATTTTATTAGTGCTTTATGTGTATCATATTCCCTCTTATTTCTTCTTAAGATAAACAGACAAGGATAAAGGTGGAATTCATTAGATTTGCAATGCTCTACCTTGAGTTTTGTTTAATTTTCTATGTTTTCAACTGTCTGAAGAGGATTCTTGAAAGTATCTTGCCCTCTTCAACTCCTCACCAGCCTGAGCTATCCATTTCATTCAAAATTGAAGCACCAAAACAGTTTCCTACCTTGCCCCATTCAGATCCCTGCAAAACTGTTCATTTCCCAGACCCAAAATCTGCCCTTCCCTTTGATCCAACAAACACCCTCAAAATCAAATCAAACCCTTTTACATATATACCTAGCCTAAAATAATCCTTTATTCAAGTCATCTCAGGCCTCACTAATCATTTTTTTTTGTTTTTTTGCTGAGATTGACCAGGAGAGAGCCCTCTCCCAATCTGGTAGGGCTAGCTACCAGCTTAAGCGTGGTTTGATGTTACCGTAGACTCTGCCTTTCTCAGCCTGAGGTAGATTTAGGCCCTAAAATAGTGGCGACCATACTGGGGAAAGCTCAAAATTGTTTTCTTGTTAGTCTTATTCATTTTATAAGCTACAGACGGAGCCTGAAGTTATGCCAGGTAGCCTTCGAAATGCTCTTTCTTTGCATTAGCGAAAGTAGATAAAAAATGCTTCAGTCAATCTCTGATCTAGTTTTATAAAAGTAACATCTGACTTGTAAATTGCCCCAGTATATCAGATGATTCTAGACTTTTGGGTGATGAGTCTAGAATTCGATAGGCTGAACAAGTTGATTTTGTCCCTATGATTTTTGGGAATAATTCAACACACTGGTTTTCAGACGACACACCAGAGCTAATCCGGATCCCAATCCACCTCCTGTGTATGAAAATCCCAATCTTATTTCGAGAATCCTTCATCGAGAAAGTCCTGTGATTCCTGTGTTCAAATCTCATTCATGTCCCACTGTCTTTGAGTATCTTGAAGATCTTGAGTTTGACGAACAATTTGAATTGTCATTGTTTGAGACTAAGTCTGAAAGTGCTATTGATTCTACTCTCCTAAATCCAGAGTTTGTCAAAGATCTTGAAATTTAAAAGGTTAATAGATCCATTGACAATTACATCTTGAATATTCATAATTCCATTGTGGCAATAAACATTCCCGAATTCATAGAGTCTTCATCTGCAACTCTTGGGTCATCCGCAATTACATCTAGTTCACAAATTCCTACCGAGCCTCCTTTAATTCCCACCATTCCTGTGCAACCTTCTATCTCTGATAAAAAATATGCAGTATTATCACCTCCCTCCACACCACATACACCTCATACATCAGCTGCTCCAACTCCTCCTATATCCCCAAACCCTATTGTAAATCCACCCAGAGCAATGGTTGCCCGATTTTCACCCCTCGCATTGCCTCAAAACTTGGATGACATGCCCGTTTATTATCAAAGAAAAATTCCTTTGTTTGATGGCACTCCTCAAAGTGTTACTGCTCAGCAACATGTGTATAGGATGGCAGATTTCTTTGACCTTCATGAGATTGATGCGGAAAATGTGACAATGAGATTGTTTGTACAAACCTTCGGAGGTGAAGTAAGAAAGTGGTTCAGATCTTTTCCGGCTAGAAGTATTGCTACATTGCCTAATCTTCAGAGACAATTATTGGATCGATGGGAAGTGAAGAAAGACCCTCTTTCAATCCTTTCCTAATATGACAATATCAAGCGGAATGTTGGTGAGTCTGTTCAATATTATTGTGTTAGATTCAATTCTATTTACAATGCAATTCCTGCTGATATAAAGCCACCTAGGGGGTCAGCTTTGATTAAGTTTCCAGATGGTTTTGATCCTGACATGGCCTATCAATTAAGAGAAAGAGATCCAGGCACTTTAGAAGATATGCAGAAAATTGCAGTCAGCGTTGAAGCCAATTTGAATGCGAGGAGAGCTAGAATGAAAGCTGAAAAGAAAGTAGCAATAAAGGAAGAGGTTTCCACTTCAGATCAAGTGCTCCGTAAGATGGAAAATATGTTTGAAAGATTAAAAATTGATAAGTCTGAACTGCAGATCAGAAATCCTAACTTCCATGGCCAGCAGCAACCGCAGTTTAGAATCAAGAAAAGAGAGTAGCGAGCACAAGAACCAACAGTACAACAACAAGTAAAGACACCCTTACAGCAAAATTTTCTACATGGTCTGGAATCAGATGATGAGGAGGATGTAGTCAGAGAAGAGAATCATTTCTTTACACCTGATGATATGCCAATTTTTATTACTAAAGATGAGGAGTATTCGGAAAACTCAGCTGCACAAAAGGACGAGAATTTCATCTTGGAAAATGAGACAGCTCTTGAAGAAGAGTCTGATGAATATCAGAGGGGGTACATGAATTCCTTGACCTCCCAACAGCGACAATATTCACTCATAAGTAGATATGTGCCCATTAATCCAATTCAAAAGAGAAAGGAAGCTATAGCACCAAAGAATGATTCACTTGTTGTGCAGAAAAAGGGAAAAGAGACAGTTGATCCCACTACTAGCAAATCACCATCAGCAAATGAAAGATCCAATCAGCCAAATGTATCAAAGGAGAAGACTGAAAAGAAGGATGTTCTGGCTAAAGAGGTAGAGAAAACTTCAGTTTTTAACTTAGAAAATGAAATTGCTAAGTTAAAAGTATCCATTCCTTTGACTGAATTGATGAAGAATAGCAGCTATAAGGGTTAGGTGTCTAATATTTTGAGTTTAGATCCATTGTCTGATATGGTAAACGTGGAAGATGATCAACCGGAGTTGATTTTTGGTCCAGCATTGGATGGTGAGTCTCCAGATAGTGATGTACCTCCTTTTTACATCAGCCTTATATTGCATGACTATGTATTACACAATGCTATGTTTGATTCCGGTGCCTCTCATAATCTCATGCCAAGGGCAATCATGGAGAAATTGGGATTGAATATCACTAGAAAGTATCATGACCTTTATTCTTTTGATTCTAGTAGAGTAAGATGCATTGGGCTTATCAAATATTTGGTGGTCAGTTTGGATCAAATTCCGACTAAAAATGTTTTGATGGATGTGGTTGTGGCGGATATTCCTCCGAGATTTGGCATGCTTCTTTCCAGATCTTGGGGAGCGAAACTTAAAGGGACATTGCAACTTGATTTCTCCTATGCTACTATTCCCGTGTTTGGTCAGATGAGGAAATTATACCAGGAGAAAAAGATGAAGTATATGATCACTAGCAAGGAGAAACTGGTAAATCATCCAATCAATTATGTACATACTAATTTAGAATCATTTGTTTTGTATTCAGATAGCTTTAATGATGTAAATAGTCAATTATTTGAAGTAGAAGACATTCTGGAAATCACTAAGAATTTCAGAGAGGTCTTAAAGAAAGAGAGACAAAGACTTGATAGTACCACTGAGCAATCAGCCTTCCGACAATAGCAAAATTTTGATGGACAGCAAAGCAAAGCAAAAAAGAAAACAGAATTTCAGCATTTGGAAGAAGACGAAGATGGTTTTTGGACCATGGATTTTGATGGTGCGGTAGGAAATGACGGTGTTGGAATTGTAATTTAGGTACGCAGCCCTTTTTCTTCCCCAAACAAAGTGCCAAGTAACATAAGGGTCTGTTCTTATAAATTGGCTTTTGATTGTTCAAATAATGAGGCTGAATATGAAGCTTTAATTGCTGGTCTGAAAATTCTTAGAAAGTTAAATTCCAAAAGGATTGCAGTGTATGGCGACTCCGAGTTATTTATCAAGCAAGTGAAAGGTGAATATCAAGCTAAGCATCCTCGAATGTGGGCCTACCGCAATGCGGTACTAGATATCTTGAGATTGTTTTCAGATTATACTTTGACATGTGTCCCTCGTATTCAGAATGGCATTGCAGATGCACTTGCAAAAGCAGCAAGTAATTTGAAAATTCCGATGAACTCAAGCAACAAATTTGAAATTCATGTGAAGCATCGTCTGACTGTCCTTGACAATCAAAGGTATTGGCAAGTGTTTCAAGATGACAAAGAAATTGATGAGTTTCTGCAAAATGAAGGTAAATTCAAAGACACTTCTATTGATGGGGAGCATGATGATGCCGAGGCGGATGTAAAAATTAATCAGATGGAAGTTTTGCAGCTGAAAGATAATGTCATTCCTAAAAGTATCATACCTTTAGAGGAGCTTTTCGACCAAGATGATGTAGCTCGAAAACCAACCTTGCGGCCCACCGAGAAAGGAGTTGAGGATGTGAACATTGGATCAGCAGAAAATCCTAAAATGGTGAAATTGTCCAAAGCATTGTCCCCACAGGTAAAAGCAAAGTATATCAGTTTATTATCTTCCTTTGCTGATGTATTTGCTTGGGACTATTCAGATTTGAAGACATATGACACAAACATAATTCAACATACCATTCCGATCAAGCCAAATCAAAAGCCCTTTCGGAAAAAATTGATAAGAATAAATCCAAAGTTGCTACCCTCAATAGAAAAGGAAGTGAATCAGTTGTACAAGCCTGGTATCATCATCCCCATAAGATTTTCAGATTGGATTTCTAATTTGGTGCCCGTGCGCAAGAAAACAAGTGAGATTCGCTTATGCATTGATTTTAGGAATTTGAACAAAGTATCTTTGAAAGAAAACTATCCTTTGCCCAAAATGGATCACATACTTCAGCGAGTAGTTGGAGCATCCCGCATGTCACTACTCTATGTTTATTCTGGCTATAACCAAATTTTGGTCCATGAGGATGATAGAGGCAAAACAACGTTCACCACTTCGTGGGGAACTTTCCATTATGCTAAAATGCCTTTCAGTTTGAAGAATGCTGGTGCGACCTTTCAACAAGCAATGGATATGGAATTTGCAAATGAAAAGGATGTTTTTCTAGTTGTGTATCTTGATGATTTGACATTTTTTTCTAATTCAGATGAAGAGCACCTTTATCATTTGAAGATTGTATTTCAGCAGTGTAGAAAATATGGTGTGTCTCTCAATCCAAAGAAGAGTTTGTTTGCTATGGATGAGGGCAAGCTTCTTGGTCATATTATATCAAAGGATGACATCTACATTGATCCAGCTCGAGTAGAAGCTATTCAGCAAATTGATCTTCCCCGGAACAGAAAGGAGATCCAATCATTCAATGGTAAGATGAATTTCTTACATCGCTTTGTGCCCAATCTTGCAGAACATTTAAGGGAAATCACAAACATGCTCAAGAAAGATAGTGTAGTGAAGTGGACTGAAGAAGCAGTAAAGTTTTTCAATTTAGTAAAATTGGCTCTTTCTTCAGCTCCGGTTTTGATTTATTTTGTTTTCATTTGCCTCAGATCATACTATGGCAGCAGTCTTGATGCCGAAAAGAGATCAGCTTGAAAAACCAATAGCTTTTTTTAGCCGAACCATAAGAGTTGCAGCCTTAAAGTATAATATTATTGAAAAGCAAGCTCTTTCCTTAGTGAAAGCATTGAAAGACTTTCGAGTATATATTCTGCATTCTCACATTCTTGCTTATGTTCCTAATGCTACTGTTAAGGATGTCTTAGTGCAAACAGATCCAGAAGGGATACAAGGCAACTGGATTCCAGCCTTGTTGGAATATGACGTGGAGATAAATCCTACAAAGCTTATCAAAGGACAAGGGCTGGCTAAGCTAATGGCTGAGTCAAATTTGCATGCCTTGGAAATTAATCTCATTGCTGCTATGTCCGAGGAAAATGAAGAAAATTCATTGGTTTAGGTATTAGAAATATTTGTTCTTTCTCCTTGGTACTCAGACATTGCTTATGTGCTCCAAAATATGTCACCACCACCAGAAATGGCTAAAAACAAAAGTAGGACACTGAAATTAAAAGCTGTCAAGTTTTGTATTATGAATAATTCACTTTATTGGAAAGATCTCGGTGGTGTCTTGCTAGATTTTTTGGTTGAAGAAGAGGCAAAATAGGTTATGGAAGATTTTCATAAGGGAGATTGTGGAGGTCACCTTTTCTGGAAAACAACGGCCAAAAAAATTTTGGGAGCATAATATTATTGGTCGACTCTCTTTGCTGATGTGCACAAAACTGTTAAAAGCTACCATGAATGTCAGATTTTTGAAGGGAGGAAAAAATTGCAGCCTTTGCCACTCAAGCCCATTGCGGTAAGTGCTCCTTTTCAACATTGGGGTTTGGATTTCATTGGCGAAATCCATCCTGCTTCTTCAGCGCAGCATAGATGGATCCTTACAGCGACGGACTATTTTACTAAATGGATTGAGGAAATTCCCACCAGACAGGCCATAGATTTGGTAATCATTTCATTTCTTGAAAACAATATTTTGTCTCATTTTGTTTGTCCAAATAAGCTGATCACTGATAATGAAATAACCTTTAAATCTAAGAGGATGATTGACTTTTGTGACAAGTATCAAATTACTTTGGGGCACTCAACCGCATATCATCCACAAGGCAATGGATTGGCCGAATCCTCAAACAAATCCTTGGTCAATACTATCAAAAAGCTGTTGGAAATAAACAAGAAAAGTTGGCATAAGAAATTGGTTAATGCACTTTGGGCAAACAGAGTGATTCAAAATAAATCTATTGGCATGTCTCCTTTTGAGCTCGTGTATGGTGTTGACATAGTATTCCCGTCCTCTCTCACAGTTCTAGTGGTTAAAATTCTGCAGGAACCTGGCAGCGAAGATGATCATATGCAACGGAGAATAAATCAAATGATCCATTTACATCAAACTAGAGATGAGGTTTTTCAAAATACTTTCAAGCTGCAAGAGAGAATCAAGAAGATATATGATCGAAAGGCAAAGGCGGACAAGTTTCAATTAGAATAAGTGGTGCTAAAATGTGATGCAAGAAACGAAGATAAAGGTAAGCATGGCAAGTTCGAGAATATTTGGAAAGGACCTTTCAGAATTGCTGCATATCGAGGCCAAAATGCTTTCCTTTTGAAATAAATGAATGGAGAATATTTTCCAGGAGGGCTGGTCAATGGTCAGCTCCTCAAACGATACTATTTTTGAAATGTTTTCTGTTGCCATACATATCACTGTACATACTAGTTTATTTAAGTTTCACTGCAAGTGTGTGTTTTCATCATTCTTTCAGTTTGGGGCCCAAAGAGAAGGCTATAAAACTAAAGGTTGATCTCAATTTTGGTTTGATTTGGTGAGTCACGTCTTTCAGGAATTTTGCTTTCAAAATTGAGTCAATTTTTTTGTCAATTTTCAGTCATGAAAATGAGTCAAGAGTCTTGTTTTGTTTTTTCGAAGTTATTGATTCCAGACTCAATGGACAAAGGCACTACCTACTTTCCCTGAGATCTGTAGTTCTTGGCACCTCCAAGGAGCTACCATCCCCATTGGAGCCACTATTAGCGTTGGTATCTTCATCCCTCTGTTAGTGATTAAAATTTCTCTTGTTGCATTGCATATTAGGTGTCTCACTCAGTCAGCTGCATTCCATTAGGAGCATGGATTATCTGATAGTAGTGGCTTGTTGCTCATGTTCCTCATTTCCTTTAATTGCTGGCCTATTTTTGTTCATTAAAATCATTTACAGTCATTTTTTGTCTCATAGTTTACAAAAAGTCATTTTTAGGGTTTTAGTGTTATTAGGTCTAGGGTTTCATTAATGAGGTCTTCAGAATGCCCAATCATGGTCAGCTGGCACATGAGAAATTTTGAAATAAGATTTCCGTGCTAAAAATCTCATCATCATATGCTTAATAATGTATTTTTCTTCAAAACTCTGTTTTGAAGAAAAATAGAGTATTTCATCTTTATGTATAAATGTAATGTAATTTTAAGTTTTCTCAGTTGTAATAATACTTTCACTGGCAACCCTGGTCGCCTTTGTCAAAGCTCCAGCCATCCGTTCCCTGCAGGACAAACATAAAGCTCATCATTCAGTTAAAAAGCCAAATGAAGCAAAACAGAGTTTTTTTTTAAAAAAATGTCAAAGTCTGAAACATTGCAAAGTGGGTTTTTTGAAAAGAAGAATCAAAATCTGGAATATAAAACATTTTTTTTTTTCCAAAGTTCATTTGTATGCCAAGAGAACAGAGTGAGCTAAGGAGAATTCATGAAGAGCAAAAGAAGTAGTTTGAAGGCGAAATTTTTGCAAGTTCAGTCGCATGACACATTGACTGGGTGTCGCGATGCATTGGGCGAGCGCGATGCATTGGGTCAGCTCCCACTATGTAAAATTGCTCCTGCGCGACACATTGAAGCTACGCGACTTACTGGGTTTGTTGCGCGACACATAGGGCCGGAAAGAAAATTTATTGCCATTCCTTTCAAAATCCAAATCTGCTCGGTCCCTCTTTGTTCAAGTAAGTCAAGCAACTTCTCCATTGCCAATGAACATGGTCTTGTGTTGTTTATGAGGATTTAAATACAAAATTCAAACCCTATTATCTTGTTTTAAGAATGCTCCTTTAGGGTTTATGATTTGGTTTTGTGTCCATCACTCCTACTTTCCCACCCTATCATTCCCTCCTCACTGACTATCTTGTTACATTATTCCATTTCTATATTCCCTTATATTCATAGATCACTCATTTCCTATCTCATTCCCATTATCCCACATCCTAATTATAAGTTTCCCAAACCCCAATGATATCCTAAAAAGCCTAGTGACTCTCCCTAAACTCTTCAATTGACAGATTTCACTTGACCATATTCCATCATTTCCCCTACCCTTTCCCTCCATAGTCCCTCACTTATTATCACATATTTGGCAACAAAACCAAAGACACCAAACTCCTCATATTCATCCAAGACAATATAGACTTTGGACATCATGGAGACAGATACCTCTTATGACCGAGACAGTGACTCCACAACTGAATTGCATGCACCTAGAAGACCTCATAAGAGTGGCAGACATATGAGGGAAGAGCCTACTTGATTGGCTGAATTGCAGGCTTGTCCTCTTGCTATGGCATGTTTTCAACAGTAGTCTTGTTATCAATTTTGTGAAATGGTTGCTAGGGTCCATCACCATCAAGAGCTGGCCTGATTGTTTGTGTTGCATTTACATGATAGCCAAGTCACCCTTGCAGGTATGACATTCACTTTAACACCTGAAACTATATCTTAAGCAACCGGAATTCCCAATGTTGGAGAACAATGGAACAAAAGGAAGCAGGTTGACAGGGTACACTATGAGCCATATATCAAGCCTAATTTTGTGAGACAACTCAACAGAGTTTTTCCCTTCCGGTTCCTAAAGGATTCATATGCTCCTCTGATGAAACTTATTATCAAATATTTCAGTTGTGAGGGCCGGTTTCACGTCTCTATGCCTATCATATAAGGTTGCTGATGCATTTTACCAGGGTGAGGATGATGAACCTCCCTTATTTCATGTGCTGGAATTTTGAGAAGATGACCACTCTCATGCAAAGGAAAACTCCTGAGTAGCAGTATAGCAGTATCTATCACTTTGTACTCATCAAAATTGTGGTTATGCATCAGCTCGGCTTACAGGGTGTTTAATGGGAGGATTTCATTTCGAATGATTTCTTCACAGCTTCTCAGGTACCATCAAAGGTTTTTCATGAGGCAGGTGAACCTTCATATCAACATGAAGGTCATGAGACACAGACCACTAGTATGCCAATGTTTGTCACTTTCAGAGAGGCACTAGAGGGTTATTTTTAGCAGCTAGGTGAGTATTATCTCCACTCGGGGTGGAAGGGGTCTCGTTTCCATCATCAGCAGCACAGGTACAGGTACATGACAAGGGTAAGAGGCCCATACATGATGAGGGACCTTCTGGAGGCCAGGATACAGATTTCATACTCATTGATGATGAATTGGGCTCTCCTAGCTCAAAGTTGAGAGAGGTTGTTCAGGAGCAGAAGGCGGAAATAAACACTTTGTCCTTCAAGTTGCAAAGAGCCCAATGGATAATCAACTACCTTGAGTAGTGAAACAAACAGTTGTAAGATCAGCAAACTATCTTGGAGTTGCAAAATATACATGAGAACCGGCACGCTGCCCAAAGGAGACAAACCGAGATGACATCCATTGAGCAAGAGATTGAGGTTGATCAAGAAACTTGGCCTGAAAGGGTCAATATCCATTTGGAGAACCTGTTGGAGAAGGTCAACAAGGAAAATAACATGTTGAGGCACATGAAGAATCATTATTGGGCAAGAAATGATGTTTGCAAGGCACAAATCAAGATCCTGAAAGCTAAGCTGAAGAGGGCATTAAAGCGTCGGAAAAGGAAAGATAGACTTCAGATTTTGACCGAAGCTTCCTTGGCCAAGCATAGTGCATGATGGAGGACACTCAGCCCAAATTTCAAAAAATTTGGGACACATTTTGAAAATTTTGATTTTTTTGGCCTAAACACAGATTTTTCAGCTCAACGCATCGCGCCACTTGGCACACGCTTATGATTAGGAGCTCCTCAGGGGTAAAAATTTATATTTTTGGATTTTTCATGAAAATGTATTCATGTCTACCCATGTCCAAGAGATTTTGACAGGTTTTGGGCTTCCAGAAGGGTCAAAAACACCCTAAAAATGATTACCTTTCTACCCCTTTTTGGACACACAGGAAGCAGTGTTGGGAAAACTCATTTTTGGAGGGGAAAATAGCAACCAAATTCAGAAATTCAACTTATGTTGGAAAGTAGACAGGTATATATTTCCAACAAGCTATCCTACGCTCAATTTGGACTCTGGGAAGGCCTTCAAAATCAGCTCCAAACTGGCGCGACGCATAGAGAATTTAGGCGTGGCGCATTGAGGATTTTGGCTCATTTTTCTCTTAGTAACTCTGTTTTTTGACTAGTTTTGGCCAGCTTGACTTTCTTACTTCCAAATCTAAAAATATTGATGTAATATGATGTAATTTTATGGGTCTTGATTTAATTTTGTCAATTTTTTACTCATGAAAGTAGATTCATTCATCAAAAGGTGGATTGCAACTGAATGAATCAGTTTCCTATCTTATAGAGGCAAGTTGTTCCATTGCCTATTTTCCAGTTCTCAGTTTAGATCTTGTTCAAACAGATCCTAAACTTGTGAGCTCGACCCCTAGAGGCTGGGGATGAGGTAGTGTTGTCTATATCTTGTAGTTTTTCATTCATTTGCCTGGTTGGACACTTGGGATTGCTTTGAGCTTCCTTGTACATTTCATCTCTGCAGTTTGGAAAAGGAATAGACCAGGGTTTGCAACACTCCTTGGGATTCATGTGGATCTTTGTTTTGATGATGTGTTTCTCTTTGTTAATTTAATTTTATTGGTGCTTTATGTGTATCATCTTCCCTTTTATTTCTTCTTAAGTTGAACAAACAAGGATAAAGTTGGAATTCATTAGATTTGCAGTGCTCTACCTTGAGTTTTGTTTAATTTTCTATGTTTTCAATTGTCTGAAGAGGATTCTTGAAAGTCTCTTGCCCTCTTCAACTCCTCACCGGTCTGAGCTATCCATTTCATTCAAAATTGAAGCCTCAAAACAGTTGCCTACCTTTCCCCATTCAGATCCCTGCAAAACTGCTCATTTCCTAGACCCAAAATCTGCCCTTCCCTTTGATCCAACAAACACCCTCAAAATCAAATCAAACTCTTTTACATATATACCTAGCCTAAAATCAGCCTTTATTCAAGTCATCTCAAGCCTCACTGATAATTTTTTTTTTTTTTTGTGAGATTGACCAGGAGAGAGCCCTCTCCCGATCTGGTAGGGCTAGCTACCATCTTAAGCATGGTTTGATGTTACCCTAGAATTTTCCTTTCTCAACCTGAGGTAGATTTAGGCCCTAAAAATTGTGATAGAAGATGGGGTGACTGGTGGAAGAAAGACCACCTAATGCAGCGAAGCTAGCTGACTCATCATCATGAGAAGAGAGGTTCACATGCGCATCGCCACAAGGGGTGACAAAAGAGTAAAAAGATAAAGGATCTACTGATTTTGAGCCTAGGGTGATCACTGAAGGAAGGTCAAGCAAAAAAACAGGGCAGGATTCAGAGGGAATGTTCCCCGAGGGTCTCATGGATGATGATAGGTAGAACATGGTGGACGAAGGCTCCGTCATCTCGACATCAGGAGGGGGAATGTAAATGGGAGCCATCATGTCTAGTAGTTCTGCCAAAGCAAAATGTGCAAATAGGGGAGAGGTGTACTCATTACGCTTGGCCTCGAATTGGCAGATCGCGGCTAGAGAGGTGCGGAAGTCCTTGCGGCAGGAACAAAGGTGGGTTTAATGGCCATGGAGATCACACAAAGCACAGGGGTGGTTGGTGTGAATAGTCTTGGGGTTCTTGGCTGCGGTCATGGAAGAAACAAAGGCTTCCAGGACCGTGGACTTAGGGAACGCGACATTAACCATGGGTTTGAGATGAGGCAGTTCAAGATAGGTATGGGTGGCGTGATCGACAGCATCACACAAAGCACACTGGATGGTATGCTTTGGAGGCCAAGGAGGGGCAGGGTTTGTCGGGGCATCCTTTTCCTTTGATGCCCACTTGCAAGCTTTGCCCTTCTTACTCGAAGCAGTCGCAACACGAGGTGGTTCTTGTTGAGGTGACTGAGGCACTATGGCAGCAGGAGAAGTCATGGGGACCGGTTGAACCGGGGTTAAAACAAGATAAGGTTTGGGTTGACCAGGAAGGGTTGCGACTGGAGGATCAAGGTACCATATGGGAATCCCAACGGTCAGGTTATGAAGAGAGAGGGTGGCCATGACAGGTGCCGTGTACACTCCTGGTGGTGGAGCTAGGAACGGTATCTGACCAGAGGGGTAATGGCCAGGTGGGATGGCTCCTAAATGGCTAAGGCTTGGAGGAACCATTCCAGGAGGATAAAGAGGCTCATGAATACCAGTTGTAGGAGAAGGGCCAGAAGGAAGAGGTCTGGCTGGCTGAGGCGAAGGGCTAGGAGCAGGTTGCAGCGAGCGAGATTGAGGTTGAGGTTGCTGACTAGCTGAAGCGGGTCGTGTAAGTTCAGCCTGAGACGATTGCATCATGCAAACATTCGCTAAGTTTGGATCAGAGACAAGAGGAGGAGGAATACCAGGGAAAGTTCCAAGCAAGGAGGAATCTTTGTACACGCCGGGGGAGACATTGGTCAAAGAATCGATGGTTTGCTTATTGGCTATAGAAGAGATGGTCGATTTAGGGGAGGTCTGAGATTTTGGTTCATGATATGTTAACTGGTCAATGGTGACTATCTTTCCATTGTGAGGGAAAAACATCTTGCGATGGACCGCGGATGGGACAGCATACATGGCATAGGTGTAGCTATGCCCCAAAATAATGTTATAATCAAGAGGGGCATCGATGACTTCAATGTCAACGCAAACAGTCTTGCCCGCAAGGGTGATAGGACAATTACAAAATAGGCTAATGGGCTGGGAGGCGTGGCCATCCCATGCACAAAGGGTGATTGTGGAAGGGGCCAGCTCAGGAGATCCAAGTTGTTTCTAAACTGAAGCAGACATCACACAGGTGGATGCCCCCTCATCAATAATACACCGAGAAATGTGAGCGTTCCAAGTTTTGACTAGGATTCGGAAAGCTACGGAAGCAGGAAGGGGAGGATGCTCTGATTGACGGGCATCGAAAAAAATCAATTGGTCATCAATAGGATCTACAGTGCCCATGGCAGATAGTAGAGCATTCTTTTGAGAAGGACGTGACTGGAGGAGTTCCAGTGTTGAAATGGCAGGAGGAGACTGCGCCAAATCATCTACTATGCTATACGAATGAGTAGCTCGACTAGAAGCAACGTTTCGGCATAATGGGCCCTTAGGAATATTGGTATGAACCTCACCTTTGGGCTGAGGGATATGCAAGGGACCGTTAGATGTTAAAAGAGGCTCTATAGAACCTAAAGAAGGTGACGCGGGGACAGACGGAGCGGGAGGCTTGGGGTACTGATGAGACCGATTTTGAAGGTTAAGGTCGGCAGGTAAAGTTTGATCATAGTTCATCATGAGAATCTCGTAATCGAAGGAACCAAAAGGGGAAGGTTGAGTGGCCGCATGTCCGTCAGGTGGTTGGGTAGCCACAAATCCCTGCTGTGCATCCACTTGCTCTTGAGGGGGCGGTGACTACTGTTGTGGGGGTTGAGAAGGCAAGGGAGGTGAAGGTGTTGATGTTGGAGGAGCTGGACCACCAAGATGTGGATACAGATAATAAAGGGGTTGGGAAACAATGTGGTAAGTAGGAGGTTGGGCCAAAAGAGGGGGCATGCCATATCCTAGAGACGTGCTACTTGGAGGGGAAAAAGTGCGGGAGGTGTTGCTTCCCCCCCAAGGAAAACCATAACCCATGGGAGGTTGGGCGTATGTATGAGAGATAGCTCCAACGATACCGTTGGCGGCATGAGTTGCCCTCGGTGCATTGGCATCACCATGTCTGGGGAGATCAGTTAGAACAGTACAAACATAACCCGTCTTAGCGTAAATCAGGTCATATTTTAACGCCATTTGGAGGGTAGCTTCTTCGGTTTGAGGAAAATGTGATGCGACATCTTTCCCGATAAGGGGCAAGAGATATCTAAGGAACCAATCCATGTAGACACGGTCTTCGAATGTAGGAGATTGACATAGGCTCTTTCTTCTCTGCCATTCCTGGACATGATCGGATAGGCGGGTCGCAGATGATTGACAAAAAGAAATCAAAAGTTCGATACCAGTGTCATAACGAAGGGGAAGATGGAAGTAAGATAAAAAAGCCCGAGAAAGAGTTGCAAAGGTGGTATGAGAGGAAGTGGGCTGATCAACATACCACTTAGAAGCTTCACCTGTAAGCGTGCATTGGAACAATCTAAGACAGATGGAATCATCAGTAATGGAATGGGATGAACACCACATGTGGAGAGATCAGATATGGTTGGAGGGATCCTCTCCAGCAAGGCCTTCGAACTTGGGAATGTCGGAGGGGAGCTTGGTTGGCATAGCAAGCCAACCAACATCGTGACAGATAGGATCATTGATCAACTGATTGAAATCGGGGAGACTGAGGCCTACCATGAAGGGGAGAAAGGGAGAAGTCGAGGTAGTTCCCATGGCAGTTCCGCTAGTAACATTCCCAGCATTACGGCCGGGGATGCCACTAGCGTTAGGCCCTGGACCAGACATGGTGAAGGTAACGGGGGGAGAACCCAAATAATCATAAGAGGAGTCGAAGTGCGGACTCAGATGGGGACTAACTCGACGACAGCGGGAAGGAGGAGTTCAACCAACCGGAAACTGAGGGTGAATGCCAAGAAGTCTCCGGGATAAACACCTTGGAGGCGCAATGATGACGGGAAGAAGAAAAACCGACAAGGGTAGGGACGTGCAAAATCAAGTGAGGTCAATGTCGAAACAAGGGCAAAGAGGTGCAGTGTCAATTGATTTTAAAGTCTTTGCCAGGCGGTGTTAACCAGACTCTTCTTCACTTGGGTTCAGTGTGTGGCGTGTGTTAATTTTAATTTTTAAACCCAGATGTCTTGAGAGTAAAAGAAAAAGTGTGCTGCGTAACTAAAAATAAATCTACACAGAACAGTAAATAAGACTGAAATAACAGAAAATTAACAGCTAACAATGCATCAATCTAACCCAAGAAGGCGGGTCTCTCAAAACTAGTCTAGAAGAGGGAAAACATCTAATCAAAACACACTAAAAATAGGCCAATAGATCTAAGGTTGGGAGGGACAGGGATCTAAAGGAGAAAGCTATTGAAAAAGGGTGCATAAAATAGCAAAGAGGCAGAGGCAAGGTTGCTGTAACAAAGGGGGAAATCAGCTAAAGGTAGGAGGGACGAGGAGGTGACCCTAGAGGTAAACCCAAACAAAACTATATGAGGTGATTTGAAAGGGATAAGAGCTGATCTAAATGGATCTGAAAAGGTGACTAATGAATGTGGAAAACCCTTCTATTTATAACAAAATATTAGGGCGATCTAGAACTTGGTGCATGAATAAAATATTATTAATCAAATTCTAGAACCACCCTTTAGGAATATTTTATTATATTTGTTGGAGGGAAAAGGATTTTTGACTTGGATCAATTCCTTTATTTATAAATAATAAATAAATAAATGATTTTTTTATTATTTTAAGGAAATGGTAGAAATATAATTAAATAAATAATGATTTATTTAATTATTTATAAATGATTTCGTCAAATTTAACTAGGAATATTATTTAAATAAGGATTTAAATAACTTATTCCTAGGAAATAATCAAATAAATAAGGAATTGTTTAATTTATTTCCTTGTTTTGGGTTAAATATGACCAGGAAATATAAAAAAATATAGATTTGTTTATTATTTCCTTTTGGGGTTTCCTGTTTAGACCATAAACAACTTAATAAAGGTGTTTTACTAAGTTATTTCACATAGTGAAAGCAATTTTACTTAGGGTAAAATTGGTCTTACATGGTGTACTTGGGTTCATCTAATGATAATAGGTTAGATGACCAAAAAATGGTGTAACAATTTATGTTGGGTAGATGAAGAAGGATGGATTTCCCCAATGAATTCTAGGCCCCATTGTTGAAAAGGATCTTCAACAGAGATAGGGTGCAGAGGTAAGGGTAAGAGTTTTTTTTTGCCTTCAAATATTTGACATTGGTGGCAAGCAATTACCAATCTATGGATATCTTGGAAGACGGTGGGCCAATAGTAACCAGCTCTGAGGATTTTGTTAACAATCGTTTTGCAATAGAGGTGGCCTCCACATTCCCCTTCATGAAACTCATGCTTGATCTTCTCTGCATCATTTTCAAGAAAACATTTAAGCAATAGACCACTAGCATTCTTCAAATATAACCATTTATCTATAATGCAGTAATTCGCAGCTTTTAACTTTAAAAATCTTGCCTTTGTCTTTGATAATCCTGGAGGAACATTAAGATAAAAGAGCTCATACAAAATATCAGCATACCAAAGGGAATTCAACAATACTTCTTCAACAGGAGGGGTTGTGCATTCCTCTTGTTCTTCTAAAATATCAAACATATTCATATCTAAGGCTTTGAGATTTGATTCAGCCATAAGTTTGGTAAGTCCTTGTCCTTTTCTCAGTTTAGTGGGTCTGATTTCTAAATCATATTCTAACATAAAAACAATCCACTTACCTCTTTTGCCATCAGGATCTTGTGTTAAAATGTCTTTGACAACTGTGTGTGGGACAAATGCAATGATGTGGGAGTGTAAAATGTAAACTCTGAAATCTTTGAAGGCCTTAATTAAGGCAAAAACCTACTTTTTCATTATGTTGTATTTCAGAGGGAATCTCTAAAAGCCTTGCTGAAAAATGCAATGGGATGCTCTTGTCCTTTTATGTTTTTCTATAGTAGGACAACAACAGCTGTATGTTCTGATGCAAAGGAGAAAATGAAGAAATCTTTTTTGAAATCAAGGCTAATGAAAACTGGTATTTGTGTGAGTACTTGTTTAACCAGTTCAAATGATTTCTTTTCTTCAATGGTCCATTTAACTCAAGTTTCCATTTTTAGCATGTTTGTTATGTTTCTAAGGAGTTCAGCTAGTTTTGGTATGAACCTTCTTAAGAAATTAATCTTTCCAATGAAAGATTGCAACTCTTTGATGTTTCTAGGATGGTTGATTTTCAATATGCCTTCAATCCTTTTGGGGTCTATTTTTATTCCCTCTTCAGATATAATATGGCCTAGAAGTTTACGTTCTCGGAGGCCAAATAAATTTTTCTTGGGGTTTAAGGACAAACCATACTTTCTACATTTCTCAAAGACTTTTCTTAAGTGAGTAAGGTGTTCTTCATCTATTTTTGAATCGACAGTAATGTCATCTAAATATATCACAATGAAGAATCCTATCTCTTCTGAAAAAGAAGTATCCATGGCTCTTTGGAATGTGGCACCATCATTCATTAAACCAAAGGGAATTTTCACATACATGAGAGTGCCCCAAGGTGTAGTGAAAGTTGTTTTAAGTTGATCATCAGGATATACCAACACTTTGTTGTATCCTGAAAATCCATCTAGGAAAGAAATTATTTTAGAACCCACTACCCTTTGTAAAATATGGTCCATTTTGGGCAAGGGGTAGTTGTCCTTTAAAGAGGCTTTTTTTAAGTTTCCAAAGTCTATACAAAGCCTTATCTCTTCTGTTTTCTTCCTCACGGATACAAGATTGGACACCCAATCTGAGTATCTCATTGGGACTATAATTCCAGCATCATACATTTTCTTGATTTCTTTCTCAACCAGGGGTAATTGCACAGGGTTTGTTATGTGCAATTTTTGTCTAAAAGGTTTCTGGTTTTCTTTGAGGGGTATCTTATGCTGGATTATCTCTGTATCATATGATTTTAAGTCCTCATAACTCCAAGAAAAAACATCAGAAAATTCTCTAAAAAGCTCAAGATATTTCAGTTTTATATGAACTGGCAGTGTTTTGGATGATTTAATCATTTTGGGCTTTTCTTTACTACCTATATTGCACTCTTCTAGTTCAATTTCAGTGGGTTCCATTTTTGGCTTTTTGGCAACATCATTAAATTCAAACAATTCTTCTAGAAACACCAATCCCTTTGGAAAGTTATCAGTGTGAGACCACAGCACTTCAAAATCTTCTTGTTATAAATCAGTGCTCAACCCTATTTTCTGTGGGTGTTCTTTAGCTAACAGATTTATATCAGCAATGTTAGAAGTTTCTTCTTCATAATATTTTTCCTTAGTAGGACAATATTCTTCATACTCTGAGTCTGAATTAGTTATTTCAAACCCATTTCTGGATTGTAGGAAATCCTCTATCTTTTTAACTCCTTCAAAGACTTGCCAATATTTGTTATTATCAGGGACTGCTAGTCTATATATATCTTGGACTGTGTATTTTCTGGTCTCATAAGGCTTCTGAAATGTACTAATAGCAAAGGCTAAACCATTGGCAAGAACGTTTTAGTTTCTAGGGACAAAGTTAAGCTCATATTCTGTGAATTTTTTCAAAAGTTCAACAGCATCATCTCTATATGCTTGTAATCATGGATGCTTGGCAGTATATTCTCCATTTACTTGTTTAATAATCAGTTCTGAGTCTCCATGAACAATTATCCTCTTGGATCCTAGTTTTCTCAATAATTGTAGTCCTATGAGAAGAGCTTCATATTCATCTATGTTATTTGTGCACTGAAAGTTTAGTTTGTATGAATAGCCCTCAGCATGATTATTTTCTATGTTATGTACCCATATTCCTGCTCCTGAACCAGCTTTTCTACAAGATCCATCAAAAATCATACTCTAAAGAGGTTCATATTTAGATTTTTTATTAAAGTCATTACTGTCCTCTTTGTCCTGTTTCTTTTGGCTGTCATTATGTTGTTTTTTAGGGTGTGAACTATGTTCATTTTTAATTTGTTCCTCAAGGTTTTCACTGTGATGAGGATTTTCTATTTGTTTTTCGTGGTCAGCACTATGTTGGTGACTAGTTTGTTGTCTAGGATCTTCCTTGTGTTTGCTGTAATTTTCTGAATTAGAATACTGTTTTCGATTTTTATCCTTTTTTTCCTCTTTTCCTATTATTGGTTTGTCATCTACTTCTTCTTGCTCATTAAGATTTTCATCATTGTAAAGAATGAATGAGTCAAGGTATGTGTGCATAAAATAAAGTGGGGAGTTGTCGGGTTTTTCATGAATACTAACCATGTATTTCATGTGTGTTTCCCTATATAGTCTTCTTGGTTGACTAAAGACAGGGATGGTTGCATAAGTCATATCCATATGTAGGTTACCTTGGATTTTAGCACCCCATGACCTTGAAAGAAGCATGACATATTTAGGAGGTATATCAGCCACTAAAATTTCCATCACTAAGCTCTTGGCTAATATTTGTGCTAAGTTTACACATAAATCTTTGGTTAGGCCTAGAAATTTAACTCTACTGGAATCAAAGGAGTATAAATCCTTGTAAGGTCTAGTTATCTCAATGCCTAGTTTCTCCATCACTACTTTAGGCATAAGGTTGTGGGAAGCTCCTGATTCAAGCATGGCATTGTGTAAAATCTTATCATGTATGTTTAGACTGACATAAAAAGGAGGAACACCACCTTCTTGAAATTTTCCTTCTACTTCTGGTCCAAGTAGAAGCTCAGGCTTGTCATCAGCCACATTGATAGAATCAGTTTTTTCTCCTATGTTTAAAGCTCTCAAAATTTGGGTTTTATATACATCTTGGGTGACTAATTCAGTAAGAGGAATGGGGATCTTGATTTTGGAAATTTCACTCTCTACACTGAAAGGTATTTGATTTTTAAACATGTTTAGATCAGCTTTCTTAGTCATTGTTTTCTCAGCAAAATCAGCTTGCTGGTTTTTATTATGGACAATAGTTAAAATAGTTTTGCTAGGAGAATTAGCTGGGTTTCTAGTGCTACTTTGGTCACCACTAAGTTTTTCATAATTTTGGGTGTTTTTTCCTTTGTTTTTATCAGAAATTTCAGCCATTGTTTTGCTGTTTTCTACTGTCTTTTTAGGAATGTTTTCAGGATTGTTCCTAATAGAAATTTCAGAGTTTTTTTTTTTTGGGAGTGTCTAGATTCTTTTTACTTCTAAGGTCATATTGTTTGTGTACTTCCATTATAGCATTTTCAAAGCCTTGTTTGTAATCTTCAGATTCTGGACTTTCCTCATCATAGGGTGTATATATGCCTTGTTCTTCTTCAATAAGGAAAACATTATCCTCATTGTTTACTCCTAGTAAGTTTATGTGATATTCCTCTGTTTCTTCAATCACTCCCTCATCTTCATCAACATAGTTTTGCTAGAAAGGAGGTCTGACTTGCTGATCAAGGCCTCTTTGTCTTATTTGAGGGGCATTCCTTCTAAAGTTTTGGTTCTGATTTTCATTTTTATTTTGAGGAGCTGTTTGGTTCTCTTTAGGATAATATCTCTCATTTATGTTTATTCTCTCCATCATCCTTTCCATGGTTCTAACCAAGCTATCAATTTTGGAATCTGATGTGGAGGGTCTAGCTTCGTGTTTGTAGGTAACCTTCTTTTCTGCTTTCAATCTATCCCTTCTAGTATTTAGGTTAGCTTCTACACTTCTATCCCCCTTTTGCATATCTTCTAATGTGAGGGGTTCTCTCTCTCTCTCTCTTAATTGATAACAAATGTATGGGTCAAATCTTTCAGGAAACTTCATTAAGGCTAAGCCTTGTGGGGGTTTCATTGTGGAGGGAGTGCATTATAAACACTATTGAATCTAGTGCAATAATCTTGGACACTCTCTCCATCATTTCTTTTAAGGTCATTATATTCTGACAAGATTTGAAGGGGATTTCTCTTGACTTCCCATTTGTTTAGGAATAATTGATGAAAAGCAGGGAGGTCACTGATACTATTAGTGGTTAAGCCTTTGAACCATTTTCTTTCTTCTCCCCCTAAGCTTTGATCAAACATTCTAAGTTTAATAGTTTCATCATCTATTTCTTGTCTGTCGAAGTAGTCATTCATTCTGTCCACATGTTGTTGAGCTGTAGTAGAACCACTAGCATCATATAATGGAATCTTGGACTGACAGTCCAGTAGAAGAACAACTAGAGGTAAGGGAAGGACTAAGGGAGCATACCATGTTGCCATGATATGAACTTGTGGAAACATTGGAGGATTAACAAGTGGAGGAAGGTGATGAAGTGGAGTGGTTTGAACAATGGGTGTATGGGTGGGTGTAGCTAAATTACTTGGACCAGCTAAGTGATGTTGAGCAGATTTAGGATGAGAGAAGCCAAATTTATGGAAAAAATGGAGATCAGGAGGAGTGGAAGGAGAGGCTTCCCTGCTACTAATTTGTTGTGAGTCTACAAGATCAAGGTTTATCTCATCTATACCACTTTTTGACTTAGCTCTAGACAGGATTTTTGTATGAAATAAGTCAACTAGGGCATTTTTCAAGTTTATGAGGTTTTCAGGGACATAACTTGCTCTTAGTATGGGTCTGAAAATAGTTGGATTTTTAGATGCAGGAGACTTCCTAAGAATGCTTTCAGGATTCTCAAATATTGGAGGAGGATTTGGGTCAGGATGGGATCTAGTATGGATCCTTCTAGAACCCAGGATTTTGGACCCAATAGGTCAGAAAGGTTTTTAGAGGTAGAACAGTCTTTAGGACACAAACCAAACTATAAAAGAGATACTTAATCCCCAAATTATTCTTGACTGGGTATTGTTTAATGTTTGATGATAGGGTAAGTTTCGCAGTGGAGTCAATGGAAAATTAGTGGAGTCACTAGGTGGAAGATTTTTACTTGTCTTATAGGACTAGTTGTTGTCCACCATCAAAAATCATGAACCATTCTTGGCTGACACTTGATTCATTTTAAACTAATGAGGTTTTCTGAGTTTTGAGTGAGTCCGAAATTTTTATCACTCAATAGTCCCCAGTATGGTCGCCACTATGTTGGCTCCCTTTGATTTGCAAGAGTGGCAAGAACAAACACTGCAGGGGCCACATCAAAACCACTTTGAAATCCTAGGACCTAGCCTTCCTAGATTTAGAGAGGGATCTCTCTATTAAGGTGTTTTTAATTGATATATCTTTGTGATCTTTGTTTTAAGATTTTAGGCTAGTTATGAAGTTCCAAGGACTTATTTTTTTGGTTGGATTAATTGATAGATTCAAGGATCAATGGTGTGGCTGATTGAGAGAATATTTCAACTGAACAAATAGACTGTGAGAAAACATAAATATATTGGGCTATGGAGTCAAACAAGGGTTGAATTTCTCATCAAATATGCAAGGGAATTCATAGGGCAAGCTAACTATATCAAGTGGATTCTTTAGATTAGGTTGTGATATGAAACAATAATTAGTTGTGAAGGCAGCAAAGCTATAGTCAGTTAAGAATATTCTAGCTCTACATAGACAAGAGAAGCCTTTTAAGGTAACTGTTTGGAACAAGCCAAATGACAGAGAAAACCATAAATCTCTTTGGATAGACTTTAATAAGAAAAAATTTAAGACAACAATCCAGTAATTCAAGAACTACTTTTAGATAAACAAAACATATAAGATAACAATAAGAGTAGTCTAAGATCAAACAGAAGTGATCTAATATTCTTTTAACAAACTCTTAAAAGACTCTTAAAAACAACATTTCAAGGGAGTCTAGAGGGCAGGGCATACCATCAACCTCACTGGTTTTAGACTCTAATACATGTAATTTAAAGAAAGGTCCTAAAAATGATATCTCAAGTCTTACTCAAAGGAAACATGGATTCACCATAACTTCCTTGGTTTCACTCTATTGAATCATTCCCAAGACAACAAGCTAGGTATAACTAGAAGGAAATTAAGAATCTTCCAATAAAACCTTGTAGAAGAAAACATACATACAAAGAATACAGATAGAAAAAGGGTGTTGAAACAGCAAATCCTAATCTAAAACTTTTTCTTCTTTATCAGAGAAAGATGAAAATAATGGAAAACATAAGGAGAAATAATAACAATTAAGGAAAACTTCACCATTGATATAGCTCAAGGATCCTGTAAACATGCTTGTATTATTGATGATCAAACCAGTTACAATACTCTAGGTACAATGTCTCTATGAAACTCAGAGCTTTCTTCAGTTCAGTCTAGCATTCCTCAACTAGCTCAGCAGTAGAAAATTAGTCCAATAACCATCAAATAACCAACATTTAAAATGAGGCTCATGTGCAGCATTTATATGAAAAGTGAGGAGGTGCTACTAAACTAGGGTGTTTAAATGTTATTTATTACAGAGTTAATGATTTTTGACCTTTGAGACCATGCAAGGCCCAAGGAAAAAATATCCGAAAGAGTTACTCTGAATAATTAATTCTGTCTTAACTTCTAAGTCAATTTGGCTGAAATATTTGACTTTCAAGGCTTGGTAATTACTTTGTAATAACTATTTGAGCTGCTTCAAAATATCTCTGACTGTGCAATAACTACCTGATGCCTTTATGGAAAGAAATAATGCTGTAGGTGACAAATTTGTCTTTGGAGAAGTAGTTACTTCTTTTTTGATTTATTCAAAGTTGTATTTGGGTAATCTGCCTTTGTTTAATCATTGACCTCCTGTATTAGGCCTTTGATCTTGTTTTAACCTTCATAATCTGCATCACTGTCTTTTTTCCCTGTCTTTGACTTGTAAATATTTTGTTTTTTTAATCCTTTATTTTAAACCTTTGAATTTTCATCTTTAAATACTTTTTAAAGTGCTAATCCTCTTTTATCTTTTTTTAACTTTAATTATCCCTTTTTACATTTCTGTTCTTCATTCCTTCATTTTTACTTCCTTTGTTTTCTCGTCTGTGTGCAGGGAGGGTTCTTTCATGCGTTGGAGGGTTCCTGATCGATCGATGGTCATGAGTCATCACCCATCAGACCTTGAGAAAAGGCCCTCTGATCTTCATAATTTGAATTAGGACCCTAGGATCATCATCCAGGGTTTGGTTTGTCATTTATGGACTGTGGGAGAATCTTTTGAACGTCACCACCATTAAACCTGCACAAGACGTAACACACATTAGTTTAAAGCCTGTGAAAGGGGGTAAAACTGTATTTTTTGGGTTTTTGAGGGTTTCGGAGCGATCTGCAGAGGAGGAGGGGATGCAAAGGGAATGTTATGTATGCAAAACCAGGTGGGAAGATGAAGAAATTCAAATTTTGGCACGGGAGAAGGAGGCATTTTTGGGAAAACCGCGATGGTTTATCACGCAAACATAGGGCAGTAAATGGTTTTGGCCCAGGGCTACGCGTTACCATTGAGAAATTGTCGCGTGTCCTGGGTGAAACCATCCATTTCACGTGTATTGGAGCTGTTAAACCCTGACATCAAATTCCGCGTGATATGCAATTCAGACCGTCAGATCTCAAGGAGTGAGATCGAAAGTATGGGTGGAGCCCAATGATGGGGTGCAGGTTGGTAGGGTGGGTAGTGTAGTACAAGTTTCGGGCTGTGATTGGAGCGTGGGATTTGAGTGGAAGGTGGGGCCAAGGTGATAACATGGGAATTTTTGTCGGGTAGTGCGGGGTGGGGTTGTAGATGGAATGAAGGGAAGGAGTGCAGTGGCCGTTGGATCAGGGCCCAAGGCCTTTGATCAACTATCCAAATGATCCAGGAGAAATAAAGCGGCGGGGTGAGGTAAAAAGGGGCGAAGGCATATTTGCATGGTGGAGGGGGCTTAGGAATAGGCGAAAGTCAGGGTCATATTGGAGTGAAGCGGCTAGGGCTCGGGAAGGGGCTTCAGGCTTATCTCAGAAAAAATGGGTTTTTTAACACAAAAACAGAGTTTAGCAAGGTTTTGAGAGGAGCCGATAGGGTCGAAATCAAAGTTTAAACAATGTAAGGAGGGTTTTTACATTGTTTAAGGGTTTTTAAAAAAAAATGTTGAATGGGGCGGGGGGGGGTGGGGATTTTCTAGCGGTTTTTGAGGGGTAAAAGTGATAAATGAGGGTGTCAGTGGAGGGATGAATGAGGGAATTAGGCCCAAAAAATGCAGTTTCTTTAGAGCAGCAGGGTGAACCTTTGAGAGGGCATAAAAGATAAGGAAGTTCAGTGAAAAATAGTCAAACTTAGGATGATCAAGGCAGTGAGACTTCTAAGGATAGATGAAGGGTAAATAATGCTATCTTTAGGAGCTTGTAGAACATCCACAATCATCTAGTGAAATTTTTAAAATAGAGGAGGATAACACCATCCATCTCTTGTAAAAGTAAAGTAGTATTACCTCTAACTGAATGAATGAAATAAGGACCTTTCCACAAATTTTCAAATTTTTCATGCTTTCCTTTGTCCTCCCTCCTGAAATCCCATTTCAGCACTATGTCTTTAATGTGGAAATCATTGGCTTTGGTTCTTCTATCAAATATCTTCTTTATTTTTTCTTTCACTGCTTGTGTTCTTTGGTAAACTTCTTCCCTTGACTGTTGTAAATGAATGGTTTGGTTTAGCCTCCTTTGCATGTCATTTTCTTCTTATTGAACATCTTGAAGAAGCTTCATAACCGGAACTCCCGAGGACATTGGGAAAACAACATCCATGACATAAACCATCTGATAGGGAGACGTATTGATAGATTTATTAGTTGTTAGTCTATCAGCCCATAGCGCATGCACCAGTTTGCCATGCCACGATTTTTTGTTCTCTTCCAACAGCTTCTTGATGATGTTCACCAAAATTTTGTTAGAGGACTCAGCTAGCCCATTACCTTGAGGGTAATAAGCTATAGAGTTCCCTAACGTAATTTGGTACTTGTAGCAAAAGTCCACCATTATTTTGGACTTAAACGCAGCAGCATTATCGGTGATGATCTTTTTGGGATAACTAAATCTAGACAGGATGTTGGTTTCAAGGAATTTTATGATGACTAAATCGGTAGCATTCATTGAAGGGATGGCTTCTATCCATTTGGTGAAATAATGAGTAGAAGTGATAATCCACTTGTGTTGGGTAGATGAGGTAGGGTGGATCTCTCCAATGGAGTCCAAAACCCATTGTTGAAAATAAGCTTCAACACTGATGGGATGTAAAAGAAAAGACAAAATTTTTCTCTTTCCATCAAAGATTTGGCACTTATGGCAAGTCATGACCAGTTTGCGAGTGTCAAGGAAAAGGGTGGGCCAATAGTAGCTAGCTCTTTAGAAGGATTTTTTTAGCTATGTTTTTCTAGTAGAGATGACCTCCACACTCTCCCACATGCAGCTCATGCATGATTTTATCTTCATCATCTTCAAGAAAATATTTAAGTAATATGCCAACATAATTTTTCCAATACAAAACTCCATCTAAGATGCAGAAATTTAAAGCTTTTTGTTTCAAGAATCTAGCTTTTGCCTTGGATAAAGTAGGAGGAGCATTAAGATTTAAAAAAAAAGTACATATAGAATATCAGCATACCAAGATGAATTCAAAAATACTTCTTCAATTTGTGGAGTTGTGAATTCTTCCTGTTCTTCTAATGCATAAACCATATTCATGTCTAGTGCTCAAAATTTTGATTCAGCCGTGAGTTTTGCGAGTCGTTGTCCTTTAATGGGTTTAGTGGGTCTAATTTCTAAATCGTATTCTAAGATAATAGCAATCCATTTACCGCTTTTACCATCAGGGTCTTGATTCAGAATGTCTTTAACGACTGTATTTGGAATAAAATCAATAACATGGGAGTGCAATATGTAAACTCTGAAGTCCTTCAATGCTTTGATCAAGGTGAAGGCTTGTTTCTCCATGATGTTAGAGTTTAGAGGAGCATCCCCCAATGCTTTGCTGAAGAAGGCTATGGTATATTCTTGTCCCATCATGTTCTTTTGAAGTAATACAACAGCAACAGTGTGTTCGGATGCAAAGGAGAAAATGAAGAAATCCTTGATAAAGTTGGGGTTGATTAGAACTGTTGTTTAGGTAAGGGCTTGTTTCACCAGTTCAAAGGATTTTTTGGCTTCCGTGGTCCACTTGAATCCTACTTCTCTTTTCATCGTGTTTTTGATATTTCCCATGAGTTCAACAAGGTTATGAATGAATCTTCTCAGGAAGTATATCTTTCCGATGAAATATTGCACCTCTTTAATATTTCTAGGATTGCTAATTTGTAGTATACCTTAAATCCTTTTGGGGTCTATCTTTATCCCTTCTTCGGAAATGATGTTGCCTAGGAATTTTCCTTCTTGAAGACCAAACAATGTTTTCTTAGGATTCAGAGATAGGCCATACTTCCTACACTTCTCAAAGACCTTTCGCAAATGAACTAAGTGTTCTTCATCAGTTTTAGAATAGACAGTGATGTCATCAAGGTATATCACTATGAGGTAACCTATGTCTGCATAGAAAGATATGTCCATGGCTCTTTGAAAAGTAGCCCCGGCATTCATCAACCCAAATGGCATTCTCACATACATGAATGTGCCCCAAGGTGTTGCGAAAGCGGTTTTGTGTCGATCACTTAGCAGTGCCAATACATGATTGTACCCCAAAAATCCATCAAGCAATGATATTCTCTTAGAACCTACCACCCTTTGTAGTATATGATCGATTTTGGGTAAAGGGTAGTTGTCCTTTAGGGACACTTTGTTCAATTTTTTAAAGTCTATGCATAGCCTGATCTCCCCTATTTTATTTCTCACTGACACAAGGTTAGAAACCCATTCTGAGTACCTAAGTGGGACTATGATACCTGTATCATACATCTTCTTTATTTCCTTTTCAACTAGAGGTACTAGGACGAGACTTATTCTTCTCAATTTTTTCTTGAATGGTTTCTAATTTTCCTTGAGAGGAATTTTATGTTGGATAATGCTTGTGTCATGGGACTTCAAGTCCTCATACCCCCATGCAAAAATATCTTTAAACTATTTGAACAACTCTATATATTTTTGTTTTATGTGACGAGGGAGAGTTTTGGACAGCTTAATCATTTTGGGTTATTTTATGCTGCCTATGTTACATTCTTCTACATTAGTCTTGGTGGATTCCATCTCGGGCTTTCTATATACATCATTAAAATAAAAAAACTCTTCTAATGGTGAAAGGCCCCTTGGTAATGTATCATCTTTACTTTGTAAAACCTCAAGGTCCTTTTTATCTAGATTTTCAAACAATTCCACCTCATAAGGATGTTCAAGCAGATTTATACCAACAATAGAGGTCTGTTTTGTGGGCTTGTTCTTCAACAAAATAATCCTCTTCATGCTCTAAGCTTGTTTTTGGTATTTCAAATTCATTCTTAGATTGCAGAAAGTCATCAATTTATTTATCACCCTTAAACACTTGCCAATAGTCTATGTTTTCAGGTATTGTAGGATGGTTTTTGATTTTGACAATGTATTCTTCATTTGCCTGAGGCATTTGAGAATTGCTGGCAGCAAAGGCAAGTTCATTGGTAAGGCTGTTTTAAGATCTAAGGATGGAAGTGACTTCATATTTCTCAAAGGTCTTCAGGAGGTCTAGGGCACCATTCCTATACTCTCTTAGTCTAGGATTCTTGGCTGAATACTCCCCTTTGATTTGCCTAATGATGAACTCTGAATCTCCTTGGACTGAGATCTTCTTATCTCCTATGTTTTTAAGCAAGCGTAAACCAAGGACGAGAGCCTCATACTCTGCAATGTTTTTAGTGCATTGAAAATATAGTTTGTAGGAATGGCCTTCATTTCTATTATGTATCCATACACCATCTCCTAAACCAACTTTCCACAAGAGCCATCAAAGCTCATGTTCCAAAGTGTTTCCAGTTCATATTCGCCACTATGTTGTTGTTTAGGGCTGTTAGAGTGTTGATTGTCAGGTTCTTTGTTTGGGGATAGATTTGACATTTCTGGTAGGCTGGGCTCCTTCTCATTTTCATTTACTTGTTCAGTGATGTCATCTTCATTATACAAGATAAATGAGTCAAGGTCTGAATGAATGGAATAAATAGGGGTGTTGTTTGGCCTATCTAAGTTGCTTACCATATATTTCATGTGAGATTCTCGGTACAATCTCCTTGTTTGGTTAAAGACCGAGATGGTAGTGTATGACATGTCCATTTGGAGGCTCCCTTGAAGTTTGGCTCCCCATGATTTGGATAGAAGCATGCCATACTTCGGGGGAATGTCAGCAACCACTATGTCCATGACCAGACCCTTACCAGGTATCTATGCCATATTTACACAGAGGTCTTTGATTAGACCCAAACATTTGACTCTACTCGAATCGAAAGAGTACAAGTCCTTGTAAGGTTTGGTTATCTCTAGGCCTAATCTATCCATCACCACCTTGGGCATGAGATTGTGTGAGGCCCCAGAGTCTAGCGTAACATTGTGCAATATTTTTTCATGAATGTTTAAGATAACATAGAAAGGAGGGACAAATCCTTCTTGATATTTTCCCTCTACCTCAGGTCCAAACAACAACTCAGGCTTGTCATCGGTTAAGTTTAGTCTGTCGATGTCATTTCCTATGTTCAAAAATTTCAGAATTTGGGACTTATATAAATCTTGGGCAACTAGTTTAGTGAGAGGTATGGTTATTGTGATTTTGGAAATCACTCCCTCAAAACTAAAAGGTGTTAGTGTTTTTGACATATTTACATCTGTTTTTTCACACATACTCTTTTCAGAAAATTTTTTTGCTGAGTTTTATTAGGACTGTGATTTAGAGAAGATTTTCTAGGGCCACTAGTAGAGGTACTAGGGTAGCTTGGGTCACCAATTTGTTGGCTAGTTTTTTCTTTGTTTGGATCAGGTTTCTTAGCCATGGTGTTTTTGTTTTCTGTTGTCCTTTTCATTATGTTTTCACGGGTATTTTGAACAACAGTTTCTTGTTTGTTTTTCTTGGAGGTCTCTTGGTTATTTTTTCTCCTAAGGTCATATTGCCTATGGACCTCCATTATGGAATTCTCAAATCCTAATTTTTTTTCTTTAGAATCCTCATATTTTGTTTCATTTTGATATGAGGAGAAGAAACCTTGTTCTTCTTCAATGAGAAAAACATCACCCTCATTATCAAAGCCTATCAAGTTTACATGGTTTTCTTCCGGCTGTTCAGTCTCTCCTTCCTCTTCATCTACATAGTTATCTTGGAAAGGGGGTCTGATTTGTTGGTCATTGTCTCTCTGTCTGATTTGGGGAGGGTCTCTTCTGAAGTTCTGGTTTCTATTTCTATTTTGGGGATTTGGTTGGTTTTTCCCTATGAGGTACTCTTTCATTCAAGTTTATCCTCTCCATTGTTCTAAATAGGCTATTAATTTTGGCATCAGATGAAGAGATTGAGGCCATAGTTTCATCTTTGTATGTGACTCCCTTTTCGGACCTCATCCTAGCCCTCTTTTCAATCAGGTCGGCCTCTACACTCACAACTCCCCTTTTCATGTCTTCTAAAGTTAGGGGATCCCTCTCTCTTGATTGGTAGGTCAAAACTGGATCAAAGCCTTATGTAAATTTCACTAGTGCTAGGCCTTGTGGGGGTTTCATGTGAGGTGGGAGGGCATTGTACACATTATTGAACCTAGTGCAATAGTCTTGGATGCTTTCCCCAAAATTTATATTAAGGTTGTTATATTTTGAGAGAATTTGCAAAGGGTTTTTCTTAATCTCCCATTTCTTTATGAATGTCTGGTAAAGGGAAGGGAGAGAATGTATGTTGTTAGGAGTCAAGATTTTGAACCATTTTTTAGCTTCTCCTCCTAAGCTTTGGGCAAAAATCCTCATCTTCATGGTTTCATCTTCTAATTTCATGTAATCTGTTGTAATTCCTAGAGACATCCTTGAGTTGTATAAAGACCAGTGCCTAGGAAATATTAAATGCAAGGAGCATATGACTCAACTGATTGCAGTTGAAAATTTTAGGCTCTCATGGTACAATCACTCAGATGAATGGTTTTGATAAGGGTGGAACCAAGACCCCAAAGTTAAACACAACACCTAGGAAAACTGTAGAAACTGAGTACAAACTACAAATAGTAAATGCATCGACAACTTTAAGACAGAATGATGTAAAGGGGGTGGACTTCTAAAATGAACACACAGATATCAAGTTATATGTGAGCGATGACTACGACAGAAGATGTAGTAAGATACCTGTTGGGGTTCCCATGTTTTGGCCAGATTGGCAAGACCAAAAGATGAGACAACATCAGAACCACTTTCAGACCTCAGGATCTAGCCCTCCTGGGTCCAGAGAGGGATCTCTCTAGTTTGAGCAAAGGTTTATATCTATGAGGCTCAAATGTTATGATTTTAGGCTAGTTATAGGCACGAGGTTTGTTTATTTGATTTGTTGTTTGGTTTCTGGTTATCAAGAAAGAAGGGTTCAATGTAAGGCCAAGATGAGCAAAGAGGGATAAGGCAGAGGTGAAAGATTCTAGAAAATATTCAAAACCATTGGGCAATGGAGTCAGGAAAGGAATTTTTTTCTACTCAACAGGCAGGCTTTAAATTGGGCTAATCATCTGAAACTTAGGATCTTCAAGATGATTAGGTGATATGGAAAGTAGGAGGGGAGGAGATAACACAAATTCAGAGCACAAAGTTACAGATCATTAGGTCGTACAAGGATCCTAGTGGACATGGCTAACACTAATCCCCAGTGTTCCCAAATCTTCCAACTAAATCTATAACAGAAAGCATCTAAGAATTGAATTCAATTAATTCATACATCAAAGAGCACGCAATATCATCCACTACACTGGTTAAACCAAGTGAAAACATTCCTTAGACAATACATTCAGAAGAGAAACATAAAGGGAAAGGAGAGCAGAAACATAGGGTACCTAACAAGGGTAAATGCTATGCCAATATTTTGATGCAAGCCGGCAGAAATGAAATGAAATGAATGTAAACACAGAGATAGGAAAAACATCACCGTTGCTTCAGATCAGGATCCAAAGAAATGTGCTTGTCATATTAAATAACAATACCAATCAATTACACTATGCGAATGGCTGAATACTTAGTCTGAAAAGATCTCCTTCACCTATCTTACAACTTTACACAGAGACTGTGTCTCAAAAGAAACTACTTGCAGTTCTCTGATAACTGATCAACAACCTTTACAATATTTTCTTATGGATTTTATAACAACAGATGAACTGAGGAGGTAGGTCAGAACTAAATGAAACATTTAAACACAGAAAAGGGGAGGAGGGTCGAAACCCACTCTGTTTTAACTCTCTGCATTTATCTCCGGTATGGCCTAGGTGTTTTGACTGCAGTACTATGCGGTACATCTAGTGAAAAAACAAAGGAAAACAAGAACAGTGAGGTCTGCCCTACTTGTGCAACAAACGCTTCTGATCATGTAGGACTGCTATTGGGGTAGGAAGCTTCAGGAACACAATGTATAATAAAAACTGCATGGGCACTTTGTCCTCTGATGAAGAAAATCATGCTGTTGCTGTAGAAAACCCTGGTGATACGGTTTCCGTGCATTAAAATTCTGATTGATCTTTGGGTTTTTCAACCTAGTACCTTCCCTCTGCAAAGCTGGATTAATCCTTTAAATCTCCCGTTTAGTGTTTTAACTCTTCGATTTCCTTGCTGATTTCTCTTTGCCGCTCCCATAGCTACCTTCTCGCTGTGAACTCTGTGCTTTTAATGGCTGCGGAGGAGAGTGATAGAATTTTGACCCTGTCCTTTGATTTCAATCACATCAAACACTTCCCTGGGCCTTTTATTCATTAAATATATCTCTGTACATGGCTTGTTCCGTAATTTCTGCCACTGTGACAGAAATAACGAGCCATGGCGGTTTTCCCCTGCTTGCAACCCTGCAAAACAACAAACTTGTCAAGAAATCCGTGGACGGGGACGATGGAGGCAGTGTGGATGGAGGAAATGGCCGTGCAGATGATGAAATGGAGGAAAAAACGTAGAGAAATGGCGAAAAATGCTGTGGTGGAGGTTGGCGGTCAGCGTAGAAAATACGAATGAAAAACCTTAAATAACACGAAAATGAACCAATTATATGCAATGGAATGGGCACATGTACGATGGGTGCAGGTGGGGGTGACGTGGCATGACCGGGCGATGGCTGGGTCATCAACGGTGGGTCAATAGATCTGGACCATCGATCATGGTGGAGATCAACAGCAGAGGACGATGGACGGTGGGCCGAGGGTACGGCAGCTATGGCTTAAACCCCACGTAGCTTCGTTGATCGGTGACCGTTGGATGAGGCGCCCAAGATCTAACGGCTGATATGAATATCGCTGCGCGTCCTGTACCGAACGTTAATGCGCGATGGACAAGCGGTTTTGAAACTGTACAGGAGCCATGCGTCAATCGCTGAATGGAATTGCTAGCCGATGGGAAAATGCCGCCAGGTCTCGGATGGTGGTACGATGAAAACCGGGTTGTTTTTGGACAGGCACGCTAGTGGGGACCACAGGTGCGGGCGCATTGCGAACCGTCAGATCATCGTTCAAACGGACGACGATGGCATGATTGGAGATTTGAACGGAGAAACACGAGCACTGGTATTTAATGATAACCGTCCGATCTACCAAGATCAACAGTCGAGACGGCGTCCGAGATCCATTGGGTAATAGCGCCTTTTGCTCTGGCGGGTGGTTCCGGCGCTGGATCATGTGGGAGAAGAGGTGCGGGGGCTATCAGAAGAGGGGTTGGGCCTATTATAAAGTGTAAAATGGGTTTTTAAGCCATTTTAATGCATTTTGAGGCCTCTAAAGGGTAACGATAGGGAGATAAAGGGTGAAATAGGCCAAACAAGGGGTATGGGAAGAATTTGAAGGGGATTTTGGGAATGATTTAGGGGAGGAAGAGGAACTTTGACAAAGGGAAAGAAGGGATGAAGAGGGATATTGATAAAGGGAAAGAAGGGATGAAGAGGGAGATTGCGCAGGGGTATAAGGGGTAAATGGAGGCTTTCGGGAGCACAAGCTTTTGCAATCAGGGGGTCTTTTATAATGGAAATCAACAGAGGGGAAAATCAAAGGCACAGGCCCAGGGGACTTCAAGGATGATGTGTCTCAGGGGATATGCATTCATTGAAGTCTCAGAAACATTTTAGCCCCCTACTTTGCTTGTCAAAAATTTATTGGGGGGCTAATAGTGGCTCCACATGGGGATGGCTTCTTCTTGAAGGAGTCAAGAATTAAGAGGATAAATCTTTGGAGTAGGTCAGTGGCATGGCTGCTTGGCACATCCCCTTTTTCTTTGATAAGCTTCCACAATATGGAAACATTATATTAGCATAAACTTACTCCAACAAACTACCTACCCATACTACAATCCTAGCATTTTTTCTACTTCCAGGGTGCATTTGAGCTAGCAGACCCTTTACATCTTTTATTTTTGCAAACAGAAAATAAACCTATTCTAAATCTACCCTTATTGCTCCATGAGACTAGATTAGACTGTTGGTCTCATATGTTTCTCTACCTACTCTAATATCTGTTGGGTTTAAACTGTCCTGCAGATTTCTTCTCTACATTCTAAGACAGGAAATTGAAAACAATCAAGCCAGGTTTAGACTGTCTGACTTGCTGTGGGTCCAAGGCATAAAGATAGTTGCACATGGACAAAATTCGCAAAAACTGAGAACAAAACTGTGAAGGCTTGAGATCTGAAACTTGAACATCCTTCCTTCATTTTTGTGACTCAAGTTTTGAGCTTGTTAGAGTCACTCCTTTTCTCCATTTTAGCTCTGGTTTTGGGCACGTTAGAGCTGACTCTTCTTTCCCTTTGCTGGTCTGGATTTTGGCATGTTATGACCAGCTGTTTTACTTTCTTTGGCTCAGGTTTTGAGTTTATTAGGGCCACTCATTTTCATATCAGATGTCCATGTTTTAAGCATGTCTGAACCTCTCCCTTTCCTTTATTTTTTGAAACATTTTCCTTTTTATTGAAAATAAAAAAGTTGCAATGGTATGTACAATGGAAATGAAACTGGAAATTGTGGATTATCAGAAGTAGTGTTTGAGCATCCTGCCATTGACAGGACCCCCAAACAGCTCTGTACCATCTAGCTCTTGTAAGAAGAAAGCATTTGGACCCACAGTGGCTTGGATGAGGTATGGACCTTGCCACAAACTGTAAAATTTGTTGTGCTTTCCTTTATCCTCTCTTCTCGAATCCCGCTTCAAGACCTTATCTCCAACTCTGAAATCAACAACTTTAGTTCTTTTGTCAAATAATTTCTTTATGTTCTCCTGAACTTTCACTGCTCTACTGTAGACCTCTTCCCTTGTTTGTTGAAGATGGATTGTTTGGTTTATTCTCCTGACCATGCTATCTTCTTCTTTTTGGATCTCCTGGATCAGTTTGATCACCGGTATCCCAAGGCTGGTAGGGAATACTGCTTCTGTTGCATAGACAAGCTGGAATGGTGACATGCCAATGGAATTTTTTGTTGTAAGCCTGTCAGCCCACAAAGCATGTACTAGCTTATTATGCCAGGATTTTTTGTTCTCTTCCAACAGCTTCTTGATGATGATCACCAGGCTCTTGTTTGATGATTCAGCTAATCCATTACCTTGAGGGTAATAGGCAGTTGAATGACCAAGTGCTATTTGGTACCTGTGACAAAAATCAACCATATTTTTGGATTCGAAAGTAGTAGCATTATCAGTGATTATTTTCCTTGGGCAGCCAAACCGAGAGAGGATGTGACTTTCTAGGAAACTAATGATGACTGAGTCTATGGCATTCCTAGTGGGCACAGCCTCTATCCACGTAGTGAAATAATTTGTGGCTGTTAGGATCCATTTGTGATTAGCAGAAGATGTAGGATGAATTTACCCTATGAAATCTAGGCCCCATTGCAGAAAGGGACCTTCAACAGTGATGGGTTGTAGGGGTAAAAAGAGGATTTTTCTCTTGCCCTCAAAGATCTGACATTTGTGACAGACAACTATCATTTTATGAACATCATTGAAGAGTGTGGGCCAATAGTAACCAGCTCTGAGTATCTTGTTTGCAGTGGCTATCCAACTCAGGTGGCCTCCACATTATCCAGTGTGGAATTCTTGTTTAACCCTCTCTGCCTCATTTTCAGCCAAACACTTTAGCAATAGGCCATTAGGATTCTTCCAGTATAAGTTTTCATCTAAGATGCAGTAATTTCTGGCTTTTAGCTTTAAGAATCTGGCCTCAGTCTTTGATAGCTCGGGAGGGGCATTGAGATGTGTAAGCACATACAGAATGTCAGAATACCAAGGAGAGCTCTGAAATTTTTCCTCAACAGTGAGATCAGGCAATTCCTATTGCTCATCCAAGGTACTTATCAAGTTTATGTCTAGGGCCTGTAGGTTTGATTCAGCCATTAACTTAGCTAAGCCCTGACCTTTAATTAGTTTGGTGGGTTTTATCTCAAGGTCATACTCTAAGATCACAGCTATCCACTTGCTCCTTTTCCCATCTGGGTCTTGGGACAGTATATCTTTGACTATGATGTTGGGCACATAAGCCACGGTGTGAGAATGTAGTATGTACACCATAAAGTCTTTTAAGGCCTTAATTAGGGCATAGGCCTGTTTCTCCATGATGTTGTATTTCAAGGGTGCATCTCTGAGTGCTTTGCTAAAGAAGGAAATTGGCTGTTCCATTCCCTTTGTGTTTCTCTGCAGCAAGACTGCAGCCACTGTATGCTCGGAGGCAAATGAAAATATCAAGAAATCTTTGGAGAAATCTAGGCTGATTATGACAGGAGCTTGGGTGAGTGCAAGTTTCACTGATTCAAAAGATTGTTTAGCTCCCACTATCCATTTGACTCCTGCACCTTTCTTCAGCATGTTAGTCATGTTCCTAAGGTGTTCAGCCAAGTTGGGGATAAATATCCTAACGAATTTGATTTTCCCAATGAAGGACTATAATTCCTTGATGTTTCTTGGGTGTGTGATCTGTAGTATTCCCTCAACTCTCTGTGGGTCTATCCTGATTCCCTTCTTGGATATAATGTGGCCAAGAAGTTTACCCTCTCGTAGCCCAAAGACAGTCTTTTTGGGATTCAAAGACAAACCAAACCTTTGACATTTTTAAAATACTTTTCTCAGATGTTTCAGGTGTTCTTCTTCAGTCCTGGAAAAGACTGTTATGTCATCCAAGTAGATAACAATGAAGTGTCCAATCTCATCTGAAAATGCTATGTCCATCGCTCTTTGGAAGGTGGCTCCAGCATTCATCAATCCAAAAGGAATCTTCACATACATGAAGGTACCCCATGGAGTAGTAAATGCTATTTTGATTTGATCTTCTGGGATTACCAAGACTTGGTTATATCCGGAGAAACCATCTAGCAAGGAAATTATCTTTGAGTGAGGCTCTATTAACATTCCTGAAGTCTATACACAATCTGATTTCTCCTGTCTTCTTCCTCACAGCCACTAAGTTTGATACCCAGTCAGAGAACCTCATAGGCACAATTATACCTGCTTCATACATCTTCTTAATCTCCTTCTCTACTGCAAGCAATTGTTTGGGATTGATTCTGCGAAGATTTTGCCGAAAGGGCTTCTGATTTTCTTTCAAGGGTATTTTGTGCTGGATAATATTTGTTTCATAGGCCTTTAAGTATTCATAGCTCCATGCGAACACATCAATGAATTCCTTAAAGAGGTCAATGTATTTCTTCTTCATGTCTGCAGGTAAAGACTTAGCCAGTTTAATCATTTTGGGCTTATCTTCAGTGCCTATGTTGCATTCTTCCACATCAGAGTCTGCATGTTCTATAGTGGGCTTTTTGGCCACATCATCAAAGTCAAAAAGGTCCTCTAAGGGTGCCAGGCCTCTAGGTATATTCTTATCTTTGACCTCCAGCACCTCTACCTCTTCACTATTTGCATTTTCACATTTGCGGTCTGGATTTCCAGTTTGTTCATCTAAAGATTTTATTTCTATGTTACAGGGTGTCTATTCCTCATTCGAGGATTCATCACTTAGGCAACTACTGTCAGGTTAGGAGTCTGAATCAGAAAATTCGAACTCGTTTCTGCCTACCAGGAAATCTTCGATCTGTTTATCACCTTCAAAAACCTGCCAATATTTTTCGTTGTTTGGGATAGCAGGTCTGAATTTGGTCTGCATGATGATCTGTTGGTCGCTGGGAGTCTTGGGGTAGTAACTGGCTAGGCAAGCTAATCCATTTGCAATGACATTTTGACTCCTAGGAACGAACACTAATTTGTATTCAACAAAATTTTTCAGAAGATCCATGGTGTCATTCCTATATGCTCTCAGCCTAGGATGTTTCGATGTGTATTCCCCGTTTACCTGTTTGATAACTAACTCTGAGTCTCCCCTTACGATTATCCTACGGGCTCCTATTTTCTTCAACCGATTCAGACCCAGGATTAGAGCCTCGTATTCAGCAACATTATTTGTGCATTTGAAATGCAAACTACAGCCGTGTCTCTCAGCGTGGTCATTTTCTGAATTGTGTAACCATACCCCTACCCCTGCAGTCCTTTTAGTACAGGACCCATCAAAGCTCATTTCCCATAAGGGGTTATTCTCATGACTATCATTGTTTTTCCCCTTACAGCTGGGTTCTCCATTGTGTTGTGTTATAGGGTCTATGCTAGGCTGTGGGTTGCTTCGTTCTTCGTGAAGTGTGTGAAGTTCAGAGGTCTGGCTGGATGACTATTCACGCTCTGTTTCTTGTTCACTCGGGTCTAGGTCTCCACCGCATATCTTACAGGTTTCGTTGCGGTTTTCTTCCTCGTTGTCCTCTAAATCCAGAGCATCCATTATGTTAAAATCCATGGCCTATGCCTCTCCGTTTGTGTCTCTGTTTTGGGACTCTGACCCTTCCAAGGATGCATCATTACAAAATATGAAGGAGTCAAGGTCTGTATGTACAGAATAAACAGGTGAATTTTCTGGTTTTTCGGGGCTACTGACTAAAAATTTCATCTGTGCCTCCCTATACAGTTTTCTAAGCTGGCCAAATATTGGGATTGTGGCATATGAGCCATCCATCTGCATCGTACCCTGCAGCTTGGCTCCCCATGATCTTGACAATAACATGCCATACTTAGGTGGCACATCTGCCACCACAACATCCATGACCATGCATTTAGCCGGTATTTGAGTTAAGCTCACACACAAGTCTTTGATTAGGCCTAGGCATTTTACTCTGCTAGAGTCAAATGAGTATAAGTCTTTGTAGGGTCTGGTTATCTCTAGACCTATTCTTTCCATAACTACCTTAGGCATTAGGTTGTGAGATGCTCCAGAATCATGCATTGCATTATGCAGGATCTTATCATGAACGTTGAGACTGATATAGAAAGGTGGAACTACCCCTTCCTGAAACTTCCCCTCTATATTAGGACCAAAAAAGAGGGTAGGTTGATCATCATTCAAATTGACAGAGTCACCATTCTCACCTAAGTTAAAATCTCTCAAAATCTGGCCTTTATACACATCCTGAGTGTCCAGCTCAGAAAGCGGGACAGAGATTTTAATTCTTGCAATCTCACTTTCCAAATTGAAAGGGGACTGACTCTTTGGCATACTCATCTTTGTTTTATTTGCCACTGTCTTAGTGGCCAAGTCAATGGGTTGATTTTTGTTATGTACAGTGTTTGTGACAGTTTCATCGGGAGCACTAGCTGCAGTGCTAGTGCTGCTAGTTGGTTTACCCTGTGCATTAATGCTTTGGTTGTCTTTTTCTTTATTCTTTCTAGAACTCTCAGCTGTTGATTTGCTGGTTTCAGCAGTTGCTTTAGAAGTTTTTTCAGGCCTCTTTTTGATGGTAGTCTCAGAAGCTTTGGGTTTGGAAATTTCTTAACTCTTTTTGCTTCTAAGTTCATATTGTTCTCTAACCTACATCATGGCATTTTCAAATCCTAATCTGTAATCTTCAGATTCTAACCATTCCTCCTCCTAACCAGAGGGTGAAGGCCAGTCTTCTTCTGAATAAAAATTATGGATTGAATATTCTGTTTCAAACATATTAATTGTGTTTCCCTCAGACTCTTCTATGATTCCCTCATCTTCATCAAGAAAATTCTCTTGGAATGGGGGAATAACTTGTTGATCTGATTCTCTTTGTCTGTTGGGAATGTTATTGTTTCTCCTAAAGTTCTAGTTCTGGTTCTTGTTGTGATTGCTAATGGTGACAACCATCCTTTCCATCATCTGTTGTAACCTTTCCACATTTCTAGATAGCTTATCATAATTTTGGTCAGATGTGGAGGCTACATTGTCATATCTGTATGTCACCCTTCTCTCAAATTTCAGTCTTTCTCTTTTCTCGATCAGGTTGGCTTCTATATTCACTGCTCCTTTCTGCATGTCCTCCAATGTGTTGTATTCCTTGTCTCTAAGCTCATAGGCCATGTCAGTATCAAAACCCTCAGGGTATTTTTCTAGGGCCATACCTTGTGGAGGTTTCTTATGTGGAGGGAGTGCATTATAAATGCTGTTGAACCTTGTTGTGTAATCGTGGACACTCTCTCCTACGTTTCTTTTAAGGGTCATGTATTCTGCTAGGAGTTGGCATGGATTTCCCCTAGTTTCCCATTTGTTTATGAAATTCTGATACAAGCCCGGAAGATCATTGATGCTACCTGGAGGTAGGCCTTTAAACCATTTCTTCACATCACCCCCTAAGCTTTGGGCAAAGATTCTCATTTTGACTGTATCATCATCAATTTCCATGTAGTCAAAAGAATCCTCCATCTTGTCTACATGTTTTTGGGCTGTGATGGACTCCATTGCAGTGAAGTGTGGAATCTTAGACTGATAATCATTTGGTAAGGGTACTAGAGGCTGAGGTAAAACCAGAGGTGCATACCAAGCTGCCATAATGATGTTTTGATGTGGAAAAGGGTTAACTTGGGCAGCTGGTATATGGATGACATGGATGTTATGACCAGCAGAGAACTAATGAGCAGACCTAGGGTGACTGAGCCCCAAGTTTTGTATGAAATTTAAATCAGGAGGTGTAGATGGAGGGGTCTGTCTATCCCCAAGGTGTCTACCACCTTGCTGTGGTGAATCAAGAAGCTCAGGATCTGGCTGGTCTAAGCTAATGAATGACCTAGTTCTAGATAAGCTGTTAGGTAGGTCTAGGTCAAGGTGAAAATGTGATAGAGCTGTCAGATCTTTGGTGTAGAATTAGATCTATGGATGTGTTTGGAGATAGTTGATCTTTTGAGTGTAGGAGCTCCCTTGAGGATGCTCTCTGGGTTATCAACTATTTCAGGTGGGGTTGGGTCAGGGTAAGATCTTGTATGAATGGTTCTAGAAGCCAGAATGTTGTCTTTGACCAAGCAGCTTAACCCTACTTGTTTCTTCTACTGTGGTTGATGTTGTTATGGAGGCTGGTCTCCCAGTGGAGTCTAATGTGAACCAAGATAATCAGCAGGCCTACTGATCACCAGTGGAGTCTTTGAAATGTTTATAGAATGTTGGAGTCACCAGGTGGAGGGTTTAGGAAGTTTTTGGAGGGTACACTGTCCACCACAATGCTTATGAGATGTCCTCTTTCAAGGATATCTCCCAAACACAGCAAAATCTAACCAGAGATTGACTGGGAGGGCATTTACCAGATATGTCACCTCTGAAAGAGTGTCAGATCTGGAGGCTACCTGGCCCTTTCCAGAATCTGTCCAAGAGTATGGGAAAACACAAAAAATGGTATAGAGGTTGATGTGAGAATAGGAGTGTTTAACTGCCAACCTAACCAGAGATTGTAAGTCTTGTGAGTATCTAGGAATGTTTAAGTTTTAATGCACTCAGATTGTCCCCAGTAGAGTCGCCATTATGTTGAGGTTCCCATGTTTTGGACAGATTGGCAAGACCAAAAGATGAGACAACATCAGAACCACTTTCAGACCTCAGGATCTAGCCCTCCTGGGTCCAGAGAGGGATCTCTCTAGTTTGAGCAAAGGTTTATATCTATGAGGCTCAAATGTTATGATTTTATGCTATTTATAGGCACAAGGTTTGTTTATTTGATTTGTTGTTTGGTTGCTGGTTATCAGGAAAAAAGGGTTCAATGTAAGGCCAAGATGAGCAAAGAGGGATAAGGCAGAGGTGAAAGATTCTAGAAAATATTCAAAACCATTGGGCAATGGAGTCGGGAAAGGATTTGCTTGCTACTCAACAGGCAGGCTTTAAATTGGGCTAGTCATCTGAAACTTAGGATCTTCAAGATGATTAGGTGATATGGAAAGTATGAGGGGAGGAGATAACACAGATTCAGAGCACAAAGTTACAGATCAGTAGGTCGTACAAGGATCCTAGTGGACAGGGCTAACACTAATCCCTAGTGTTCCTAAATATTCCAACTAAATCTATAACAGAAATCATCTAAGAACTGAATTCAATTAATTCATACATCAGAGAGCAGGAAATATCATCCACTACACTGGTTAAACCAAGTGAAAACATTCCTTAGACAATACATTCAGAAGAGAAACATGAAGGGCAAGGAGAGCAGAAACATAGGGTACCTAACAAGGGTAAATCCTATGCCAATATTCTGATGCAAGCCAGCAGAAATGAAATGAAATGAATGTAAACACAGAGATAGGAAAAACATCACCGCTGCTTCAGATCAGGATCCAAAGAAATGTGCTTGTCATATTAAATAACAATACCAATCAAGTACACTATGCCAATGGCTGAATACTCAGTCTGAAAACATCTCCTTCACCTATCTTACAACTTTACACAGAGACTGTCTCAAAAGAAACTACTTGCAGTTCTCTGATAACTGATCAACAACCTTTACAATATCTTCTTATGGATTTTATAACAGCAGTTGAACTGAGGAGGTAGGTGAGAACTAAATGAAACATTTAAATGCAGAAAAGGGGAGGAGGGCTGAAACCCACTCTGTTTTAACTCTCTGCATTTATCTCCGGTATGGCCTAGGTGTTTTGACTGCAGTACTATGTGGTACATCTAGTGAAAAAACAAAGGAAAACAAGAACAGTGTGGTCTGCCCTACTTGTGCAACAAATGCTTCTCATCATGTAGCACTGCTATTTGGGTAAGAAACTTCAGGAACACGATGTATAATAAAAACTGCATGGGCACATTGTCCTCTGATGAAGAAAATCATGCTGCTGCTGTAGAAAACCCTGGTGATATGGTTTCCGTGCATTAAACTTCTGATTGATCTTTGGGTTTTTCAACCTAGTACCTTCCCTCTGCAAAGCTGGGTTAATCCTTTAAATCTCCCATTTAGTGTTTTAACTCTTTAATTTCCTTGCTGGTTTCTCTTTTCCACTCCCATAGCTACCTTCTGGCTATGAACTCTGTGCTTTTAATGGCTTTGAAGGAGAGTGAAAGAATTTTGACCCTGTCCTTTGATTTTAATCAAGTCAAACACTTCCCTGGGCCTTTACTTCATTAGATATATCTTTGTACATGGCCTGTTTCGTAATTTCTACCACTGTGACAGAAATAACGAGCCATGGCGGTTTTCCCCCGCTTGCAACCCTGCAAAACAGCAAACTTGTCAAGAAATCCATAGACAGGGATGATGGAAGCAGTGTGGATGGAGGAAATGGCCGTGTAGATGATGAAATGGAGGAAAAAACGTAGAGAAATGGCGAAAAATGCTCTGGTGGAGGTTGGCGGTCAGCAGAGCAAATACGAATGAAAAACCTTAAACAACACAAAAATGAACCAATTGTATGCAATGGAATGGGTGCATGTACGATGGGTGTACGTGGGGGTGACATGGCATGACCGGGCGATGGTCGGGTCGTCAACGATGGGTCAACATATTTGGACCATCGATCGTGGCGGAGATCAATGGTGGAGGATGATAGACGGTGGGTCAGGGGTACGATGGCTATGGCTTAAACCCCATGCAACTTCGTTGATCAGTGACCATTGGATGAGGCGCCCAAGATCTAATGGCTGATATGAATATCGCTGCGCATCCTATGCCAAACATTAATGCGTGATTGACAAGCGATTTTGAAACCGTACAGGAGCCACGCGTCAATTGCTGAATGGAATCGCTAGCCAATGGGAAAATACCGCCAGGTCTCGAATGGTGGTACGATGAAAACCGAGCTGTTTTCGGATGGGCGCACTGGTGGGTACCATAGGCACAGGCGCATTGCGAACCGTCAAATCATCATTCAAACGGATGGCGATGGCGCGATTGGAGATTTGAACGGAGAAACACGGGCACTGGGATTTAATCATAACCGTCCGATCTACCAAGATCAACGGTCAAGACGGCGTTCGACATCCATTGGGGAATAGCGCCTTTTGCTCTGGCAGATGGTTCTGGCACTGGATCACGTGGGAGAAGAGGTGCGGGGGCTATCAGAAGAGGGGTTGGGCCTATTATCAAGTGGAAAATGGGTTTTTAAGCCATTTTAATGCATTTTGAGGCCTTTAAAGGGTAACGATAGGGAGATAAAGGGTGAAATAGGCCAAACAAGGGGTATGAGAAGAATTTGAAGGGGATTTTGGGAATGATTTAGGGGAGGAAGAGGAACTTTGACAAAGGGAAAGAAGGGACGAAGAGGGATATTGACAAAGGGAAAGAAGGGATGAAGAGGGAGATTGCGCAGGGGTATAAGGGGTAAATTGAGGCTTTCAGGAGCACAAGATTTTTGCAATCAGGGGGTCTTTTATAATGGAAATAAATAGAGGGGAAATCAAAGGCAAAGGCCCAAGGGACTTCAAGGATGTTGTGTCTCAGGGGAGATGCATTCATTGAAGTCTCAGAAAGATTTTAGCCCCCTACTTTGCTTGTCAAAAATTTATTGGGGGGCTAACAATACCAACTATAATCGGGCTTATTCAAGTATAATAATCCATATATATTGGGCCTATGCAAAGCTAAGAATCCATATATATAGACTGATAAAAAGATAAGAATCCATTGTAGTTAATATCAGAAGAAAGGTGGAAGAGATAGGAAATGAAACAAAGTATCATGCCTGAGCCATATTTAAAGCATTATGAATGAGTAAATATTAGTATCTGTTATGATAAATTCATATTCAAACATGGGAGCACTCGCATTCCAGAACATTAGATACAAGAAATGTGGAGAGAAACGAAATGAACATTTGTATTAAAAACATGGAGAAGAGCTACAAACTGTGAATCATCCAAAGCGGAATCCCCAATACCAGCAAAGCTTCTTATTACTGAATCCCTACGAGCTCTTCAAACATATACTATCAAATTTCATACAAAAAACATACAGAACACTCGAACTAGTGAGTCCTTTGGAAAATCTGGCACCTTTTGTTAGTGTTGTCTTCCTGTTTTTATAACCTCTGATTCCTATATATGAGAAGATATTTTGGGAAAATTGTTACACCATTTTTTGGTCATCTAACCTACTATCATTATATGGACCCAAGTACACCACGTAAGACCAATTTTACCCTAAGTAAACTTGCTTTCACTATGTAAAATAACTTAATAAAACACATTTATTAGTTTGTTTATGGTCTAAATAGGAAACCCCAAAAGGAATTATTAAACAAACCTATATTTGTTTGATTTTCCTGGTCATGTTTAACCCAAAACAAAGAAATTAATTAGATAAATCTTTACTTGTCTTATTATTTTCTAGGAATAATTATTTAAATCTTATTTAAATAATATTCCTTGTTAAATATGACTAAATCACCCATAAATAATTAATAAATCATTATTTATTTGATTATCCTTCAGCCACTTCCTTAAAATGATAAATAAATCATTTATTTATTTATTATTCACAAATAAAGGGATTTGACCCAAGTCAAATACCTTTTCCCTCCAACAAATATAATAAAATATTCCATAAAAGGTGGATCTAGATTTGCTTAATATTATTTTAATCATACACCAAGATCTAGGATGACCCAATATTTTGTTATAAATAGGAGGATTTTCTATAATTCTACCTTTGTTGCCTATTATTATACCACTCTTGGATCTATACTCTTGATGCAGAAGCTTTGATCCATTATGTTGTCAAATTTTCCATTGTTCTTTGTGTGAACTCCCTTTGAGTTCTATGTTTGTCTGGGTTTTCTACACCAACAAGAGAGAGAAATGCTAGATCTGAAGCACTGAGGACTTTCAAGAACCCATCCCATTGAAGAGAATTGGAAACACCTTTCTTGTTTTCCTCCTAGGTGCCCTTAATATAAAATTCTTTCAAAAATATTGTTCTTGTCTTGTCTATTGGATGTATGGAGCAAAACCTTATTTCTTGTATGTCTCTTTATGCATGAGTACGGATTTCTGTGACACTTGTCTTGATAAACTAACTACAAATATGAAGATATTGGCAACCATATTTTATGTTAGGGCTATAAGTTATGCGTAGCTAAATTGGTCTTTTGACATGCTTAGAGCAAAAGATTCATACTAACAACGGCGACTCCACACGGTGATAGACATCGGCCATGGCCCAGAGACGGCAACTTTCGGAAATCTCTGGCCGGGACACACTGGAGCTTCAAGTCACAATTTCAGCCCAGAACCTGCGACCTAGACTCCAGGTCGCACTTTTCAGCCCATTATCTGCGACCTGCACAGAAAATAGGTCAGAACCTGCGACCTACCTATTTTTCTGCTCTTTTTCTGCAATTTTCCTGTGTTTTTCTGAAGCCTCTATCAGGGTTTTCCAACCTTTGTCTCAGCCTGTTTGGACCTATTTCTGATCTGTTTTACTCATCTAAGTGGGAACCTATCCCCCTAGGGCTTTAGTACCCTCCACTTTTTGTGGAAGAGTTTTAACTATTTGAGGTGTCTGTTTTTTCATAGTTTCAGCCACCCCTTTTTCAGATCTGATACCTCCTTTTCAGATCCCTTTTAATCAGCTCTTCTCCCTTTCAAATCACCTCCTGAATTTTTGTTTGGATCTACCTTTAGGGCCTCCTCCTTGTCCCTATTGCTTTTTGCTGATTTCCTCCTCTTTTCCAGCCACCTTGCCTCTACCTCTTGGCTGTGTTCTGCACCTCTTTTCAGCAGGTTTCTCCTTTAGATCCCTGTCCCTTTCGACCCTAGCTCTATTGGCCTCTTTGTAGTGTTATTTGACTAGATTTTTTCCCTTTGTTAGACTAGTTTTGAGAGACCCGCCTTGTTGGGTTAGATTGATGCATTGTTAGCTGTTAATTTTCTGTTATTTCAGCATTATATATTGTTCTCTGCAGATTTATTTTCAGTTACGCAGCACACTTTTTATTTTGCTCTAAAAAACGTCAGGGTTTAAAAATTAAAATTAACACACGCCACACACTCACCCTAAGCGAAGAAGAGCCTGGTTCACACCGCCATGCAAAGACTTTAAAACATGTAAAATCAATTGACCTTGCATTTTTTTCTGCCCTTGTTTCGACATTGTAATCACTTGATTCTACACCTCCCTACCCTTGTTGGTCGTTCTTCTTCCCCTTGTGCCGTGTTTGTGTTCTCATCATTGTGCCTCCAAGGCGCACCTCCCGGAGACTTCTTGGCCTTCACCCTTAGTTTCCGGTCGGTTGACTTACTCCGTCTCGCCGTCGTCGAGTTAGTCCTCCTCCGAGTCCGCACTCCAACTCCTCTTCTGATTCATTGGGTTCTCCTTTTACTTCTGGTTCTCCCCCTGTCACCTTCACTATGTCTGTCTCAGGGCCTAACGCTAGCAGGAATCCTGGCCCTAATGCCAGGACTACTACTAGCGAAACCGCCACAGGAACTACCTCGGCTGCACCCTTGCTCCCTTACATGGCAGGCCTCAGCCTCACCAATCTCAATCAGTTGATCAATGACCCTATCCGCCATGATGTTGGTTGGCCTGCTATGCCAACCAAGCTCCACTCTGACATCCCCAAGTTCGAAGGCCTTGCTGGAGAAGATCCAACAAATCATGTCTGATCTTTCCACATGTGGTGTTCCTCCAATTCCATTACCGATGATTCCATCCGTCTTCGGTTGTTCCAATGCACGCTTACGAGCGAAGCTTCTAAATGGTATGTTGACTAGACCACCTCTTCCCATACCACTTTTGTGACCATTTCCCAAGCCTTTTTATCTTATTTCCAGCTCCCTCTCTGATACGACACTGGTACAGAGCTTTTGAGCTCCTTCCGTCAAACCTCTTCAACCCGCCTTTCCACTCATGTCCAGGAATGGCAGAGAAGACGGAACCTATGTCGAGCTCCCACCTTCAAGGATCGGGTTTATATGGACTGGTTCCTTAACACTCTCTTACCTCCTATTGGCAAAGATGTCGCCTCTCATTTCCCTCAAACCGAAGAAGCCGCCCTCCAAATTGCCTTGAAATATGACCTGATCTATGCTCAGTCTGGTTATGTTTATACCATCCTTCCTGACCTCCCCAGGCCCGGTGGCGCTAACGCCCCGGGGGCATCTCATTCCGCCGATGGTATCGTTGGAGCCCTTTCTCATCCATATGCTCAACCTCCTATGGGCTATGGTCCCCCTCTGGGAGGGGCCATCACCTCTAGCACTTTTCCCCCTCCAGGTAGCATGTATCCAGGATACGGCATGCCTCATCCTTTTGCCCAACCTCCTGCTTACCTCAATGTTGCCCAACCTAACCACTATCCTTATCCTGTGCCCCCGTGCTCCATCTAAAGAGAGGCACTCACCCCTTACCTTCCTCAAACTTTAGTAACACATCATACTTCCCAAGCGCATTTAAAGCAAAGAGGGCACGCCCACTGACCCCCCTCTGTGCTGCGTGAAATGGTGGGAACAAACTAATCCTAACTCACATTCATGAGACCATCCCCAAGGAATGACCCAACACCACAACAAGAGAAGAGTAAAACTCAAACTCAAGCCTGGAGCAGCCCACCAATAACAATGTTCAGATGGGCAAGAAGGCCAGCTGAGCACCTGAGAATAACTCCCCTGCCGCAGGGTGATGTGGAGTCTGCTCACACATTTGAGGACAACATGCCTCCCTCTGTCTCCCTAATGCATCACTGAACGGCTGAGCACCATCGCCTCTGAAATAAGGACGGTGGCCACCACCCACCCACGAACAAAGCCGCCACTCCAGAACTCTCCCTTCGGTTCTTCTGACACTGCATCCTCATGATGAAATCTGATCCATCCCCAACCGTCGACCTTCACCTTCAAACTCAGTCTCGCCAGAACCCCAAGCCTTCCGCTCAGTCTGCCCCCGAATCCCCTTCTTCAGGTTCTACAGAACCTCTTTCGACATCTAATGGCCCCTTAAATATACCTCAACCCAACGTTGAGGTTCATCCCAAGATTCCTAAGGGACCATTATGCCGAAATGCTGCTTCTGGTCAAGCTGCTCATTCGTATAGCATAGTAGATGATTTGGTGCAGTCTCCTGCTGCCATTTCCACATTGGAACTCCTCCAGTTGTGCCCTTCCCAAAAGAAGGCTCTGCTATCTACCATGGGCGTTATAGATCCTGCTGATGACCAAATGATCGTTTTCGACGCCCATCAATCAGAACATCCCCCTCTTCCTACTTCCGTCGCCTTCCAAATCCCAGTCAAAATCTGGAACGCTAACGTTTCTCGGTGTATAATTGATGAGGGGGCATCCACCTGTGTGATGTCCGCTTTGGTTTGGAAGCAACTCGGATCTCCTGAGTTGGCCCCTTCCATAATCACCCTTCGAGCGTGGGACGGCCACGCCTCCTAGCCCATTGGCCTTTTCCGTAATTGTCCTATCACCCTTGCGGGTAAGACTGTTTGCGTCGACGTCAAAGTCATCGATGCCCCTCTAGATTACAACATTCTCTTGGGGCGAAGCTACACCTATGCCATGTCTGCTATCCCATCCGCGGTATTTCACAAGATGTCTTTTCCTCACAATGGAAAGATAGTCACTATCGACCAGTTGACTTATCATGAGTCAAAGTCTCAGACCTCCCCTGAGACGACCATCTCCTCTGTAGCCAATAAGCAAACCGTCGATTCCTTGACCAATGTCTATCCCGGCATCTATAAAGACTCCTCCTTGCTTGGAACATTTCCTGGTCTCCCTCCTCCTCCTATCTCTGATCCCAGCTTATCGAATGTTTGCATGATGTAATCGTCTCGGGCTGCCCTTAAGCGGCCCGCCTCGGCTAGTCAGCAACCTCAAACTCAACTTCGCCCACCGCAACCCTCTCCTAGCCATTCATCTCAGCCAGCCGGACCTCCTCCTTCTGGCCCTTCTCCTACAGCTGGTATCCCTGAACCCTTCTATCCTCCTGGGTTGGTTCCCCCAGGCCTCAACCATCTCGGAGCTGTCCCTCCTGGTCATTACCCCACTGGTCAGATGCCTTTCCTGGCTCCCCCTCCCGGAGTCTATTCAGTCCCCGTCATGACCACCCTCTCTCTCCCCAACCTGACCCTGGGCATACCCGTCTGGTACCTTGACCCTCCAGCCGCTACCCCACCTGGTCACCCCAAACTGTATCTTGCTTTGACACCCGTTCAACCGGTCCCCCTCGCTTCCTCCATTGCCTCCATGCCCCCAGCACCTCCTCAGGACCCTGCTCCTATGGTGGCAACTCCAGGACGGAACGGAAAAACTCGCAAGGGGGCATCCAAAGACAAGGCCACCCCGACTGACCTGACTCTTCCTCCACCGGCAAAGCCTTGCGCCTTGTGTGATGTCGTCGGTCACGCCACCCATACTTGTCATGAATTGCCTCGTATTCATCCCATGGTTAAAGTCACGTTCCCTGAGTCTACGGTCCCTGACCCCTCTATTCCATCCTCGTCTGTAACCAAGAACCCAAAGATTATTCGCACCAACAAACCCTGTGCTTTGTGTGGTGTCCATGGCCATTACTCCCACCATTTTCCTCACCTGACACATTACCGCGCCTCTTTAGAGGTAGTTTGAGAGTATGAGGTTGAACAAAATCAGTCCGCCTCTCCCATACTTGCACAGTATGCTTCAGGATAGCTTGAGGATCCTCCCGCTCCCATTGACATTCCCCCCCCTGATGTCCAGATGACGGAGTCTACTACCACCATCCTCTACCTATCATCCTCTATGAGACCCTTGGAGAACATTCCCCTTGAATCCCCCCCTGTTGTTTCGCTCGATCCCCCTTCAGCAACCACCCTGGGCTCAACATCATTTGACCATTTGTTTCTCTGTTCTTCCGTCATTCCCCGTGACGATCCGTATGTGAGCCTTTCTTCCTATACAGATGATTTAGGTAGCTTTGCCGCGTCATGTGGTTTCCCTTCCACTCATCATCCCCTCTTTTCCCATCTGGATGCCCCTTTGGAAACCTTTTCCACCCATGACCTCATCCTTCCCGCCCATACACGGGATAACCCCACCCGTATCTATGTTGACCTTCGCAGCCCGAGTCCCAGCCATACCTCCTATAGCCCTCATATACCACCATCTATTTTGTATATGTGTCATAGCCATCCTGCCCATCACACTCCCTCCTGCATTTGCCACTTGATGTCTACTATACACTCATGCTGCCGTCATTTTTCCCCCTCCCCCCATTTTTTGTCTTGTGACACTAATCCGCAGGACCTCCCGTCCCCACCCTATATCGGTTACACCGATGGTGCAAGTCGTTACTCCCGGAATCTAGCCTCGGCAGGGTGGGCCATTTTCACCCCCTTGCATACGCTTGTTCTCACGAACGGGGTCTGCATTGGTACTGCCACCAACAATCAGGCCGAATATGATGCAGTGCGTGGTCTTTTAGCCGATGCCCTCTCTCATCGCATCCTCCATCTGCATGTTCGTTTAGATTCCCTACTTCTTGTCATGCAACTAAATAGTGTCTACCGTGTGCATAACCCTGTGCTGTTTAGACTATATTTATGAGTGAAACTCTTGATACGTGAATTTGAAATCATAACTTTCAACCATGTACCATGAGAACAAAATCACTATGTAGATAGCATTGCAAACCATGTTCTAGATTGGCATTTATCACACGCATTTTAAACAAGACAATAACAATCATAATCATTAAAAAGATGCATATCCATAATATGTGTCGCAAAACATGTGTTTAGAGTCCATCTACTCTGATACATATGACATGCCCATAGCATGTTACAAAAAACTCAAAACTGGGGGCACCACCTGTCCCTACATACACACTAGGGGGCACCACCTGTCCCACACCTAATCACTATCTGGCGGATACTGAGCCAATGGCTCTGCTCCTGCAGCTTGTAGATCATGTATCCCCTGACCGGCCATCTCCATGCGTCGCATGACACCCCGCCATTCTGAGGGTAGACCAATACATGGCTCTATGTACTGGTCGTCTAAGTCTTGCCACCCGCACTCTGAAACACCGGTCAGCAACCTCTCGCATCTACGGCGGATGTCCTCCAGGAGGGCGGCCGCATCCTCATTATGCACCGCTCTCGATCCACTCGGGCCTACAGCTCCTGACGCTGCCGGTCGTCCCATATATTTGGCCGGTTTTACCAGATCTATATCTGCGTACCATAAGTACATGAATCAGTACCCTATCTACTGTTCACAAACTTTAACATGCCCAAAAAATAGTAGTCACTTGTCACTTACCATCGGGTCCCCATACTCGACCAGGCGGAAGCGGTAGGTCCGGATCCCCACAATAACTCAACCCACTATAAGGATAGTCGTCTATGTATAACGGCATCTAATCCCAATGGGCAAAGAAATCAGGTCGAAACACCCGTCCGACTGCCCCTCCTCCTCCTCTGCACAGTAGTCGCATCCTGGGCTATCTCGGGCCCCCATCTATGAGCTGTATACGAGGTCGTAAGGTCGGGATCTTCTCAAAAAAGAAGGAACACAATAAAGTCCCATACGAGCAATCGTGGTTCACTTGCCACTTGCAAAGTGACAACTATCGTTTTAACGACACCAACATCATTTGGGCCCACCTATAGTAGGTCCCACTCAACACACTCTCCACAATTATCATCTGCTCCCCAGTGATGTGATGGAGCGCCTGGTTGCCTAGGATCCATAGCACCGCTGCGGCCATTGCACGGGTCTCTAACCTCTCTAGGTCCCCGATTGGTATCCGAGTCCCTTTGACTTGGAGACCCGGTCGACAATGTCGCTTCACAAACTCCATGATGTTCTGCCCCCGCGGTAACACTGGCTGTGTATTTCCCACCATCCCTAGTGGCGGGAGACCAGTTAGGAAATACAGATCCTGGACTATCAATTCGATCCTGAGCCCCTGCACTACAAAGACCTCATGATCTGGATCCCAATAACTGAAAATCTAGGCCAACAAGGGCTCCCCTACTCTCATCAAAGGGTTCTCCAAAAACTTCAAAACCCCAAATCTGGCCAATACACGACGGACACCCTGATCTGCTTGGATCTCTGACCGTAGTGCACCCAGGTCTCTCTCTCTCCTGTTGACCTGTATATCTGCCATATCTTCACAAACACATCATCTTTGTCAGTATACAGATAGGAAACACTGTAACCAATCAAAAAAACCCAAAATCTCAGCCCTAAAACAACTGCAATCTCATTCATCCTCCAGGTCGCAATTTTTTGCCCAATCCTGGGACAAGTCGCAGTTTTTGGCTCAAAACTTGCTTCCCAGGTCGCATTTTTTGGCCCAAAAAGTGCGACCCGGCTGTGGAGGTGAAAGAGGGTCTGTTCCTGAGATTCTGTGCCCTAATCTGAACTTTCAATCCATCAAAATAAAAGAGTAAGGTTAGGCCTCTTACCTGCAACTGACGGATCTCGATTCCAACGGTCGGTTTGTCCGCTACGCTCGCCGGAAGATTTAGGGCCTTCTCTCCTCTCTACATTCACCACAACAACACTAGCAAATGAGTGAATTTGGAGGGAAAACTACCTTATTAAAAGAGAACCCTTGTTTTTTCTTTCACGTGCTGCGCCCACACCGTAGCTCCGTTTGACAAATCGTCTGCACCATTGGAAATCTCTCACCGAGCCCTCAAATGGGTATCTGTTAGTTTTTTGTTATTTGATACTTCACCAGGACAAATTTTGTCCAAGATAGGTCACTTCACCTCCCCCCAAAATCAAATTTCCTCACTTACAACACTTGTACTTGGGGCACCACTTTGCCTCCATACTTGTCTTTGTTCATGTCGATTTTCATCATGAGATACCATCTTGTACTCATGTTTTTCTGGTCCCCCATGGGACCTTTTCTGTGTTGCAGCACCATCGAGTCGCCCTTGTTTAGAGAATCCAAGTTAAGTCATCATCACATTCATGGAGTCTATCTCGAGTCCCTTTGTACCCCGCTATAGTCCTCCATCCTTCATTGCTTGGTCTCTCTCTTGTGTCGCACATTATGACTGTCAGTCCCACTGTCCCCTATCCCTCATGATATTGTGTCAGTCGCTGCCATGTCATTCATGTCCTTTATGCTCTAGCAAGGGAAGTCGTCCATTTTCTACTCAGTCCCCTCCATTCCATCATCATCATTGGTATTAGTCTGTCAGTCGCTCTACTATTTTCTCTCGTGCCTTAGTTGATGATCTCTCATTGCCTCACCTATGGCGGACCTCCTTCTGTCGACATCAGCTCCTTCATTCCAGAAGACAGGTCTAGAGGGCAGTGTACCTTGGTTCCAGCTTCCACTCTTGTTCGGTGCCTCGGATCAAGCAAAGGGATCTCTCATTTCCCTTTGACTTGATTGTTTCTCCACTCCAGCTCCTTTCAGCATGATCGAGATCCGTATGCTTGATGGTCCAGTGATGCAGCAACAGCTATTGGTGATGCCCGGGTGTGTGTGAGATGTCTCAGCCCTCATGAGGGGGTGGCCCTGCAGGTAGCCCCCCACATGCCCAGATGACCTCTTCATTGCAGCCTTCGATGCAGCTCCATATATTTGATGATGTCGACCTTAGCCGCTTGCAGCGCCTCTTTGATTTGCATGTATCAGTCAGATTTTGTGAGCCCTTCCCCGCTTATAGGGGGCATTTGGGTTGTATTTGTATCTCATGTACTTAGATATTATTGTATAAGTCCTGGCTGTTATCCCAGGCACAGCATGTATGTGGGATCCCTCATTGTATTTTTATCTGGCTCATGTTTATGCCGGCTGTACTTTATGGTTTGGTCCCTTGTTTACTGGACACACTATTCTTTTGTACTTTGTCTCGGCGGGCATAGGTATGCCTCCCCCGCCGCCTTTAGCACAAGTACCCTCTCATAAAAAGAGACTTGTTGCACTTGTAAGTCTCGTCTCCTCAGGGTCTAGTTCTTCAGCACATTAGTCTACCTCACATTTCTCTCTCTGACTTCCCTTTTGATGTCTGGTGATTGAGTTCTTACAACGTACTTCGGTCATACGATTTGCTCCTAACACTCGCATGTTGGGGGGCAATCTGTTACACCATTTTTTGGTCATCTAACCTACTATCATTAGATGGACCCAAGTACACCACGTAAAACCAATTTTACCCTAAGTAAAATTGCTTTCACTATGTAAAATAACTTAATAAAACACATTTATTAGGTTGTTTATGGTCTAAACAGGAAACCCCAAAAGGAAATATTAAACAAACCTATATTTGTTTGATTTTCCGGGTCATGTTTAACCCAAAACAAAGAAATTAATTAGATAAATATTTATTTATCCTATTATTTTCTAGGAATAATTATTTAAATCTTATTTAAATAATATTCCTTGTTAAATATGACTAAATCACCCATAAATAATTAAATAAATCATTATTTATTTGATTATCCTTCAACCACTTAAAATGATAAATAAATCATTTATTTATTTATTATTCACAAATAAAGGGATTTGACCCAAGTCAAATACCTTTTCCTTCCGCCAAATATAATAAAATATTCCATAAAAGGTGGATCTAGATTTGGTTAATGTTATTTTAATCATGCACCAAGATCTAGAATGACCCAATATTTTGTTATAAATAGGAGGGTTTTTCCTATCATTCTTCACCTTTTGCTGCCTATTAGATCACTCTGGATCTATACTCTTGGTCTGACTTTGATCCATTATCATTGTCAAATTTTCCATTATTTTTTGTGTGAGCTCCCTTTGAGTTCTATCTTTGTCTGGGTTTTCTACACCAATAGGAGAGAGAAATACTAGATCTGAAGTGATGAGGATTTCCAAGAACCCATCCCATTCAGGAGAATTGGAAACACCTTCTTGTTTTCCTCCCAGGTGCCCTTAATACAAAAATTCTATCAAAAATATTGTTCTTGTCTTGTATATTGGATGTATGGAGCAAAACCTTATTTTTACTACTTAATGTATCTTTATGCATAGATCTAGTTTTCTGCAGCACTTGTCTTGATCAACTAACTACATATCTGAAGATATTGGCAGCCATCTTTGATGTTAGGGCTATAAGTTATGCGTAGCTAAAGTGGTATTTTTTCGTACACTTCGACAAAAGATTCATACTAACAAAAATATCTTCCCCGCGTGCTTGTATAAAGTTTCAGGTCTAAATCAAAAACAGAAATGATGATGAGGTAGAAATGCCTCTCATCATATTACAACGTAGGCTTAAAGCCGTTTCTAACTTAAATGTAAACAATATGCTAGCTGGAAGTAAAAATTGTAGGAGTGAAATAAGGATTTCACCCGAAATGACAAAGTGAAAAGAACATAAGGTAAAAAGGCCACACAGGCCCAGTCATGAATGATCATTGTTGATTGATGAGGTGGAGCCCCTACTGCTGTTGGCAAAGGAAATATCATTAGTCATGGGAAGGAGTGGCCTTCTGTACTGGAGGGTGCGGTACTGTTGGTAGTGGCTGAGTTGATCTTCTGTGCTAGAGGGTTTGGCACTACTGGTAGTGCCTGAGTTGGCCTTCTATGCTGGAGGTTCCTATGGAATGGCCAATGGTCAAGATCCATTGAATTAGATGTGTAATTTAACCTCTTCATCTTTCTTCTCTACTTCCTTGGTCGTGGAGGATCGTCATCCTTGGCCTCAAGCCACTGTGATTGGCTATGAGTGGGCCTGTGCATTTAAAATTCCATAAAAAACCTGCATAGACAACAAACTAATTAAATAAATCCTGCAATGAGTGGTTGAATACTTCGAAAGGCTCGAGTGAAGGTAGAGGAGCAGTGCGGAGGCAGGGAATGCAGCGGAAGTGTTTCCATGGTAAAAACAGTGTTTAAATTTGATTTGGCACAAAGTTATGAAAAGGTGGTTTTGCGAAAACCAGAGTGGTTTTTGCGCTGGTGGGAGGCGGTAAGCGGTAATAAAAGAAATGGATGCGATACAATTAGGTGGTCGACATGTGTCTTTACAAAACTTCCCATTTCATGTGGAAACAACGTGATCATGTTATTTGATGAGATGAACGCGAAGAGGAATGTGGACCGTCTAATCATATCAATATAGATCAATGGTGGGGGAAGAATGCGATGGATGAACCTGCGCAGTCGGGTGGGACTGGCACTGACGTCAACAATTTTGTCATGTAGTTGGCTGATTAGTTTTAGGGTTATATAAGAAAGAGCGATGTGGGCCGTTAGATAAGGAAGATCGACAGTCCAGATCAGAGCGGGGAATGCAATAATGGATGGGTGATCGGGAAAATTTTCGAAGGAACGATGGAGCGATGACCGTTGGATCGTGATGGAGATCAACAATGGAGACCAAATACAGGGGCGCTTGGAGGTATAGACGGGTATGTGGGACGAGTGCCTCCACATTGAATATGGACCATTGGATGAAAATCTTCCACAGTCAAAGGATTCAACTACGGGGGCACCATAGAGGTACAAAGGGGAGGAAAGGGAGTATTCCCATTGGCTGTTGGGTCGAGTAGATCAACGGTGGAGATTAAACATAAAGGGAGAAAGGATGTGCGGGAGGAAGAAAGGTGGGAGTAATGTGGGCCATTAGATGAGGGGAACTGGACAACTGTGATTGAATCAAGACCGTGCACATCGGGAATTCAGACAGATGGAAGTAGGAACCGTAGAGGGAGCAATTGCGATATGCCTAGGGAGAGAGAGCCATTAGATTGCGGATGAGATCAATGGTGGAGATGCATTGGAGGAAAGTGGGCGGGGTGAAAGGAAAAGGTGCACTGGCCGTTCGATCAGGAGGATCAATGGTCCAAAATACATCGCGATCTCGCATAAATGAATGAATGGGGCAGAGGACAACGATACAGCAAGACAGTGCTGACCGTTAGATCGGGAGGATCAATGGTCAGGATTCCATCGCGGGGGATGACAGATGGAGTTGAGGGGGTCTCGATAGCCATTGGATTGGGTAGGATATCAATGGTCAGGATTGTATCGATGTTTCACACACCAGCGTAAAAATGTAAAAGGGACATGGAATTTGTGATGTGTGATGTGCGATGGATGGGCGATGTGCGATAAGAGGTGACCGTTGGATCTGCGGAGATCAACGTTTGGGATTGCATCAAGGTTTCGCACATCGGCAGAAAAGGAATTCACTGAATAATAAAGGTTATGGTGGCGATGAGTGATGCACGATGGTCGTTGGATCTGGAGGATCGATGGTCAGGATCTTATCGGAGGATCGACCATCGGTGAAACAAAATACTTGGAAGAGGGAACTTGGAAAGAACGACGTGTGACCACTGATGGGCTTAGCGCTTAGTCATAGGGCCTGGTCTCATGGTGGAAAAGGGGCTTGGGGTTAAGCGAAAGGGGCTTAAAGGCCTGATATGTAAAAATGAGTGCTTTTAGAGAAAAAGGTGGATTTTTAACCTTTTCAAGGGTTCCGATAGGTGAAATTTGGGCTTTGAAAATCCATGCGGTCCTTGTTGTATTTACTTTGCAGTATAAGGCTCCTTGTAATTAGACATTCCATCTTAGTGAGGGATGTCATAACAACATAATAAAAAGCATCATTTATTCTGTCCACATGATGTTGGGAAGTTATAGAGTCAACTCCAGTGGAGTGAGGGATTTTGGATTGGTAGTCATTTGGCAAAGGTATCAGAGGTTGTGGTAGTACTAGAGGGGCGTACCATGATGCCATGATGGGAGCTAATGGAATCCAAGGAGGATTTACAAGGGGAGGGTTTGTGAGAGGGGGTTTAGGATGAAGTTGTGTGTTTTGCACAATGGTGGTATGAATGGGTGTGGTAGAAGTACTTGGACCAACAAATTGATTTTGAGCAGACTTGGAATGAAAAGAGTCAAAGTGATGGAGAAGCTGAAAATCAGGAGGAGAGGAAGGAGAGGCTTCTCTACCAGGACTCTACTACAAATCTATGGGCTCAAAATCATTCTGGTAAATCCCACTTTGTGACTTAGTTTGGAAAAGGTTTCTTGTATGGTGTAAGTCAAACTGGGGATCTTGCAAGGCTGTGAGATTTTTAGGGACAAAAGTTTCTCTATGAATAGTTCTAATAGTAGTTGAATATTTAGTTCTAGAAGTTTGCCACAAAATCATTTGTGGGTCATCAACTATGGTAGGCGGGTTTGGGTCTAGGTGAGATCTGGTACTGATCCTTTGTGAAGCCAGATTTCAAACGCAAAGTGTAGAGAGGCTGAAAGTTTATGATTGCTTTCGGAAGGCTGACCTCCCTAAGTGTTTGCTAAACTCACACAATGTGTGACTAGGCTTCTAAACTACTCAGGGCTGATTTGACACAATCCCAGGATAGTCTATGAGAACTAGTAAAGTTAGCAGGCCTATTGGAGGCTAGTGGAGTCACCAGGTGGATGTTTTTTACTGTTCTGAAGATAAGAATCTCTGGTCCACCACCAACAATTTACAAAAACAAATCTAGCGATGTTTTGGGGTTTTTTGAGTTCCTTTATGTAGCCCTAAGGTTTTAATGAGTGTCCTCCAGTTGCATCATCATTTTGCTAGAATGGTGAAACAATTAAATTTTAATTTCGGCTAACACTTAAGTTTTATAAGTTTGATAGGGATTTGAGAGTTCCTAATGGATACTTAAGATGTCATTGACTCAAAGGTCCCACTGTGATCTCCATTATGTCAGGTCCCCATAATTTTTTAGATTGTTGATAAACAAATGAACATGGGTAACATCAGACCAGTCTTTGGAGTCCTAGGATCTAGCCTTCCTGGACTCAGAGAGGGCTCTCTCTATTTTGTTCAAAGGATGTGAACTTGTTTTCTTTTAGAGTTCGATTTTAGGCTAGTTGTTAAGTTTAGGGTTTTTTTGTTTGTTTGGGTTAGGTAGATGATCAAGTATAATAAATGGAGTGAGATATTTTCAAGTCATTGGGCTATGGATTCTACAAAATGTTATGGAAAGTTCAAAAATGAATTAGGGTGCATCACCGGGCAAATATAACATGGTCAAATGGATCTTCAAGGTTTATGTGAGATGGAATGAACATTAAGTTTGTGAAACATAGTAGGTGCACAAGGGAAGTTAAGAATCCTTGAACAAATACCTTTAAACAAGAAGGGTCTTTAACACTACTCAGCATAAAGAAGTAATCATAAGATAGGGCAAACAAATAACTCTTTGATTAAACTTAAGCAAATAAACATTTAAGATAAACAATCTAGTGAACTATAGAAGGCAAGAAACTTGTATATCTTCTAGTAAATTCACCTTTAAGGTCATAAAACATTCAAGATAGACATATAACATAGATCAAGGAAGAAGTAACTCCTAGACATCATTGATCATAGTCATAAAGACCTCCAAATCAAACTTTCAAGAATGTACAAAGGGCATGATCAAAACATAGACCTCTTTCGCTAAAAATAATTAGTGATACTTCAAAGAAAGATCTTAAGAAAAATATTTAAGTAACATAAAACAAGTAGGGCTAACCACAAAACATATTTGATATCTATTGTATTGAATCATTCATAAGATAAACAAGCATAAGTGGGTCTAGAGAGCAACTAATAATTCTCTAAACTGACCTAGCAGAAGAAAACATAGAAGCAGTGAAGGATAAACAAAACTAAGGTGCCTCTAAACAACATTTCTTAGTCTAAAATTTTTTTCCTACTACAATAGAAGGATGAAAAAAATGATAATACAAGAAAACATTAGCTAAATAGGAACACATCACCATTTGACAATGCTCAGGGATCCTGCATGTTGGAGTTCCCATGTTTTGGCCAGATTGGCAAGACCAAAAGATGAGACAACATCAGAACTGCTTTGGGGCCCTAGGATCTAGCCCTCCTGGACTTGGAGAGGGATCTCTCCAATAAAACAAAGAATTTTATGTCTTTCAAAGCTCAAATGAGATGTTAGGCTAGTTCTGAAGCACAAAGGGGGTTTTAAAATGATTTGGTCGGTTGGTTGCTGGGTTGGTCATGAGATCATAGACTGAGAAAGTAATGGGAGAAAGGGACAAAGCAGCAGGATGTTTCAGCATATAGGATAGGTCAAGAAAGTGCCATCCATTGGGCTATGGAGTCATGAAAGGTGATTACATGTAACAACTAGCCAAAGCTTCCAAAGGGCAAGTCATCTAATACTAAAGGATCTTTAGATTAGATGATGGGATGGAACATTAAGGATTGAAAGGTGAAGGAAGGAAAGCAACCCAATTTCTGTCTATAGATCAGGTCAAAGGTCATTTAACTCCATACCTGCTTGGACATACTCAAAGGAAAATTTCAAAGGAGGGACAAAGGGGCAGCTTATAGATCGGACCAGAAGTCATTTAACTCCAGGTCATCTTTAGCATGCTCCAAGGGAAAATAGAGATAAGTTTATGTTAGGTCCCTATATTACTAGTATAGTCCCTTATTGTTGTTAGTGTAACCCCTTGATTGTTATTATTGTACCCTTGTAACCCTCATTTTGTTATTATTGTGCCCTTAAATTATTATTGTTAGGTCAGCTAGGATTACATTGTGGCCCACTAGGATTACATTATGGCCCCATGGACTCCTATATATAGAAAGGAGGTTTTGTAAATTGTATCATCCAAGAATTGTTCATTTATGTAATGTATTTGAGGTTGCCCCCTCGAAGTGGCTTATTTCTAAGGCGTTGATATCTCTTTTCTTCTATTTTTGGAGCTGGTTACACAACATTTGGTATCAGAGCTTTGGATTCTAGGGTTTCGCTGCTCCAAACAGGTCATCGTGGAATTTTTGCTATAAATTTTTTTATAAGAAGTTTCAAAAGCTGAATTTTTTAGGGTGCGAAGCTGAAATCTTGAGGAAGATTGTCTAAAAATTTCAGAGCTTGGTTCGCAATATTTTCAGAGATATGATTTGTGGAAGTTAGGTCCTTTTTCAAGCTCCTAAACAGGTCATCATGGAATTTGCGCTATAAATTTGTTTCTAAGAAGGTTCAGAATCTAAAATTCATATTATGCGAAGCTGAAATCCTGAGGAAATTCGTCAAAAAATTTCAGATCTTGGTTCGCAATATTTTTGGAGATATGATCTGTGGAAGGTAGTGCTTTTTTAGGCTCCTGAATTTCATCTCAAAGAGGTGATCGTGGAAAAAGTTCAATAACTCTCTCTCTGGGCATCGGATTGGAGTGCCGTGAAAAGTGGTTGTAAGTAAACAGAATTTAGTTTCTTGGCTATCAATTTTAGAGGTGAAGGAAGAAACAGTGACACGTGGCAAGTCATACAAGTTCGCTCTACTGAACTAGTCCATAATTAGGTCATTGTGGGAGATTGGACACAACTTTGTCTTGGAAAATCCAAATCAGGTCAGACCTGTGGAATTTGAAAGATAATTTAGAGAGCTACGTTGGTACCAAAAATCAAATATTGAAGTGCTGCAATCACAAATATAATCCAATTTCAATATCGAGCTCCTCAAAAGCAAGAAAAAGGTGTGTATTGTTTTTTCCTAATTGCATAAGTCTTGTTAGAAGAATCAATTTGAATTCATTCCAAGGGAATATTTTAGAATTTTTATTAGTATTGGGTTCTATAATGCCTCCAAAAAATAATTCCATACCCATTAATCCCTCAAAAAGCTATACTATGACGCATGAAGAGGAAGAGTTGCAACATGATCTATCAAAATTACAAGAGCAAGTGCAACAAAATTTCACTTCGCAAAGAGCAACAAAAAGTGAAATGGAAGTTTGAAGAAAGGCGTGGAAGCTAAGATGGATGGCGTGCAAGCTAATATGGATGGTGTAGCTAAGATGATGACGGCAAACTAAGATGGATGGCGTGGAAGCTAAGATGGATGGTACGGTGGAAGCCGGTAATAAAGACAACATGGAAAACATGAAGAATGATCTAAAAGTAGACATCGAAGGTTTGGTAAAGTTGATACAAGAAATGTTTCCTAATGGCGAAAAGATAGTAGAGGAAACTCATGATGAGAACAAAATAAATGTTAATTGTGATTTCATAAACTCTAATGTTGGATGGAAGAACCACCATATTCCAAAGATGGATATGAGGAAGTTTGATGGCAAGGATCCCGTAACATGGATACTACATATGGAGCAATATTTTGATCTCAATAATGTGAAAAACAAACAAAAGGTACGCATTGCAACTTTACATTTAGAACAAAATACGTTTGTATGGTATCGATGGCTTTGCTACCGTAAAAAAATTATCACTTGGTCAATTTTTACAGAGGAAATGATAGCACATTATGAGGATACAAAGACAAACAATTTCGTTAGCCAATTTATAAATCTCAAACAAAAGTGTTCAGTGGGGGAGCACATTGAGGACTTCCAAAAATTGAATATAAGGGTAACTGATATTCTAGAGGAACACAGGATTGATCTCTTTTACAGGGCACTTTAAAGGATAATATCCAACATGAAGTTAATTAGTTTTGGAACCAACGATTGGAGAAGGCTGCATTCAAAGTTATGCAAGATAGAATTTGTAAATGCAAATAATGACGACAGAAGTCACCACCAATTTATAAAGAAGGAAGTGTTGCTATGCCTAGATTTCCACAACCTACAAGGTTGACACCACAACAATTGGAAGAAAAAAGAGCAAAAGGGCTTTGCTACAAATAGATAGAAAATACACTAAAGTTCATAAGTGTGCTAAGAAGAAATTATTTTACATATATTGTGAAGAGGAAGAAGAAAATGAACAAGAAGAGGATATACACCAGGAACCAGCCCTAGAAGAGGAAGAAATGAATCCGACCATATCGTGTTGATTGCACTCCTCAAACTCTCAAGATAGAAGGACAAATCAAGAAGAAAAGGGTAATAGTGTTGATTGATTCAGGTAGCACCCATAATTTTATTCATTGTAAGGTAGCCAAGGAATTAAATTGTTTCCTATACCTAGCACCAGAATTTCAAGTGATGGTTGCAAATGGAGGAACTATAAATTGCTCGGGAGAATGCCATAATATCAAGCTAACCATGGGGGAATATGTATTGACTAGTCCAATGCTTTCCATTCCTATGGGAGGTGTTGATGTTGTACTAGGAGTACAATGGTTATAATCTTTGGGGGATGGTAGCTTTTAATTTTCAAGAAATTTTCTTGAAATTTTTTAGAAGGAAAGGGAAGTCGAATTACGAGGTATTGAAGGGAATCTCAAGATCTAATGTGATGAAAAAGCTTCTAAAGAAAGAAAAACGAGGTGTAATTGCACAATTATGCTCACTAGAAGTTCCAACATCAAAATCATCTATTTCAACAGATCTCCAACAAGTCTTGGACAATCATTCCAAGGTGTTTGAAACTCCCAAAGGACTCCCACTTATTCGTGATCATGATCATGCTATTTATTTGATTCCAGGAAGTGTTCCTCCAAAAATTAGGCCTTATAGATATCCTTACGTCCAAAAGAGCGAAATTAAACGTATGATTGCAGAAATGTCAGAGACGGGTATAATTCAACCTAGTCAAAGTTCTTTCTCTGCTCCTGTAGTATTGGTACACAAGAAGGATGGATCATGGTGAATATGTCTCTGATTATAGGGAGCTCAATAAGCTCACCATTAAAGATAAATTTCCCATTCCCGTGATCGATGAATTATTGGATGAATTACATGGAGCAATTTATTTTGCCAAGTTGGATCTTCGTTCAGGATATCATCAAATTAGAATGAAGACTGAAGATATTCCAAAAACAAAATTTCTAACTCATGAGGGTCATTATGAATTTTTGGTCATGCCTTTTGGCCTTACCAATGCACCTTCTACATTTCAAGGGTTGATGAATTCCATTTTCAAACTCTTCCTTGGAAAATTTGTGCTAATATTTTTTGATGATATACTAATCTACAACAGGTCTTGGAAGGATCATGTTCAACATGTTGACAAGGTACTCAAACTATTGCAGGAGAAAAAATTATATGCAAAAACATCCTGTTAGCCACCTATAATATTTTGTTATACCAAAAGGTGGCTAAATCTTTTTGAGCCTCCAAGGAACAAATTTTATCATTAAAAAATTGTTGGCTCTTGAAGTCTCTTTAAGGCCTCATGCCTCTGTCCAAAATCCTCATTACTGTTCCTATTAATTCTTCTGATTTCCTGTAAGAAACTGCTGAAGAAACCATCACTTTTCCCCTTTCTCCCACTCATAACTAACCTTCATTTACTCCACCTTTTCTCCATATTATTTCCCTACTTTTCATAAGTTTCTCCCTCCATTCGTGAAAATCCTCCTAACATGGTTTAAAACTTCTTGTTGAGCTGTGCCGAACCCCCAAAATCCCCTTTAAAATCTTTCCCCTAACCTTTGTTGGCCATTTTTCTCCCTTACCCCTCTATCGTTCCTTTCCTTGGCCTTCAAATTCCATTTAAAAAGGCCAAAACCCTCCTTCCGACCTTAATATAGGCATAAGCCCCCTCCCGCTAGCCCCTTTCAAACCACTTCCCCGCACATGCCCCGGCGCTGGGACCAAGCGCTTAAGTCCCAAGCGCTAAATCGCAATCGGAAGTCGGGCGGGTGCACAAATCCTTTGTAAATAGTCAAAACTCCGATGCGATTTATTTATAACAATAAGTCTGGCGATGCGTTCTGCACCGTTGATCTTCCGCGGAGATCTGACGGTGGAGCGCTAATCGCAGCCCCCCGCCCGATTGCAATCGCAATGCTTCAAGTGTGCCCTCCGATCAATCGTATTCCATACCTCCGATCTTCCGATCCTACTCTCCCTCCGATTTATTCTTGACCGTTGATCTGTCCCGCCGATCCAACGGCCCTGCGCCAATCGCTCCTTCGCAATCGCATAACTCAAATCGCATGCCTTCTTCTCTGTGCTCCGATTGTCGATCCCCGATTCAATCCCGACCGTTGATCTAATCCTTGATCCAACGGTCCGCGCAAAATCGCATCGCAATGTTTCAATCTCAATCACAATGTTTCACTCCCGATTGCGATCTGCTGATTCCATCGCAGCCGTCCATCTGTTTCGCGATCCGACGGCTATCGCACGCCCTTGCGATCCCTCTGATTCATTCCCTACCGTCGATCTGGTCCTCAGATCAACGGCCAGCGCTCAATTGCAAAGGGCTCAATTGCAAAGTTTCAATCGCATGTTGTTGTGTGACCTCCCCAATTGCGATCCTCCGATTAAATCTGGGCCGTCCATTTCCCGCCTATCCAACGGTCCTTACTCCCTCCGATCGCAAGTCTTACCGCTATTTCAAAACCCGCCGATTCGTTTTCCGTCGTCGATCTGATCTGTAGATCAACGGCCAGCGCTTAATCGCACTGGAAATTCAATCGCATCCCCTTTTCTGCCACCCCCGATTGAGATCCTCCGATTAGATCTGGATCGTCCACGTGTCCAGATCGGACGGTCCAAAACCACCCCGCCTTATTTTTTCTCCCCGCTCTCATTTTTTTGTTTTGCGCTGATCTCCACCATTAGATGTTTTTATCCGACGGCTACGCTCTTTTCCCTGCCATCTGAAGCAGTTTAAACCAAAAACCGCAGGATTTCTTAAATGTTTTATGTTTGATGCAGGTGTTTTAAAAGGTTTTCCATTATATCACGAAGAAATGCCGAGGGCTGGGAATGACGATTCTCATGCCCTCGTTTCATTAAAGAGAAGCCATCCATGGGGCTCCATTCCATGTTTCGTCAGTACTCTATGAGTATTGATGCCGTAAAGCCCAGTGCGGGTCTGCACATCGACAAGACACTGTTTTAATTCAAACACAGTTAAAGGGTATCAGTTTTGAAGACAAAGCACAGCAGATGAAGATCGAAGACAGTTTTTATAGGGATTACGGCTAAGACAGTTATCAAAAGCCTAATCCCCAATCTAAAACACAGTTTAAAAGAAAACCTAAAAGTGTTTTATCAGACAGAAAGCCTCCACCGCCACATCTGAGGCAAATTGATTCCTCAGCTACCACCGAGCCACCTGTTGCCTCAAACCATTCAGAACAGAGGCCGAAGTTATTGCTCGAAGAAATATCTGCCTCCAGCATTGCCAAGAAGTTATTTCTGCAAGGAAACCAATGAATAAATATCTGCAGAGTTACTCCAAAACATACACAGAGCCTCAAAGTCAAACAAAGCTTCCACCGAGCTTTGATATTTATTGCGAAACAGTTAATGTAGTGATCCACCTGTAAATTTTTCGCTCGAGCCTCTCAAAGGGCCGAGAAGTCTTCACTCTGCATTAATTGTCCTGGAGATATTTTGTTAAAATCTCACCTCCTCATCTTCCTATAAGTACTTCTACATAAGATGAGGAGTTGTTGGTTGGAGAACTTTGAAATACACTTGAGCCAGAGACTTCTATTTCTACATAGTGTTCACTGGCCCTTGAAGCTCTGTTTGTGCTAGAGTAGTTAGGTTGAATAGTGAAGATGATTGCTGAACTAAAACATTGGACTTGAAGATTGTAACTGGTTTGACATCAATATAAAAGATGTTTCTTGGGATCCTGGTCTTTATCACTGGTGAAGTGCTTCTTTCTTTGTTAATCGCTTTCCTTCTATGTATGCCATATTGTTCATTTTCCCTCTGTAAAGAATAGTTTAAACAGGGTTAGGATTTTTTGTATAGCAGTAACCTTCTCTGGCTCAGAAATCTTTATCTTAATGTTTTCTTCAGATTTTTTTATTTAAGAATGATTCAATACAGTTTAAACAGTTAGGAATGTTGGCGTTCCCTCGTCCTTCTTTTTGCTCAAACATTGTTCTCGAATGTTATTTCCATTATTTGCTATTAAAGTTAGACTAGAGAAGATATGGTTTGCCCTGATTCCTAGATTCTTTTCTCCAAAGGCAGATTCTGAAAGTTTCCCTTGGTGTTGACTGAAAGCAGACTAGGTTTAAAAGTACTTTATCCGATCTTAAGTTACACTCTGTTTTTCTTATGTGTTTTCATACTTTCTGAAGGTAATTATGTGGATTACTGGATTGTTTGTCAATTAAGCTGCTTTAATAAGAACTTGCCCAAGAAGTCTATGGTTAGCCTTGTCCTTGGTTGGTTTTAAAACAGTTACTTAAGAGGCTTTTCTTGTTTGGACTGACTATAAATCCTCTGAGAAATTATTATCAGTTTCCACCCCTCCAACATTTTAATGTTTCCATTCCATCATTTTAATCTCAATAATCTTGTGGTATAGATGACTTGCCCCTTGGATCACACTTGATTTTGTTGTTCAATTAAAGCCCAGATATGACTCCATAGCCCAATGGACTAAAAACCAGTGTTATATCTATCTATCTGCCAAAACTGTTCTATTTGCTTGCAACTTCTCACTTTTGAAACTTTGCACTTAGGACTTTCCCCTCAAGTAACATTTCATGCTCGACCATCCAAAACAAAACAAAACCCTTGGCCTTCATAACTAGCCTAATATCATTACCTTAAGCTTTTCAAAGACAATATCCATCTTTGCACATATTGGAGAGATCCCTCTCAGGATTCAGGAGGGCTAGATCCTAGAATCCCAAAGTTTGGTTGAAATGATGTTAACTCTGTGATTGGACTCTCCCAATCTTGCTAATAAATTACAGAGACCTAAAATTTCTGGTGACTCCACTGGGGAAGGAACCCCGAATCATTTTCATTTAAATATAATCATACGACATAAGAGATTCGGTTCATAGAGCACTTGCTTTATTAACCAGCTTGAGCCACCAGGAACTAACATTTTCTGGCGACTCCGCTGGGGACTGAGTGTTTTTAATACCTTTTAAAACAAAACAAAACCTTTGGCCTTCATAACTAGCCTAATATCATTACCTTAAGCTTTTCAAAGACAATATCCATCTTTGTGCATATTGGAGAGATCCCTCTCCGGATTCAGGAGGGCTAGATCCTAGAATCCCAAAGTTTGGTTGAAATGATGTTAACTCTGTGATTGGACTCTCCCAATCTTGCTAATAAATTACAGAGACCTAAAATTTCTGGTGACTCCACTGGGGAAGGAACCCCGAATCATTTTCATTTAAATATAATCATACGACATAAGAGATTCGGTTCATAGAGCACTTGCTTTATTAACCAGCTTGAGCCACCAGGAACTAACATTTTCTGGCGACTCCGCTGGGGACTGAGTGTTTTTAATACCTTTTAGAGGCCTCAGAAAACCCTTTATTCGAGAACATTTTGAGAGTAAAAAGTAGCCTTTTCAAGCACTACCAAGAAATGGTAATCATGATGGAGCTTGTTTGAATCAGTGACAAACTAGGTCAACCCTAGGATTCTTTTAAGTTTTTATCTAACCTTGGAAAATCAGCTAGCTTAGCCATAAGGATAGACTGTCTTTGTTTCATAACCGTAGCTAAGTTTTGAGGCAAAGTTAGGACATTCTTCTAAACCATAAATAAAACAATTCAAAAAATAACAAAAAACATTTCAGATTGGTAGTAAAACACCAGTTTTTGATATCTTGTTTACGTTTTGATGGGTTTTACTCTATACTCTTAAGACAGAGTCTGGAAAGGGCCAGGTAGCCTCCAGGTCTCATCTTCTTTTAGGGGTGACATATCTAGTGAATGCCCTCCCAGTCAATCTCTGGTTAGAGTTTGTTGTGTTTTGAGATATCCTTGATAAGGAATGTTTCACAAACACTGTGGTGGACAGTGTACTCCTTTGAAAACACTCTGGACTTTCCACCTGGCAACTTCACAATCCTGAACAGACCTTAAGACTCCACTGGGAAGAACCCTCATCATTACAATACCCTTTTAAACCTGGTTAAAAGGCTATGGGATTATAAATAAGAAAACAGATTAGTTGACCTTTCAAAGATTGTCATATCTGGTTGAACTTTTCTTGTTTACTTGGGTCTAAAAACTTAGCATAGTGGCTCCTAAAAAGATTCACACTAGAGCCCATCCTGACCCAGATCCACCTGAGATAGTAGACAACCCGAAAAGAATCCTTAGGAAGTCTCCGAAGATACAATCTTCAACTGTTTTCAGATCACCCCTAAGAGCTAATTCAGTCCCTGAAAACCTTTCAGCTCTTCAGAAATCACAAACGAACTTCTTAAACCCCTTTAGGACTAGGTCATTTGGTGACTTAGATCAGTTAGATTCTGAGTCTTCACATTCATCCTCGGAAAAAGGTGAACCTCTTGGGCATAGAGAATCAACACCTCCTGATTTACGTTTTCTACATAATCTAGGTGTCTCTCATCCAAGATCAGCTCAGCAATCTACTGTTGTTCCATCAACTTCTGTTCATCTTTCATCCACTGTTCAAACCACTCCACTTCAACCCACACCTCCTCTTGTAAATCCACCACCTATCATGGCAGCATGGTATGCTCCCTTAGTCCTTCCTGTACCATTAGTCAATCTTCCACAGGACTATCAGTCCAAAATTTCATTGTATGATGCTAGCAATACTATAACAGCATCTCAACATGTGGACAAGATGAATGACTACTTTGACAGAAATGAAATTGATGATGATTCTGTCAAGCTTAGACTATTTGCCCAAAGTTTGGGGGGAGAAGCAAGAAAATGGTTTAAAGGTTTAACCCCCCATAGTATTAACGATCTCCAAGCCTTCCATCAAACATTCTTAAACAAGTGGGAAGTGAGAAAGAATCCTCTCCAAGTCCTTGCTGATTATAACAATCTCCATAGGAATCCTGGGGAAAGCGTACAAGCTTATTGTACCAGATTTAACAGCGTGTATAATGCACTTTCCCCTGAAATAAAACCTCCCCAGGGCTCAGCTTTAAACAAATTTCCTGAACGGTTTGATCCAGACATGACATATTCACTCAGAGAAAGAGTTTTTGCAACCCTTGAAGATATGCAAAGAGGTGCTTTTTCTGTGGAAGTTAACCTTATGGAGAAGAGAGCGAGGATGAAAGCTGAAAAGAGAGTATCTTTTAGAGAGGAATCCACCCCTTCCACTTCAAGCTCAAAGATGGAAAGAATGATGGAAGAAATGATGAAGAAAATGAGCATTCTAGAGAGAGTGCAAGCAATTTTAAATCAATACACTCCTCAAAACAGAAACCAAAGCCAGAATCAGAATATTAGAAGAAATCAGCCTCCAAACAGACCCCGGGAAGATGATCAACATATCACCCCTCCCTTTCATCAAAACTTTTTAAGTGAGGTTGAGCAAGCAGAAAAAATAACAGAGGAGGATGATATAAACTTATTTGGGGTAGATGATGATGACTTTGAGGTTCATTATGATAATAAACAAGGCCTTTATACACCTTACGACGACAAAAGAAATGATAATGAAAATTATTATCAGAACATGGAAAACGCGGTCATAGAACCTTTAAAGGAATATGAACTCAGAAGAAAATATAATCAACAAACCCCCAACAATAAAACCTCTGACAAACCTTCTCAAAACAGCACTGCAACCCAGTCTAAAACCATCAAACAAAAAGACAAAACAGTATCTGTTAATTCTGTTAGTGGTAAAGAGAAAGACACTCAAAATATTGAAAAACGGAGTGCAAACAGTAGCAGTACTAACACCCCGGCTAGTACTCCTGGTAAAACAACTGTTCCAACTGTAGATAAAACAAATCAGCAAGATGTTATTGCTGATAAAGTGGCAGTAAACAAGGCTGAAATCAATGTTTTAAAGAGTCAAAACCTTTTTAGCCTAGAACAGGAAATCTCAAAGATCAAAATTTATGTTCCTTTGACTGAGTTAGCTGCCCAAAATGTATATAGGTCCAAAATTTTGAAAGCTTTGAACTTAGAAGATAATGAAGATTCACTCAATCTTAATGATGACCAACCAGAGCTTATTTTTGGTCCAAAGATTGAAGGAAAGTTCCAAGAGGGTCCTGTCCCTCCCTTTTACGTAAGCTTAAACATTCATGACAAAATTCTGCACAACGCTATGCATGACTCAGGCGCTTCCCATAATTTAATGCCAAAGACTGTAATGGAAAGCCTGGGTCTTGAAATTACCAGACCTTACAAAGACTTGTACTCCTTTGACTCAAGCAGAGTTAAATGTCTAGGATTGATAAAAGATCTATGTGTTAACTTAACCCAGATTCTAGCCAAATGTTTAGTCATGGATGTTGTTGTGGCTGATGTTCCCCCAAAGTATGGAATGCTTTTGTCAAGATCTTGGGGGGCTAAGCTACAGGGAACCATGCAGATGGACATGACCTATGCGACTATCCCTGTTTTTAATCAGACTAGAAGACTTTATAGGGAAGTCCACATGCAGTACACAGTGACAAGTCAAGACTAGCCTCAAAACTCTCCTTTGTACGCTGTAAGCACAAGCCTCGATTATTTTATCATGTTTAATGATGAAGCACTTACAGAACAAATCATTTCAACAGAATCAATGGCTGAAACGGAGGAAGAGGACCACAACGCTGAACTGCCGAAACAGTCTAGTGTGTCTAAAAACCCTAGCAAACTGAACACAGGTCTTGAACTGCAAGTCATCAATCCATTAAACTTAAAACTTGACAGTCGAGAAGACGATCCTCAACCCGATGAAAAACTGGAGGGATCAAATTATATAAAGGAGATACACCAAAACAATAAAACTGAAAATGTTCCTCTCTGGACGATGTATTTTTATGGGTCATGCACTAAAACAAATGCTGGTGCAGGTGTCTGGATCACTAACACTGAAAACAATCATACAGAATGTATTTCATGTAAATTAAACTTTCAGTGTTCCAACAACATAACAGAATATGAATCCCTTCTCTTAGGCTTGCATCTCTTGAAGAAATTAGGAGCCAGAAGAATTAATGTGTACGGGGATTCTGAGTTAATCATTAGGCAAGTCAATGGGGAGTATAATGCGAATCATCCCAGACTTAGAGCCTACCGGAATGATGTCATGGATCTTTTGACAACATTTGAGGAGTCAAACCTGAGTTTCATCCCAAGGAAAAAGAACATTGCGGCCCACAACTTAGCTTTTGCGGCCAGGACATGCCTAACGCCATATGAGCCTGGAGACAACACAACTCCGATAAAATTTAGACCGGCAGTGCCTGATAACGAAAAATATTGGCAAGTGTTTGACAATGACAAACAAATAGAAGACTTCATGCAATTCAGAAATGAGTTCGAATTGCACAGTTCAGATTCAGATTATGATACAGACTGCAGTGAAGAAAACTTTCTTGGTGAAGAAGAATCGTCTCCTCAACCTGCCAATATTAACCTATTGTCTAGCAAACTTAGGAACAAAACAGAATTAAGTGCAGAGTCAGAAACGGAAGAATTACAAACTCTGCATTCTAAAGATGAAAATTTGCCGAGTGGTCTAACGCCTTTAGAGGAGTTGTTCAATTTTAACTATGTGGCCAATAAACCAAAACTGGAACCTGTAGAGACTGAAGTAGAGGAGTGCAATATAGGCAGTGAGGAAAAACCGAAAATGATCAAACTGTCCAAAACTTTGCCAGCTCACATTAAACTCAAATACATAGAGCTGTTCAAAGAATTTTCTAATGTTTTTGCATGGAGTTACGAAGATCTTAAATCCTATGACATTGAAATAATACAGCACAAAATCCCTCTTAAAGAAAACCAAAAACCATTTAAACAAAAACTGCGCAGAATAAACCCTGTCCAGTTGCCATTGGTTAAGAAGGAGATCATGAAAATGTATGAGGCTGGCATTATTGTCCCTATTAGATATTCTGAGTGGGTATCTAATCTGGTGTCCGTTAGGAAGAAGACTGGAGAAATCAGGCTTTGTATAGACTTTGGAGACTTAAACAAAGCTTCGTTAAAAGACAACTACCCTTTACCAAAAATGGATCACATTTTACAAAGGGTGGTGGGGTCTAAAAGGATTTCGTTGCTTGATGGCTATTCGGGGTATAACCAAGTCTTAGTCCACTCTGATGATCAATTAAAGACAACGTTTACTACACCATGGGGCACTTTCATGTATGTGAAAATGCCTTTTGTTCTAATGAATGCTGGAGCAACCTTTCAGAGGGCCATGGACATAGCATTCTCAGAAGAATTGGGCTTCTTCATCATTATCTATCTTGATGATGTAACTGTGTTTTCAAAAACATATGAAGAACACTTAGAACATTTGAGAAAGGTTTTCGAGAAGTGAAAAAGGTTTGGAATATCTTTGAACCCTAAGAAGACACTATTTGGTCTCCAACAAGGTAAGCTTCTTGGACACATTATTTCAGAGGAGGGTATAAAGATAGATCCAAAGAGGATTGAGGCTATATTGCAAATCTCTCACCCTCGAAATGTCAAAGAGTTGCAGTCTTTCATTGGAAAGATAAACTTTTTGAGAAGGTTCATCCCTAACCTAGCTAAGCTCCTTAGAAATATCACAAACATGCTGAAGAAGGAGCAAGGGATAAAATGGACCTTGGAAGCAAAGACATCCTTTGAGCTGGTGAAACAAGCATTAACCAAAACACCGGTTCTCATAAGCCCTGATTTTTCAAAAGATTTTTATATCTTCTCATTCGCATCAGAACATACTATTGCTGCTGTCCTTTTACAGAAAAATCCACAAGGACAAGAGCAGCCTATTTCATTCTTTAGCAAGGCATTGAGGGATGCCCCTTTGAAGTATAATATTATGGAAAAGCAAGCTTTTGCTTTGGTTAAAGCATTGAAAGACTTCAGAGTATACATCCTTCACTCACACATCATTGCCTTTGTCCCTAATTCGGTTGTTAAAGACATTCTAACACAGGACCTATATGGTAAGAGAGGTAAGTGGATTGTTGTTATTCTCGAATATGATTTAGAGATAAAACCCACTAAACTCATCAAAGGCCAAGGTCTAGCTAGATTAATGGTTGAATCCAATTTTGAAGTTCTTGATATTAATATGATTAATGCTTTGGACAGCCAAGAAGAATTCTCAACTCCCATTATTGAAAACCATTTTATGAATTCTCCTTGGTATGCCGATATCGTTTATGTTTTGCTTAATTTAAATACACCTCCTGGTTTATCGAAAACAAAGGCAAGGTTCTTAAAACTGAAAGCAGTAAACTATTGCATTGTAGATAGGTGTCTTTATTGGAAAAATTCTAGTGGTATATTGCTTAAATGTTTGCCTGAGTTTGATGTAGAGAAGGTTAAGCAGGAATTTCATGAAGGAGAGTGTGGGGGTCATTTATATTGGAAGTCAGCAGCCAACAAAATTTTGAGGGCTGGTTTCTATTGGCCTACTCTTTTTCCTGATGTACACAAGATGACCACTACTTGCCATAAATGCCAACTATTCGAAGGAAAAAGAAAATTGTTACCCCTTCCTCTACATCCAATCACTGTTGAAGCCCCATTTCAATAGTGGGGACTTGACTTCATAGGTGAAATCCATCCCTCATCTTCTGCCCAGCATAGATGGATCCTTACTGCCACAGACTATTTCACTAAGTGGATAGAAGCCATTCCTTGTAGGCAAGCAAATGATTCAGTTATTATAAAGTTCATAGAAACCAATATCCTTTCCAGATTTGGCTGTCCTACCAAGATCATCACAGATAATGCAGCAGCGTTTGGATCAAAGAAAATGGTTGACTTCTGTCATAAATACCAGATAACACTAGGGAATTCCACAACCTATTACCCTCAAGGTAATGGACTTGCAGAATCTTCCAATAAAAGCTTAGTGAACATAATCAAGAAACCGTTGGAGGACAATAAAAAGTCTTGGCACACAAAGCTAGTCCATGCACTTTGGGCTGACAGATTAACTTTGAAGAAATCTATTGGTATGTCACCTTTTCAGCTTGTGTATGGTACAGATGAAATCTTTCCTAATAGCCTTGGTGTACCAGTTATGAAGTTTATCCAAGAATTGCAGACTGAAGATAATGACATGATCAGAAGAATAAATCAAACCATTCATCTTCAGCAAATCAGAGAGGAAGTGTACAATAAAACATTGCAGAAACAGGACAGCATTAAGAAGCTTTTTGACAGAAGAACAAAGGCCAGCAATTTCAAGATTGGGGACAAAGTTTTAAAGTGGGACTCAAAGAGGGAAGACAAGGGAAAGCATGGTAAATTTGACAATCTGTGGCTTGGCCCTTACTCTATTCATTCAGTTGCTGGAAACAATGCATTCTTCTTACAAGAGCTGAATGGAACAGAATTGTTTGGGGGTCCTGTCAATGGCAGGATGCTCAAGCATTACTTCTCTTGATTCATGATATGTTTTTAAGCCTTCTTTTTTCTTTTTCATTATGAATATTTCATCCACCATTGCATTCAAAGTTATGAAAAATCAAAAAATACAAAAACAAAGAAAGAAAGAAAAGAGGGCAAAAATGAAAAACAAGAAAGGCACAGCCCCATGCCAAAAAGAGAAATAAATCTGAAAGTGTGCAAGCTTAAATGCCACTCCTGCAAAACACACTTCTAGTTAGTCAAACTGTTTAATCTTGACTAATAAGCTTTCAATTTTTTGCTGATAGGGTAGTGAATTTTATTTTCCAAACCATTTAATCTTGGCTTATCAGTAGATAGATTAGGATAGAAATTAAGGTTCAAACAAACTCAAAATCTGAACCAAAGTTTCCAAAGGGAGATGACTCAAAACTGTTTTATTTTCTGAGTCATAAAAGAGGAAAAACTAGTTCTAATTTGCTCAAAATCTGAATCAGATATCAAGGAAGAGATAGCTCACAGAAAAAAGAAAAAATCATAGCTATGAAAAGAAGAGAGAAGGCCATAATAAGAAGCTTTCAGATCTTAAACCTTCAATTTTTGATGTTCAGTTTCTACAAATAATAATCTATGTGCAGCTTGTTTTTATGCCATAGATCATAGCAAGTCGAACAGCTCAATCTTGACTTGACTATTTTTAAATTTCTGTTGTAGAATTTAGAGAATGAAATTTTTTTGGACTGTTTAATCCCAACAGACAGTAGACTAGGTAGAGAAATATCTGAGCTCAACTGTTTAATATAAGTTCAGGGAGAGATAAGGAGTAGAAATAGATTAGATTTCCCACTTTTTAAAAGAATAAAATGTTGTGTAAAGAGTTTGCCAATCCAAGTGCACTCTGATGAATAAAAAATGCTAGATCTGTATTTTCATGGCTGCCAAATATGTTTTTAGAGAAGATCATTCAATCACAGAAAGACAGCCCAATGGATGAGGCAACTAATTAGCCTCCCAGAAATCAAGTCTGAATTCTTGATGCCTTCAAGAAGGCACCATCCCCAAGTGGAGCCACTGTTAGCCACCTTTAATATTTTGTTATACCAAAAGGTGGCTAAAATCTTTTTGAGCCTCCAAGGAACAAATTTTATCATTAAAAAATTGTTGGCTCTTGAAGTCTCTTTAAGGCCTCATGCCTCTGTCCAAAATCCTCATTACTGTTCCTATTAATTCTGCTGATTTCCTGTAAGAAACTGCTGAAGAAACCATCATTTTTCCCCTTTCTCCCACTCATAACTAACCTTCATTTACTCCCCCTTTTCTCCATATTATTTCCCTACTTTTCATAAGTTTCTCCCTCCATTCGTGAAAATCCTCCTGACATGGTTTAAAACTTCTTGTTGAGTTGTGTCGAACCCCCAAAATCCACTTTAAAATCCTTCCCCTAACCTTTGTTGGCCATTTTCCTCCCTTTCCCCTCTATCGTTCCCTTCCTTGGCCTTCAAATTCCATTTAAAAAATCCAAAACCCACCTTCCGACCTTAATATAGGCATAAGCCCCCTCCCGCTAGCCCCTTTCAAACCACTTCCCCGCACATGCCCCGCCGCTGGGACCAAGCGCTTAAGTCCAAAGCACTAATCGCAATCAGAAGTCGGGCGGGTGCGCAAATCCTTTGTAAATAGTCTAAACTCCGATGCGATTTATTTATAACAATAAGTCTGGCGATGCGTTCCGCACCGTTGATCTTCCGTGGAGATCTGACGGTGGAGCGCTAATCGCAGCCCCCCGCCTGATCGCAATCGCAATGCTTCAAGTGTGCCCTCCGATCAATCACAGTCCATACCTCCGATCTTTCGATCCTACTCTCCCTCCGATTTATTCTTGACCGTTGATCTGTCCCGCCGATCCAACGGCCCTGCGCCAATCACTCCTTCGCAATCGCATAACTCAAATCGCATGCCTTCTTCTCTGTGCTCCGATTGCCGATCCCCGATTCAATCCCGACCGTTGATCTAATCCTTGATCCAACGGTCCGCGCAAAATCGCATCGCAATGTTTCAATCGCAATCGCAATGTTTCACTCCCGATTGCGATCTGCCGATTCCATCGCAGTCGTCCATCTGTTTCGCGATCCGACGGCTATCGCACGCCCTTGCGATCCCTCCGATTCATTCCCTACCGTCGATCTGGTCCTCAGATCAACGGCCAGCGCTCAATCGCAAAGGGCTCAATCGCAAAGTTTCAATCGCATGTTGTTGTGTGACCTCCCCGATTGCGATCCTCCGATTAAATCTGGGCCGTCCATTTCCCGCCTATCCAACGGTCCTTATTCCCTCCGATCGCAAGTCTTACCGCCATTTCAAAACCCGCCGATTCGTTTTCCGCCGTCGATCTGATCTGCAGATCAACGGCCAGCGCTTAATCGCGCTGGAATTTTCAATCGCATCCCCTTTTCTGCCACCCCCGATTGAGACCCTCCGATTAGATCTGGACCGTCCACGTGTCCAGATCGGACGGTCCAAAACTGCTCCTCCTAATTCTTCTCCCGCTATCCTTTTTTCCTTTCTATGCAGATCTCCATCGTTGGTTGCCTTCATCCGATGGCTACGCTCCTCTCCTGCCTTCCGAAGCAGTCTAACCCATTTCGCAGGATTTCTTAATTGTTTTTTGTTTTATGCAGGTGTTTTCAATGGTTTTTCGTTGTATCATGAAGAAAAGCCGAGGGTTGGGAAAGACGTTTCCTGCGCCTTCGAAGCTACTAAAAGGAACCATTCACACGGTTGGATTCAATGATTTGTCAATGTTTCATGAGCATTGATGCCGAAAAGCCCAGCGCGGTCCTGCACATCGACAAGACACTGTTTTATTCGAAAGAACAGTTAAAGAGTATCGGTTTTGAGAATAAATCATAGCAGAAGAAGATTGAAGACAGTATTACAGGGATTACCGCTAAGACAGTTATCAAAAGCCTAATCCCCGACTCAAAACACAGCTTAAAGAAAACCTCAAGTGTTTTATCAGACAGAAAGCCTCCACTGCCACAACTTGAGGCAAATTGATTCCTCAGCTACCAAAGAGCCACCTGTCGCCTCAAACCATTTAGAACAGAGGCCGAAGTTATTGCTCGAATAAATATCTTCCTCCAGCATTGCCAAGAAGTTATTTCTGCAAGGAGACCAATGAATAAATATCTGCAAAGTTACTCCAAAACATACACAAAGCCTCAAAGTCAAACAAAGCTTCCACCGAGCTTTGATATTTATTGTGAAACAGTTAATGTAGTGATCCACCTGTAAATTCTTCCCTCGAGCCTCTCAAAGGGCCGAGAAGTCTTCACTCTGCATTAATTGTCCTTGAGATATTTTGTTAAAATCTCACCTCCTCATCTTCCTATAAGTACTTCTACATAAGATGAGGAGTTGTTGGTTGCAGAACTTTGAAATACACTTGAGCTCGAGACTTCTATTTGTACATAGTGTTCACTGGCCCTTGAAGCTCTGTTTGTGCTAGAGTAGTTAGGTTGAATAGTGAAGATGATTGTTGAACTGAAACATTGGACTTGAATATTGTAACTGGTTTGACATCAATATAAAAGCTGTTTCTTGGGATCCTGGTCTTTATCACTGGTGAAGTGCTTCTTTCTTTGTTAATCGTTTTCCTTCTATGTATGCCATATTGTTCATTTTCCCTCTGTAAAGAACAGTTTAAACAGGGTTAGGATTTTCTGTATAGCATTAACCTTCTCTGGCTGAGAAATATTTATCTTAATGTTTTCTTGAGATTTGTTTATTTAAGAATGATTCAATACAGTTTAAACAGTTAGGAATGTTGGCGTTCCCTCGTCCTTCTGTTTGCTCAAACATTGTTCTCGAATGTTATTTCCATTATTTGCTATTAAATTTAGACTAGAGAAGATATGGTTTGCCCTAATTCCTAGATTCTTTTCTCCAAAGGCAGATTCTGAAAGTTTCCCTTGGTGTTGACTGAAAGCAGACTAGGTTTAAAAGTACTTTATCTGATCTTAAGTTACACTCTGTTTTTTCTTATGTGTTTTCATACTTTCTGAAGGTAATTATGTGGATTACTGGATTGTTTGTCAATTAAGCTGCTTTAATAAGAACTTGCCCAAGAAGTATATGGTTAGCCCTGTCCTTGGTTGGTTTTAAAACAGTTACGTAAGAGGCTTTTCTTGTTTGGACTGACTATAAATCCTCTGAGAAATTATTATCAGTTTCCACCCCTCCAACATTTTAATGTTTCCATTTCATCATTTTAATCTCAATAATCTTGTGGTATAGATGACTTGCCCCTTGGATCACACTTGATGTTGTTTTTCAATTAAAGCCCAGATATGACTCCATAGCCCAATGGACTAAAAACCAGCGTTATATCTATCTATCTGCCAAAACTGTTCTATTTTCTTGCAACTTCTCACTTTTGAAACTTTGCACTTAGGACTTTCCCCTCAAGTAACATTTCATGCTCAACCATCCAAAACAAAACAAAACCCTTGGCCTTCATAACTAGCCTAATATCATTACCTTAAGCTTTTCAAAGACAATATCCATCTTTGTACATATTGGAGAGATCCCTCTCCGGATTCAGGAGGGCTAGATCCTAGAATTCCAAAGTTTGGTTGAAATGATGTTAACTCTGTGATTGGACTCTCCCAATCTTGCTAATAAATTACAGAGACCTAACACATCCAAATGTTTCTTTGGAGTAGAAGAGGTGGAATATCTGGGTCATATTATATCTCACGAGGGTGTTAAAGTAGACCCTAACAAAATTAAAGCCATTAAGGAATGGAAAGTCCCCACAACCATAAAGCATTTGCGAGGATTTCTCGGGTTAACATGGTATTATCGCAAGTTTGTTAATAATTATGGGAGAATATCAGCACCTCTAACAACATTATTGAAGAAAGATGCATTTTCATGGACTCCTGAAGAAACTAAGGCCTTTGAACATCTTAAAGAGGCAATGTGCCTAGCACCGGTCTTAGCTACGCCGGACTTCACAAAAACCTTTATTGTGGAATGTGATGCCTCAGGAAATGGAATTGGTGCAGTTTTAATGCAGGAAGGAAGACCCATTGCTTTTGAAAGTCGTCCAATCAAAGGAAAGTATTTACCGAAACCTATTTATGAGAAGGAAATGTTAGCAATACTGCATGCACTAAAGAAATGGCGAACTTACCTAATGGGAAGACACTTCAAGGTAAAAACTGATCATGATAGTCTTAAACACTTTTTGGAACAAAGAATATCTTCAGAAGAGCAGCAAAAATGGGTCACAAAGATGTTGGGTTATGACTTTGAAATAATCTACAAAAAAGGAAAGCTTAATGTTGTTGCAGATGCACTCTCAAGAAAGAATGAAGAGGTGGAAGCATTGCTCTGTGCCATCTCTATTATCCAACTAGATTGGATAACTGAATCAAGAAATGAATGGAAGAAGGACAAAGATGTATGGACACTCATTCAAAATTTGCAGCAAGATCCTAGTACATCTGATACATTTAGTTGGAAAAATGATTCCTTATGGTACAAAGATCGCTTATATATTTGTAATAATACCCAACTAAAACAAAAGATTCTTTTGGAATTGCACACTTCTCCTTTAGGAGGACAGTCAAGATTTTTAAAAACTTACCACAGGGTGAAGAAAGAATTTTTTTGGGATGGCCTTAAATCTGATATTCAAAATTTTGTGGCAGAATGTTTGGTTTGCCAGCAGAATAAAGTGGAGACAATTAAGACCCCGAGACTTCTACAACCTTTATCCATTGCAAGTCAATGTTGGTGTTGAGCTCCAAGAATGTTCTTTCTTCCACCACATTCCACTCCATTTCTTTTGTCCATTGTTAATCTCAGGCTCAAATGATTAATAGAATTAGTTAAAATTCCTTTGAGAATGAATATCATGACTAACTTGCTATGTTTTTATGATTTTGTCATTGTAGTACTTTTTGAACTAAATCTAGCTACAGAATGCATACATTCTGTAGCTAGTTGCCAATTCTGCAGCCAACTTCATGTCTACACAGGTTCCAGGTGTCGTCTCAGAGAAAAGCACATATGGTCGTATTCCACATCATCTCCTTATCATTTGTTGCTCTCCACGAAGTTTGAACAGAATCCTATAGGCGGTTATGCACGTGGGAACTCAAATTAGGAGGTAGACTCCTAACAGGATAAGGACAATCCAGATGTCCTTAATCATATTACAAGACCACCTTCAGAGTTATAGTTCGATTCTAATTAGGAAAGACAATTATTCCTATGTTATCTCAGATACGGTTATGTAATTTTGTTATAAATATGCTCGGGAAACCGAGGGACAAGGTTAGATTTTATGGTTGATTACTAGATTTCAAAAGTCCGAAAACACTCTGTTTTGAAGTAATTTCTCTTTAATGAAAGAAGCATCATTTCCTTGAAAGCGTTGAATCAATATTGAAGTAGATTTCATGCTACTCTGGTGGTAGAGGGCCCCTGCTACCTGAGCAGCCTTGTTTATACAGTTTAGATAAGAATTTTAGTCTTGTTTTCATTTCTAGCTTAAGTAGATTTCTGAAGTTTATGTTTCATACTTGTTTCATTAATCATTACAGCTATGCTTACTCTTATAAACTCTTCCAAAATATCATTACGATGAATAAGGCATAGCTATGGTATTGTAGGTTTTATTTGCATTTCCTTTCGTTAATTATCACAGTTAGACTTACTCTAATAAACTCTTCCAAAATATCATCACAATGAATAAGGCATAGCTGTGGTATTGTAGGTTTTATTTTCTTGTTTACACTAAGTGTCACAGCCGGTCTTACTCTTACAAACTCTTCCAAAACATCATTCACAACGAATAAGAAACAACTGTGGTGTCTTAGATTCTAGTTGTATTTTCTTTCAGTTTTATGTTTATGTTCAATTGCATTGAATAATACAGCCATACTTGTTTTCACAAACTCTTCCAAAATATCATTCATATTGAACGAGATGGGCTGTAGAATTCCTTAGGTTAGTTGCATGATCATTTAATTACAGCACTCCGGAGGTAGAATGCATTTAGTTCAGCTCTGTCACTACATTTCAGTTTGATAATGGAATTTTATATTAACACTGTTCACTGTACTCAAAGTAGACTAGTAGCACTCTAGTTTAGTCTTAGCTCACTGTATTAACATTCCAGTTTAGTTGCTATCCATTGCATTTTAAATTGTATTAGTTGTTAAATTTAAATACCACGGTCTTCGTTATTTACAAAACTTCTTTTGTTCCAAACTCATATTAATACATAATCATCTGGACAGAAGCTAGTATCAGTCTAAGGCTTGGAGTATTTTGCAACCTTTTACCAATTCACAAACAATCCTTTTCTCAAAAACTATTCTAAAAAGGAAATCTATAACTTTTGAGTGAGGCCTAGTGGTGTTAAATTGAGTTGCAGAACAGAATTAGAAGCTATTTTAGAGCATAAATATTATTGTGCTACAAATGTTCTTTTCCAAATATATTCCAATAAACCTTTAATCATGGATGAGATGTTGTAACATTGTAAGTTGATTGTTTGATTGTTTAATTAGGAGAACTTCATTTATACTTAACTTGTCCACTTCTCAAGCTATTCCAACACATCTTTAATGAATGAATTGGATAAGTTTAAGTTCATGTTGTGATTTATTTTCTTGCACTGAAATCATTATCAAACTTTGCATTTGTTGTTTGCCATCCATAGTTTAGGCTTTGTTCTATTTTAACACAACCAATAGCTTCTTTTCACCAGCACTTAGTTCTTTCCTTTTCAACATAACACCATAAAACCAAAAACATCATAAAACACTAAACACAACGTAGTGAGAAACAAATACCTAGGCACATATAGTGCACCACACTTTAGCAGTTTACCAACCCTGGTTGACAATTAATGAACTCAATTTAGGAACACTACGTTGAGCACAAACATTTTGGTGCCATTTCCGGGGAAGTGTAACTAGGTAGCCTTGTTTCTTAACTCCCAAAAACAATGATATGCGTAGAGAGAGAGACTCAAGGGGTAGATTCATAAGAAGCAGAAGTAGAAGTTTGATTCCTAGAACACCACTTGTTTCATCAAGACCTAGAACCAGCACACCTCCAACTCAGACCCACATTCAATCCTTTACTGATCCTATACTTCTAGAAGACTTAAGATCATATATTCCATTAGAAAGACCTTCCACTTCATCCACTGAACCTGTCTTAGAAGAAGATTCAAGGACCCCTGTTAGAGACACAAAGTTTTCCACTTCCATAGAAGAATCAACTATGGCAGAAGAAGGGGGAGGAGGAGTCTTTAATGGAGAACACACATTATTTGGAGGGGGTAGAGGTAGAGGTAAAGGAGAAGGAGGTAGAGGTGCAGAAGGTGAAGGAGGTAGAGGAAGAGGTAGAAGAGAAATGGGAAGCTCTTTTGGGTTTCCTATAGTAGATGATGAAACCAATACAGCTATGAAAAACATTTCACCCTCTGTCCTTCCAAACTTCTATGGACTTAAAACTGAAGATCCTGAAACCTTCCTATTTGAATTTGAAGTCCTATGTAGAACTTATGACTACTTACTAGATGCTCAAAAACTTAAACTATTTCCTTCAACATTGAAAGGAGCAACATTGAAGTGGTTTATGAGTTTGATCAACAGTTCTATTAGGACATGGGAAGACATGAAACAAGCATTTCTAGAGAGGTATTTGGATTATTGTATTCCAATCAATCATAAGGAGGAAGTGTTTAGGATGTTACAAAAAGAAGATGAAAACCTGGAAGATTTGTTGGAGAGATTTCATTACAACATTAAAAGAGCAAAAATGGAGAACTTAGATCAAGACACTTTAAAATCTCTCTTGTTGAAGACAATTAGGGATGAATGGTTGGATATCCTTAACATGATGGGAAAAGGGGATATATCTCAGCTCACATTACCTGAAATATTTGAGTTATGTATTAACCTTTCAAGAGGGAAATCCAAAACTGTAAAAGGCCCAAGAGACCCTGCTCTTGCAAGGGAAAGTAAGTCTGCTTCGGGGACAGTAAGTAGGTCAGAAATAGGACATATGCTTGATGATTTCAAATATGACATATTAGGGAGTCTTAGTGAACAAATAGACACCCTTAAGCTACAAAACAAGCAGAAAGCTGAATCTGATGCTTTAGCAATCTTTTGTCCCAAATGTAGAAAGAAGCATGCCTTGAGAGAATGTCCTTTGGATGCAAAAGTTGTAGAGACCTGTGTAATTTGTTCAGAAAAACATGAGACCGAGAGTTTTCCTTCACTTCCTGGTCTTAAAGCTGTCTTTCAAGAAGATACTCCTACAAGTTCCACAAAATCTCTCAATTTTGTCTCTAGAAGGCCTTGGCAAGGACCTCAAACACAAGGATTTCATGATCAAATGTATAATCAACCCCCACCAAATTGGAATTCTTGGCAGCAACCTTGGCCCAAATTTCAAAATCAATCTTAATCTTGGGCACAAGGTTCAAAAAATCCCTATGGAAGATACTCTCCGTACTATCAGTATCCACCATCCTATCCACCATATCCACATTTTCCTCCTCAACAAAATTTTCAACAAAATCCTCAAAATCCACAACATCAAAATCAACCACTTCCATTACCATTTCCTCAGAAATAAAATCATTTTCCTGCTCAACCCATACCAAACCCCAACAATAAAAATCCTCGGAATACATACATGATAGAAGGCCAACAGTTTCCAACTTATTTAATTACTCCTCTAGACCTTAGTGATGTTCAACTTAGGTCTGGAAGAATACTTGAAAAGAGGAAACCTTCTGTGATTATACAAGAACAAGACAACTCTAAGGAAGACTCTCTATGGGAAAATAAAAGTCTTGAAGAAGACACATCTTTTTAGGACCCAAACATTGAAAAAAAAAAAAAAAAAGAACCAATAATTTCAACTCCTGTATTAGAGCAGCCATCAACATCCACTCCTACACCTCCCTTTCCAGAAATATTACAAATTGATAGGGGTGTAGAAAAACAAATTATGGTGCCTAATTATGATTTCCCAGATGAGCTGATAAATGTTTGCATTAAGATTCCATTATTACAAGCCATCATGGAAATTCCAATTTTAGCAAAAACAATAAAGTAGTTGAGTATGAAGAAAAAAATAAAAAGAATAAGAGAGACAAAGAAAATTCAACTGGCAGGAAAAATAGCAGATATCATGATGGGTAAGATTTCTATTCCAAATTATCTAGACCCAGGAAATCCAGTTGTTAAAATTCACATCAATGGAATTGAGATCCAAAACACACTCATTGATTTAGGAGCAGCAATCAATACAATGAGTAGACAAATCATGTATAAACTGAAACTTCCTAATCTTCTCTTTACACCCACATTATTACAATTAGCAGACAGATCTGTGATCAAACCTGATGGGGTAATAGAAGACATTCCAGTGTCCCTAGATTCTTGGGAGTACCCTGTGGATTTTATGATCCTAACTCCTAAGAATAATCTAGGAGGAAATCCTATTATATTAGGGAGACCTTGGTTAGCTACAGCTGATGCTTTAATTAGTTGTAGATCCGGTGATATGTACATCTATAATGGTAGTTCAACTAAGAAATTAACTTTGTATCCTCCAGTAAGGAAAATTACAGATTTAGATGATACTCAATGGATAGAGGATGAAGAAGACTTACAACCTCTCTTCACAATTTCAGAAATTAGTGAAGATAGTAAAATTCTGAATACTTTAGAAAACTTTGAATCCTCTTCGGAATGCAAACATGAACAATTTCAAGAAGAATCCAACATTGAGTTTTTATCATCAAGACAGATGTCTCTTCATTCTATGGATAAATTTGGCAGCTCTACAAGTGAGATATTTCCAGGCAAAACTTTAAACATAAACAAGAACCTAGAAAAATCTCAACAAGAAGAGCTAGTCAAAATTTTACAGAGACATTCTTCTGCATATGCATGGGAGTACAATGATATGAAAGGGATAAGCCCCAAGACTTGCACTCATCACATCTACATAGAGGAAAATTGTAAACCAATCAGACAACCTCAAAGACGGATGAATCCAAATCTTAGGAAGATTGTTAAAGAAGAATTGCAGAAATTGTTGAATGTCAACTTTATCTATCCTATTTCAGATAGTCAGTGGGTTTCTCCTTTGGTAATTGTGCCAAAGAAAAATGGTAAATGGAGGGTATGTATTGACTACTGAGAATTAAACAAAGCTACTCTTAAAGATCATTTTACCCTACCTTTCATAGATCAGGTGTTAGATACCTTAGCTGGCAAAAAGTACTTTTCATTTCTAGTTGGGTTTAGTGGTTATAATCAAATTCAAGTAGCACTTGAGGACCAAGACAAAACCACACTTACCTTTCCTTAGGGTACCTATTCTTACTGAGTATTGTCATTTGGATTATGCAATGCACCTGCAACATTTCAAAGGGCAGTATTAGGAATTTTTTCAGATCTAATACATGATTGTGTAGAGGTATATATGGATGATTTCACAGTTTATGGAAACACATTTGAAGAAGCCTTAGCAAACTTGGAATTTTTTTTAAAGAGATGTAAAGAAGCAAATCTTTCACTTAGTCATGAAAAGTGTTTTATGATGTTTACTGAAGGAATTGTTTTAGGACATCACATTTCAGGGGATGGGATTAGAGTTGATGAGTCAAAAGTTGAATTCATCTCTAACTTATCTATTCCAAGTTGTCAAAAATATGTTAGGGGTTTTCTTGGATTTACAGGATATTATCGAAGATTTATAGAAAACTTCACTAAGATAGCATCTCCACTCTTCAAATTACTTACCAAAGACTTTGAATTCAAATGGAAATCTGATTGCCATTTAGCCTTTGAGACCCTGAAAACAAAAATTTCTGAAGCACCTATTTTAAGGGGACCTAACTGGAATTTACCTTTTCATATTTCAACAGATGCCTCAGATACAGCTCTAGGAGTAGTATTGGGACAAAAAGACCTGATTCCTTATGCCATCTACTATACCAGTAAAAATTTGACTCCATGTAGAGTTAAACTATACTGTAACTGAAAAAGAGTTTTTAGTTGTTGTTCATGCCATAAACAAATTCAGACACTATATAATAGGCTATGAAACGTTTGTTCACACAGATCATTCTGCAATTAGATACTTAATGAACAAATCAATTACTAATGGCAGAGTCATAAGATGGTTATTTCTTTTACAATAATTCAACATTACCATTCTAGATAGGCCTGGAAAACAAAACACAGTAGCTGATTTCCTATCTAGAATCCAAAACATCAAAGATGACACTCCAGTTGAAGATCAATTTCCTGATGAATATCTTTTTGCAATTTCTACCCAAACTCCTTGGTTTGCTGACATTGCTAATTATTTAGTTTCAAGAAAATTTCCTTCAATAATGAATGCAAGAGATAAAAGAAAAATCATTCATGACAGTGCAAAATATTCATGGGTTGCTAATGAGTTGTACAAGACTGGTCCAGATTTTATCATTAAGAGATGTGTTCGGGAAGATGAGATGCCTGAGATTCTCAAAGCATGTCATGATGAACCTTGTGGCAGACACTTTGCTGATAAAAGGATAGCCTATAAGATCCTTCATTTAGGATATTATTTTCCATCCTTGTTTAAAGATGTTAAAGAGTATGTCAAAAGGTGTGACAGTTGCCAAAGGGTAGGGAAACCTTCTCCTTCAGGTGAGATGCCATTACAACCTCAGGTACATATTGAACCTTTTGAAAAATGGGCTTTGGATTTTGTAGGACCTATTAGTCCTCCATTAAGATAAAAGAGATATATATTAGTTTGCACTGATTATGTTACCAAATGGGTAGAGGCCAAGCCATTAATTTTTGCTACTGAGGCATCTGTAGTTAATTTTCTTTTTGAGGATATTTTTACTCGTTTTGGTGTCCCAAGGGAAATTGTTACAGATCAAGGAGCTCAATGTTGGAAATATGATGCAGAGTGTTGTCCTTGATGGCAACCCACTGAATGAAGATGAAGACATGCAACTGTTGACATGTGTTGTCCTTGATGGCAATCCACCTGATGAAGTTATGCTTGACTTGATGGACTTAGTAAATGATGTAAATTTGATGTGATATGATGTTTGTTGACAATATGATGCTAAGTGTTGTCCTTGAAAGGCAACCCACTTGATGAAGATGATGACAACTTACTTGATGAAGTTGTGCTTGATAGAATATGTCCTTGATGAAGGAAATCTGATGTATCTACAGTATGAACAGAAGGCAATGAAGAAAGGAATTCAGCATGTGCTAATTCTATGATTAAAAAGAGTATGTCTCTAGTTATACGCGGATTGGCCTAGGGGAAGTCGCGTATGCACGCGGAAAGGAACGTTCCAAGTCGCGTATGGGCAAAAGCGCTCAAAAAGTGCAAAACCAGGGGTAACCACCATGGTATTGACCCATTGTATTGGGTAATGATCCGCCCAATTGACCCCGTCCAGGTAGTTTTGGGCTCATGGTATTGTTTTGGCCCATGGTATTGAAAAAGGGGCTCATGGTATTGAAAAGGATAAACCTATATAAGGAGAAGAAATTCATTGTGCAAATCATGAGTGTGAGGGTGCAAGATGTCTGAGCTTGAATGAATACTTCTCTCTGAAGTAGATCTGAATGGAAAGGGTTACACTTGAAGATAAATCTGAATGTATGATGCACCAATGATGAAGAAGGGGATCTAGATCTGAAATGCACTTGTATCTACTAGATCTGCTTATGGAAGGCCTAGATATGTGATGAGGCGAACATCTAGGCGAACATCTGTCTGAAGTGAAAAGGGTAAATCTGAATTGAACATCTGATCTGATGAAGTATGCAGCTCTGTAATCATTGAAGATATATACGCTACTTCGCCGCGGCGGAAGCGCGTATACACGCGGCTTCTATGAAGTAAAAGCGCGTATGCGCAATGAAATATACACTGAGGTATACGCTGGTTTGTATGGACGGAAGCGCGTATATACGCGACATCAGTGAAGTAAAAGCGCGTATGCAAACTAGGGTTTGCTGAAGCAAGGGGTATGAAATATCTGATCTGTTCTGTTGTGTTTCTGCTATCTGATCTGTATTGATATGTATCTGTTGGTGATGTATGGTTGTGCTTAAAAGTATGGAAAGGGTCCAGTATGAAAATATGATGAAATGTGGCCTGCAAGTGGTGTTCTATTGAAGTTGTTGGATCCGGTGTGAAAATTGATGAAACGTGGTCCAAGGTGGTGCTGAGGGTTGTAGCCTTCAGTCAGGGGGTTGTAGCTCCCTTCCAGGTGAGGCTGGTAAACGAGATCGGGGGGTTGTAGCTCCCTTCCAGGTGAGGCTGGTAAACGAGTCAGGGGGTCGTAGCTCCCTTCCAGGAAAGGCTGGTAAACGAGCGCAGGTGGGTGCCTGCGTGCTGGTCAAGTCTGCGCCAGCACATATGTTGTAAGATGTTTTCTCTATAATAAAATATTGAAGGCTGAGCAACTGCAGCGGTGGTTTTCTCCCGATTTGGGTTTCCACCTAAAAATCCTGGTGTTCATGTGTGACGCTTTGTGTGATGGTTTATTCTGTTCTTACTGCACCTGTTTAATGTTTATTGAGCACCTGATGAATGAATGATGGAATGATATAAGTGAAGGCCCGATGGCACTAATTACCTCTGCGACGCCTGCGCGAGTTTTATGAAGGATATCCGCGTGTATACGCTACTTGGCTCCCGGCAAAGTAGCGTATGGAGTTTTAAAGGATGAAAAAGTAAAAAGTTTTGAATATGCGGTAAATGCGATTCACCCCCCTCTCAGTATTTTCCCAACAATTGGTATCAGAGGAGGTCCTTGTGCAGAAGCTTGATCGCTTAAAGGAGATCCGTCGCAATGGGAAGTCAAGAAGGAGTAATGTCTATAAAGCCACCTCTATTCAATGGAAGAAATCTGATATTCTGGAAGGTACGAACAAAAGCATATCTGCAAAGTCTTGGTGCAGATGTATGGGCAATCATGGAAGAAGGTTATCAATACCCGACAAGTATTCCTACTGATGCAGCTGAAAGGAAGAAGTATGAAATCAATGCCAAAGCAGTGAATGTCTTATTGGGAAGCATGTCTGAATCAGAATTTGCTAAAGTGATGCAGCTACATTCGGCAAAAGAAATATGGGACAAAATCATTCTAAGCTATGAAGGAGACACAAAGGTAAAAAGTGCAAAACTCCAAACTCTTAGAATTGAATATGAAAATTTGAAGATGCATAGTGATGAGAGTGTTGCCAGTTTATTTCTTCGTCTGGATGATATTGTAAATCAAATGAGAAATTTGGGTGAAACCATAACTGATACTACTCTGGTGGAAAAGGTCTTAAGATCCTTGACTTCAAAATTTGACTCTAAAGTTTCAGCTATTGAAGAAAGGCAAGATCTACAAACGCTTACTATTGTTCAATTACATGGTACTCTGACTGCTTTTGAAATGAGACAAGGAGGTCCTTCTCAAATAAGAGAAGCTGCTTTTAAGGCATCTACAAAAGGAAAGGAAAAGGAAGTTTTCAAAGAATCCAGCTATATATCCGATGAAGAAGAAGCGAATTTCGTGAGAAAGCTCCAACTAGGTACTGGAAGATTCAAAGGTAAGCTTCCCTTCAAATGTTTTGAGTGTGGAAAGGTTGGTCACTATGCTGCTAAATTTCCTTATAGAGAAAAACATGGTAAAGGGAAACAATTTGAAAAGAGAAAGAGTTATTATGCAAAAGAAGATGATGATGAAGTGTCCAGTGAAGATGAAGAAGATTCTAACCAAGATCTGAAAGTGCTCATGGCTAAGAAGCAAAAGAAGAAGGCTACTCGAAACAAGAAGATACCTCAGAAATCATGTATAGCAAAAATTGAAGAAGAGAACCAGGTATTAATCGTTGTTCTTGTCTCTTACTTAATTGCATGTGCAAAGATTATGATAGTGAAAGTGACAGTATGGATCCAGAAGTTTCTGACGAAGCTCTACAAATACTCATGGCAAAGAAGGAAAAGAAGAAGGCCACTTGTAATACTCTTCTTTGTGCAAACAATAGTGAAGATAGCGAAAGTAAAGTTGTGGATCTAGAAGAAGCTATCAAGATCAAATTTGAAGAACAACAAAAGGAAATTGATAAGAAAGAATCTATCAACAAAGAAATGATCTCTCAAATGGAAAAACAAATAGAAATGCTGACTGGACAGGTGGACAAGTATCAAAGGTTTCATACTTATGCATCCAATCGAATTAAAGAACTAGAAGCAGAAATCAACAATCTAAATGAAGATCTCAAAGAATCACGCATGAAGAATGAAGGACTTGAAGCTGCAGTCATCTCTCTACAAGCAGATGTAGAAGCATCAAGTAAGGAAAATAAGGAACCTCTACAATCATTTGAAAAGGAAGGCCTTGAAGCAAAAATCATCTCTCTCAAAGAAGATCTGGAAAAATCAAAGAAGAAAAATGAAGAGCTGGAACAAACATGTGAAGAAAACGAAAATTGGCTAAAAGAAGATATTCTAAATCTGAAGGATCAAGTAGAAGATGGAAGAAGGAAAGAAGAAAGCATGACAAAGCAATGTCAAGCCTTGGAGGTTGATGTAAACATTCTCAAAGGTAAATTAGAAGAAAAGGTTAAACTTTTGAGGTTTCATGATAGTACTAATATTTTGGACAATATTCTAAGTAATCAAAGGTCTCCTGCTATCAAACTTGGTCTTGGTTTCCATGAAACTGTTAAAGGAGAATCTAGCTCACAAGGAGGTGCTAAAGAATCAAAGGACATCAATGCAAAATCTGAAGTGTTGAAAGAAACAAAAGATCAACCAACAATCATGAACTCTCAAAGGAACTTATTCAAGAACGTTGAGTGTTTTAAATGTCATAATTATGGGCATGTTGCAGCAAATTGCAGAAGCAGAACAATTCAGCCACAAACAAACAGATTCTATTCAGAAAGGTACTCTAGTAGCTTCAAGGGATATTGTTTTTCATGTAACAAGTATGGACATAAAGCAGCTGATTGTAAAAGGAGGAAGATTAGAAATACTCATTATGATTCTTATGCTTATTTCTCTGGTCACATGAGATGTTATTCTTGTAACAAGTATGGACATGTAGAAAAAGAATGCAGGTTGAATAGATATGAGAAATTGGATAACTTTCAGCACACAAATAAGTTTAAACAAATCTGGAAAAAGACGGAAGGATGGAATAGCAATCAATCTAGAGAAGAAAAGGATACTTTTGTGGATGCTCTAGAAGACAATGATTTTCTTGAAGAAAACACTCAATTCAAGATAGAGGACCGATCAGAAACGTAGGGAATTCTGACCCTACTGCAGTCATCCGCTTATAAAGCTGACTTTTCTTATTGATTGCAGGAATGATGTGGGATACATTATGAGATTTAGTAATGTATCGTCACAGGGGGGAGCAATGCATGATGAATCTCATGGTTGATTTGATTATTCTGATTATATGTATTTCTGATAGTGCATCTGATATGAAGAAAAGACAGGAACAGAAGGTAAATTTGCAGGAGGAGATGAAGATGTGAAATTTTCTATATTTCACTTTCCATACGCGGGTTATATGAAACAAAGTCGCGTATACACGCGATTTCCAGCTGACACGGCCGCGTATGCATTGATGATAAGAAAAATTTATCTAATAGCTGAAGATCTGGAGCAGAGGTCCAGGGGGAGCATCAATCTGATTGCTGATGATTGCACTGTTAGCATTATTCTGGTTATACTCATGATAATGAAATGATATATGGGTTCTTGTGTTGAAGATTATGGATGAAGCCTGGTTTCTTTGTTGATGAAGAGTATTCGTTGCTGAGATGAAAGTCTTTTTATTCAGAGATAAGGACAGATCATGCCGAGATGGTTGCTGATGACTTGCTGATAAAGGTATTTAGGTTGCACAAGTTAAGCAATAGCACTGGTTTAGGGGGAGTAGCAGGTTGAATACTAATGATTGCATTGTTGGCAATATGACTGCTTATTATTTGGTTATTGTGATACTCATGCTCAAACTGATGATGACTTAGTACATGGTTTATTGTGATGAGACTTGGAGCCCTGGTTGTTGATAAGTATCTTCTGTACTCACACATGGATGAGTTGGATGTCATTTGATTCAGAAAATCATGCAGAGTTTGTTACTATGGTTGAAAGATCTCTTGCCTACATATGTTACTTCATGTTAATTTTTGAAGATCATGGTGATTGTGGACCACATGGATGATTGCTTGACACTTATGTGAAGATGCGGTTCTAGTATGATAATCTCTCTTGGAAAGATTGTATTGATGCTGCAAAGAATATGAAGGTTTGGTTACTAATGGGCTTATGCTACAACCGGTAGATGACGCTTGAAGACACAACTACACTGTTCTGTAGTCCAGGGAAGCATTCAAATATCCCAGAAAGAAGTTGAACACTGTCTTTCTCTCACAAGAGGATCAAATCTGGTTAAAATGTAGAAGATGACATTGGATACGCGGGCTTCATGAAACACAGTCGCGTATATACGCGAGTTCCTGCACAGAAAACTGCGTATGTATGATTGCTGACAAATTTTTGCTTGGAGTCAGCTCTCTTCAGCACAGCTGCAGTGCTGTTTGGTATCTCTGATATTGTTTGGTATCTCTGATACTGCTTGGTATCTCTGGTGGTGTTCCAGTTCTCATAATTCTGTTTCTAATTTTTTGATGAAGATGCCTTGATGATTTGTTGGTGAAAGTGTTCATGATGCACAAACTATGGGGGAGCCTTAGTCATATGAAAAGGATGCTTGGATGCACAGTTTCAGGGGGAGCATTAGCGTTGCTAAGTATAATGCATTGTTGGCATTATGATGGTTCTGAAATATGTTCTCTTTCTTGAGGACTTTTTGGTATTGGTTATGAAAAGTCATGTTTGTATTTTTTATGAAAAGGTCATGTTGAGACCCATGATGTAAAAATTGTAATATTCAGTCATGTAAGGACTTGTAAAATTTGTAAACCCACTTGGTTGGGTAGCTGAGTCAAATTTTGTAAACCCACTTGGTTGGGTCGCTGAGTTGAAATGTGTAAACCCACTTGGTTGGGTACTTGAGTCTTTATGTAAATCCACTTGGTTGGATATTTGATGTAAGTATGAGTCTTTGGTGATAGGAAGTTCATAGAGTCATGTACTTCATTGGAAAATATGTTTGAAGATTCAGCATGAACTCAGGGGGAGCTTGGCCACTTCAGTATATATCAGATCTGCAGAACGCTTCTTCCACATGAGGAGAAAAAAGGGGGAGAGTATGTTGGTTTTGATCCACCCTTTGCCCTTGATGTCAAAGGGAGAGAGTGACATGGTGTTTGAATGAAGAGAAAGAATGGTGTCAAATATTTGGGAGAGTGACATGGTTGATTAATGTATCTATACGTTGTGGTAACCAAACACCATCATGGTTGCCATCAAGTCAAAGGGGATGCAATTTGGAAATATTAGTGCGAGTATATCTGCAGTGGCAACCTTTGAATGCTGATGAAGACATGCGACTGTTGACATGTGTTGTCCTTGATGGCAAACCACCTGATGAAGTTATTCTTGACTTGATGGACTTAGTAAATGATGTAAATCTGATGTGATATGATGTTTTTTGACTATATGATGCTGAGTGTTGTCCTTGAAAGGCAACCCACTTGATGAAGATGATGACAACTTACTTGATGAAGTTGTGCTTGACAGAATATGTCCTTGATGAAGAAAATCTGATGTATCTACAGTGTGAACAGAAGGCAATGAAGAAAGGAATTCAGAAAGTGCTCAAAGTATGATGAAAAGAGTATGTCTCTATGTATACGCGGATATGTCTAAGGGAAGTCACGTATGCACGCGGAAAGGAACGTTCCAAGTCGCGTATGGGCAAAAGCGCTCAAAAGTGCAAATCCAGGGGTAACCACCATGGCATTGACCCATTGTATTGGGTAATGATCCGCCTAATTGACCCCATCTAGGTAGTTTTGGTCTCATGGTATTGTTTTGGCCCATGGTATTGAAAAAGGGGCTCATGGTATTGAAAAGGATAAACCTATATAAGGAGAAGAAATTCATTGTGCAAATCGTGAGTGTGGGAGCAAGATGTCTGAGCTTGAATGAATACATCTTACAAAATAGATACCGAATGGATGAAATTACACTTGAAGATAAATCGGAATGTATGATGCACCAATGATGAAGAAGGGGATCTAGATCTGAAATGCACTTGTATCTACTAGATCTGCTTATGGAAGGCCTAGATCTGTGATGAGGCGAACATCTAGGCGAACATTTGTCTGAAGAAAAAGGGTAAATCTGAACTGAATATCTAATCTGATGAAGTATGCTGCTCTGTAATGATTGAATATATATACGCTACTTCGCTGCGGAGGAAGCGCGTATATACGCGGCTTCGCTGAAGGGAAAGCGCGTATGCGCAATGAAATACATACAGAGGTATACGCTGGTTTGTGTGGACAGAAGCGCGTATATACGCGACATAAGTAAAGGGAAAGCGCGTATGCAAACTAGGGTTTGCTGAAGACAAGGGGTATGAAATATCTGATCTGTTCTGTTGTGTTTCTGCTATCTGATCTGTGTTGATATGTATTTGTTGGTGATGTATGTCTGTGCTTAAAAGTATGGAAAGGGTCCAGTCTGAAAATATGATGAAACGTGGCCTGCAAGTGTTGTTCTATTGAAGTTGTTGGATCCAGTGTGAAAATTGATGAAACGTGGTCCAAGGTGGTGCTGAGGGTTGTAGCCTTCAGTCAGGGGGTTGTAGCTCCCTTCCAGGTGAGGTTGGTAAACGAGATCGGGGGGTTGTAGCTCCCTTCCAGGTGAGGCTGGTAAACGAGTCAGGGGGTCGTAGCTCCCTTCCAGGAGAGGCTGGTAAACGAGCGCAGGTGGGTGCCTGCGTGCTGGTCAAGTCTGCGCCAGCACATATGTTGTAAGATGTTTCTCTATAATAAAATATTGAAGGCTGAGCAACTGCAGCGGTGGTTTTCTCCCGATTTGGGTTTCCACCTAAAAATCCTGGTGTTCATGTGTGATGCGTTGTGTGATGGTTTATTCTGTTCTTACTGCACCTGTTTACTGCTTATTGAATATCTGATGAATAAATGATGGAATGGTTTAAGTGAAGACGAGTGGCATAATTACCTCTTGTATACGCGAGTTTTATGAAGGATATCCGCGTGTATACGCTACTTGGCTTCAGCAAAGTAGCGTATGGGTTTTAAGGAATGAAAAAGTAAAAAGTTTTGAATATGCAGTAAATACTGATTCACCCCCCCCTCTCAGTATTTTTCCCAACACTCAATTCACATCAAGGCTAGTGGAACAAATGATGGAGAGGTACAAAATCAGACACATAAAATATACTCCCTATCATCCACAAGCAAATGGTCAAGTGGAATCTACTAATAAGGTTATTGAAGGGATCCTAACAAAGACTGTCCATTTACATAGAAGAGATTGGGTAGATAGGCTTCCTGAAGCCTTGTGGGCCTATAGAACTACATGGAGAAGCACAATAGGCCATACTCCTTATGAACTTGTTTATGGAAAGCAAGTTTTGTTTCCCATAGAGTTCCAGATTCAAACTTTCAAAATGGAAGTTCAGCTAGGACTTGATCTATCAGAGGCACAAAAGCGCAGATTGGAGTAGATTAATGAATTTGATGAGATCAGACAAGATGCAGTTCAGAAAAAAAGTATAGTCCAACAGCAAAGGACTAGATGGCATGACAAGTACATCAAGGAGAAGAAGTTCAAAGAAGATGACTGGGCTCTCTTGTTTGATTCAAAGTTCAAGGATTTTCAAGGTAAATTTCAAACACAATGGCTTGGACCATATGAAATTGTGAGAATTTTTGACAATGGAGCAATAAAAATCAGGACAATAGATGAAGAAGAGGTTATTTTTCTTATGAATGGTCATAGATTGACGCTGTATCACAAACCACTCTCAAGAGAAGAATTTTTCAAGAAGTTCCAGGAAAACAGGGATGTGAAGTTAATGAAGAAGAATCTTTCTTCTTCATCAACTTAATTGAATTTTCTGAAGTCAGATATATTGAAAAATAATAATAATAATAATAATAATAAATAAAATAAAAAATAAAAGTATAAACATGAAAACCAATCACTGATTGGCATGTTTATACAGAAAAGATAGAGTGAAAATCAGAATTTTTCTGACACTCTAACTTTTCCATTTTGTTTTTTTTTTTTTTTCTGCAAGCAGCTGTTACAAAATCATAAGTGCAGATCCATTGCACTTATGGTCCATCTCATTTCATCCATTCATATTCCATTTCATTCATTCATTCATACTCCATATCACTTCATTCATTCATACTTCACTTCATTCCATATTTCATTCATTTCATTCCATACTTCATCCACCTCATTTCAATTCCAGATTTTTAAAGTTTGATGTTTTTCTGCAATTAAATAATACATATCATGAATTGCAGCCCACTTCTCATGCTTCACTCCATTTCATAAGTTGTGATCCATTCCACTCCATTATTCATTTCATTCATACTCCATCCTACCATATTTCATTATTCATTTCATACCACCTTTCATAATTCCAGCTTCAAACCATATTCAAAGTTATCTACAGGTACATTCCGCAATTAATCAGAAATTATGCAGCCAGTCAGACATTCTACAGCCAGACAGACATTCTACAGCCAGAGAGCCTGAAAGCACTGTCTAATAATCATTTGATCTGCAACAAAATGTTCCTGCATATTCAAGAACAAGCAAATTCAAGGGAGTTATGAAGACTCAAAAAGTAATGATTTTCAGGGGATAAAAAAGCATATGAAGATCACAAGAAAATCAAAGCAAAGGCAAAGGTATGAAATTATTATGGTGACATATCATGAAAATTTTTAGCATAGTTTAGTTATATATTATTCAAAAAGTTGTTTTAAATAATTTTGTTGATCATGCCTAAGAAACCTCCCACAAAAAATTTGGATAAAACTCCTTCTATTCCGCCATTTCAAAACCCATATCCAATCATCATTTAAAAATCTAAACGGTTATAGTGCTGAAGTGATTGGATTAGTCACATCACTGAGCATTTAATGATGATTTTGGAATTTGTTACAAAATATCTCTGCGGTCTTTCCTTCTGTGATATCTTTCAACTCATATACATCATCCTCACCTCATTATATTCATTCCGTAACCACTCCATATCACTCTTTCCCGTAGCCAACTTTTAACCATTTCGGTCTGTGAGATAGAGGCATCTTTGTAACAACCATTGTCACCGTGAACAGAGGAAACATTTGTGGGGCAAAAACAACTTGTTAACAGCCATTCTCACCGTGAGCAGAAGACTAGTGAATTGAAGATTGAAGAAGAAGTTATGGGCCTCATCGTGAGAACTGAACCAGTTGGCACTAAGTACTTGGAAGGCTATCCCTAAATCAGAGAAATCTTACAAAAAGCAGGATGGTTGCAATTCCTTGAAAAATTCAGTGGCTTCCACAAAGAGGTTGCTAAAACTTTTGCAAGATCCTTTAATGGAGCCAAGGTTGAAGTTGGAGATATTAAATTCACTGTTACAAAGGCTTTTATTGCAGAAGCAACATGATTGCCTAGAAAAGGAGAAAGGTGGTTTAAGAACAGAGAATTTCATAATGAAGCATGGAAGCAGATACTCAAGTCACTAGGTATGGATGTCACCATTTTTAAAAAGGGTATCCCTAGCTCTGCATTAAAGAACAAATGGAGGAACATGTTTCTTATCCTGCAAAAATTCATCACTTGTGAAGGTAAATATGGTACTTTCTATGTTTACCATATTCGATTGATAATGCATTTTCTAGAAGAAGAACTCAACTTGCCCTTTTTCTTGCTTCATAGTTTAAAGAAAATGGCTTCAAGTGTTCAAAAGAGAATTCAATTTCTGGAGACAACCTTATACCACCATGGTTTAGTCAAGATTTTAATTGAATATCATTTAGCAAAAATGGGAGATACTTGGGATGACTTCTTGGTGAGAAATCACTTTGAGGAACCAAAGGAACCTCCACCTGAAGATAAACCTACAAAAAGAAGCAGAAAATGGAAATCCTCCAAAACTGAAACTGGTAAAACAATACAAGAAAGCAATGAAGAAATGATTTCTGAAAAATTAGTTCAGATTAAGAAGTCGCTTAAGAAAGAGAGGATCATAAGAAAATTTTCCAGAGAGAAAGGAGAAGGGCCATCTCAACCGATGAGGAGCCACAGACTGAGGGGGGTACTAAAGAAAACAAAAGTTAAACAAACTGGAGTCATAAAAATAGAAGATGAAGAAGCACCTACTGAGCAGGATTTTGATGAAGAAACTCCTGAAATAGACCCTGCACAGCAAGAAATTTACAACTATGTTGAGTCATTAGAGAGAAGAGCTTCAGAAAGTAGAGACAGAACCCCTAGTCCACCAGAGTCCGAAATAGATGTGCTAAGAAGAGATAAGTACGAGCTAGAAGTACTTAATAGGCATATCAGGACTGAAAATGATATTTTGAGGGAGCAAGTTAAACTAAAAACCAATATGAATTCAACCCTGTCTCTACAAATGGACAAAGTGGAAAAGGCCAATGAAAAATTGAAAAAGAGAAACAAAAAGTTAATCAGGGCACTTACCAATTTAAGGTTCAAGTTAGTCATTAGGAAGCCCAGAAGGCCTTTAACTACCAGGAAAAGTAGAAGAAGAGGGTTGGATGTTCTTGCAGAGGTCTCAAAGTTCATGGAATAATTGCATGAGGACATGCAAGAATCTAGCAGTGGGGGTATGTTGAGCTCCAAGAATGTTCTTTCTTCCACCACATTCCACTCCATTTCTTTTGTCCATTGTTAATCTCAGGCTCAAATGATCAATAGAATTAGTTAAAATATCTTTGAGAATGAATATCATGACTAACTTGCTATGTTTTTATGATTTTGTCATTGTAGTACTTTTTGAACTAAATCTAGCTACAAAATGCAGACATTCTGTAGCTAGTTGTCAATTCTACAGCCGGCTTCATGTCTACACAGGTTTCAGGTGTCATCTCAGAGAAAAGCACATATGGTCATATTCCACATCATCTCCTTATCATTTTTTGCTCTCCGCGAAGTTTTAACGGAATCCTGTAGGCAGTTATGCACGTGGGAACTCAAATTAGGAGGTAGACTCCTAACAGGATAAGGACAGTCCAGATGTCCTTAATCATATTATGAGACCACCTTCAGAGTTCTAGTTCGATTCTAATTAGGAAAGAAAATTATTCCTATGTTATCTCAGATACGGTTATGTAATTTTGTTATAAATATGCTCGGGAAACCGAGGGACAAGGTTAGATTTTATGTTTGATTGATAGATTTCAGAAGTCCGAAAACACTCTGTTTTGAATTAATTTCTCTTTAATGAAAGAAGCATAATTTCCTTGAAAGCGTTGAATCAATATTGAAGTAGATTTCGTGCTACTCTGGTGGTAGAGGGCCCCTGCTACCTGAGCAGCCTTGTTTATATGGTTTATATAAGTATTTTAGTCTCGTTTTCATTTCTAGCTTAACTAGATTTCTGAATTTTATGTTTCATACTTGTTTCATTAATCATTACAGCTATACTTACTCTTATAAACACTTCCAAAATATCATTACGATGAATAAGGCATAGCTGTGGTATTGTAGGTTTTAGTTGCATTTCCTTTCATTAATTATCACAGTTAGACTTACTCTAATAAACTCTTCCAAATATCATCACGATGAATAAGGCATAGCTGTGGTACTGTAGGTTTTAGTTTCTTGTTTACACTAAGTGTCACAGCCGGTCTTACTCTTACAAACTCTTCCAAAACATCATTAACAACGAATAAGAAACAGCTGTGGTGTCTTAGATTTTAGTTGTATTTGCTTTCAGTTTCATGTTTATGTTCAATTGCATTGAATAATATAGCCATACTTGTTTTCACAAACTCTTCCAAAATATCATTCATAATGAACGAGATGGGCTGTAGAATTCCTTAGCTTAGTTGCATGATCATTTAGTTACAGCACTACAGAGGTAGAGTGCATTTAGTTCAGCTCTGTCACTACATTTCAGTTTGATAATGGAATTTTAGTTTAACACTGTTCACTGTACTCCAAGTAGACTAGTATCACTCTAGTTTAGTCTTAGCTCACTGTATTAACATTCCCGTTTAGTTGCTATCCATTGCATTTTAAATTGTATTAGTTGTTAAATTTAAATACCATGGTCTTCGTTATTTACAAAACTTCTTTTGTTCCAAACTCATATTAATACATAATCATCTGGACAGAAGCTAGTATCAGTCTAAGGCCTGGAGTATTTTGCAACCTTTTTACCAATTCACAAACAAGCCTTTTCTCAAAAACTATTCTAAAAGGAAAATCTATAACTTTTGAGTGAGGCCTAGTGGTGTTAAATTGAGTTGCAGAACATAATTAGAAGCTAGTTTAGAGCAGAAATCTTATTGTGCTACAAATGTTCTTTTCCAAATATATTCCAATAAGCCTTTAATCATGGATGAGATGTTGTAACATTGTACGTTGATTGTTTGATTGTTTAATTAGGAGAACTTCATTTATACTTAACTTGTCCATTTCTCAAGCTCTTCCAACACATCTTTAATGAATGAATTGGATAAGTTTAAGTTCATGTTGTGATTTATTTTCTTGCACTGAAGTCATTATCAAAATTTGCATTTGTTGTTTGCCATCCATAGTTTAGGCTTTATTTTGTTTAAACACAACCAATAGCTTCTTTCCACTAGCACTTAGTTCTTTCCTTTTCAACATAAAACCATAAAACCAAAAACATCATAAAACACTAAACACAACATAGTGAGAAACAAATACCTAGGCACATATAGTGCACCACACTTCAGCAGTTTACCAACCCTGGTTGAAAATTAATGAACTCAATTTAGGAACACTAGGTTGAGCAAAAACAGTTGGGAGGAGATTTCAATGGATTTTATCACAGGTTTACCTAAGTCCGAAGGAAATAATGTCATCATGGTGGTAGCTGATAGAATTACCAAGTATGCACAGTTTTGTGCATTATCTCATCCATTTAAAGAAAGTACAGTTGCTACTACATTTATGGACAGAATTCAAAAGCTACATGGAATCCCAAGGGTTATTGTGAGTGACAGAGATCCCATTTTTACTGGAAATTTTTGGACGGAGTTATTTTCTTGTTTGGGTACTCAATTAGCTCATAGCTCATCTTATCATCCTCAATCTGATGGTCAAACTGAGATAGTAAATAAATGTTTGGAGGATATCTTCGTTGTTTTGTATTTGATAAACAAACACAATGGGTCAAGTGGTTACCTCTCGCTGAATGGTGGTATAACACTTCCTTCCATACTGCAGCAAAAATGACCCCATTTATGGCACTTTATGGATATCATCCACCATCAATCACATCATCTTTAAGGGAAAATTCGAAGGTTCAAGCGGTGGAAGATCACATCAAGCATCAGCAAGGAGTTCTCCCACTCTTAAAGTATAACCTGAATTTGGCACAAAATCGAATGAAACAACAGGAAGATCAACATCGCAGCGAGAGAAGTTTTGATGTAGGAGATTGGGTATTTTTACGGCTACAACCATACAAACAAATGTCCCTCAAGCATGCAAAGAAGGATAATAAATTATCACCAAAGTACTATGGTCCTTACAAGGTGTTGCAAAATATTGGTACTATGGCATACAAATTGGAGCTTTCTGCTTCTTCACGAGTACATCCAGTTTTCCATGTTTCATGCTTAAAGAAGGTTATAGGTGAAAATCTTCCAGTTCAAACAATATTTCCAGAACTTGATGAGGAAGGAAAAATCATATTGGAACCTGAAGCGCTCACGAAAACAAGAACTCGACAACTACAGAATCGATCAAATTCAGAGTATCTCATCAAGTGGAAGAACTTACCCATTGAAGATTCTACATGGAATGATGATAATTTTATACAGAAGCACCCAGAGCTACTCAAGCGTTGAGGACAACACTTTTTTGAAGGAGAGGGGCATGTTATGTCCCTATATTATGAGTATAGTCCCTTATTGTTGTTAGTGTAACCCCTTTATTGTTATTATTGTAACCTTGTAACCCCCATTTTGTTATTATTGTGCCCTTAAATTATTATTGTTAGGTCGGCTAGGATTACATTGTGGCCCACTAGGATTACATTATGGCCGCATGGACTCCTATATATAGAAAGGAGTTTTTGTAAATTGTATCATCCAAGAATTGTTCGTTTATGTAATGTATTTGAGGTTGCCCCCTCGAAGTGGCTCATTTCTAAGGCGTTGATATCTCTTTTCTTCTCTTTTTGGAGCTGGTTACACAACAGTTTAACAGAGGGATCTTAGAAAGGCCAGCTGGTCGCACAAGGATCCTGGTGGACAGGGCTAAATCTAATCCCCAGTGCTCCCAAATCTTCCAACTTAAACCCAACAAGAACAACTAAAGACAGATTCCATTTAACTCATACATCAGCTAGCAGCATAAGGAACTACTACACTGGTTAAATTAACTGAGATCAACCCTTAGATAATCACATTTAGCAGAAAAACATTTAAGGCAAGGAGAGAAGAGACATAGGGTACCTAACAAGGGTAAATCTTATGCCATATTTCTGATGCAAGCCAGCAGAAAATGAAACAATATGAAATGTAATAAACAAAGTTAGAAGACATCACCAATAGTAATAGACCAGGATCCTGTGAAATGTGCTTTGATTAATTGATGCACAACCAATCACATACACTAATCTCAATGGCTGTTACAATCCAAACTTCTCTTCCCAGCCTACTACATAACAACTACTCTGCTAATCCCTCCCAAGACTGCTCTAACAGTCAGAATGAATCCCTCTAACAGCAACGGCAGCAGTCAAACAACAACCTTTGCAATATGTTCTACAGGGTTATTATAGGAGAAAGAATAACAATGGTAGTTGAAAACTTAAATGCAACATTAAATTTCTGAAACAGTTGGAGGGCCGAGGCTCCATTCGGTTTTAATCATGCGCATTAATCTTCTGCACTTTTCAGGTGAAAGAGAGATCTTCGTCAGGCTGCGATTTTACTCAAGGTATGTCTTTGATGTACTTGTTGTAGCCCTTTGAAAAAATCTTGGTGAATAAAATGAGGTGTATGGATAGCTGTGGGGTTTTCCATACCGTGTAACTAATGCACTGACAACATAGGACTGCTGTAGGTGGGGGAAAACTTCTCTTGGAAAAAATTTATACTGAAACAATAAGATGTACCGCATTCGTGCTCGAGAAAAATATTCTGCTGATTGAAACCCTGATTACAATGTTTTTTTACGCACTGGACCCTTCATGCAATCCATGATGTCTCTAAACTGCTTCGTTGGCCTTCTAACATCCCTGAAAAGGCTCAAAAAGTCTTATATTTCTCGCCTCGAGCTCTCTACTGCTCCCGTACTACCTTTTGTTATACAATCCGAGCTTTAATGGTGCCGGAGGGGGTTTTCAGAGTTCAAACTCTATCCTTTGATGAAATTTATGATGCAACCCCCTTCCGGACATTTTCTGTAAAATCGGCTCTGGATTTAGCTTCTTCTGTGCACTGTGCCATTAACACAGTGTATATGAACCATGGCGATTTTCCATTTTCCCTGTAACCCTGCAAAACACGCAAACGAATTAAGAAAACCATGTACAGAGGTGGTGGATGTAATGGGATGATGCAGAAGACCATGCAGACTGGTGAAATGTTTGGATCGTGCAAGATGGCAGAGAAAAATGGTCGTGGCGGAAGTTGGCGGAATGCAGTCGGGGATAGCAAGAATGAAACTTTAACGTAAAACATTAAAATTGACCTTGGAATGAACATATATAGGAAACGAGCAAGGACACGACGATAACACGTGAAAAATGATGTGGCGGGACCGGTCAACGATGGGCCATGCAAATGAATCAGGACTGTTCGATCTCCGGAGGAGATCGACGGTCGGGGACATGGTTGCAAGCGATTGAAACTGGACCGTCCGATCTCGGAGGATATCGACGGCTGGGAGCGCGGCAGAGGGCGATGGACAGTGGACCAGGGGTATGGAGACCATTGATTAACCCGCACGCAGCTTCGTTGAGTGATGACTATTGGATGGGGCGCTTCAGATCGGACAGCTCACCGCGATATCGCTACGCATCCTGTACCGAACGATAATGTGCGATGAGATAGTGGTTTTGAAATCATACAGGAGCCACGTGTCGAACGATGTATGGAATCACTGGCCGATTGGGAAATACCACCTTCCTCCGAAAGGTGGTGCAATAGAAACCGGCTGGATGTGGCATAGTGCGTGACGGGGTCCATAGGGGCGAGTACACTCCGAACTGTCGATCTAGCGGGTAAATGAAAGGTGGATCAGCATATCGGAAGGTGAACAGGGAGAGCCACAGGCACGATGGAGTTAGCGAACGACGTTTGATCTGTTTAGATCAACAGTTATGAACGAGCCCGATACGTATCTGTGTTAAGTGCTCTTATGGGCTGGTGGGTGGTTCTAGCGCCCGGGTCACGTGAGGGAAAATGGTTCAGGGGCTATCTGAAGGGGGCTGAGACCCATATTCATCGAGAATATGGCTTTTTGGGCCATTTTAATGCAATTTGAGGGTGGAAAAAGGAAACAATAGGGAGAAGAGGACTATTTAAGCCAAATAAAAAGTATTTGAAGGGTTTAAACATGGTTTTGGGAGGATTAGAGGATTAATGAAGAAATTTTAGAAGGGGGGAAAAAGGGTGGAAAGGAAGCTTAAAAAAAGGGGCAACAGAGTGAAATGGGATATCTTGGAGGGGTACAAGGGGTGAAAATAGGTCCCTTGGAGCACAACTTTTGAAAATCATAGAGGCCTTATAATGTGGATCAGTAGAGGGAATTTATCAAAGGACAAAGTCATAGGAGACTTCAAGGATGATGTGTCTCCGAGGGAGATGCATTCATTGAAGGCTCAGAAACAATTTAGCCCCCTAGTTTTCTTGTCAAAAATTTACAGGGGGCTAACAGTGGCTCCACATGGGGATGGCTTCTTCTTGAAGGAGTCAAGCATTCAGAGAATAAATATTTGGTGTAGGCCAGATGCCTACTACTTGGCACATCCCTTTATTTCTTTAGATCAGCTGCCACAGATCCTGAAGACATCAAATCGGCAGAAACATTCTCAAACAATCTACCTACCCAGACTACAATCCTAGCATTTTCTTTTAGGGTGCGTTTAGACTAGCAGACCCTTTACATCATTTATTTTATAAATAGAAAATAAACCTATTCTATTTCTACCCTTATCACTCCATGAGACCAGATTAGACTGTTGGTCTCATATGTTTCTCTACCTATACTACTATCTTCTAGGATTAAAGTGTCTAGCAGATTTCTTCTCTACATTCTAAGACAGAAATTGAAAACAATCAAGCCAGGATTAGACTATATGGCTTGCTGGACCCTGAAAAAATTAAAAAACTAACTACATGCTCTCAGACTGAGCTTATTTGATATTTTCCTACCTACCCTACTCTAATTGAAAATCTCTGATGCTCTAGGTGATACAATAATGCCAATGCAGCTAGTCAAGTAATAGAAAACAGGGGAAGAAGAACTGACTGCTCATCAAAGACAATCGTAGGATGTTCTGCATGTGGATCTTCAAAACTGAGGCCACCAGCAGTGGTGACCAATTCTTATGTACTTGGCTCTTGCAAAATATTGATGCTTGAGGAGCTGAGCCAATCCGGGCCTCCATGTATTCTGCCACAGGATCAATCAGCACATGATATAAAATTTCTTCTTCAAGGCCTGCCATGGCTGGTAGGCTTTCTGTATCCTGGGCAGCTTCAATCCCTACCTCTGCAGTGAGGCCTTCGTAATCACACTCCTCCTCTTCCTGGTTGGGAGTATTTGGCATATGGGCATCATCCAGGAATACCTCTTCTTCCTCTGGATCAAGACAAAGATGTCTGTGGGAAAGAAGGTCTCGCTCATCTTCAATGCAGCCTGAGCTAGAGGGCTCATTATATTCAACAGTGTTGTCCTCTAGTAACACAGGCTAGTTCTACTGAAACGGACTGAACTCTGTGAAAAAATTAACATATTATTGAGCGGGGGTTTCTTTGATTACCTTAATCCTTTCGTGATAAGGCTCAGGATATTCATTCCTCTCAAGATTTTCTTCGACTCTTTCTTCCTTGTCCTCTGCACTGAAGAGCTGCTGGCTTCTGTCTTCTTGGCAAGTATAACTAATGTTTGGATATAAAACAGAGAGAGGATTTAATGAATCTTCGTCTGCTATCATGCTTTCAATGCTTTCTCCATCAGTATCATAGATAGCCTGCATTGACTCCTCATTTTCTTGAAGTTGATGGTCGTAATATTCCTCCCATGAATCTACTGATGATGGCCCTACAAGTTCAGTTTCCCCTTGGAAAAAATTATCATCAGACAGATCAACATCAGAGAAATCATAATTATAAGCATTGTCACCCATCAAGTCTTCAGGACTCTCAGCGAGTCTTTCTTCAAAAGAGTCTGCAATTTCATTTTCTGATTCAAGCTCTGGTTCATCATACATGCTTTTCATGTGGCTTCTATCTTGCAGTGATCTGGTTTTTCTTTCTTGAGGACAAAGAGCAGGTCCTTTCTAATCATCATTTCTAGTTTCGACCTCATATTCTTCTTCTTCCGCGTTCAGCAGGATATTGACAGTCTCCATCAATCTTTCCAGCTTGTTTTCTAAAGAGATCTGCCTTATTTTCTCTTCTTGGGCTTTCTTGGCAGCCTTTAACCTCTCCTCCTTGCACTTTATGTTGTATTCGACAGTGATTGCTATATTCTGCATTTCCTCCAGGGTCGAAGGTTCTCTTTCTCTTATATGGAATTCCACCTCGGGGTCAAAAGAACTTGGATAGTGCAATAAAGCCCATCCCAAAGGTGGTTTTATATCAGAAGGTATTGCATCATATACCTTATTGAACCTGGCTGAAAATTCTTGTACTGTCTCACATGGCTGCCTTTTCAAATTTTGATACTCTCCCAGGGTGAGGAGAGCATTCTTAGGGGCTGCCCACCTATCAAGGAAAACTTGAGAAAACTGATGAAAGCTGAAAATGTTTGCCTCTGGAAGGCCTTTGAGCCAACTCTTAACATTTCCTTGTAATGACAAGGCAAACATTCTGATGCAGACATCATCTTCTTCTATTTCATGCAATTCAAGTAAATCCTCAAGGTTTTGAACATGTTCTTCAGCAGTGGCCCCTTTATTTTCTCCATCAAAAAGAAGCAGCTGGTTTATAAGTTCTGCAGGAAGGGGTTGGAAGATAAGAGGTAAAACTAGAGGCTTGTATCTTTCTATGACCTTTGTAGGCGTAGGTGGTGTAATGATGGGCTCATGGCTGCTTGAAGCTTCTTTAAGGGTGAGAGATACAACATGAGCTTCTTGTTCCACCAGGTTCTTCACAGGAGTACAGGTCTGCTTGTGGTCTGAAGACTGAGGCTTGAGATCTTTCCCATACTCATTGTGGGTCTCATCTTGGTGCACTTGATAAAACTTGAAGCAGGATAGAACATAGTGATAGAAAAAAACAATGAATTCTTTAAACCAAATCCAACCCGTATGTTCTACCCTTCTATGAGGTCTAGCCATATTTCAGGTTCTTCCTCCAGTGGAGTCTTCGAGAGTCATGGAGTGTGGAGTCTCCAGGTGGATGTATATGAATGCTTGAAGCAGGATTCTGTCCACCATCAACAATTTAATGCAAATATAACCAGAGATCTTGGGTCTTTTGAGTGCCTAATAATGTTTAAGGTGAAATGCACTCAATCCCCAATGGATTCGCCATTATGTTGGGGTTCCCATGTTTTGGCCAGATTGGCAAGACCAAAAGATGAGACAACATCAGAACCGCTTTGGGGCCCTAGGATCTAGCCCTCCTGGACCCGGAGAGGGATCTATCCAATAAAATAAAGAATGGTATGTCTTTGAAAGCTCAAATGAGATGTTAGGCTAGTTCTGAAGCGCAAAGGGGGTTTTAAAATGATTTGGGCGGTTGGTTGCTGGGTTGGTCATGAGATCATAGACTGAGAAAGTAATGGGAGAAAGGGACAAAGCAGCAGGATGTTTCAGCAGAGAGGATAGGTCAAGAAAGTTCCATCCATTGGGCTATGGAGTCATGAAAGGTGATTACATGCAACAACTAGCCAAAGCTTCCAAAGGGAAAGTCATCTAATACTAAAGGATCTTTAGATTAGATGGTGGGATGGAACATTAAGGATTGAAAGGTGAAGAAAGGAAAGCAACCCAATTTCTGTCTATAGATCAGGTCAGAGGTCATTTAACTCCAGACCTGCTTGGACATACTCAAAGGAAACTTTCAAAGGAGGGACAAAGGGGCAGCTTATAGATCGAACCAGAGGTCATTTAACTCCAGGTCAGCTTTAGCATCCTCCAAGGGAAAACAGAGATAAGTTTAACAGAGGGATCTTAGAAAGGCTAGCTGGTCGCACAAGGATCCTGGTGGATAGGGCTAACTCTAATCCCCAGTGTTCCCAAATCTTCCAACCTAAACCCAACAAGAACATCTAAAGACAGATTCCATTTAGCTCATACATCAGCTAGTAGCATAAGGAACTACTACACTGGTTAAAATAACTTAGATCGGCCCTTAGCTAATCACATTTAGCAGAAAAACATTTAAGGCAAGGAGAGTAGATACATAGGGTACCTAACAAGGGTAAATCCTATACCATATTTCTGATGCAACCCAGCAGAAAATGAAACAATATGAAATGTAATAAACAAAGTTAGAAGATATCACCAATAGTAATAAACCAGGATCCTGTGAAATGTGCTTTGATTAATTGATGCACAACCAATCACATACACTGAGCTCAATGGCTGTTACAATCCAAACTTCTCTTCCCAGCCTACTACATAACAACTACTCTACTAATCCCTCCCAAGACTACTCTAACAGTCAGAATGAATCCCTCTAACAGCAACGGCAGCAGCCGAACAACAACCTTTACAATATGTTCTACAGGGTTATTATAGGAGAAAGAATAACAATGGTAGTTGAAAACTTAAATGCAACATTAAATTTCTGATACAGTAGGAGGGCCGAGGATCCATTCGAATTTAATCCTGCGCATTAATATTCTGCACTTTTCAGGTGAAAGAGCGATCTTCGTCAGGCTGCGATTTTACTCAAGGTATGTATTTGATGTACTTGTTGTTTCTCTTTGCAGAACTCTTGGTGAATAAACCAAGGTGTATGGACAGCTGTGGGGTTCGCCATACCGTGTAACTAATACATTGAAAGCATAGGACTGCTGTAGGTGGGGGAAAACTTCTCTTGGAAAAAATGTATACTAAAAAAATAAGATGTACCGCGTCCATGCTCGGGAAAAAAATTTTGCTAATTGAAACCCTGATTGCATTGTTTTTTTGCGCGTTGGACCCTTCATGCAATCCATGATGTCTCTGAACTGCTTCCTTGGCCTTCTAACATCCCTAAAAAGGCTCAAAAAGTCTTATATTTCTCGCCTTGAGCTCTCTGCTGCTCTCGTACTGCCTTTGCTTATACAATCCGAGCTTTAATGGTGCTGGAGGGGGTTTGTAGAGTTCAAACTCTGTCCTTTGATGAAATTTATGATGCAGCCCCCTTCTGGACATTTTTTGTAAGATCGGCTCCGGATTTAGCTTCTTCTGTGCACTGTGCCATTAACACAGTGCATATGAACCATGGTGATTTTCCATTTTCCCTGTAACCCTACAAAACACACAAACGAATTTAGAAAACCATGTACAGAGGTGGTGGATGTAACGGGGATGACGTGGAAGACCATGCAGACCGGTGAAATGTTTGGATCGTGCAGGATGGCGGAGAAAAATGGTCATGGCGGAAGTTGGCAGAATGCAGTCAGGGATAGCGAGAATGAAACTTTAACGTAGAACATTAAAATTGACCTTGGAATGAACATATATAGGAAATGAGTGAGGACATGACGAAAACACGTGGAAAATGACGTGGCGGGATTGATCAATGGTGGGCCATGAAAATGAATCAGGACCGTTCGATCTCTGGAGGAGATCGATGGTCGGGGACACGGTGGCAGGCGATTGAAACTGGACCATCCGATCTCGGAGGAGATCGACGGCTGGGAGTGCGGCGGAGGGCGATGGAAAGTGGACCAGGGGTACGGAGACCATAGATTAACCCGCGCGCAGCTTCGTTGAGTGATGACCGTTGCATGGGGTGCTTCAGATCGGACGACTCACAGCGATATCGCTATGCATCCTGTACCGAACGATAATGTGCGATGAGATAACGGTTTTGAAGTCGTACAGGAGCCACGTGTCGAACAATGTATGGAATCGCTGGCCGATTGGGAAATACTGCCTTACTCCGAAAGGTGGTGCGATAGAAACTGACTAGATTTGGCATAGTGCACGGCGGGGTCCACAGGGGCGGGTACACTCTGAACCGTTGATCTGGCGGGTAAATGAACGGTGGATCAGCATATCGAAAGGTGAACAGGGAGAGCCACAGGCACGACAGAGTCAGCGAATGCCGTCTGATCTATTTAGATCAACGGTTATGAACGAGCCCGATACGTATCTATGTTAAGCGCTCTTATGGGCTGGCAAGTGGTTCTAGCGCCCGAGTCACGTGAAGGAAAATGGTTCAGGGGCTAGTTGAAGGGGGCTGAGACCCATATTCATGGAGAATATTGCTTTTTGGGCCATTTTAATGCAATTTTAGGGTGGAAAAGGGAAACGATAGGGAGAAGAGGACTGTTTAAGCCAAATAAAAAGTATTTGAAGGGTGTAAACAGGGTTTTGGGAGGATTAGAGGATTAATGAAGAAATTTTATAAGGGGGGAAAAAGGGTGGAAAGGAAGCTTAGAAAAAGGGGCAACAGAGTGAAATGAGATATCTTGCAGGGGTACAAGGGGTAAAAATAGGTCCCTTGGAGCACAGCTTTTGAAAATTAGAGAGGCCTTATAATGTGGATCAGCAGAGGGGATTTATCAAAGGACAAAGGCACAGGAGACTTCAAGGATGATGTGTCTCCGAGGGAGATGCATTCATTGAAGGCTCAGAAACAATTTAGCCCCCTAATTTTCCTGTCAAAATTTTACAGGGCACTAAAACTGCAAGCAAGCCTTCTCCAATGTCAAACAATTCAAGCCATTCACAAAATCAGAGCCAATTTTTCTTCAATCTCCAAAACTATGTATTACTCACAAGAGTCATATCAACAACCAAATTTACAATGAATCCTGAATGCAGCATTTAACAAGAAAGGAGGTCAAAAATCATAATTAGGTCACTAGAAGTCCATTAGTTAATCATAAATGTCACTTTTGTCCTTTGAGACCTTGGAAGGCCCAAGGCAGAAAATATTTGATGAAAAATATCTTCTTGAGCATTTTTGGAAAAAAAGGTTGACATTTCAGCTCCCCCAAGCCTAAAAAATATTTCCAAGTGTACTTTGTTGAGTTTTTTACTGTCAAGGTGCAGCACCGAGTTTTAAGGATGCATTTCCAGGCCAAGGGCGCATCACATGAGCAAGAAAACTGGGTCATCTTGCAACCAAGTTTTGAAGGCCTTCCCGATATCGGAATGGGATCTGTGATGGCTCGTTGAAAATAATGTTAAGTCTACTTTCCAGAAGGGCCCTTGGATTTCTGCTTGGACCCTTGTAACCTGTTCAAAATAAAAACTCCCAAGGCTGATAAAGGTGCAGCACATGTCTTGAAAACTAGGCAGAAAGGTGAAAATTAGGGTGTTTTTGACCCTTTTGGAGGACCAAATCAACTCCAAATGACCTGAAATTTGGTGAGCATTTTGTAATTAAGATTAGGATTCCAAAAATTTAATCTTTACCTCCTGATGATTCCCTGAGAAAAAGTGCAGCACCAAGGGTGTTGCGCCCTTGGCCCTCCAAATCAGCAAAAATCCAAAATTTCCAAAAAGTTCCCAAAATTTGCAATTATCTTCCTTTTTATGTCTGGGATGCTTGCATGGAAGAATCAACAAGGAGGTTAATATTTTCTTGACCTTTTTCCTCCTTGAGGGCTTCAACTTTGGCAAGGGCTCTTTTGAGCTTGGCCTTTGTGATTTGATTTCTAAGTCCATAGTGCTCGGTCATCTTTTTTTGGAGGTCAAGGTCCCTATTGGCCTTCTCCAATTTGGCCTCCAACTATGTGTTTATTATTTCTATCCGAGGCTCTTGATCATATTCTATCTCCATGGAAAGAAGTTCACTTAGAGGGAGCTTCTCTGCCAAGGTATACTCTTTCTCTCTTTGTCTTTCCAAGTCCTTCTTTAAACCCATGGTTCTTGGTCTTCTTTTGGACTGTCCTTCTTCATCTTCACTTTCCTCATAGGTGCCCATGAATTCCTCTAGCTTTACCTATGATCTTTGAGCTTCTTTCTGGGCTCTAATTGCTCTAGCCTCATAAATGGAATTTTGTGCCCCTAGCTGTATGTTCTCCATCTCAAGGACACTATTCACACTCTTGGCCCTATCTAGATTTGCTTGGAGGTCTTCAATTTGGGTATTTTTGTTCTGAAGGAGAAAGTTTGAGATCCTTGCTTCATTTTCCTCGACACTATCAATATGAATGAGTTAAAACTCTTTCTCAACCTCATGTTGATCTTCTTCTTCTTCTTCTTCTTTGATATTTTGTTTGCCTTTGTCAAGCTTCTTAGCTAAGGTGGATGGCACGATCCCTTCCCTTTTAGAGGTAGAAAACACATGCCTCTTTCCTCTCTGGTATGTGAGATTAAAAAGCTAAATTTTATTGATCTGAATGCCTTCACCATGGCTTACCTCATGACTGATTTTCTCTTCCTTATTGAACTCTGCACTGTTGTGTTTAGCACTGTGTTCTTGACTTCCTTCAATACTGTTAGGAGCCTCACTGTCTTTGGCATTGCTCTCTGCACTATCATCATTACCAATATGAGGCTCATTGTTTTCACTGCCTTCTTATAAATTAGGACTATTTTCATTGTTGTCACTGCTTCCCTTCTTACTGCTGCTTGCCCCTTTGTTGTGATCTTCAATGCTATTATTAGCCTCTTCACTGACTTTTTGGTCTTTAGTGTCACTGCTATCATCATCATCATCATTGTTGTCAGTTACCATGTTTTCTATTTCATCAATGTCCTCTTTGTTTGTAACATCATCAGAGCCCTTATCATCACTGTTGTTCTCACTGACAGAGGTGTCATTACTAGTTTCTTCATCACTGTTTTCCTCTTCACTAATTTCTGCATTTTCATTTTTCTCATTGACTTGTGGGCTGTTTCCAACATCATCATCATTTTCTTGGCTTCTTTATTCACCATCTATGTTTTCATCTTCATTTTCATCTACCTCCATGTCTTCTTCTTCATTGCTGACCTCTGCCTCTTCATCTTCTTCCTCTTTATTGTCCTCTTCTTCATCATCTTCCTCTTTACTGTCCTCATCTTCATCATTTTCCTCTTTACTGTTTGCTTCTTCATAATTTTCCTATTTACTGTCCTCTTCTTCATCATCTTCCTCTTTACTATCCTCTTCTTCATAATTTCTTGATTTATCGATGCCACTTCCTTCTTGATTTGATGCATTGGGATAGGGTGACGAAGGAGATTTTTCTTGAGGTGAGGGTATATCGGTAAATGGTGAAGCATGATCAATAGAAGATGATGGGGAATAGGAGGAGGAGGATGAGATGATGAGGGAAAATTTTTCTGAGGATGGGGCTGTGGGTTTGTGAAGACCTCATGGGAAATGAAAACCTCCCTTGGAATATCCCTTTGCTCTAATTGATGTAACACAACCATCTTGATGAGAGAATGGTGAAATATGCTGCATTTTTTGTGATGGGTGCCTTTTTTGCACAATATAAGACATCTTATCAATACTCCTATAGAGATAATAGGGAAAATGTAGCATCTTTACCCTAGTGAAGTGCATGAGCAATCTTATGTGGTATGAATAAAGCCTAGAAAACCTCCCTTCACATGTAAAATATTTCATGATGACTCTCATCAAGGGTGCATATCTCTCCAAAAAATGTGAAAAGGAAAAATTGGATTTGCAGTCATCTTTGTATCCAGGTTTTAGGAAAGGTTCATAATGGCTTAGGTCCAAATTAGCTTGCTTGTACTACCTTTCTCCCACACTAGGTATCCTAGTGGCCACGGAAATGGTATTTGAAGATAGCTCAAATTTTACCCTAGCTAAATTTACTTGATGGTCATGAAGGTTAAGGATAAAAAGCCTGGTTAGCTCAGGATGACTCTGTACCTGTTGTACTCTTTCGCAAAAGTCAAAACAACCCACATTATGGAAATATGAAACTGTCATAGGAGAGGCCTTCAGTTCCATGGTGTTTAGTGGCTCAAACCTATTTATTCTTCCACCTTTGTGTTGATGTCTTCTAGGCCCTTAGCCTCCCTCACCACTGTCACTATTACCTTCCCTTGACATTTTGATTTCACTGTTACCTTGAAAGCCAAAAACCCTAACTTTTCTTGTGGGGTTATATGAAGAGGGTAAATGAGATGGTAATGAGAAAGGAAGTTTTTTGTAGATGGATGAGTAAATGAGTGAGAGTATGGTGTATGACTGTGAGTGAGAGGTAAAGGGAGACAAACTTGATGATCACTCTGCCTTAACTACTCCTTTCTGGTTTTGCAGATGAGGGAGGTTTTAATGTCATTTAGCTCACTTTCCTAGGGTTTATTCCTTTAATAAAATGACAAGAACCTTGAAAATGAGGTGGTGTTTTGTACTTACCCCTTATAGGTGTTATGAAACCCTTGGAGGTGATTTTGATGAGGCCTTGAGTAGATTTATGGCTTGAACTGGTGAAGAGGCCCTCCTGGTCAAGCGCGCATCACCTGAAGGTGCTATGGGGTGGCTGAATGCGTCGTTAGGTTAGCTAAGGGCGTAGCACCGAATGTGCAGCATCGGGCCAGTCGAGTGAGCAGAAGGTGTAGCGTTGAAGGCACAGTGGCATCGGCTTGTTGGGTCTTCAATGAAGGCTACACACGCAGTGTTTGCATAGATGTGAGGCCTGTCGGGTCTTCTATGAATGGCTAAACATGCAGCATGAAGGCGGTCAGGCTGGTGCTTTTTGTTGCTTGTCCTAAGAGCGCAGCATGTGCCTACGGGTTGGGTCAGGCGGATGGTGTGGACTCCCATGAATGTGTAGCGCTGCCGGTGTGAAGCTTGTCAGGTCTTCAGTTGAATGCGCAGTACTACCGGACAAGGCTACACGCGGAATTAGAACAAGGTTTTCGGGCAAAGTTTCACTGGTAAACACGCAATGCGCACTTACAGGCATGCAACGAAGAGAAATTTTGTATAGGAAAAGTTTTTAGGAGCGTAGCACACGACTCCAGGTGTGCAACACAAGGCAGCTTACCCGAATTTGCCAGAAACCCACAATTTCCCTCCTTGATTGTTTTGATCCTCTTTGTAAAAGAAAAATGAGTTGTTGAAGGGTGAAGAGGGCCTTAATAGGTTTAGAAAATTAATTTTGTAATATTCCTAACTTAGCATGCAACTAGTTGGAATATTAATTTTTCTCCAAACACATAGTTAGATAAATAAATGGGTGGGGAGGCCCATAAAGCTTTTTAGCAGCAATAAAATCCCTCTTAATGGGTAAGGGATCATATTCATAACTAGATGAAACGACCTTCATGTGTAAACAAAGGCTAAATGAATGTGGAAAAATTAAAGTTTGACCAAGTCAACAAAGTTAATATGGAGGATGAGGAACATTAAGGAAGACAACTCAATCGGAATATTAATCTGTTTAGATAGTTAGAATAAAGCCACCTTGAGTGTGGAAGAATACTTTTCATGGAGATCCAGTCAAGATTGACCAAATCCATCAGCGCTGTTATGGAGGAGTGGTATTGATGATGGGACACCGCATTTTTGGAGGGAGATTCATTGCATGAAGATGGAAACCCTAATGAGTGGGACCAAAGGTGAGAAGGCTCACATTGTTTATAAGGAGGAGGATGGCAGCCATATGGGGTTAGCTTATGATTATGATTTTCTGAGTATATGGTATGTCTAGACATACTTCTTTCTCTAGCTATTTAGCTGAGATAGAGTGTTGTTTAGCACAAGATCTTCCTGTTTATGAATTCCTTCTCTTTCCTTGAGGAGCTCTTGGAGGAGTTTTGCACGATATTGTCCACTATCTAGTTTGAGGCCAAGATTCATCTTCTTTTGACATTGCATATCCTGTTGAGGGTTTTTCTGTGTTAGCCACCTATAAAAATTTGTCATATCAAATGGTGGCTAAATCTTTTTAGCCTTCAAGAGATAGTTTCCTTTGAAAACCTATCATCTTTTGAAGTCTTATGATGTTATTTACCCTTTGTGTTAATCTTCATTGTTGTTTCACTATTAGTCCTAAAGTACCTGTTGTTTACTAAGAATCCATCATTTCATTCCTTCTTTTCACTCACCAATAATTCCATTTTCACCCTTATTCCTTTTACAAAAATCCCACTATAAACCTCCATTTTAACCCCTAAATCATCCTAACCCTCTTTGAACCTTATGTCCCGTTTTTTTCAATTGGTTTAAAATTCCTCTCTTTAGCCTATTGGAACTCTATTTTAGTCTTAAAAACCCTGTTTTTTGGCCTAAAAATCAGTTTTCTGCACTATAAGGTTCTTAAGCCCCTAAGGGCTTATTAGCTTTAATCCTTTTTCCTCATATTACCCTAGCCCCGCAATCGGGTGCTTAAATACATAAATCCACTTCAAAAACCTTGCCTTTTGTTTATTTTTTCATTTCCCCGATGATATGTTTTAAACAAATCTGGACCGTTGATCTGAACTGATCAACGGTGATCAAGCCATCCATCCTACGATTTTCATCCACCCTTCCTTCTACCACCCACATCCTCCTTTCAATCTTCACCACCCAATTTTTTAGATCCAACGACCGGGATCTGTCCCGACTGTTAAAACTCAACCAAAGCTCATCCGCTCCATGACAAAATATCCCACATCATCGTGGACCCCGCTTACCTTTTAACCCCGCATCTTTCAACCCATCGCGTTTCTTCCACACCGTCGGATCTAGGGCCCTAGATAAAATAGTCACCATTCAATCTCGCGCAATTTTTTGGACCTCCCCACACCGCGCAACTTCCACGCAATACCGGTGGTTTCTAAAAGACATGCGTCGGCTATTCTGTGGAATTGCGTTTTTTTTGGCAATACCACCTTCCCCCCCAAACGCTGCACAAAAACCATTAATGGTTTTCCGAATCCACTTAACCTCAAATTCATGCCATAATTCGAAATTTTTCCTAGTGAGCTATTCTGCAAGGTTTCGACCCTTCTTCCACTACATTTCCTCATCCTAAAGTGCTCCATCACCTCCATTAAACCTTTGAACATAGTTTTACCACAAATCACAGGGTTTCTTAATAAATTTTTGTGTTTTACAAGGTTTTTATGGTGTTTGTTCTATATAATTCTACGGTCACAGCCAGGTGACTAATAAAGCTCAGAATGACGATTCCAAGGCTTAATTAATGAAGAAAGGGAACTGCGGGTTTAACATCCATGTTTAAAATCAACTAGATCATGATCCAGGGTTTAACAGAAACCCTCCAACTGACAGAAAGCCACTTGTGTCACTGAAACAGAGCAACAAACTGTATTAGAACACAAAATCAACGATAAAGGGATTAAAGACAAAGTTTGAAGATCAGGGTTTTTAATCCATAGATCAAAGAGTTAAAGACAGTGTTAAAGAACAAAGACTCGAAAACAAAGATCAAGGCTCAATTAAGCCTAAACACGGCTCAAGAATAGATTAAAGTGTTTTAAGGTTAAACAGAGAAAACTATCAGTAAAGAAGACCTCCACTGCCACATCAAAGGCCAAAATATCCTCTTCAGCTACCAAAGTGCCACCTACCGCTCTCAATAAATTAAAAGAAGGCATAGTTATTTCCCAGTCAGAAGATATTTGTTTAAAGACATCCAGAGTTATTCCCAGCCTACCCGAAGAGTTTTAAAGTCAACAAAATCTGCCAAGTAGCTTAATGCTTGATAAAAACCAATTAATACAGAGAAATATCAGAAAAATTCTCTATTGAGCCCGTCAAGGACAGAGAAGCATTAAAGCTTGTATTAATTGAAAAATTACTCTTCCTTTCATTCCACCTCCTCTTTCTTCTATAAAAAAGATGAGATATTTTTGGTTGGTTGGTAGACTTTGATGTAATAAGTTGCTGTATCGAATCATTGTGAATGTAAATAAGTTCTGAAGCTTTGAAGCTCTATTAAGTTATTGAAGAAGTTAGGCTGAGAAGAGAAGTTGTTGTTGTGTTGAAACATTGGACATGTAGTTTGTAACTGGATTGACAATCAATATACAAGCTGATTCTTGGGATCCTAGTCTATATCATTGGTGAAGTACCTCTTATTGTTCTTGTTTTCCTTTCATGTATGGCATTTTGTTCATTTTTCTCTGATAAAGAACAGCAAGCATAGAGCTAGGATTTACTGTTAAAAGTACCCTACTCTCACTGATAAGCTTTATCTATATGTTTTCTGCTAATTGTAATTGTTTTCTGGTTAGTCCATGTCTTGATGTGCAAAACTTGAAAGGAATTTCTTGAATGATATTTTAATTACATGCTAAGTAGAGTTAAACTACGAAAGTTTATGGTTTTCCCTGTCTTCTAGTTCTTTCTCCAAAGGTTGTTTGAAAGTTTCCCTAAGAGTATGCTGAAGGCAGGATAGGTTCAAAATCCTTACTTGATCTTAAGCTACACTTTGTTTTCTTATCTGTTTTCATCCCTTCTGAAGGTAGTCATGTGGATTACTGGATTTTTTTTCTGATAAGTTAGCTTTAATACAAGCTTGTCCAAAGAATTCTATGGTTAGCCTTGTCCTTTGGTTGGTTTCAAACAGTTGCGTAAAAAGGCTTTTCTTGTATGGTAAGTTGATAAATCCTTGTTGAAATTATTGGCTTTTTCCACTTTCTCAACACTTTTAATGCTTCCACTCCATAATTTAATCTAAAGGATATTTTGATATAGATGACCTGCCCCTTGGACCACTCTTGAAATTGTTGTACAATTAAACCCTTTTGTGACTCCATTGCCCAATGGATTAAAGTTGTTTCATACTAATCCTATCTGCTGAGCACTTCTCAATACACTTGCATCTTCACCCTTTTAAACTCTTTCATTTTGTGATATTCCATCCAATTTAAGATCATACCTGACCAACCAAACAAAAAAAATCCCTTGTTCTTAATAACTAGCCTAATATCATACTAAAACCTTAAAATATAAATCAATATTTGCACTTATAGAGAGATCCCTCTCTGGATTCAGGAGGGCTAGATCGTAGAATCCCAAAGTGGTTTTTGATGTAGTCTTTGTAGCATTTGTATTTTCCAATCTTGCAAATTACATAGGCCTAACATTTCTGGCGACTCCACTGGGGATATCTGAGTAAAATCCTTTAAAAAAAAAATCATTTTTCAGTGCAGTATAAGCAGCTTTCTTCAAGCACTACCAAGCATGTTGGTAATCATGATAGGATTTATTTGAATCAGTGAAAAACTAAGTAACCCTTAGGATTCTCATAGAGTCTTATCAAACCTTGAAGGAATTAGCTAGCTAAGCCATAAGAGTAAACTTTGTTTGTCTCATCACTGTAGCTAAGTGTTGAAACGGATTTAGGACACTCTCATAACCCATAGGACTGAAAAAACTTAGAAAACCCAAAAATATTTCAGATTGGTATTCAAACCTATTAATGGTGGTGGACCATAAAATATTTTACCTTCTAAAAAGCTAAAAACTTCCACCTAGTGACTCCATAATCCTAAATAGACCTAAAGACTCCACTGGGAAACCCATTACTATCATAACATCATACAAACTTAGTTAAGGAAACTTTAATGATTGATTTGTCATGTTAAAAGATCAGTTAGCCTACTAAAGATTGTCATATTTGGTTAAACTTTTCTTATTACTAGGTCTGAAAACATAGCATAGTGGCTTCTATAAGAGTTCATACTAGAGCCTATCCTGACCCAAACCCTCCTGAGATAGTTGATAATCCTGAAAGCATACTTAGGAAGTCTCCTAAGGCTCAAGATTAAACTGTTGTCAGACCAGTCCAAAGAGCTAATTCTGTTCCTGAAAACCTTATAGCTCTACAAGATTCACAAGTTGACTTAATAAACCCATTCAGAACTAGGTCACTTGATGATATATATGAGACAGACTTTGAGCCTTCACCTTTATCCCAAGATAGTGGTGAAAACACTGGTAGTAGAGAAACTACCCCACCTACTTTGTATTTCCTTCATAATTTTGGTTTATCTCACCCAATATTTGCTCAACAGCCTTTTGCTGGTCCATCCACTTCTGTTATCCATACACCCACTATTCAAGCCACACCATTCCATCAACCCCCTTCTATCTTACATCCCCCACCTGTAAACCCCCAAATTTTTCCACAACCTCCTATCATGGCAACATGGTATGCTCCACTAGTCCTTCCTTTACCTCTAGTCAATATGCCACAGGACTATCAGTCCAAGATACCATTATATGATGCGAGTGGTGCTACTACTGCTTCAGAACATGTGGAAAATATGAATGACTATTTTGATAGAAGTGAGATTGATGACGAAACTATCAAACTTAGATTTTTTGCTCAAAGTCTAGGGGGAGAAGCAAGAAAATGGTTCAAAGGCTTAACCCCTCATAGTATTAATGATCTCCAAGCTCTCCACCAATTATTTCTAAACAAATGGAAAGTTAGGAAAAACCATTTGCAAATACTTTCAGACTACAACAATCTCAAAAAAACACTAGGGAAAGTGTTCAAATCTATTGCACTAGGTTCAAATAGTGTGTATAATGCACTACACCCAGACTTCAAACCTCCACAAGGTTCAGCCTTGGCCAAATTTCTTGAAGGATTTGATCCTGAAATGGCCTATCAGCTAAGAGAAAGAGACCCCTTGACTTTAGTAGATATGCATAAGGGAGCTATTGCTGTGGAGGTAAATCTGATTGAGAAAAGAGCTAGGATGAGGAATGAAAAGAAAGTATCATTTAGGGAGGAATCTACACCTTCCACATCTAGTTCAAAAATGGAGAGAATGATGGAGGAAATGATGAAAAAGATGAGCATACTTGAGAGAGCACAAGCTAGAGAAAACCAATCAGCTCCCCAAAACAGAAATCAAAACAAATCTCAAAATCAAAATCAGAAATTTAGGATAAATCAACCTCAAAACAAACAAAGAGAGGATGATCAACAGATCAGACCTCCTTTCCAAGAAAACTATGTAAGTGAGGTTGAAGAAACAAGTGAAAAAATAGAGGAAGATGACATAAACATGTTGGGGGTAGACAATGATAATTTTGATGTTCCTCATAATAGGAAACAAGGTCTATATACACCCTATGATGATGGAAGAACAGAAGATGAAAATTACTATCAAGAGCTGGAAAATGTCATCATAGAAACCCCAAAATATTATGACCTTAGGAGTAAAAAGAATCAGGAAACTCCCAAGACTAAAACCTCTGAAAACTCTACAAAAAATAGCCCTATGAATAAACCCAAAATTGTAAGACAGAAAGACAAAATAGTGGCTATAAAATATGATCAAAACAAAGAGAAAGGCACTCAAATTAATGAAAAATAGAGTGCATACTTTAGCAGATTAAGCACCTCAGCTAGTGCTCCTATTAAAAAAAATTTTACCAATGTAAATAGAGGAAATCAGAAAACTGATTTTTCTGATAAAGTGGTGATTAACAAAGTTGAAACAAACGTTGTAAAGAATCAGTTGCCTTTTAGTTTGGAATAGGAAATTTCCAAGATTAAAATCTTTGTCCCCCTCACTGAATTAATCACTCAAGATATCTATAGATCACAAATTCTGAAAGCCTTCAACATAGGAGAAAATAATGACACTGTCAGCCTCAATGATGACCAACCAGAGCTCTTATTCAGTCCTAAGATTGAAGGAAGATACCAAGAAGGGCCAGTTCCTCCATTTTATTTTAGTTTGAAAATTCATGACAAAATTTTACATAATGCTATGCATGACTCAGGGGCCTCTCATAACTTAATGCCCAAAGCAGTAATGGAGAGTCTAGGCCTTGAAATCACCAGACCATACAAATATCTATATTCCTTTGACTCTAGTAGAGTGAAATGTTTAGGTTTGATCAAAAACCTTTGTGTAAACTTAGCACAAATTCCTGCCAAGTGTTTATTAATGGATATTGTAGTGGTTTATGTACCCCCCAAATATGGTATGATGTTATCAATATCATGGGGATCTAAGTTACAAGGAACAATGCAAATGGATATGACATATGCTACCATCCCTGTTTTTAAACAAACTAGAAGACTTTATAGGGAATCTCGCATGCAATACATGGTCAGTAGCTAAGAGAGACTGGAAAAATCTCCTCTTTATCCTGTGCATATAGGCCTTGACTCATTTATTTTCTTCAATAATGAAACATTCAATGAGCAAGAAACCTTAACTGACTTAGTGGCCACCCCTCACTGTAGCATAGTGGCAGACACAGAAAAGGAGGAAAACAAGACAAAAGCATCAAAACAGTTTGTCAAGACAGAAAATTACAGCAAACTAATCACAGGTCTAGGGCAAAAAAATATTCATCCATTGGTTGTTAACTTTGATATTCAAGAGAAGAATCCTCAACATCTCGAAGAACATGAGGAACTAAACCAAATTCAACATAGTGCTGATTTACAAGAGCAAGCTAAAAGCACAATAGATAAAGAGGGTAGTAGTCAAACTAGTAAATTTGAAACTAGTCCTCTCTGGAAAATGAATTGTGTTGGGTCTTGCACTAAGAACAATGCTGGAGCAGTGTTGGCTGGATAAATCGTTCTTGCAGACAAGACCGATCTCCCTAGTACTAAAATTATCTAGCAACAAACAGCCAAATAGACTAATCTTTCTCTAAGCATGTAAGGTTTACAAAAGCTCTATAGAGGTGTAAAAGACTTACCGTATGTCCAGCGCTTGTTTGAAGTCGTTGTTGTCCCTCGTGCACTTGAAGGAGTTTCCTTTGTAAACCTGCAATTACAAACAAGCAAAAGATTACATAGCACCTATATATAAATCATCATAAACCATGCTTATCATAGTGATCAAGTAGTCTATGAAATAAACCATCAATTGAAAGATTATTGAGAAAAATGAGTATATTTGTATTAACTTCAAAAAGAGAAAATCCTTACAACCTGAGCCTTGATGTTGCACAGAACTTTTCGGGGTCCAAAGTAGGAATCTCTTTTACTTTGAAAAGTTCTGCACTCCTCCAATCAAGACAAATAGAGGTATGTAATCTCTCCTCACAAAAGTCTTAGTTAAACAAGTCTAAATCTCAACAGCACTTAACTTCAAATATTCTAAAAGCTTGAACTCCCTTTGAGGCTACCCAATGCCTCTTTTTATAGTAGAAAGGAGGAGGTTTGCTGTTCCAAGGATAAAGGGATAGAATCCTCCTTCAAAGGGATAGTTCCTTACATCAAGGGGTTAGCTCCATAAGGTAAGGGATTCATGCACCTCACAAGAGCGGTTCTGCCACCGCAAAATCCATTCTAGAAGCTTCCAGAATTCACTTTTATTGAGATTTTTGGAATTTACTTGCGCTTTTTTAATCTTACAGGGGTCCGCACCTTTAACAAAGATAAAGTGCATTCAGGAACACAGGAAAGCTAAACATTGGGTGCGGTACCGCAGGCAAGATAGTCAGAAAGTGCGATACCAAGTTTAAGAGACTTTTAGGAACTTTTTCTAATTTTCAAGGCTTGACATGAGGAACTGATATGTTAGACTTGCAAAAGAGAGAAGTATGAGTAATAATGAGCTCATACACATGGCAGAATGTCAGTGAGACAATTTTCAGTGTAACAGGTTGCCCCCTAAAGTGCAAAGTCTGGAATAGATGATGCTGAACTCTATCATATATGAAGAGTGCAGTACTTTATCATTTCAAAGATCATCCTGTGGACACCCAAGTCAGCACCTGTAAAAACATTCAATGCAAAATATACATGTATACATATCATCACTAAGGTAGGCATTCCCATACTCAGATTAAAATAACTAAAAACTGATTCAACTGTTCTAATACAGGAATGATTTTGAGTACATCACAGTATAGACATGTGTGAACACAGCATGGACGCAGCCATCTGTTTATAAATAATACACTGTATAAATGATAACAAAATTCCTCGCAGCTTGGATGGTAGAAACTAGATCCACGGTCTTGATTTCCATATCTCGAACTAGTACGATTCTATCCATGTGAATGAATGTGTTGAAGTCGAACATGGTAGAAACCACTTGATTACCAGTCAATGATGTAAACTGTTAACAAGTGTGAGAGTAACCACCAGTAATGTAAATGGCTCTCAAAGTACCCAGTACAATCCATGAAATGCGAATGAATGAGCTGAAGTCTAACATGTCATGGAATCATTCGATCGAAGGTCAATGATGCAACCTATCGTCGAAAGCGAGAAATCTGCCATTAAGGCATGTAGATTTCAAGGTACTGACGATTTCTAGATCAACTTCCTAGATAATGAGCTGTCGTCGATAGAAAGTGATCCGTCGTAGGCAAGCCTACAACATGAAATCATAGATCAAGTTTTGAAAATATATCGGCAAGGACTGACTCAGGGATGGTCAAAATGGATGACAGATATTTTGCAGATGAATGGTTTATTTGAACTGTCATCTTGAACACATAACGACACTGCAGATGGCTTGGTAGCAATTGACCCAAAGCTAATACCCAGAAACCGGATGAAGACTTTCAAATGAGGTTTGATTAACTGTTAGACAAAGGATTTCCCAACCCAGGTGAATGAAAGTGTCGTGCTCAAGAGTGGTCGACTGAATTTTCGAAAAATCAAAATACAAAAAATATGTCCATTTTCCTCTCTTTTCCACCACCATTTCTAGCAAGTACCTCTTTATTTTTGACAAGCTTGAGGAGGATCAAATTTGCTTGTTTATAAGCTCATCCTTCGGACGAGTCCAACTTAGCTTAAGATTCGAACCCTAAGGAGTGGTTCATTCCTGTTGAAAATTAAACAGGTCCTTTACTGTTAAATTTTAACAAGTCCAGTATAGGAGAACTCGGTGTTTTTCAATTTTAGGGAGTCAGAAGAAAAAACTTAAGAAAACTCCATGGGTGTACTTTTTCGTAAATTTAGTCTCTCGAGCCCGAAAAAGGATAAAATAATGTGCGAGAGAACTCTATTGACCGTAATTAGTCAACGTATACCTTTTTCGTAAATAGTCCATTTCAGTCCGTAAAAGGGGTAAACTTATACTGAAGGGACAATCATTCATTTATTTTAACAAGTTCAAATAATCAATTGCTCGGCAATCTTTTCATGTTTAGAGAGTCTGAAAAGGGCTTAAAAGAGGACTCCAAATTTCACTTTTTCGTAAGTTTTAAAGAGTTCAAAAAAGGGATAAAAATGTACTCAGTAGTTTCGCTTTTTCGTAAGTTTTAACGAGTTCGAAAAAGGGATAAAAATGTACTCATATGGCCGACTTTCAATTTAATTTACGAGCATGAAAAGACGGAAAGAACTTGGCATTTTCATGTGTTTTATGAGAATGAAAAATAGCAAAATAATCTCGGGATTTTCATGAGTTTTAAGGAGTCTTGAAAATAACCGAAATTGACTCAAGATAGGTTTCATTTTTACAAGAGCTTGAAACAGAGAAAAACTATGCTTCAGAGTGGTTTCATTTTTACACAAGCTTGAAACAGAGAGAAAAATGTGCTTGATGCCCCCTAAGCGCAACTGCTAGAGCGCATGCCCCCCCAGCTTCATTTCATTCAACTAACTACATTGTTGGTAATTAATAGCTGGATGGAATGAAGGCTCATTTACGAGATCATATGAAAGACCCAACCTAAAACTGTAAGATAAATGAAATGACTAACCTAAATATACGACTTAACATTTAAGAGATCTACTCAAAGACTCGACTCAATTAGGGGAGGATTTGTTTCATTTTTTAACGAGCTTGACACAGCAAAAGAACTATGCTCATGGCAACGTGTTTCATTTTTTAACGAGGTTGACACAGTAAAAGAAACTATCCTCATATCTACTCTCTACAATCTACCTACATAACCTACTGATTCATTTTTTAACAAGGTTGACACAGGAAAAGAACTGTCCTCATACCTGATTCTTTTTTTAACGAGGTTGACTTAGTAACAGAAACTATCCTCACGATACAATGATTCATTTTTAACGAGGTTGACACAGTAAAAGGAACTTTCCTCATACCTGATTCATTTTTAACAAGGTTGACTCAGTAACAGGAACTATCCTCAGAAACTACTTATCTCTAATATATTAATCGACAATCTATCCACTGATTCATTTTTTAATGAGGTTGACACAGTAAAAGGAACTATCCTCAGAGACATGTTTCATTTTTTAAAGAGGTTGACACAGTAACAGGAACCATCCTCATCACCGACTGATTCATTTTTTAATGAGGTTGACACAGTAAAAGCAACTATCCTCAGAGACATGTTTCATTTTTTAAAGAGGTTGACACAGTAACAAGAACCATCCTCGTATTCACTGATTCATTTTTTAACGAGGTTGAAACAGTAAAAAGAACTATCCTCACCGCCGACTAATTCATTTTTTAATGAGGTTGACACAGTAAAAGGAACTATCCTCATAGACATGTTTCATTTTTTAAAGAGGTTGACACAGTAACAGGAACCATCCTCGTATTCACTGATTCATTTTTTAACGAGGTTGACACAGTAAAAAGAACTATCCTCACCGCCGACTGATTCATATTTTAATGAGGTTGACACAGTAAAAGGAACTATCCTCAGAGACATGTTTCATTTTTTAAAGAGGTTGACACAGTAACAGGAACCATCCTCGTATTCACTGATTCATTTTTTAATGAGGTTAACACAGTAAAAAGAACTATCCTCACCGCCGACTGATTCATTTTTTAATGAGGTTGACACAGTAAAAGGAACTATCCTCAGAGACATGTTTCATTTTTTAAAGAGGTTGTCACAGTAACAGGAACCATCCTCGTATTCACTGATTCATTTTTTAACGAGGTTGACACAGTAAAAAGAACTATCCTCACCAGCCACTGATCATGGCTTCCAACTGGAAGAAACACATGTCAACGGACACACCTTGAGCATGGCTTCCAAGAGGTCTTCATCAGAAGGAAGAATAGTTCTCTGGAAGGAACACATGTCAAGGGACTCAAAAGGGATAAGAACATCGCGTTCAAATAATCCTATAGATTTTTCCATGTCAATTACTGAATCTAAGTCAAAAGAAGACGAGCAAATAGTGAGAGGCTCGCTTCCATCGGTAACTGAAAACATGGGACTAGTTCCCACATAATTAACCCGTGGCGGGGTAGATACCACTTTCGAATCAGAAACAGTCGGATAATTGGTAGTCGAATCAAGACTAGCGAACGAAAGCTGGTCTACAGTCACAATGTTTCCATTGTGAGGGAAAGACATCACGCGAAAGAGTGTTGATACGAAAGCTTTAATTGCATAAACATAGTCTCGCCCAAGGAGTAAATTGAAATCCAAGGGACCTCGAACTACCATAAGATCAATACAAATAGTTTTACCTTCCAAAGTAATAAAAAACTTAGGAAGGATCCCTAAAGGTTCAGTAATGGTTATGTTAAAAGCTTTCAGATTCTGCGTAATAGGCACGAGCTGAGGAGAACCCAAAGCTTTCCAAGCAGTTGAGGATAAAATACTAACAGAAGCACCTTCATCTACCTATGTGTGGTGTATGTCCCTACCACCCAACTTTACAATGATTTGGAAAGGGATGGAGGAAGGAAGATGAGGTTCTGTCAGTCTATTCCAATCAAAGGAAAAGACCTCAGTACTTGGAGGGGGTTCTGTGGAAACAGGTGAAATGCCCCCCGGCGTAGAAGAATCTGATGTAACAAGAAGAACCTGAGCGGTATGAAGTTCACTCTCTACAAGGAGAATGGGATCGACCGAATGTGAAATCGAATCGACCACTTGATCAACTAATGGATAATCAACCTGACTGATATGAGTTTCACTCTCCAATGAAACAGTGGGATCGACTCTACTTGAAATTATATCAATCACTCCGTCAGTTGACGGTAGGTTGGGAGAAAGTTTACGGTAACCAATTGGAAATTCTTGCTGTGGAACAGTAAGGTTTTCCAATAATTTTGAGGCTTCATCCATGTGAGGGAAAATGTGAGTTTGATGACTCCCTTTGCATAACTTACAAGGAAACCTAACTTTACCTTTTTTCCCAGGAACCTGACTATCACTGGTTGATGGATCAATGGAAAGTTGATGAGATTTTTCTGACCATACTTCCAAGACCTTTGGAATACCGGGACAATTGATAAGGAAGTGGTCACCCTTACAAAGCCTGCAAGGGTATTTGGGTTTACGATGCATGTTGGAGGTTTCCTCAACACAACTAACACTTACAGCCACGGTTGGTTGGTTGACTTCTTTCTTATCTTGCTTCTTCTTCTTCTTCTTCTTCTTAGCGACCTGGTTACTAACGTCAAAGCTTTTACCAAGCGAAGAGGAATAAATGGAGGAAGAAATATTAGGCGAAGAAGGTAAAGGGTCAATAGGAAGATGGTGATGTTGAGATGGCGAACTCTGTTGAGGTGAAGCATCCGGTTGAGGTGGAACAATTGGAGTATTCGGGGCCAACGAAGTTGAAAATAACCATATCGGTAAACCTATTGTAAATCCAGGTAATGACAATGTAGCCATATAAGGAGGACCAACATTTCCAAAGCAAGGAAAAGTACTAGGATTCTCATTAAGAGGGATTCCTTGGTTGGTAAATTCTGGAGTAGTTGCCATTATATTCAACTTCAGTGAATTTTATTAACAATTTAAAACTAAAATTCACAATTCATAATTCACACCTAACAATTAAAATTCACAATTCACACCTATGGTCTCTAAAAGTAAAAACAAGTAAATTAACACGCGCTATCAAATCTAGGAGTCAAACCACACACAAACAGTAACTTCCTCTACTAAAAACACTAGTTGGTGATGAAATCCAACATCGTAGAATTTAATACAGAAAGGGCGGTTGGAACAGTTACCCCGACAACCTACTTAATGAAACAGTCTGGCACAATTTTCTTCACAAAACCATCTCGTGTGAAGAGAACCCCCCAGAGAGTCCAAGTGAGTCTAGTCGACGTCTGCTCCAGGTACAGTGAGATCTTTCCTTCACCGTCACCTTAGGAAATAATCTTAAGATAATGGACACTAAGGTTACCCACAATAACAAATATAACTGGGGGAACAGTCTACGATCCGATCCCACGCGCAAGGGCAGATTAACAAAGCTCAATCCCCTTGAAGGTTCCTTGACATGGTTAATTCGAGGTTTACCGACAAGTGATCCCAGGCTCCTCGACAATGGTTAATCTGAGGTTTACCGTTTGTAATGCGCGCAAAATTTTCTATCTTCCCCAATGAAACAGAATTGATTGTTTCAAAGGTTCGGACATGATCTCATGATTGACTTCTTTAAGAGAAGCTTCCAAGATTATAAAAATTATAATTGGATTTATTTCCTACCGTAAGATTTATCTACTGTTTGTTTTTGTTGCTTTGGAAAGTTAACTACAACCTATTCCAAAGCACTAATCCTGAGCTAGATTGGTGAAAAGAGCCCTAAAAATGTAAAAATTACTAGATGAATTTTAATTAAGCATTGTGTTATTTAGGCAGTTATTACTCAAAGGGTAAATGGATATGAAACCAATGGTGTTATGACCTAAACCAAAACTGAATGCAATTGAATATGATAATGTAATCTTTTCAATTCGATGAATCCTAACTAAAGTAAGGAAAGAGTTTCCATCACTTCCAACAATGCAAAAAAATGATCACTAAGAGAAAATATAACAAATTCTCTAATGCACTAATTTCATCAAGAAAAACTAATGCAAATCAATCCCAAAATAGTTTTTTATATTTTTGTGTTTTTAAAACAAGCATAAAAACATCTAAATTCAAATCAAAGAAAACTGATCTAAATTTATGATTGATTTTTCAGAATGTAAACTATGCAGTTGTAATCTACGTACAATTCACTTGAAAAGTATACAAATGTAATCTATGCACATTTTTCATTTATATTCTGAAAATGAGAATTCTAATTATGCAAATGTGATCTATGCAAGAGAATTCTCAAACACAAGATGATTCTAATTTGATCTAAGAACCAATCAAGTGCAAGTCAAGAAAATCGGGTGAGAGTTCCAAAGATCAAAAAGCACTCAAAGGCGATACACAATTTAGCGAATGAGGGGGAAATTTTTTTGCAAAAAAAAAAGCAAAAAGATGAAAAATTGTGAAAAGACTGAGACAAACCTCCACGTAATGACCAAAGGAAATAAAATTAAGAATTTCTCAAAAAAGAGACTCAAAACACCCAATTAACTTAATGGAGATTGATGAGATGAAGAATTGCTGAAAGAAATTCAGAAACAAGAGATTTTTGATAGAAAAATATAGATCTGGGTAGATGCTAAGAATCCTAAATCAAATCTAAACTAAACTGGAAAAAAGAAATCTAAATATTTTCAAAAAATTTAACAGGGTCCGCAGGCTTTCAGAAGTAACAGGTGCAGTACCGCACTGTTTACTTAAGGAAAGTGCAAAACTGCCCGCACTGTGCAAAAGAACAAAGTGCGGTCCCCAAAAACGTTCAAGAAAAACTTAAAAGATTTAAAAAATTTCAAAAACAAAGAAAACCTAAGCTACCCTGGCAGATATCCATCAATCAAAAATCAAGAAAATTTTTTCCTCAAATCAAAATAAAAGAGAACCAAAAACAACAAGTTTCTTTCCCCAGTGGAGTCACCAATTTGTTGGCCAGATAAATCGTTCTTGCAGACAAGACCGATCTCCCTAGTACTAAAAGTATCTAGCAACAAACAGCCAAATAGACTAATCTTTCTCTAAGCATGTAAGGTTTACAAAAGCTCTATAGAGGTGTAAAAGACTTACCGTATGTCCAGCGCTTGTTTGAAGTCATTGTTGTCCCTCGTGCACTTGAAGGAGTTTCCTTTGTAAACCTGCAATTACAAACAAGCAAAAGATTACATAGCACCTGTATATAAATCATCATAAACCATGCTTATCATAGTGATCAAGGAGTCTATGAAATAAACCATCAATTGAAAGATTATTGAGAAAAATTAGTATATTTGTATTAACTTCAAAAAGAGAAAATCCTTACAACCTGAGCCTTGATGTTGCACAGGACTTTCCGGGGTCCAGAGCAGGAATCTCTTTTACTTTGACAAGTTCTGCACTCCTCCAACCAAGACAAATAGAGGTATGTAATCTCTCCTCACAAAAGTCTTAGTTAACCAAGTCTAAATCTCAACAGCGCTTAACTTCAAATATTCTAAAAGCTTGAACTCCCTTTGAGGCTACCCAATGCCTCTTTTTATAGTAGAAAGGAGGAGGTTTGTTGTTCCAAGGATAAAGGGATAGAATCCTCCTTCAAAGGGATAGTTCCTTACATCAAGGGGTTAGCTCCATAAGGTAAGGCATTCATGCACCTCACAAGAGCGGTTCTGCCACCACAAAATCCATTCTAGAAGCTTCCAGAATTCACTTTTATTGAGATTTTTGGAATTTACTTGCGCCTTTTTAATCTTACAGGGGTCCACACCTTTAACAAAGATAAAGTGCATTCAGAAATGTAGGAAAGCTGAACATTGGGTGCGGTACCGCAGGCAAGATAGTCAGAAAGTGCGATACCAAGTTTAAGAGACTTTTAGGAACTTTTTCAGATTTTCAAGGCTTGACATGAGGAACTGATATGTTAGACTTGCAAAAGGGAGAAGTATGAGTAATAATGAGCTCATACACATGGCAGAATGTCAGTGTGACAATTCTCAGTGTAACAAGCAGGCATATGGATACACAACACAAAAAACAATCATGTTGAAGGGCATTCCTACAGGTTAGGTTTTCAATGTACAAATAACATAGCTGAGTACGAAGCTCTCCTTTTAGGCCTACACTTATTGAAGAAATTAGGAGCCAGAATGATAAAATTTCATGGGGATTCAGAGTTGATTATTAGGCAAGTGAACGGTGAATATAGTGCTAAACACCCCAGACTTAGAGCTTATAGAAATGATGTCATGGACTTATTAAAAATATTTTATGAATCCCAACTTATCTTTTTCCCAAGAAACCAAAATTTCATTGCCAATGGTTTAGCCTTTGCTGCTAGAAGTTGTCTAACACCTTATGAAACCAAACAATGTACCACCCAAGTCAAATTCAGACCAGCTGTCCCAGACAATGAAAAATACTGGCAAGTGTTTGATGGAGATAAACAAATAGAAGACTTCTTATAGTCCATAAATGAATTTGAGCTATCAAGTTCAGATTCAGAGTATGACCAAGACTGTCCTATAGAATAAAATTTACTTGATAAGGAAGGAAATTCTCCAGAGATTTCTGAGATAAATCTATTATCTAACAAACTTGAACATACCACAGAGATTAGTACAGATTTAGAAAAGGAAAATTTAGAAATGCTGCAATCTAACACTCAAATCTTGCCAAAAGGACTGGTCCCATTAGAAGAATTGTTTGATTTCAATGATGTTGCCAAAAAACCAAAAATGGAGCCTGTTGAAACTGAAGTAGAAGAATGTAACATAGGCAGTAAACAAAAACCAAAAATGATAAAACTATCTAAAAAATTGCCAGCTCACATCAAACTGGAATATATTGAGCTATTTAGATAATTTTCTGATGTATTTGCATGGAGTTACAAAGATCTAAAATCATATGACATAGAGATAATGCAGCATAAGACACCCCTCAAAGAAAACGAGAAGCCCTATAGACAAAAATTGCGTAGAATAAACCCTGTTCAATTACCCCTGGTTGATAAAGAAATTAAGAAAATGTATGATGCTGGAATTATAGTCCCTATTAGATATTCAGATTGGGTGTCTAATCTTGTGTCAGTTAGGAAGAAAACAGGAAAAATAAGGCTTTGTATTGATTTTAGGAATTTAAAGAAGGCCTCATTAAACGACAACTACTCTTTACCCAAGATGAATCACATTTTACAAAAGGTGGTTGGTTCTAAAAGAATTTATTTGCTAGATGGCTTCTCAGGTTACAATCAGATATTAGTACATCCTGATGATCAACTTAAAACAGCCTTTACCACACCTTGGAGTACTTTCATGTATGTGAAAATTCCCTTTGGTTTAATGAATGCTGGTGCTACATTTCAGAGAGCCATGGATATTGCATTTTAAAAATAATTAGGCCTCTTCATCATTATTTATCTTGATGACATCACTGTTTTTTCCAAAACAAATGAAGAACACCTAGAACACTTGAGAAAAGTCTTTGAAAAATGCAGGAAATATGGGCTATCTTTAAATCCAAAGAAAACAATGTTTGGTCTCCAAGAAGGTAAAATACTTGGACACATCATATCAGAAGAGGGGATAAAGATAGACCCAAAGAGGATTGATGGTATATTGCAAATCAAACATCCTAGAAACATCAAGGAACTTCAATCTTTCATCAGGAAGATTAATTTCTTGAGAAGGTTCATACCCAATCTGGCTGAACTCCTAAGAAACATAACAAATATGCTCAAAAAGGAAGAAGGAGTTAAATGGACCTTAGAAGAAAAGAAATCAATTTAACTGGTAAAACAAGCATTAACCAAAACACCCGTTCTTATTAGTCCTGATATTACAAAGGATTTCTTCATTTTTTCATTTGCATCAAAACACACAGTGGCTATTGTCCTATTGTAGAAAAACTTGAAGGGACAAAAGTATCCAATTGCATTCTTTAGTAAGGCATTAAGAGATGCACCTCTGAAGTACAACATCATGGAAAAACAAGCCTTTGCCTTAGTCAAAGCCTTAAAAGACTTCAGAGTTTACATTTTACATTCCCACATAATTGCATTTGTGCCAAATTCAGTTGAAAAGGACATTTTAACCCAGGATTCATATGGCAAAAGAGGAAAGTGGATTGTTGTGATACTTGAATATGATTTAGAAATGAAGCCCACTAAACTCATAAAGGACCAAGGACTAGCAAGATTAATGGCTGAGGCTAATTTTGAAGCTCTCTATATAAACATGTTAGATGCATTAGATGAACAGGAGGAGCTGTCAACTCCCATTATTGAGGATCATTTTCTGTTTTCATCTTGGTATGCTGATATTTTATATGTTTCGCTCAATTTAAATACACCTCTTGGTTTATCTAAAATGAAGGCAAGATTTTTAAAGTTGAAAGCTATTAATTACTGCATTTTAGATAAATGTCTATATTGGAAAAATGCTAGTGGATTATTGCTTAAATGTTTGCCTGAGAATGATGCAGATAAGTTCAAGCATGAATTCCAGGAACGAGAATGTGGAGGCCACCTCTATTGGAAGACAACTGCCAATAAAATCCTTAGAGCTGGTTACTACTGGCCCACCCTCTTTCAAGATGTCCACAAAATGGTTATTGCCTGTCACAAATGCCAACTCTTTGAAGGCAAAAGAAAACTGCTTCCCTTACCCTTGCATCCAATCACTATTGAAGCTCCTTTTCAACAGTGGGGTCTAGAATTCATTGGGGAAATCCACCTAGCCTCATCCGCCCAACATAGATGGATCCTCACTGCAACAGAATACTTTACCAAATGGATAGAATCCATCCATTCTAGGCGAGCCACTGACTCTGTCATCATAAAATTCCTTGAAAATCATATCCTGTCTAGATTTGGCTATCCTAGAAAGATTATCACTAACAATGCTGCTTCATTTGGATCGAAAAATATGGTTGAATTTTGTTATAAATATCAGATTACATTGGGACATTCTACTGCTTAATACCCTCAAGGTAATGGGTTGGCAGAATCCTCAAACAAGAGTTTGGTGAATATAATCAAAAATTTGTTGGAAGACAATAAGAAATCATGGAACACAAAGCTATTACATGCACTATGGGCTGATAGATTAACACTTAAGAAATCAATTGGAATGTCTCCCTACCAGTTAGTTTATGGAGCAGATGCAATTTTTCTGACCAGTTTAGAAGTGCCAGTCATGAAGCTGATCCAAGAAGTGTTGTCTGAGGATAATGATATGGCAAGAAGAATCAATCAGACTATACATCATCAACAAACCAGGGAGGAAGTCTACAATAGATCACTACACAAGCAAGAAAACATCAAGAAATTTTTTGATAAAAGGACAAAGGCCAGTGATTTTAGCATTGGTAAGAAATTTTTGAAGTGGGTAGGTAGAGATGTTGTTTTGATAGAATTCCATTGTTTCAGATTGTGGAAAAGATTATCAACTCATAAAAAGGTCAGCCAGAGGAAAGACAAGTTTCTTCCCAATGGATAAGGCACTAATTAGCTTCCAGAGATCAACTTGTCTGAATTTCTTGCACCTTCAAGAAGGTCCATCCCCATGTGGAGCCACTGTTAGTCACCTATAAAAAAAATTCATATCAAATGGTGGCTAAATCTTTTTAGCCTTCAAGAGCTAGTTTCCTTTGAAAAGCTATCATCTTTTGAAGTCTTATGATGTTCTTTACCCTTTGAGTTAATCTTCACTTCAGTTTCACTATCATTCCTTTTAGTCCTAAAGTACCTACTCTTTACTAAGAAAAACTGCCCATGAGGTTTCATTTTCCATCATTTCATTCCTTCTTTTCACTCACCAATAATTCCATTTTCACCCTTATTCCCTTTACAAAAATCCCTCTATAAACCTCCATTTTAACCCCTAAATCATCCTAACCTGCTTTGAACCTTATGTCCCCCTTTTTTCATTTGGTTTAAAATCCTCTCTTTAACCTATCGAAACTCTGTTTTAGCCTTAAAAACCCTGTTTTTTGGCCTAAAAATCAGTTTTCTGTACTATAAGGTTCTTAAGCCCCTGAGGGCTTATTACCTTTAATCCTTTTTCCTCATATCACCCTAGCCCCGCAATCGAGCGCTTAAATACATAAATCCCCTTCAAAAAAATTTCCTTCTATTTATTTTTTGTTTTCCCCGATGATATGTTTTAAATAAATCTGGACCATTGATCTAAACTGATCAACGGTCATCGGGCCATCCATCCTCCGCTTTTCATCTGCCCTTCCTTCTAACACCCACACCCTCCTTTCAATCTTCACCACCCGATTTTTTAGATCCAATGGCTAGGATCTGTCCCGACCGTTCAAACTCACCCGACACTCGTCCACTCCACGACAAAATATCCCATGTCACCCCGCTTACCTTTTAACCCCGCAGCTTTCAACCCATCACGTTTCTTCCACACCGTCGGATCTGGGGCCCCAGATCCAACGGTCACCATTCAATCTCAGCAATTTTTTGGACCTCCTCACACCGCGCAACTTCCGCGCAATACCGGCGGTTTCTAAAAGACACATGTCACCTATTCTATGGAATCGCATTTTTTTGGGAAATACCAACTTCCCCCCCAAACGCTGCGCGAAAACCATTAATGGTTTTCTGAAACCACTTAACCTCAAATTCATGCCATAATTCAAAATTTTTCCTGGTTAGTTGTTCTGCCAGGTTTCGACCCTTCTTCCACTACATTTCCTCATCCTCAAGTGCTCCATCACCTCCATTAAACCTCTGAACGCAGTTTTACCATGAATCGCAGGGCTTCTTAATAAAGTTTTGTGTTTTACAGGGTTTTTTATGGTGTTTGTTCTGTATACTTCTAAGGTCACAGTCAGGTGACTAATAAAGCTCAGAATGATGATTTTGAGGCTTAATAAACGAAGAAAGGGAACTGCGGGTTTAACATCCACGTTTAAAATCAACTGGATCATGATCCAGGGTTTAACAGAAACCCTCCAACTGATAGAAAGAAACCTGCATCACTGAAATAGAGCAACAAAGTGTATCAGAACAAAAAATCAACAATAATGGGATTAAAGCCAAAGTTTGAAGATCAGGATTTTTAATCCATAGATAAAAGAGTTAAAGACAGTGTGAAAGAACAAAGAACCAAAAACAAAGATCAAGGCTCAATTAAGCCTAAACACAGCTCAAGAACAGATTAAAGTTTTTTAAGGTTAAACAGAGAAAAATATCAGTAAAGAAGACCTCCACTGCCATATCAGAGGCCAAAATGTCCTCTTCAGCTACCAAAGTGCCACCTACCGCTCTCAATAAATCAAAAGAAGGCATAGTTATTGCCCAGTCAGAAGATATTTGTTTAAAGACATCCATAGTTATTGCCAGCCTACCCAAAGAGTTTTAAATTCAAAAAAATCTACCAAGTAGCTTAATACTCAATAAAACCCAATTAATATAGAGAAATATCATAAAAATTCTCTATTGAGCCCCTCAAAGACAGAGAAGCATTAAAGCTTTTATTAATTGACAAATTACTCTTCCTTTCATTCCACCTCCTCTTTCTTCTATAAATACTTCTAAAAAAAGATGAGATATTGTTGTTTAGTTGCTAGACTTTGATGTAATAAGTTGATGTATCGAATCATTGTGAATGTAAATAAGTTCTGAAACTCTAAAGCTCTGTTAATTTATTGAATAATTTAGGCTAAGAAGAGAAGTTGTTCTTGTGATGAAACATTGGACATGTAGTTTGTAACTGGATTGACAATCAATATACAAGCTGATTCTTGGGATCCTGGTCTATATCATTGGTGAAGTACCTCTTACTGTTCTTGTTTTCCTTTCATGTGTGCCATTTTGTTCATTTTTCTCTGATAAAGAGCAGCAAGCATAGAGCTGGGATTTACTATTAAAAGTACCCTACTCTCACTGATAAGCTTTATCTATACATTTTCTGCTAATTGTAATATTTAGGAATGACTTAAATTAAGTGTAAACATTATCAAGGAATGTTGGTTAGTCCATGTCTTGATGTGTAAAACTTGAAAGGATGTTCTTGAATGATATTTTCATTACATTCTAAGTAGAGTTAAACGAGGAAATTTTATGGTTTGCCCTGTCTTCTAGTTCTTTCTCCAAAGGTTGTTTGGAAGTTTCCCTAAGAGTGTGCTAAAAGCAGGATAGGTTCAAAATCCTTACTTGATCTTAAGCTACACTTTTTTTTCTTATCTATTTTCATCCCTTCTGAAGGTAGTCATGTGGATTACTGGATTGTTTTTCTGATAAGTTAGATTAAATACAAGCTTGTCCAAAGAAGTCTATGGTTAACCCTGTCCTTTGGTTGGTTTCAAACAGTTGCTTAAAAAGGCTTTTCTTATATGGTAAGTTGATATATCCTTGTTGAAATTATTTGATTTTTCCACTTTTTCAACACTTTTAATGTTTCCACTCCATCATTTAATCTAAATGATCTTTTGATATAGATGCTTTCCCCTTGGACCACTCTTGAAATTGTTGTACAATTAAACCCTTTTGTGACTCCATTTCCCAATGGATTAAAGTTGTTTCATACTAATCCTATCTACTGAGCACTTCTCAATACACTTTCATCTTCGCCCTTTGAAACTCTTTCATTTTGTGATATTCCATTCAATTAAAGATCATACCCGACCAACCAAACAAAAAAAATCCCTTGTTCTTAATAACTAGCCTAATATCATACTAAAACCTTAAAAGATGAATCAATCTTTGCACTTATAGAGAGATACCTTTATGGATTCAGGGGGGCTAGATCCTAGAATCCAAAAGTGGTTTTTGATGTAGTCTCTACAACGTTTGTATTTTCCAATATTGCAAATTACAGAGGGCTAACAGTCTGTTTCAGTAAGCTACAGCAAGTGGAGATTAGATCTTTATATCTAGTCAATTTCAGTGCTTTTTTTAAGGGGAGGAGTATTCTCATCCATTGGAAGGAAAATAACTAAGGTATTGACCTTCATTTTCATATCTTGGCTTCAGGCCAACAATATTTTGTCCCCTATAGCATAGAATAATTCTAGATTTGCGTAATTTCTGAAGGAGCTGCTGCAGGGTGATTCAGTGCACCATTTGGAGAGATGATTTTCTGAGTGATGGGGATCTACCCTTCATTTTGGAGATCTGTTGGAGGAGATCATTTTATTTTTTATATCAGATCATATCCACTTTCTAGATCTGAATATTTCCATGGAAGTTCACTCTTAGAACTTATATCTACACTTTCTACATGGTATTTTGCTACAAACCCCAAGGGGGATTGATAAAAGAGCTTGTATAGTGCATGGATATGCTATAGATCTAAATTTTTGTCCACATACTTTCTCTAGATCTGATTTACAACCTACTATTTTTCTAGAGGTAATAAAATAATGTTGTCATGGTATTCCATCTTTCACACATGGTTGCAGTCCCTATTTTTGCATGATTTTGAGTTATTTATGGCATGGGAGTCCTCTTTAACTATGTAATAGTGATTTGTTTCTGATTTCCTTTCAGATATAGTTACTATAATATCATATATAATGGATCCATGAATTGAATTTAACTTTCATTGCATACATTTCTGAAAAATGTGTTATTTTGGCACGTATTGCTGAGTTTTCCCACTTGGGAATATTACAGTGGTATCAAAGCATGATCTTTGGCTCAGCCTGTGAGTTTTAAGACAAGATGCCATAGAAGAAGAAAAAGATCAAAATGATGGGAGGAATGAGTTTTATCTCATCTCTTTTGAGATCTAAAAAGGACCTCACCAAGGAGATAAAGCGAAGAAGAATGAAGGAAATGAGTGAAACCACGTTAGGGTTTCAAGATGAGCAAGGTCCATGTACTTCCTATCAGCAAGAAGAAGATCCGGTATTTCTTAGAGCTCCAAAGAAACCTGCTATGCCATTTTCCTTTAACGACAAGAGGCATATAAATGGAGGAAACTTAGATCATGAGATTCTAAGTGAATATCTTGCAGAATATAAGTCTCAACCTAGAGCTATCAAGAAGAATATAACTCTTCCAGATTTTATTCAACTCAAAGAAGAAAGGAGACCTTGTAGCAATAGAAGAATGAAGGGCAATAGATTTCCATTGTCTACCTTTGATGGGTCATCCTTATGCACAACAAAGGCTTGGGGAAAGAAGTTGTATGCATTTTTTCTTCTACATCCAGTAGTAGAGAAAGAAGCTATTTAGATTGAAGTGTTGCACCTTTAGGGTGAAGCACACAATTGGTGGTTCATCCATTTGTGTCATGCAAGAGTGTCTGCATATGCAGATTTTACTCAAAGGTTGATCAAGAAGTTTGACAAGAATAAATCAGAGGGGAAGAAGCCTTCACCACCACTTACCGTAGGAGCACTTTTTTCAGGAGGAAGGCCGCTTGCACCTTTGCAAGGTGATCTTGATCTCTTGATATCTAGAGTCCCATGCACCATTCTGGAGATGCATGAAGAAGAAGAGACTTGTACCAGTGTTAATGAAGCCATAGAAGATCAAACATCATCATTAGTAGTTGGAGAAGCCATCACACCAGAAGGAGGGACCCTTGTAGTAGTACAGGATGTTCCCAAGTTTTACGAAGGTATGCACATTTTTCCATTTCCTCTTATTTCAATACATCATATGGAGGATGCTGGGGATGTACCATTGCATGACCAAGGGTCAAAATATATTGCTGATTTCGAGCAGCAAACTTTCACTGCGCTGAGAAGCCTTGATTTATTCAAGGAGGAGGAAAACATTCATCCTAATGTATCATTGTTGAAATGCACACAACCCTTGAGGTTGAAATGTATAGTCTTGGAGGATGGGATGAGTATTATCTTCAAAATTACATTGCAAAACTATGTGTTCAACTTTGGACATGATCTTGAGGTAGCAGCTGCACCGTCATGGAGATCAACAACGTTGTCATTTAGTAGCAGTGATGAGTTAGTGCCCAAACATTGTTGGAACATTCCAATGACCTTCCCCTATGTATAAAAAAGGGTAAGAAAATAGATTATGGAGGACATATTATGATGGATAAGATCTCTCATGTTTGTGTTTGATACTTCTTGATGAGCCCTATACATCATGATGGGAGGTTTTTGCCTACCACCTTTTTGGATCCTTATGGGATCAACTTGGTCATTGAAGAGATTGCATTTCAACATCCCATGAAATGCAAAGATAGAAATATGATTTAGGAGGATGGTATTCTCCATTGGAGGAATGCCACTTTTGGACATGATGATAGACACTCACCATGGGTTGGATGGGTGATGTTGATGAGCAAGAGGTTGAGAAACCACTTGCAGATCTATGACACTGGACAACAGGATGCAATACTGCATTGGTTACTCTTGAAAGAGTTTGGTCATCCTATGACACATTCTATTTCAAAGGGTATGTGGATGGATGGAATTTGGCATGGCACTTACATCATATGGAAGCAAGGAGTTTGGGTTTATTGGAATGATTTGATATCTCTCATATCAACTCTCATGTTGTTGCTCCATGACTTACATGATGATGGTTTGGGGAGGAAACTAGAGCTATTTTTCTTTGGTTGTTATTGATAGAGTATGGGCTGATTTTATTGCATACTTTGCATGATGTTGCAGGAGTAGGGGATGGCACTATCATGGTGCAAAGGGGCTACTCTTTAACCTTGGAAGATGAGGAGGTGCTTCCACTTTGGGAAGGATCTCTCACATATAGCAGCATTATGTTTGATGATGACTTTGACATGTGGGATGTCAAAGGATGGAGCTATGAGATGACATGAGCCTTATTACAAAGGCCAAAAGCGTTGTCACTTGGGAGCTTAAGTTTTTTAATGGAGTGTTCCCAGGATCACTTCACATATGATGCATTTGGGAGGCATGTAGGAGATGAGTGTGATAGAGTAGTGGATGGAGACATATATTACCATGATATGATCTTCTTGACTTGGATTTTCAAGCATAAGAAGAGAGATCTACATGCAGCACTTGTGGGCTTTATTTCCATGCACCTTGATGCATATCATTCCTTAATGGAGGAGTTCACTTGGGAGGGAATCCAACAAGATGTAAATCAGAATATGGAGAAATGCATAGCCCGTATGATGATGGAGAGGTTGTCACAACCACTTTCCTAATCACTGAGAGTGAGGGAGAACTTCCAATTGAGCCATTTCAGCTCAATGACCAAAGTACATGATAAAGGATGTATATTTATGCTTTATGATTTGTACTCCTTTACTTTTTATGAGAAACATATTGTACCAAGGGGGGTATTTCCTTCTTTTATAATTTATTGTGATGTACTTGAGTCCATTTTCAGCATTGATGTTGGCCATTCTATTTGTGGTTTGTGGGAAATGCCACATGATTTTTGGTGTGCACCAATGGCATCAAATTTTACTTTCATGATCCCATCTTGTAGGATGATCATGGCAAAAAGAAAGTGGATGAAAAGACACTTGTTACACTTTGTTTTGAGTTAGGCAAGGGATGCACTGTGCTGGTTCCATGAATGGAACTATTATCCACCTCTTGGTTGTCATATGGCAACTTGCTTTCATTTGTTTATGCTTCCATATATTGATGATGTTCTTATGTTTATGGGAAGCTTTGTTGGGCGAGTGGCACAAGAGTTGGAGGTGCCCATTGGGAGTATGATTCTCCGTACTTCATATATTGCATGTTTCAGTAGAAATAATGGGAAAAAAATGATTTCCATACTACACCTCTTGTCTTCATGTGGGAGGAACCATTTAGAGAACTTGATTTCTTTGGGGAGGCACTTCATGGATGTTTTTATTGGTGGGGTGACTTGGATAATTCTTGGAGACCGTGATATTTCAGCCCAATATCTATAGTAGCCCCATACATATTATAAGTGGAGAGAGAAGCAGCATGGGATAGAAATTTTAGTCCCACATATTCAGCTATGCAGCCCACCTTCTTTGCAAGAGCCTAAGGTGGAGGAGATGTTTCATGAGTTACCATGTTGGAGGGTGACTCACTTTTTGTGGATGATAGCTTGGGGCTGGGGGCTTCACATGGGGATGATGATTCCTAATATATTTCAGATTCCATGCCTCAAGAAGGTTTCTAGACCACATATAGTTGTTTCCATGTATATCCCACTTTTTCATGATGAGAGCCATTCGGAATTTTCACCGAAGGCATACTTTTACACATGGGAGGAACAACTTGAGGACATATTGTTGAAAAATCATCTTGTTCTTTGGACGAACTTGTCACTTGAGGATGCTACAGGAAGAAGAGGGGAGGCTCTTCAGTTCTATCCCTGAATTTTCTTGAGGACAAGCAACATTTGGGAGGGGAGGACTGTAATATTCCTAACTTAGCATGCAACTAGTTGGAATATTAGTTTTGATCCAAACACATAGTTAGATAAATAAATGGGTGGGGAGGCCCATAAATATTTTTAGAAACAATAAAATACCTCTTAATGGGAAAGGGATCATATTAATAACTGGATAAAACCACTTTCATGTGTAAACAAAGGCTAAATGCATGTGGAAAAAGTCAAGTTTGACCAAGTCAACAAAGTTAATATGGAGGATGAGGAACATTAAGGAAGACAACTTAGTGGGAATATGAATCTATTTAGATAGTTAGAATAAAGCCACCTTGAGTGTGGAAGAATACTTTTCATGGAGATCCAGTCAAGATTGACCAAATCCATCAACGTTGTTATGGAGGAGTGGTATTGATGATGGGACAACACAGTTTTGGAGGGAGATTCATTGCATGAAGTTGGAAACCCTAATGAGTGGGACAAAAGGTGAGAAGGTTCACATTGTTTATAAGGAGGAGGATGGCAGCCATATGGGGATAGCTTATGATTATGATTTTCTGAGTATATGGTCTATTTAGACATACTTCTTTCTCTGGTTGTTTAGTTGATATAGAGTGTTGTTTAGCACAAGGTCTTCCTGTTTAGGAATTCCTTCTCTTTCATTGAGGAGTCTTGCACCATATTGTCCACTATCTAGTTTGAGGCCAAGCTTCATCTTCCTTTGATAGTGTAGATCCTATGGAGGTTTTTTCTGTTTCAGTAAGATGTAGCAAGTGGAGATTAGATCTTTAGATCTAGTCCATTTCAGTGCTTTTTTTCAGGGGAGGAGTGTTCTCATCCATTGGAAGGACAATATTGAAGCTATTGAGCTTCATTTTCATATCTTGGTTGTAGGCCAATAGTATTTTGTCACCTACAACGCAGAATAAGTCCAGATCTACGTAATTTCTGAAGGAGTTGTTGTAGGGTGATTCAGTGCACCATTTGGATAGCCGATATTCTGAGTGTTGGGGAACTGCCCTTAACTTTGAAGATCTGCTGGACGAGATCATTTAATTTTTTATATCATATCAAATCCACCTTCCAAGTCTGAATATTTCCATGGATCTGCAGTATTAGAACTTAGATCTACACTTTGTACATGGTTTTTTGCTGCAAACCCCAAGGGGGATTGATAAAAGAGCTTGTATAGTGTATGGATCTGCTATAGATCTAACTTTTTGTCCACATACTTGCTCTAGATATGATGTACGAGCTATTTCTATTGCAGAGGGAATAAATTAATGCTGTCATGGTATTCCAGCTTTCACATATAGTTGCAGTCCCTATTTTTGCATGGTTTTGAGCTATTTATGGCGTGGGAGGCATATTTAACTATGTAATAGTGATTTTTTTCTTATTTCCTTTCATATCTAGTTACTATAATATTATATCTAATGGATCCATGAGCTGCATTTAAATTTTATTGCATACATTTATGAAAAATGAGTTATTTTGGCATGTATTGTTGAGTTTTCCCACTTGGGAATATTACAAATTTCAAATGTAAAACCCACTTTTCTAATGTTTTCAAGCCTTTTAACTTTACACTAATATTTCCTTGACCCTTTTTCTGTAGGTGAACAGATGATGAAGATGGTATTTTGCTGCTTCATTTTTTTATTTCAACTCAACCATTGGCCTCTTCTTACTGATCATTAGGCATGATAAAATCACCCTTTGACAAGCATTATGAAATTCAAAATCATGTTTATTACCTTCTTTTACCACTTCTATTTTTTAGGTGTCTAAATTTATAATTTGAAACTTGTCCACTGATACTTTTCACCTCCTTGTTCTGCAGATGTTGTTTGAGTGACAAGGCTTACTTTCTCTGGGTGGTCTATGTCCTTAAACATTTTCACTTTACTAGGTGTTATGAGACCCTGAAGTGACTTTCCCCCTCTGATATTTCAAAATGCTAAATTCACTTTGACAAACTTAGACCTTTATGTAGTGGAAGTACCTTCAAAACATTTTATATTTACCTTGGAGCTTATACCATGTTTTTCTACCTTTTAACCAATGAGTGTAAATGACTGAAATGAGAGCTTGAACCTCCTTTATGTGTTTTGCTGCATTGGATCCCTATTTCGCATGCTGTTGATCCAATCAGGCTTAGAAACCTTGATTTATCCTCTTGACTCAGTGCGCCCTTCTTTTATTTAGAAAATCATCAGTTACTTTATCAATTTCCTTTGCTGATTTACCTCATGACATTCCTACAGAAATTTCAAGCATATTTACTTTTTGCAAAACTTGAAATTGACAAAGTAGCCTTCTTTGGAGATCTTCTACTCTTTCTTGGGAAATCATGTGTTGCTCTTATTTTTCATTTGAACCAGGTCTTAGCATAAGAATAACATAGCTTAAAAATACCAATGAAGACCCTATAACCTAGGAAACCCTAATGATCTAATGGGAGGGTTTTAACTTGGTCTTCTGACTGAAATTAGGCTTTAGATCTTAATAGTGTAAAAACAAAGTTTTTTCACAAATTGGTGTATTTGAATATATAGAAATTGATGTACCTGATTTATCTAAAGGGCTTATAAAGGTAGTCTTGAGACCATAAAGGTTTGAGGAACCTAATGAAAATGGGAAAGAATAGGCTGATTGTTAACCCTAGATGAAAGTGAAAAAGTGGGGTAAAGGAAAAAAAGAGTACTGGAGTGATAGGTGGGAAAAAAAAACTAGATGAGTGGCATAAGCCCATGAGGGGCCATTTAGGAATGGAAGGTTAGTCATGGACTGGTAAATAGTAGAATAATGAAAAATGTGTGACAAGGATAATGAAGGCAATGAGATTTCTAAAACTCACAATATTCAGGAATCTTGTCTTTAGAAATCTAGGACTGATATTTAGTCATCTTCAGATAGTAAAAATTACTGATGACTAACAAAGTACTAAGATAAGTCATCCATCATGGAGCAAGTTTCAACAAAATTATCCTACGCAAAGTAGAAACAAAAAACTAGTAGAGATGGAGAAAATATCGAGGAGTATAAGAAAGAACTATTGTGGTGTTTAGGATGTAATGGAAAACATATTCTTAAGGGTTTTCCTCACCAACAAAACTATACTCTAAAACTTTGATTTCTCTAAGGACATAAAGGAACCCTCTCCCTCTATAGATCCCTTTATTCTTTTTTTATTTACTAAATGATATAAAATGAATTTATTTCATATAATGTGTTCTTCATTGTCATTTTGGATGCGAGTTTTCAATTTCAATAATGATATGCCACATTAAACTTGACGACCATTCAATTTCAACGATTATGAAAAAATATACAATTATACGATATTATAAATTTAATTTTATAGTTACAAATATAAGAAGAATTATGTTTATCTAAATCATAAGTTAAGTATTACTATCATAGCAATATAAATTAAATGGTTGATAGACATCGATAGACATCAAAAAACTTGAATCATGATACATCTCATATTACCAATACCAATCATAAAAGTTAACTAAATTATAACTTTATTTTAAATTATTATTATAAAATTAAAGAAAGAATTAATATATGAGTGGAACACATACATACATAAAATAAAATATAACAAGGTTTTTACTATGAAAATTCATCCTCAATTTATCATAAAGATTCTAAAAGATATGTTATGATACCATGGCTTATTAATATCATATGTCAAAAAACTGATAACTCATATTCATATGGCACATGTTTATATAAAATTTGTAATTAGGTAATTTGATTGAAAAAATAGAAAATGTATAATTACTTTTGAAATAAATTTTAGTATTTAATTTATAACTATTACTGAAAATATTTTAATATATTTTGTGAAAATTAATTTTTTTTTTATCCATTTAATCCTAATTGATAATTAAATTAAATTTCTGAAAATCTTATTTTGAAAATAACGATTTTTAAAATAAACCTACCTGTAAATACAATCACCACCATTGATAACAGAGAGAAACTTATTGTACACATTTTGAGGCTGATAGGCCTTCCTTTTGAATCAACTCACTTTACCACTTCGTCTACCATTTTGTTGTGTTGGTGACATCTGTCCTGAACTGGGTGATGGTGACATTTGTCTTGAATGCGATAAATAATCCCACAAAATTGAAAATCAAATGAATTCACATTGTGAGGTTGTAACTGTCATGTGTCCAACGAAAACTACGACAACAAAAACTAAGGCATGTGCTTTTAATTCTTGGTGGCCCCACCATCAAGACGTAATTGCATTGAGATTACCTTTGATGAACACAACGCACCAATGATTTCTGTCCTCCTCCCACCAATGTCGATAATATATTTTCCATCCATAAGCTCCAACATTTGTTGCTTATTTGCAGGCCAAAGCTTGCAGGCTGGTTACGTAAGATGGAAATGAACAACACAGATGGAAATGCACAACGCAAGGAACTAAGAAGAAGGAGTGATAGTTGGTTGAATAAAATATTTGTTGATAGTGAACCTATAAACATCATTTTGCAGGGACCATGAGCCAGAGCAACAGTGCACGCCGTTTTGGAGGGACCCTGAGCCAGCGCATAGAGCAACCTGATGTGAAGCCTAGTGAATTGAGTTTCCACGCTGCATTAGACAACAGCTCATGGGAATTCGAATAATGCATAATAGAAGACTGGAGCACTTATATAGCTAAAGACAAGGGAAGAAATCGTCCAAATCGTCTACAATATTAGGACTAAAAGAGACATTGCCGACATATTTAGACCTTGCCTTAACTCGCTAGGACATTATAACAGGTGTAAGCTTTGTTCTAGGAGGTTCTAGGTATGAAAATATCATAGAATAGTTTGATGTATGTTTTAATTATCACCCTAATTTTCCTTTTTCGATAACTTGGTGTATTTATATGGAAACTTCAAACTATTTTCATTGGCAACAATCATCCAGGTTGGGATTTCATTCATTGTCAGGTCCCTATATTACTATTTTTGTCCCTTATTTTTATTATTGTAGCCCCATTATTGTTATTATTGTACCCTTCTAACCCCAATATTGTTATTATTGTGCCCTTACATTATTATTGTTAGATTGGCTAGGATTATATTGTGGCCCCATAGACTCCTATATATAAAAGGAGGTTTTTAAATTCGTACCATCCAAGAATTTTTCATTTATGTAATGTATCGGAGGTTTCCCCCTCGAAGTGGATGATTTCTAAGCTGTTGATCTCTCTTTTCTTCTATTTTTGGACCTTGTTTCATAGCATTTGGTGTCAGAGATTCAGATTCTAGAGTTTCGCTGCTCCAAATAGGTCATCGTGTAATTTTTTCTATAACGTTTTTTCTATGAAGGGTCAGAAGACGAATTGTTTACATCACGAAGCCAAAATCCTAAGGAATGTCATAAAAAAATTTCAGATCTTGGTTCGCAATATTTTCGGAGATATGATCTGTGGAAGTTAAGGATTTTTGCAAGCTCCTAAATTTAACCTAAACAGTTCATCACGAAATTTTCACTATAACTTGTTTTCTACGAGGGTTTAGAAGCTGAAATTTTTAAAAAGCGAAGCTGAAATCCTGAGGAACATAGTGGGAATATTTCAGAGCTTGATTCAAAATATTTTCGGAGGTAGGATTTGTGGAAGTTAGGGATTTTTAAGGCTCCTGAATTTCATCTCAAAGAGGTGACTGCGGGAAAATTTTCATAACACTTTCTCTGAGCATCGGATAGGAATTCTGCAAAAAATGGCTGCAAGTACACGGATTTTAGTTTATTGTATATCAATTTCATATCTGAAGGAGGAAATAGTGACACGTGGCACATCGTACAAGTTTGCTCTACTGAACCAGTCCATAATTAGGTCATTGTGGGAGATTGGCAACAACTTTTCCTTGAAGAATCCAAATCAGGTCAGACCTGTGGCATTTGAAAGAAGCTTTGGAGGGATACTATAGGGCCAAATTCTATATATTTAAGATCTTAAATCACATATATAATTTAGTTTCAATATCGAGATACTCAAAAGAAAGAAAAAGGTGTGTATTTGTTTTTTTCGAATTGCATAAGTCTTGTGTGAATAAACAATTTGAATTGATTCCAAGGGCATATTGTAGAATAGATATCAATATTGGGTTCTAAAATGCCTCCTAAAAAGAAATCAACACCCATTAAGCCTTAAAAATGCTCTACTATGACTCATGAAGATGAAGAATGGCAACATGACATATAGAAATTACAAGAGCAAGTGCACCAAATTTTGCTCTCTCAAAGAGCAAGAAAAAATGAAATGGAAGTTTTGAAGAAAGACGTGGAATGTAAGATGGATGGTTTGAAGAAAGGAATGAGATCGAAGATGGATGGCATGGAAGTGAAGATGGATGGCATGGAAGATGGCATGGAAGCTAATATGGATGACATGTAAACTAAGATCGATGAAAAAATGGAAAACAACATGGAAAACATGAAGAATGATATAAAAGCAGACATGGAAGGTTTGAAAAAGTTGATACAATAAATGTTTCCTAATGGCGAAAATATAGTAGAAGAAACTCATGATGAGAACAAAATAAATGTTTATTGTGATTTCATAACGATAATGTTGGATGGAAGAACCACCATGTTCCAAACATGGATATGAGGAATTTTGATGGCAAGTATCCCGTAACATCGATACTACAGATGGAGCAATATTTTGATCTCAATAATGTGAAAAACACACAAATGGTACGCATTGCAACTTTACATTTGTATGGTATTGATGTATTTTCTCCCATAAAAAAATTGTCACTTTGTCAATTTTTATAGAGGAATTAATAGTAAATTATGAGGTTACAAAAAGCAACACCTTCTTTAGCCAATTGATAAATCTCAAACAAAAGGGTTCAATGGTGGAGCCCATTGAGGACTTCCAAAAATTGAGTATAAAGGTAAATGATATTCCAGATGAACACAGGATTGATGTCTTCATAGGGACTTTAAAGGATAACATCCAACATGAAGTTCACGTTTGGGAACCTGATTCATTGGAAAAGGCATTCAGGTTGGCAAAAATAAAATTGAACGTAAAATTATGACGAAAAGGAAGCCTACCAGTCACATATATAAAGATGGAAGTGTTTCTACTCCTAGACTTCCACAACCTACAAGGTTGACACCAAAACCATTGGAAGAAAAAAGAGAAAAAGGGCTTTTCTATAGTTGTGATAGAAAATACACTAAAGGTCATAAGTGTGCTGAGAAGAAATTATTTTACATAGATTGTGAAGAGGAAGAAGAAAATGAACAAGAATTTTTAAAGGAAGAGGCTATACACTAGAAATCAACCCTAGAAGATGAAGAAATGAGTCTGACCATATCGTGTAATGCATTGGCAGGAATTACCACTCCTCAAACTCTAAGATCGAAGGACATATCAATAAGAAAAAGGTGATAGTGTTGGTTGATTCAGGTAGTAACCATAATTTTATTCATTGTCAAGTAGCCAAGGAATTGAATTGTTTCCTATACCCAACACCATAATGTCAAGTGATGGTTGCAAATGGAGAAACTATAAATTAATCTAGAAAATGCCATAATATCAAGCTAACCATGGGGGATTATGTATTGAATAGTCCAATGCTTTCCATTCCAATGGGAGGTGCTAATGTTGTACTAGGAGTACAATGGTTAAAATATTTGGGGACGGTAGCTTTTAATTTTCAAGAACTTTTCTTGAAATTGTTTTCACAAGGAAAGGAATTCAAATTACAGGGTATCGCAGGGAAGACAAGAAAGATAATAAGCTATAATGTCATGACAAAACTTATGAAGAAAGAACAATGAGGTGTAATTGCACAATTATGCTCAGTAGAAGTTCCAACATCAAAATCATCAATTTTTGTAGATCTCCAAAAAGTCTTGGACAATCATTCCAAGGTGTTTGAAACTCCCAAAGGACTCCCACCTATTCTTGATCGTGATCATGCTATTCATTTGATTTCAGGAACTGTTCCTCCAAACATTATGCCTCGTAGATATCCTTATCTCCAAAAGAGCGAAATTGAACGTATGATTGCAGAAATGTTAGAGGATGGTATAGTTCAACCTAGTCAAAGTTATTTCTCTGCTCTAGTAGTATTGGTTCACAAGAACGATGGATCATGGCGCATGTCTCAGGATTATAGGGAGCTCAATGAGCTCACTATTAAAGATAAATTTCTCATTCCTGTGATTGATGAATCATTGGATGAATTACATGGATAAATTTATTTTACCAAGTTGGATCTTCAGTCGGGATATCATCAAATTAGAATGAAGACTGAAGATATTCTGAAAACAACATTTTGAACTCATGAGGGTCATTATGAATTTTTGGTCATGCCTTTTGGCCTTAACAATGCACCTTCTACATTTCAAGGGTTGATGAATTCCATTTTCAAACCCTTACTTAGAAAATTTGTGCTAGTATTTTTTGATGATATACTAATCTACAACAGGTCTTGGAAGGATCATGTTCAACATGTTGACAGGGTTCTCAAACTATTTCAGGAGAAACAATTATATGCAAAAACATCCAAATGTTTCTTTGGAGTACAAGAGGTGGAATATCTGGATCATATTGTATCTCACGAGGGTGTTAAGGTAGACCCTAACAAAATTAAATCCATTAAGGAATGGAAAGTCCCCTCAACCATAAAGAAGTTGCGAGGATTTCTCAGGTTAAGAGGGTATTATCGCAAGTTTGTTAAGAACTATTGGAGAATAGCAGAACCTCTAACAACATTATTGAGTAAAGATGCATTTTCATGGACTCTTGAAGCAACTAAGGCCTTTGAACATATTCAAGAGGAAATGTGCCTAGCACCAGTCTTAGCTACGCTAGACTTCACAAAAACCTTTATTGTGGAATGTGATGCCTCAGGAAATGGATTTGGTGTTTTTTTAATGCAAGAAAGAAGACCCATTTCTTTTGAAATTCGTCCAATCAAAGGAATGTATTTACAAAAAGCTATTTATGAGAAGGAAATGTTAGAAATACTACATTCACTAAATAAATGTTGACCTTACCTAATGGGAAGACACTTCAAGGTAAAAAATAATCATGATAGTCTTAAACACTTTTCTGAACAAAGACTATCTTCATAAGAGTAGACAAAATGGGTCACAAAGATGTTGGGTTATGACTTTCAAATAATCTACAAAAAAGGGAAGATAAATGTTGTTGTAGATGCACTCTCAAGAAATAATGAAGAGGTGTAGGCATTGCTTTGTTCCATTTCTATTATCCAACTAGATTGGATAACCGAAGCAAGGGATGGATGGAAGAAGAACGAAGAAGTGTGGACACTCATTCAAAAGTTGCAGCAAGATCCTAGTACATCTGATACATTTAGTTGGAAAAATGATTCCCTATGGTACTAAGATCGCTTATATATTTTTAAGAACTCCAAACTAAAAAAAATAAAAAATTTGGAATTGCACACTTCTCCTTTAGGAGGACACTCGGGATTTTTAAAAACTTACCACAGGGTGAAGAAAGAAATTTTTTGGGATGGCCTTAAATCTGATATTAAAAAGTTTGTGGTGGAATGTTTGGTTTGCAAGAAAAATAAATTTGAGACAATTAAGACCTCGGGTCTTCTACAACCTTTATCCATTCCAAGTCAACGTTGGGAGGATATTTCAATGGATTTTATCACAAGTTTACCTAAGTTCGAAGGAAAGAGTGTCATCATGGTGGTGGTTGATATACTTACCAAGTATGCACACTTTTGTGCATTATCTCATCCATTTAAAGAAAGTACAATTTCCACTACATTTATGGACACAATTCAAAAGCTAAATGTAAACCCAAAGCTTATTGTGAGCGACAGAGATCGCATTCTTACTGGAAATTTTTGGACGTAGTTATTTTCTTGTTTGGGTACTCAACTAGCTCATAGCTAATATTATCATCCTCAATCCGATGGTCAAACTGAGATAGTGAATAAATTTTTGGAAGGATATATTTTTTGTTTTGTATCTGATAAACAAACATAATGGTTCAAGTCGTTACCTCTCTTTGAATGGTGATATAACACTTCCTTCCATACTGCAGCAAAAATGACCCATTTATGGCACTTTATGGATATCATCCACCGTCCATCACATCATCTTTAAGAGAAAATTATAAGGTTCAAGCAGTGGAAGATCACATTGAGCATCAACAAGAAGTTCTCCAACTCTTAAAGGATATCCTAAATTTGGCTCAAAATCGAATGAAACAACAGGCAGATCAACATCGCAACGAGAGAAGTTTTGATGTAGGATACTGGGTCTTTTATAGCTACAACCATACAAACAAATGTCCCTCAAGCAAAATAATAAGGATAATAAATTATCGTCAAAGTACTATGTACTATGGTCCTTACAAAGTGTTGCAAAATAATGGTACTATGGCATACAAATTGGAGCTTCCTGCTTCTTTGCGAGGGCATACAATTTTCCATGTTTCCTGCTTAAAGAAGGTTATAGGTGAAAATATTCTAGTTCAAGCAATATTGCCAGAACTTGATGAGGAAGGAAAAATTATATTGGAACCTGAAGCAGAACCAAAACAAGAACTTGACAGCTACGAAATCGATCAATTTTAGAGTATCTCATCAAGTGGAAGAACTTACCCACTGAAGATTCTACATGGGAGGATGAGAATTTTATACAAAAGCACCTAGAGCTACTCATGCATTGAGGACAACACTTTTTTGAAGGAGAGGGGCATGTTAGGTCCCTATATTACTATTTTAGTCCCTTATTGTTATTAGTGTAGCCCCCTTATTGCTATTGTTGTACCCCTGTAACCCCAATATTGTTATTATTGTGCCCTTACATTATTATTATTAGGTCGGCTAGGATTATATTGTGGCCCCATGGACTCCTATATATAGAAGGAGGTGTTGTCATTTGTATCATCCAAGAATTGTTCATTTATGTAATGTATTGGAGGTTTCCCCCTCGAAGTGGTTGATTTCTAAGCCATTGATCTCTTTTTTCTTCTATTTTTGAAGCTATTTCATAACATTCATTGTTGGTGGTTCAATTCATGATGGCTGCCCAAGAGTTGAGGCCCTGGAAAATTGGGCAATGTTGCATTTTCCAGGTCAACCACTTACCAATATGCAAAATTGAAAGTTTTAGTTTTCCTATTAGAAAGTTTTATTTTTCACAAAATACAGTTTGTATTGACTGTCTGTTTTGGATTCATGGATTTTTTTTGGCTTTGGCTGCAGGTTCTTTTACCATGCAGTTTCCTCCACATCCTCCACATCTGAGTTCTTCAAATGTTTACTTTAAAGAATGACCCTTGCTTCTTCTCTAAAATAAATCAAGGCTATCTGTTGACTGATCTTTTTTATGTACCTAGAGCGTGAATAATACTAAAGAACTCAATAATACTGAAGAACTCAAGAAAATTTACGGCTTAATATTTGATTAATTTCTGCAATATCAAGTTCAAAGTGAGGACATTGAATGACCCTCTTTTCATAGGAAATTTTTTGATTTCAGGAAACCTTGAAGTCATGTGGATCTCAAATATCTTCTTTTGGTAGGGAAAATCAAGCTAATGAATTTATTGAATGTGTCTAACCTGAACCATCAGAGTGAATTCCTAATGTTTAAACTTGACTTATTTTTCAATGAATGAGCTGCTAGTGTAATATTCCCAATTATCCCAAGCTAATGGGAATATTCAATTTTGTTTTATTTTTTTGTTTCATGAATAAAAATGTAAAGGAGGATCATAATACTCCTAAAACAACAAATAAAGCAATGTCACACATGAACAAGGCTAAATCTGGGCTACTTAAAAGAGCACCCTTAGGTGTGGAAGGGGCCAAATATTTTGACTGGGTCAACCATGACCAAATCAATAGTGTTGTCTTGGAGGAGTGGTCATCAATGAGGCACAACGCACTTTTAGTTGGAGGTGGCTCATGTGAAAGGAGCTATTTCATTGAGATGGTTTAGGGTTTTGCAAGTTCTCAAACTTATAAAAGGAAGAGGAGGATAGCATGAGAGGGTTGTTGATGATTATGTTATTTCTGAATATTTTGTCTCTTTATACATTTCTTATTCTCCTTCTTGTTTAGTAGAGAATAGTGTTGTTTAGCACTGGGTGTTCCTGATCGAGAATCCCACCTCTTTCCTTGAGAGGCCTCTTAGAAGAGTTTGCATTTCTTTTCCACTATCATGCATTTGGCCAAGCTGTTCTTCCAACTACAATGTAGATACTATTGAGGGTTTGGTTTTATTTGTAAGCTACAGTAGTGGAGGCTAGATCTACTCAGATCTAGGCCAATCTAGTGCCTCTTTTCAGTGGGGAAGGCTTCTATCCCATTGGCAAGAGAGTATTGGATGATTGGAGCTACATTTTGAGATCTTGGCTTAAGGCCAAACATGTTCTAGATCCTACAACGCAATTTTCCTTCCAGGACTGTGTTATTTGTAAGGGTATTGTTGAAGGGTCTTTTGGCACACTTTTTGAAGGATTGATTTTCATGTGTTGGGGATATTCCCTTCACATTTTATATCCATTAGTTGGGATCATCATATTGTATATTTCATATCAGATCTATATGTCCAGTAATTTCTGAATATTTCTGCAAATTAGTAGCATTAGATCTTAGATCTACTCCTTCTAGTTCATGTTTTGCTGAAAATCCCAAGGGGGAATTGAAGAGGAGCCTATCTAGTGTGCGGATCTGGTATAGATCTAACTTTTTTTACACACATCTGCTCTAGATATAAAGTGTAATTTATAGTATTTGCAACTAATAAAAATAACATTATCAAGCTATTTCAGTCTTAATACATGGTTGCAGCACCTCATTTTGAGGGTTTTCTTCTATAAAAGTCTTCTATGTCCTTTTATACATCTCATGGGTTGTCTTATTCACATATTTTGCTGATGTATATGTAAATATTGAGCCTCCATATTGGCCTCCTGCTCTTACTTAGCTGATCTACATTATTTCTCTGCATTATTGTTTAATATTGCTGCATTTTCCCCATTTGGGAATATTACAATGGTATCATAACAATCATCTTGGCACGGCCTGTAAGAAGCCAATATGTCTTCAGAATAAGAGGAACCTCTTACTTACAGAGAGAAGAGGTATCTAAAAATAAGACATAAGAAGTTTGATTACAGAAATGATGACAAAGACAAGGGTAAATCCCTTGAATCTGGAAGTGATGAAGTAGGAAAGGACTTTGCAAAGATCCTTTTGAGAGCCATGCAAGATCTTGCTAGAGAGATCAAAGAGGTGAGAAGGGAAAAAATAAAATAATCTCGTAAGATATTTCATCTTGGAGAAAGCTATGGCATGTCTCACCACTAGAATGATCAACCAGTGCACCAACCACAAGTTTCCCAACGCTCTACAATGCCTACCTTTTTGGCTGTGGGTAATGAAGGGTTTCAAGAGCAACCATCCCTTGAAGAATACTTTGAAGAATATGAGTCTCAAAATCATAGATTCAAATATCTCTTGAGTTTTCAATATTTTTTTCACCTCAATGACAAAAGAAGGCCAAGGCATCAACATAGAGATGGTGGATTCACTCAAAATCATGATCGAGATCACTCTATGGGAAGATTATTCCTACCCAATTTTGATGGGTACTCCAAGTGTTCTGCCAAAGCATGGGTAGAAAAACTTTACATCTACTTTTAGTTGAATAAGGTTCTAGAGATGGAAGCTATCAAGATTGCAGCACTACACTTTGAAGGTGAAGCACATGACTGGTGGTTCCATGGCCTGTCTACAATGGGGCATGCCAATGTGACTGCTTATTATGAGTTTACTAGAATGGTGGTGGAAATATTTGACATAAAATATCCAGAGGCACCATTCATGAGCCTTGCAAATTTGAAGCAATTAGGTAATACAGAGTCTCATATTTCTGGATTTTTGAGATTATCTGTTATGGTTCCTGATTTGTTTGTAGAAAGAAGGGTGTACATGTTCATCGATGGTCTAGATGAACCTCTTCATGGGTTGGTAAAGTCTCCCAAGCCCACAACCTTGCATGATGCCATTGAGAGGGCTAGAGACCTTCAATATTCCTTTCCAAAAGCAAAGGAAAAATTTCAGCACAAGCCCTGTTTTCTTTCTAAAGGAAAGGAAGATAAAGCTGCTCCTTGCAAGGAGAGCTCATTCAAGAAGCCTCTTGATATTGAAGTCCGGAGAGATATAAGTAAGAAGAAGCTATGCTTCACTTGCCAATAACCATGGGCTCTTGGACATAGATGTGTTGCTGGAAAAGCACATTACATAGAGGTATTCTCAGATGTTGAGGAGGAAGAAGATGATGAACCAAGGAGAGGTCACAGCACTGACACTATTAAAGGAGTTCCAACACCATTCGGAGATGGGAATGGAAACTTTTCTCCTATTGGAGGAACTCTTGCATCCTTGAGAGGAGTACCTAAGTACTTGAACTTAAGATTTCAAGGTTAAATCATGATTCAGAGGGTCTTTGTATTGATTGATAGTGGAGCCACCCACAATTTCATTCATTCCCATCTTATGCAAAGGAGGGCAATACCCGCTAAGACTTTCGAGGGATTCTCTGTTTTGGTTCGAGGAGATAGAACAATGCAATGCATGCATTATGTCCCATCACTTTCAGTCACCATGGGAACTTACACCTTGGTTGATCACTTCTTTGTGATTGACATACCGAACACCAATGTGATTTTGGGTGTTCAATGGTTGATTACATTGGGAAAAGTCACCACTGATTAGGAGGCTTTACAAATGGAATGGGTAGACAAGAAGAGTGGTGAATCTCAAATGATCAAAGGCATGCATACATACCCCTCAAATAACACTTCCACACAGAAAATTGAGATGGATTTGCGCAGTGGAAGCAAGGACCTTATTGTTCCATCTATTATGTTGATGAGATTTTTGCATGGGACACTCTTATCTAGTGGAAAAGCACTTGGGAGGCCACCTGATTCAGATTTTGTGGGGAATTCCTCACAACATGCTACTCCAAGCTTAGATCCAAGAGGGATTGGAGCACTAGAAGACAAATCTATAGCACTGGGAGTCTTGGGTAAGCTCAATAAAGAGGGATATCTTCTACCCTTATCATCATCACCCACTCTCATTTCTGGTTCTGCGCTGTGGTAGGAGAAGAATGGAAGGTATGGCCTTCCAACACACATATTTGGCATGGGAGATGTCAAAGAGAATATCAACAACATGACAGAAATTTCTGTTGATACACCATCAGCGCTGTCATTATTGAGTAGTTTAGATCTATATTGGAAATCCCAACTGTTGGTGGATTATTCCAAAGATCTTCACACTTGTATGATACTTGATGACCAGCTACATGAAGAGGTATATTTAGTCCAAGGAGGAGGCATCTATCATCATGGTAGGATCTTCTTGTCTAGAGCCTCCAATCTCAAGAAGAAGTTTCTACAAAGAGCTTACAAAGAGTTATGTTTTAGCCATATGTATTCCATGAGAATCTACAACATCATCATGAGGAGCTTTGATTGGGAAGGCTTGAAAGAAGAACTATATCAGCATTTTCAAGAATGCATGTACTATGTGGAGTTGGGGTAGCAACATGACTCTATAAATGATTTATTCCAACCATCTCTTCCTTCTTTGGAAAGAGGAGAAAGATCCATGCACCACTCCATTTGTATGAGTATTGTTGGTGAAGAATCTAATCATGTAAAGCATGTTTTATTTTCTTATTGTACATATTCTTTCACCATGTCTATGGAGGCCATGAATCCAAGGAGGAGTAATATATCATATAAATCTCATGGAAAACTTTGGCCCACACAAATTTCTGAATTTGGCCACTCTCTTGATGAACAAAGGGAGACTTTCCATCATGATGGGTGATTTCCAAAGGCACCAAACGTATCTCACACTTTAAACCATAGTGAGATAACACGGGCAGAAGGTAAGTGGTGGAGAAACCACTTACCACACCTTGATCTAATGCAGGCAGGAGATGCACTGCGCTGGTACCATATGTGGGACTATGACCCACCTCAACATGCCCAAATTTTTGTTTGTATGTATGTAGTTTTACTTCCATACATGGATGATGTAATTGTACTTTTTATGGGAATGTATGGAGGGAGGATGGGAGGCATGTATGTACCACATGGGGTGGAGAATATCTATGTATCATATGCTACATGTCTTAGGGAGAGCATTGGTTCAACCATGTTTGTTTCGTTTGAGTTATTGACTCCTTGTGGGATGGACTATGTACATTTCATGATGAATTTGGAGGAAAAATTCATGGAGGGATGGATTGGTGAACACTTAGCTTATGGAGGAAGCTCATTCATGATGGTGTCACCAATGGAGGAGGAGAAGAGTTGCAACACTCACCTTATCAGTTGCTTGAGGACAAGCAACATTTTGGAGGGGAGGACTGTAATATTCCCAATTATCCCAAGCTAATGGGAATATTAAATTTTGTTTCATTTTTCTGTTTCATGAATAAAAATATAAAGGAGGATCATAAAATTCCTAAAACAACAAATAAATCACTGCCACATGTGAACAAGGCTAAATCCGGGCTACTTAAAAGAGCACCCTTAGGTGTGGAAGGGGTTGAATATTTTGATTGGGTCAACCATGACCAAATCAACAAAGTTGTCTTGGAGGAGTGGCCATCAATGAGGCACAACATAGTTTTAGTTGGAGCTGGCTCATGTGAAAGGAGCTATTTCATTGAGATGGTTTAGGGTTTTGCAAGATCTCAAAATTATAAAAGGAAGAGGAGGACATCATGAGAAGGTTGTTGATGATTATGTTATTTCTTAAGATTTTGTCTATTTAGACATTTCTTATTCTCCTTGTTGTTTAGCAGAGAATAGTGTTGTTTAGCACTGGGTGTTCCTGATCGAGAATCCCACCTCTTTCCTTGAGAGGCCTCTTGGAAGAGTTTGAATTTCTTGTCCACTATTAGGCATTTGGCCAAGCTCTTCTTCCAACTACAACACAGATCATGTTGAGGGTTTGGTTGTCTTTGTAAGCTGCAACAAGTGGAGGCTAGATCTACTCAGATCTAGGCCAATCTAGTGCCTCTTTTCAGTGGGGAAGGCTTCTATCACATTGGCAAGAGAGTATTGGATGATTGGAGCTACATTTTCAGATCTTGGCTTAAAGCCAAACATGTTCTAAAGCCTAAAACACAATTTTCCTTCCAAGACTGTGTTATTTGTAAGGATATTGTTGTAGGGTCTTTTGGCACACTTTTTGGAGGATTGAATTTCATGTGTTGGGGATCTACCCTTCACATTTGAGATCCATTGGCTGGGATCATCATATTGTATATTTTAGATCAGATCTGTATGTCCAGGAATTTGTGAATATTTCTACATATCTGCAGCATTAGATCTCAGATCTACTCCTTGTACTTCATGTTTTGCTGAAAACCCCAAGGAGGAATTGAAGAGGAGCCTATCTAGTGTACAGATCTGGTATAGATCTAAATTTTGTACACAGATCTGCTCTAGATTTGAAGTGTAATCTATAGCAGTTACAGCTAATAAAAATAACGCTGTCAAGCTATTTCAGTCTTAATACATGGTTGCAACACCTCATTTTGAGGTTTTTCTTCTATAAAATTCTTCTATGTCCTGTTATACATCTCATGGGTTGTCTTATTCACATATTTTGCTGATGTATATGTAAATATCGAGCCTCCATATTGGCCTCCTACTCTTACTTAGCTGATCTGTGTTATTTCTGTGCATTATTGTTTAATATTGCTACATTTTCCCTATTTGGGAATCTTACAGCTGGATTTTGTTCTATGTAAGTTTCCAAATTGATAAATTATTTAGTTTTTGTGGAATAAATGTTATTTTCTACCTGTTACTTATTATTGTCATTTATTTATTTATTTATTAATTATTTTTTTTTTTTTTTTTTTTTTATTTATTATTTTTTTTTTTTTTTTTTTTTTTTTTTTGGTATAATATGTTTTGAAATGGAGGGATTTGAATTAAGAGAAAGTTGTCATCTGTACATACATGAGGACTTGATTTTCACTTCCTGCAACGTCAAATGCAGTTGATGTTGGATCTGCAGAGATGCATGAGATGCTCACACCTTCAAAATCCTTCAATGTAAATATTTTTCTTCCATTCATCACTTCCCAAGTATAAATGTGGCCATGGGATGTTCCTATTACTCCATTATGAGATGCCACAGAAGCCCTTGAATTTACACTATCTCCCAACTGAAGAACTTTATTTTCCAGAAATGCAAGCCTCCATGATCCTTTTCTCTTTAGCTCATTACAATTTTCATCTTGATTTATCTGAATTTTATCTATATTCGGTGGTGCAACAAGTACCAGAAGACAAACAACTATATAATATTCATTGGAATCCAAATGTGAACATGCATGATTACTACTCAACCTTGACTCTAGATGTTCTCTTTCCACAGTGTTTTTTAAAGTATTATCTTTAAAGTCATGTCTATTGTAAACTTCATCTGGAAGTTTACAATCTGAAATTCCTACACATCTTGCCACACACACATTGACTGAAAACTCCTAAAACAATAGATGGGAAGATGTTTTAATCCACACTGAAAAATGTTGAAAGCATAATGCGCCTAGAAAATTTCCAGATAGCATAGTATCCATTACAATTGTGTCCAATAACAAGATGTGAAAGATGAGTAACAACCAGAAATTGCCATATGTGCATTGTTGTACAACCATTAGTTGGTAAAATTAATTCCTCCACACGCATGCTCCATCTCGAGTCCATCCTCCACCCAGATATCCATCCATTTTCTCTAGCTACAATGATATAGTGTGGTGCAAAAACCAATATATAGTACATACTCTCCATAGAAGACAAATGTGCTAACACTGAATTGTGACCATTTTTCACTGAAACCAATTTAACACCATGCCCTTCACATTGACCTAGTGAAATACATTTTGAGCGTGGATAATTTACTCTTGATTCTCTTAGATCTTGAATTCTGATGCATTCAAGTAGAACAATATTATGCCCATCTAGTGTGAACTATGTTCCATATTTCTCAAATGCAGACTCTGTCTCCAAGCAAGCTTCTTCATTTGGTAGAATAACTCTTCTGTAACCAAGCAGACAGAAAATAGTTGGATGAGTCCTCTACAATAACCACCTTGTAAATAAAAATAATTCTTTCCCTCTTTTGTAGAAGACCAAAAAGAACACAGAGATGGACATTTTTACCCTGAACACCCAAACAACACGAAAAGAACCGGAATAGGATGCTCATAACAACTTGTTGGCTTGAGGGGTCCTGACCTAGGTTCGGTGTGCCAAGTTTGCCAACAAACCCCTATACTACTGGCCCTTTCGGTAGTGACCCAATTGCGCAGGTCAAATTTGCACCCGAAGTAGTATGGGTGGGTGCTGGAACTAGGTTTCTGCACCCTGAGAAAGGATGGGTAAGGAAAGCAGAGCAGCGCTAGGTCCTGTAACCCCAGATTACCTTGTTCTGAGTAGGGTTAATTAGGTCTATGTTTTCATCCATGTGCGCTAGATATATATTTATATGATTTTATGACAATAACATAGCATTACGTAAACAGAACAGAATAGATCCAGATCCAGAAACACACTTACACAGATCTTTGCAGCTTAAAGATAGAAAATGCACATACATCAATTACAAACAATTCACACAAGATTAATCGCAGATTCAGTTCTCTATGAATCCTTCTTATTCATTCATTCATCAATTTTCCTTTACAATTCCCTTCCCAACCTGCGCACACAACAGCAGGGTCCACACACAGCTGGACTTGGATCTCTGTGCACATAGCCCGCAGGATTCCTTTCCCCGAAAACCCAAATAGATAGCTTAAACCACAGTTCACATCAACAACTTATCATTCTTGTTCTTTACAATACAAAATGTCCCTCTATTTATAGCAATCTAGCCTAGACTTTCCCATGGTCCGCAAACTGTGGTTTTCAAACCCCTAGTTTACCCTTTTACCCATTACAATGCGTTCGGGGCTTTGACCCACCCCAAAAACCCTCCGCTAGATTAAATCTAATCAAAAATATCCAAAATGGACCAATTTCACAGCTTGTAGGAGACCCTGTTCCAACAATCCCCCAACACAATCTTGTGACTCGTCTCAAGTCACTACGGTTGTGCAGCTTCTATTTGCGCATGCAAGGTATCAAGAGTGTGGACAAGTAGAGGGAGCACTTCTTGACTCTGGTCCACAGCTTGCTACGCAATGTTGACAAGTTTCAGGGAGGCAGGACCGTCTGGAGCCGCGACAACCCGTTCTAGTAGCCGGTGGAGGTGCGCAATGGCGAACTGAACATCGTGGGTGAGCTAGAGTGCGGTGTCGGCCCATGGTTTCAACCATTGTTGGACAACATGCTTGTTGTGGCAAAGGTTCTCGATCCTGTCCATGATGGCTAGATGCTACGTGGAGATGTCAGAGGGTGAGGAAGTACTGACTTGATCCAGGGCAGCTTTTGTCTATTGTAATTCCTTCTAGACATGTTGAAGCATAGCGTGCTGCTGGACTGCTGTCCATAGTTGCATAGTTTTTTCGACCAACTACACACCCTGTGTAAGCTGATCCTAAATAATATTCGTTGCATCTGTGATCAATGCAATCCGCTGGGCCCGTACTGCCGGAGAGATGTCATACTACTATTGCATAGTCTGGGCATGGTGGCGAACCTCTTGCAACACTCTCATGTGTAGTTCTTGTAGCAATGTGTGAGATAGATACGCCAAATCAATTTGGATGTCCCTAGCGGTTGGAGCAGGATCATGAGCTAGGGTAGCACGAGGGAATGAACAAACATTGCTTCTGCTAGGCGGTACTCTGGAGTTGCGGAGCAATCGCAGCATGTCCATGTATCTTAGCGTTCCTTCTTGGCGTAGAACCAATCGTGGCCTGAATGTGATACTACAGGCGAGGGACCGCAATACTAACATATCCTCCTTGGCTATATTATATGAGGCCATCCGACTGGGTCCCGCGGTTGTCCCTGGGGTGCGAGGGTCGGCTATTCCTATTGCGCTGCAATGGTTCCTCTCTGTGCGTGGCTCACAGCCAATTCTTTCTGCAGGAAGCCAGCACTCGATCCTTTGAATACACTCAACATTCCCAGGCCTTCTCAAGACGATGTCTGTGGTTACTGAGCAGCTCAGGAACCACTCATTCGGTGGGTTAGGGTCCATCTTAGCAACAAGGAAACGGGCATCCCCGAGAATGTTAATGATTTCAGAAAACCGGTAAGCAGATAGCAGGAGCATGGTGGAGAGAAAATAAATAGCCTGGTGCAAAGTCATCAAGCCAACCGCACACCGTCCGGAGCTATTTAATGGTGGAGTAGCCCATTCATGAAACTTACCATCGACCATTCAGATTAATCTTACCATAAATGGCTGCATTGATGATCTGCCACCTATTTTGCGTACCCGTAAGGTTCCTTTCTTATCAGATTGGGATGTGATGACAGTAATCATTTGTGCCTGATGTCTCTTCCATGAAATGTCGAATTCCAAATGATGCCTATGTGCTGTTCGCGTACCCTGAATTGATGTTGATGCTAGGTGTTCCATAACAGGGTTCAGGTACCAGATCTACAAGTTGGCCACCAATCTTCTCGAACCATGCTCGTATTCCTCGGGTGGGAAATCCTGGTCAGGTAGGTCTACATCAAGCGTCCTTATGCCATCTGTTACTTGAAGTGACCGCAAATGCTCCCAATTGCACGTGGGTTCAGGTGCGTCCATAATCGAATGCACACTTAGGGTAATGGTAACCAGGTGAGCCTATCCGGGCAGGGTTCGATCGCACCCTTGAGTGTTTTATGTCAGCAAGTATCTGTGTAGGTTGACTGACCATGGATACCATCTGAAAATTGGGGTCCCTAAGCGCAGGATCACCCTATTCCAATACTTCTCCTAAGCAAAGAATATCGGCCTTGGCGCAGGTGCTCCGCGTAGTGTTAGTGGCAGTGCTCCTAGCCTACATTCCGTGGGAATTTCAGGTTCAATAATATTCATACTATCTCCTATGTCATCATGGAAAGGCATGTCTCTTTCCTTGGTAGAGATGCGACCGAAATTCCTGGTGGTCCGAAGATATCGTAGCGCCGAAACCTCATGCAACCGACCTTGCCAATTTTCCAGCTCCTCATCAGAGTCAAAAAAACATTGACTATCCTTTTCCCAACAGAGCACTCCTTCATCCATGGGGTTAACCTGATCTTCATCCCGCGCAGTCAACTTATAAATGTGATCTATCTCCTCCTCCTCATATGCAGGCTCTGTATACCGCGCGCCTTCTGCTGGATCTAGTGGCACGATGATGCGCGTACCTTTGTTTCCAAACACCATGTTGTGCTTCTTGAGATTGATGACACCCCCCATGTCTATAGCCCAGTCCAATCTGAGGAGCGCAGGATAGGGATCCGCATCTTCCATAATTTCTATTACTTCAAAGTCAGCTAGGACCCTTACCCCTGCGATGTCAACCATGACTTTTGGTAGCCTTCCTAGAGGAATGATTTTTTGTTGATTTACCATGTGCAGCTGGATAGTGGACCATTCTAATTTAGGCTCTCCCATTCATTTCCATGTCTGCTTTGGTAACACATTTGCATCCGACCCAAGATCTACGATGACCTGATCCATTTTGTAGTCACCAATTTGCGTAGTCAACCCCATTTTTCTTCCAGTGCTTTCTTATAGATGTATATTTTATGTACATCCTTGGTCCCAGGGATCAAATTGGGCCGCACTATGTAGGTATTCAGCAGTGCTTCGAGATTTCCTATGGCCTGCGGGTTTTGTAGCAACTTCAGACATGCCTTCAAAAAGGGCTCAACTCCTTCTACCTGGAGGTGTGTCGACTGTTGCGTGGGGCCTGCCAATGGTGCTTGTTCCTTGAGATTCACTCCTTCCTGAGGGGAAAGCTCCTCCTTTGCTCCCTGGGTGACCATCCCGCTGCATGTCATGACTTTTACACTTGGATTCGTATTCCTTAGCTTGATTTTAACTCTCTGTACGTTCTGCGTAGAAGTGGGTTGCTTTTCCTGCATCTTGGCTATTAAAATTGGGCAATCCTCCACCACATGGTCCAGCTACCTACAATACTTGCACGATGGTCTGGTGGGATTTGGGCATTCTCTGGCAAAGTGTCCTATTTCCCCACAGTTATAACAGATTATCTGCCCACATCCTCATCCTGCGCTTCCTCCTCGACCTCCTCTGCCTCTGGCCAGTGATCCTCCAAAGTGCGCAGAAATTCTTGGTGACGCAGGGTCCGATTGTACCCTATATAAGTTCCCATGATCCATCATTAAATCATAAGCATGAAAGTTCTTCTCATCGTGTCTCACTGATCAGTAGAATCTGTACCATTGTTGCTTCAGTTCTGGGACATACGCACCTAGCCGAGGGCAATGGTTCGTATCATGTAGTCCTGCTACCCGACAGTCATCACCAAATAGCATAGGTCTGCTTGACCCTCGGCGTGACAGAATAGGTCCCCTACTTGCTCCTGGGCATACAGGACTAGGTCCTCCCACTTGCATGTAATCTGTCAGTAGAGGGCACTAATCCTTTGTGTGGCCAGAAACACGACATCGTATGCACCAAATATCTACGCATCCATCCTTTCCTTGCTCCTTTCACAGGTTTTGTATTTCCATATGCATAGCCCCAAGTTGTTCCTGAATTTTTTATACTCCTACCGATGTATCCTCGCAGGGTGCAGCTTCTAGTTTCATAGCGACTTCCACAGCTTTCTCCTATGATTCAAAGTTCTGATGACTCATTGGCGTGCGTAGGTGAGGTAACAACATAGCGATGAACCATTCTGTATGATTTCTGTCATCATACTCGAACCTTCCTTCCCTAATTGTTTTCTTCAATCGCTGGTCAGCCTCCCATACTGACTCAGACGCACCTTGTTTGAAGTCCTTTACTTCTACTACCAGATGGGAGTAATATTTTGGCTTTCGAAACTGTTGCTTCAGAGCATCTTTGATATCCAGAATGGATGCGCTCCCATTCTGGGCAATGTATCGCATATACCAGTCCAAGGCCCTGTCCTCGAATGCCAACGACAGCTTCGCCCTCTTTACCGTATCACTCGCCACATTCTGCGCAGTCTAGACGGATTCTACAATGAACCAAAACTGGTCCATATCCTCATCTCCTACCCCCTTGAAGGTAGTTAGTTTTAGGTGTGCATCCATATCACTATTTAGGGGAGGTGGCAGTATGGGTGAATTCTTACCTTTGTGTAGCCTAAGTGGTGATGTAGCTGGGGGGTCTTGTGCAGTTGGTTCTCGCAACAGAGTATAGGTGGATCTTCCTCTGTCAAGGTTGGTTCGATAGTACTTACCACTGTGTGTCACACTCCCGTCTAGATCCAAGGTCATTCAGTCAGTATGACTACACAGAATTCTCTTTTTGCACAGCAATATCTTAATTAGCAACATTAACATCCTCAGAAATTTTCCCCAGAACCTTTTAAAGAATCGTCGTTCGGATTTGGAGTATGAGACAAACTGATCAATGGAAAATTCCATCACAAAAACTCCTAGCACACTATCCACCCAATGATCTACCGTACGCGTGATAGTATTATCAATCTTTTCCAGCTACTAGATCAGCTCTGGGGTCCAATGGGTGACTCGTTCGTCCTTCTAGCACTTTTAGAATTCTACAAGTCTGGCCAGCCACTCTTGGAGCTCAATCGCAAATTTCACAAAGAATATTTCATAGCTCTCGGTAAGAATATACCTATTTTTTCCACCTTTCCACTGTTAACTCCTCACTGTGATTTTATTTTACCGCAAACTCCTGGATCTGCCTTTCAAACTAGCCTTCGATCTCCTTTCTTTCAGGCTTCCAGTATTCTCTTGTCCTTATCTGATCCCTCTCTCATACATCTTCCGGTCTCGACAACGGAACCATTTCTTGGCTTGAGGGGTCCTGACCCAGGTTCGGTGTGCGAGGTTTGCCAACACACCCCTATACTACTGGCCCTTTTGGCAATGAACCGCTTACGCAGGTCAAAGTCTCACCCGAAGTAGTATGGGTGGGTGCTAGAACTAGGTTTCCGCACCCTGAGAAAGGATGGGTAAGGCAAGCCGAGCAGCGCTAGGTCCTATAACCCCATATTACCTTGTTATGCACAGGGCGCTAGATCTATAGTTATATGCTTTTATGACAATAACACAACATTATATAGACAGAATAGAATAGATCCAGATCCAGAAAAACACTTACACAGATCTTTGCAGCTTAAAGTAGAAAATGCACAATACAACAATTACCAACAATTCGCACAAGATTACTCACAGATTCAGTTCTCTATCAATCCTTCTTATTCATTCATTCATCAATTCTCCCTTACAATTCCCTTCCTAGCTTGAGCACACAGCAGCAGGGTCCGCACACAGCTGGACTTGGATCTATGCACACACAGCCAGTAGGAGTCCTTTCCCCGAAAACCCAAACAGATAGCTTAAACCACATTCGAATCAATAGCTTATCATTCTTCTTCTTTACAATAAAAAATGTCCCTCTATTTATAGCAATCTAGCCTAGACTTTCCTATGGTCCACAAACCGTGGTTTTCTAACCCTTAGTTTACCCTTTTACCCATTACAATGCATTCAGGGCTTTGACCCGCCCCAAAACCCCTCCGCTAGATTAAATCTACTAAAAAATATCCAAAATAGACCAGTTTCGCTGCTTGTAGGAGACCCTATTCCAACACAAACTACAGGTTCCGTAAACTCCATTTCTCTTTGATTTCCATTAGTATAATCATTAATATTTATTGTAATACCATCCTGACTAAGGAATTCTGGCTTTAATTTCTTCAACAAAGAACCAGCGCTCAAATCATAGTTTTCAACAACGTCAAGCTTTAGGGTAGAAGAAGGAACATCTGAAAAAGTCAAAATTGGGGAAATACCCTTTGATTCTTTGTTCAACGTCTCTATCAATGCACTCTGACAATATGATCAAACATTAAAAATTTCATCCTACTTCAGGTTTTCCTTTCTTATAATTGCATTGGGGATATCAGAGATTCCATGATGATTACTTATGCCAATAGCTATACGTGAAGCCAATTCCAAATCACTGAAGGTAGGTAATATCGTATGCTGCATTCCAGAAGTTATGTCTCAATTTTGGACTTGATTATCCTGAAAATATCCTACAAAGACATCCAAAGCTTGTTCAAATAACCCGTGATCACACCCTTGTTTAAACAATATGTGGGAAACATGCAGCTTAGCTTCATCCCAAGAGAAGATGTCCCATAAGAACATATTTTGTTAGTTGGAAGCCCACAATACTTTGCATGTGACTCAATATCTATTTTTTTATCAACTAAAATACAACCTTCCATAGATCTAGGAAGAAATCCATTATCATCAGTGGGCTGGCAACAAGATATAGATACATAAATCTCAGATCTTGTTACTAATTTCTACCCAAACATTTTTCAATTGAATAAGCACCATTATGTTCCTCATGAAGGTTACCTATACTACACACCACAAAGATGCCAGGTTGTGCATCAACAACACATTATTGGCTTCGTAGGGCACTAGACTTCACCGTTTTATATCCAGTATCTACACTCTGATACTTTTCATTTTGGCATATTTGATAGCCAAGGTTATCAAGGTATTGTCTAGCAAGTCATATTTGGCGATGTATTCTCTCCTAGAGATAGTGGGAGCACGTGGGGCATCTTCAAACTGAATTTTTTTTTCACTTCCCCAATTTGAAATGAGAACTATAGAATATGGATCAAAGGAAGTAGATACATATTATACATGCCTCTCAAAACTAAATTCAGTCAAAGAAATTTATGTGTTAACACTGTCATCAACAAAATTATCCTCACTGGCCTCTCCAAAGCTCTTGCAGTCCAAAAGATGCACCAATGTGGGATTTATTTTCACACCATATATATCTAAATCTAAACTACTCTTTCTTCTCAGATATTTTTTTGGATTTCTTTTGACATCATATATATCTGAATTTAAAATGCTCTTTCTTCTTAGATATGTTTTCTTAGCATTTGTAGCACATGGATGATCTGTCTCATACAAAGGTCATACTTCATAGGTCGTACTTCATAGACGGGAATTTTGCAGTTCACTAATGCACAGAGATGAGATGAATTCTTCTCAACAACATCATTGGAACACTGGTCATCCTCAAAAAAAATTGCGACAACATATTCTATGACCACAGAATCTTGCCTAGAATTACCTACATAGTCCCTTTTATCATCCTTTATAAAAAATGGGAAGTTATCCACGTCAATACTTGAGTTAACATGACATCTGAATCCCAAAGGCACATCCACCTCCAAACCCTCAGCTACATTCTCTAATGTTTTTAAAAATCATTTCTCTTTTGACTTTGCAATTAGATCAAAGGCAGGAGATATACTAGATTGATCTCTCTCTTCATTCTTTTCTTTAGCACTTGAAACAACCATGAGAAACTCTCCATTAGTTTCATTCACATCATCTTTGATCTCACCAAAGACTTATTTGTAAAGCTCATGTTCAATGCCAAGATCCCCAGAATAACATGACCTGGATTGGACATTTCTGGTATATTGTTTGCTTCCATAAGATACATTTTCTTATCAAGACATAATTTTATTAATGGTGGGCATCCTATAGTATTTTCCCTTTTACTTATTCCACGCACAAAATTTCCCTCTTTTATATCTGTAAAAGAGAAAATTGGCATTATATTTTTAATTGTCTCTAGTACACAATAGTTTTCAGGAGTCTTCACTTCAGTTGAAGTCTCTGCACATAACACCTCAGCTTCCATAGCTAGACTGCAATTTGGAACGGGTCTCCCAACTAGCAAACTACTGCTTATGGCTGCAAATTCAAAGGCATGCACATTTCCCTTGAAGACCATGCACATTTCCCTTAAAGACTTCCCAAGTTTATTTCTAAATGCATGGAGTTGATCAAAAGATTCATTATTAGGATCATATTCAACAATGGAAGAAGCGTGTAAATTCCCTTCTGATATATTCTTTCTTTTCTTTCTAGCAACTTGTTTAAGGAAGGCCAATGCCTGTGGGAGCAACACCATTATCTTTGAATTTTCAAATTCCTGTCCCATGTAGTCAGAATTTTCCTTGTCTAAATTTCCACCCAGTGATTGAGTGGCATTACATTTTCTATTCTATTTCTAGGAACTCAAACTACACTCATTAGAAAGTATCTGACCTTTCCCAGATAGTTCAGGGACATACTGCAAAGGAATAACACTAGCTCGAGGAATAAAATGATTAGATTTCTCAATTTTTAGTTGACCCTCGTCATCCTTTCTGTCCTGTAATACTTCTTCATAATCTCTAATAGAGGACTCGAGCATGGAACCATCTTGCAATTTATCCAGTAGACTGCATTTCTGCGGGAAATATGACTCTACTTGAGAACCTGAAAGTATGTCCTTGCTAACGTTAGATATTTCAGAATGGTTTCCCATGCCTGGTTCTTCATTTATGATTTCAGTTATAGGCCCCCCATGCCAAAAATGTGAAATTTCCATTCTCTTTAGATGAGAAGGTTGATATGAAATGAATGGCCTAATGGCAGTGCCTTTGTTATTTATGAGAATACAAGGACAAGTATTTGCATCGTAAGACACACAAACAAAATTTAATGATATTTTATTTTTTCCAATGTCAAGGGAATCTGGCCAAAACAATCCAGTTTTCCCTATAATATCGAATCGTTCAGAAGGCTAATTTTTGTTATTTTTATTCTCAATTTCCATTGCAGGAATACCACGATCCATGTTAAGTTTAGCAGAGTCTAGACATGCTACAGGAACAACCTTCTATTTATCAAGCCTCAAGCATTTCCTTCATATTGATCCTTTTATTGTTACAGTTAGAAGTTTCCCAATACCTGACTGCAGAGTGTCTCCATTCAGATGAATATCTTCAATGTTCTGATTTTATATCCCATTTTCATTTGCAACAAGTTCATGGAATAAGCGTTGAACCAATGGATGTGTAAATCCAAAAAGCTCAGCACCTCAATGGTCGATAACTGATCTCTATGGAACTTTTGAAGTCAAATGTTATTTTTCTTCTGGATTTTTTCCCAGGAAATGGTAGGAGTTTCCCCCTGGCACGAAATCCATTTGTCAGAAACAATCACAAACATAAAACCTTTGGCACCTTCCCAAATCTCCATTTCCTCAATCTCCATTTCATAGATGTGTCCAACATAATTGCACACAGATTGATATCCAATGGGATAGGGATATTTTTCTTTCCCCGAAAACTACTACAGTATTTTTTTCTCCCATGGTCCTTTCTACAGGGTGCCAAGAACAATAATCTCCAAAGCATCACGTATTCCTCTGTTGTCCATCTTATATGGTGGAAGATAAAATCAACAGTTGAAGCTATTCCCACATCTTATATGCATAGTAGGTGGGTTGGTTCACCTAATTGATTGCAAATACTAGTTTAACCCGCATAGCATAAGGTTCAATCTTTCCATGGAGTTATAGATTTAGTTTCCTGAAGTTATAGATTTAGTTTGCCTTGAAATTGGAAATAATGGGAAAAAAAATTAAATTGCTTGAAATTGATAATAATGAGAAAAAAAAAATATCACCAAAAAATACCGCATTTCAGTTCAAGTCTCATAACACAACTGACAAGACTTATCAATTTTTTTCAATATTATAGCTTCAGTGGCTTCCCCAAAAAAGAATCTTGACTTCAATAACTTAAAAAAAGCAATATGTTTTTAAAGACTCCGAGGAAAAATATTTTTATCCTTTTCTCTGTAAAAGCTATCCAATGTAATATTTTCAGCATGATTTCCAAAAAAAATACAACCTAAGAAAAAAAGTATCGAGACTTCCACGATTCATAAAAAAAACAAGGGTTGTTTTCTAACTATTTCAATCTTAAGTTATGGAGCATGTTATTAGCTTGCTTCCACTATGTTTATGTTTCATCTATTTCAAGTAATTTTTTTTATACAAGTAAAAATTAGGATCATATAGATATTAATTTTTTATTTTTTTTATCATTTTTGAAGATTTTTTTGAAAAAAATATGAAAGAGTATTATGGCTTTAACCATTAATTTTCATCCATTTTTGAGTTAGAAGAAGAATTTAAAAATTAAATAGAATTTATAATCATATATATATTAAAATTTTCTTTTATCATTCCTAAAATTCAATTCTTTTGCCCAGTATCCAACTAAAAATATGTGGGTATCTTGATTTTAAGGATTCTTTTAAAATATTTTTTTATTATTTTTTATTTTTATTTTAAGGATTGTTTTCAAATATTGTTTTATTATTATTTTTGGGCTATGGATTCTTTTAAAATATTTCTTTATTATTTTTTTGATTTTAATGATTTTTTTTCAAAAATTGTTGTATTATTAGGATATGGAGCTTGTATCAAGTTTTTTTATTTATTTTTAAGTTTCAAATAAAAGATCCATTAAATATTAAAAAATAGCTTTTGGTGATTTTTGGTTACTTATTATATTTTTGGGTTGTAGGGTTTGTATCAAGTTGTTTAACATATGTCTGTTTTATTTATTTTAAAGCTTTCATTAAATATTAAAACATTCATTAAATATTTAAAAATGGTTTTTGGAGATTATTATTTATTTTTAGAAGTTTTGGTTTTTGTTTAAACAAGTTATGTGATTTTGGTTTTTGTTTACATAAATATGTACATAGAGAATGTGTTTGCACTTTAAGAGTAAAATATATAAAAAAAAGCTCTAAATTTTGGATAAATTTTTCTTTTCTCACAAAAAAAATATAACATCTTACTCTAACTAAATTACAAGAATTAGAAGAATTGAATTTAAATTTCTTTTTATTTCATTAACTAAATTACAAGAATTAGAAGAATATAACTTTTAAATAATTGAATGAATTACATATTTCATAATAATTTGAGAACCAGATTTTTCAATTCCTTTTTTCTTTAAAATAAAATTGATTGAAATATTTGAGAACCTTTAATTTGCAAAAAAAAATGTTTCTTTTCCAAAAAAACACTATGAAAAAAATGGAAGATAGTAACCCTTTAGGAAGCGTTATTTGAAAACTATTCATTCACAAAAGGAGGATAATGGCCCTTTCTCCACCCTTATGAATAGAGAGCCTACTATTTTTTGCAAAAGGAAAATGGAATATTTCAACTTTGAATGTTTTTTTTTCAAGCGAAGTAGAGAAGTTTTATGCATTTTAATTGTGGAAGTCTATTCATAAAAAGTTATCCGATAATATTATAAATGATAGTGTTATAAATGATGGGACTATCAAGGAATGTAACAGAAAAATATGATAGTGTTATAAATGATGGTACTATTGGGAAATGTGACCACAAAAAAATAGTCAGAATAATTTAATATAATCATGCATACCTTTTACATGTTACACGCCATATATTGCATAGCCCTAGACAATATGTACTAAAGACGAAGTCCCTTTCAATCATTTTAAAATATTATGTACTATTTTTATTTTTAGTATGTGCTTTAAAATGTGAAAGAATGCAATACATGCCTACAAATTCATTCCTCAAATACTTTTTACAATTAAAGAAACCTATCGGTGTCTCTTTACACATTTTGGGGCAATTGCTAGTTATACATAGGCTAAGGGAAAATGATACCATGAAGGCAAACACCGTGGCTACCAACGGTGATTGGATCGGATAATGGAACATGATCAAAGGTTGGACATACATTAATTACATTTGATCCTGTCTTACAAGGCCTTTTATAGTTCATTGCATAGAATTTCACCTTTTAATATAATGATGATTATATTAATCATAAAGATGAACATAATTGTGAGCTTGATGGTATTTGATATGTAATTATAACAAATTTTGATATAGAATAACATAGATGAATGCCTTTCGGATTAGTCTCATCATTAGGATTTGGTTGATGTTTCAAACCAGTTAATGTGGTTTATCCTCAAAACAAGGTGGATAAACTAATCAATCTTAATAAATAAATAACATTTAAAAAATAGTGATAATCATTTAAAAAACATTAAAATAATAGTAAAAACATACATTTACATGGGTATATTTTACTTTAATATGCATGATGTCAATATACATTTAAAAACTCTACTATATATATTATTTTAAATATAGTATTTAAATAAATGGATACAAAATTTCTTTATTTCCCATTTTATTTCCAAATTAATTTCTTCAATATATATTTGGAAATAAAAACACTTTTATAGGTTTTTTAAAATAATTTTATTAAATTATTATTGTAAATAAATAATTATATATTTTTTTCCATTTTATTTCCAAAGTAATTTCTTCAATATATTTTTGGAAACAGAAAACCCTTTTATAGGTTTTTTAAAATAGTTTTATTAAATTATTATTATAAATAAATAATTATATATTTTTTCTCCATTTTATTTCTAAAGTACTTTCTTCAATATATTTTTTGAAATAGAAAACACTTTTATAGGGTTTTTAAAACAAATTTATTAAATTATTATTATAAATAAATAATTATATATTTTTATATATTTTTTTTCCATTTTATTTCTAAAATACTTTCTTCAATATATTTTTGGAAATAGAAAACATTTTCATAAGTTTTTAAAAATAAATTTATTAAATTATTATTATAAATGAGTAATTGTATAATTTTTTAAGCTTAGAAAATAATAAATATTTAAAATATTTAAATAAATGGTATAGAAAAATAATTATATTATTTGAATTTACAAAATGACACCTATTTATATATTATCGTTATTTATAATATATGGAATTATTTTTTTTATAAGGGTTAGGTTAGTTAGAAATATAAAGATATATATATATATATATATATATATATATATATATATATATATATATATATATATATATATATATATATATAATTGGTATTAAAAAACATATTACTAAATAATAAATATAATCCTTCACAAACATTGTAACGGGATGAGAGTAATGCATCACCAAAACATTCTTGATGTGATTTTTCAACGCACACAACTCCATGTTGTAATGTTACTAACATAATGTTGCAATGTGTTGAACATATCTTAATATTGCATTCAAACATAAAATTTCACTAAACAACACATTATAATGCATTCTAATATATCCCAAAATTGTAATGCGACAAACATATCCGAAACTAACATTTAACATATTCCTTCACAAAAAACACATTGTAATTTCATCCAATAAAACTTGATGTTGCAATGTGATAAACATATATCCTTATTGTCTATTCAAACATAACCCGTCAAAAATATCACATTATGATGAAATCCAACATTACCTAACACCACATTGTGATGAACATATCCTTCCATCGTAATGTTATGAACATAACTTCTTGTTGTAATGTGGTGTATATAACCAAACAACAACTATTTTATTACTTTTGAAATCTATATACAATATAATATTATAATTTGACTTGTGATATTATGAATATGGAATAAAACACCTAGGAATTTTACACTTGAATGCCCCTGTGTATTCCTCAACCACCATATTACAAAATTTTATCATGTCAAGACATTCCCCAACTCTTCAAGAATTCCTAAATTCACCATATGAGAAACATAACATAATTTACTATAATTATATAAACCTTCGCAATTGGTATTAATATAGATATAACTTTTATAAATCTTCAAAATTGGCATTAATTTTTTTAATATAAAGATATATCTTGTAAACCTACGTCAAGACCATAATGTGATGAGCATAATAGTTCACAAATAATTCTTGACATTGCGTTTTTCCATGTAAAAAAACACCCTAGCCTCTAGCGAAACAGTAAGATATTTTATAAGGATCAAGATCATACAATAAAAAATATTCAAAGTCATGAAATCAACATGCTACTTATGGTTCCCAAGGGGCCGACTCAATTTGTGATCGAAGTAATGTGAAATCTATGAAAATTGGGAGATATAGGGTTCAAATCCCCTAGTTGTAACCCAATTTATGAAGAGGAGGACAACTCGTAGACCCTTATAGTTTTACTAGTAGTTGCATGTCAGACGGGTTGTTGGGTTCCTCTAGGATACCAAAAATAACATGTTACTTATGGAAATTTATCCTAGGTAGGGAGGATAAAAATTATTCCTACAAAAAACTTGAGATAAGCCGAATTGAAATCATTCTAGATATCACTTTGTGACCGTGAAAGAATACAGGGGCTTAGAAGGAATATAACTAGATAAAGGCTGAGCAATTAAAAATCCTTAATCAACTGCATCTTCAAATAAATAATGGGTTAGGTTCATTTGGAAGAAAAAACATCTCATGAAAGGAGGAATGGATAACAAAAACTGATGTTGGAATGTGACAAACAAAAAATAATGTTGCAATCTAATGAAATAATCACCATTATATTGTGGTGGACAAAAATAAACATCACAATATGATGAAAAAAAATCAACATCATAATGTGGCGAACAAATATTGACATTAGAACGTGATTAACAAAATTCAATACTGTAATGTGATCAACAATAATCAATGTCATAATTGATGAACAAAAATCAATGTCACTATATGATGAACGAAAGTTGATATTGCAAAATTTGAAAAAAAATACCAATGATGCAATGTGACAAGAAAATTTGGAATTACAATGTGATAAGGATCATCAGCACAATGTGATGAACAAAAATCAACGACATAGTGTGATGAAAAAATTTGATGTCACAATGTGATGAACACAAATCAACGCCATAGTGTGATGAAAAAAGTTGATGTCACAATGTGATGAATAAAATTGATGCCACAATGTGACAAAAAAAAAAATCAATGTCAGAATGTGACAGACAAATTTCAATGGAACAACATGATGAAAAAAATCAACATTGCAATAGAATGGGTAAAAATCTACCTCACAATGTGATGAGCAAAAATCATTAGAGTGTGATGAATAAAAAGTCAATGCTACAATGTAACATCCATATCTTAGTGTAACAATGTGATGCTGTCACAATGGTCACCCATGCCCAAATATGGTGACACATAGTCTTCATGGTAAAATCTGGTCAACCAAAGTCAGCATGGTCACAATCTCATAATGTCACAATAGTGAAATATAGTCAAAGTGTCAATTATAGTTAACACATTAAATATAGTCAATCATAATCCAAATAGACAACATACATAGCATGGTTAACCATACTCAACCATACTCAACATATTCAAACATGCTCCCAACGTCAGAGTCATAACTATTAAACATGTTCAATTGGCATATATTAATTAGTTTTAACATGGTTGATAAACACAAAATGGTAAACCACATTGAACATAGTCAAAATTGCTTAGCATCGTTAACATAGTCAAATAACTTTAAACATGGTCATAACATGATTGAAAATTACTTATATGTTCAACCATGGGAAACATGGTTAACCAGTGTATCAAGAGTACCCCGACCCCATTCCCTTCTTGTGAATTAGCTCCATCAAACTGCAAGATCCATATCTTATTTCCCTCTATGCTCATAGGATCGTTTTGTATTATAGGGAAAATTTCTATTTTTGTGGGAAAGCTTCATCCTCCTCAAGCATAAGATAGGTAATTTTCCCTCCTTACCATATACCAGATAATTTGTGGAACCATTGGCTTTGGTTACCATCTTCACGAATCTAGATTCATGGTATAGCCTTCTTTCCTCCCCACCGAATACTGGAATAGTGGTATAAGTGAGGTCCAGTTTTATGGACCCTCCAATCTTGGATCCCTAGGATCTATTCAACAACATTCCAAACCGAGCAGGGATATCATTTACAACGATGTCCATCACCACACATTTGGTCGGAATATGGGCTAGGTTTACTACCAGATATTTTATCATGCCCAAGCACTTTACCCTCTTGGAGTCAAAAGAATACAGATATTTATAAGGCCTGGTAATCTGCAACCCCAAATGCTCCATGACAGATAAAGGCAATAGATTATGTGAAGCCCTAGAATCTAGCATGCATCTATGCAGTAACACTTCATGAATAACTAGAGACACGTAGAATGGGGGAGTGGCTGAGTCCAACTCTTCTACATGAGGTTCGAAGACTACCATGGGTCTTTCCTCTTGGAGATTGAGGTTGTCAGGGAGAGGGCCTATGCTATGGTGTAGCATGAATTGAGACACTTAGGCTTTGTATGAAGGCTTATTTAGGAGATCTATCAGGGGAACTGGGATCTTGTCCTTCTCTAGCTCTTTCTAAAGGTTAAACGCCATGGGAGATTTTTCTGCAATGACTTATTTGGATTTCTCTTTAGGGTGATCAGGTAGGTTCAAGGCTATAGAAGGTGACTTTTGGTTTGCAGGAGGATCAAAACCTTGCTTTGTGGAAGTGGACGCAATGACTTTATGATGTGCAGATTCTTCTAAAGGCTTCTTCCCCTTACTGGAAAAAATAGAAGGGGTCTATTCTCTTGGTATTGATTCTTCGTTTTGTTCCTGCACTTAGGTTCTCTTTTGAAAGGACCTGAGGTCATACTTCTTATGGATATGAGCTTGCATGAACTCCACAAATTGTTTGCAGTAATTAACAATATCCCGACCCTCTAGGAGGACTTCCTTCTCTTCTAGTTCTTCTTGTAGGGTGAGTTCACCTTCTTCATCTTTTGAACAAGCGAGGAATTGGTATTCTTGGCTATCAGTGACTTCCTCAGCTTTTCCCTCCATTTCCCCTTCTAAATATAGAGGAGGTTGTATGTGATCTTGCTACTCCTTCCTATCCCATTGTAGCAACTGCAAAGGGGGATTATAGTATTGGGGATTTAACCCACAGTTTGGAATCATTTGGTTAGGATGAGGAGAGGGATTCTTAGCCTCCATTTCAAGCTTCACCAGCTTATTCTAGAGCTTCTTGATTGACTTATTCATTTCTTCAATCCTATACTCTTGTGAATCCCTCTCTTGGTTAGAAGTAGAAGCCTCCTCCCTGCTCTTTCTTCTGGCTTCATGCTCTATCTTCCCTTTAAATTTACCAGTGGAAGAAAATTTTTCTTCCACTTCTAATGCATCAGTCTGGATCTAATCCATAGATGTGGACTTTTATCTCTGAGGGTGAACCCAAACTCAGGTTCAAAAGCTTCTGCGAAAACCACCTTAGCAACTACTTGGGGAGGCTTTATCTCAGTAGGGAGATTATTGTAGAGCTTATTGAACCTATTTATGATTTATGTCACATCCTCATTGTGTCTCTTTTTAAGAGCATTAAACTCTATGAGGACATATCCATGGTCCCTCTTTTCTCCCCATTTTAGTGTGAATAAATTCTCCATTTATTCCCAAGTGGTGACTGCATTATTAGCAAGATATTTGAACCACTTTCGGGCCTCTCCATCCAAGGATTGGACTAAAAGCCTCAACACCACATCTAGGTGCTCCACATTCCCATTCTCAGCAAAGGCACAAGATTATTCAATATGTTTCTATGTAGAAGTACTATCCTCCCCGATAAAACAAGGAAAAATATCTAGATAATCTTGAGGCATGTCATGCAATACTTGAGGCAAAGCCAATGGAGCATATTTGTTGAGGAGGAAGCTAGGTACATCCATGAGGGGTGGTAGTGGTAAGTTCTGAGGATGATTTGGTTGTGGTATAATAGGTCTATGTTGAGTAGAGGTTTGGATATTTATCTGTAATGATCTCTGAAGTGTTGTAACTTCATTGACTTCTTCAGCCTCTGGAGTAGGATGTAAAGGAGGAAAATAAATATCAATGGATTCAGCTTCGTCTTTTACATCTGAGCTGGCTAAAGAAGAGGCTTCTGGAGGGTACTCAAGTACACGGGCTTTGGCACTGGAACCATATATATCAGCTTTCTGGGAAGAGGAAGGAAAATATTATAGAGAAAATGAGGGTAGGTCAGCCTGGATGGGCTACTTCTCGCTCTAGATTCTCCTGAATATAATATTTTCACAATCAGATACAGAATGGGTTCTCTATTGAGAAGTATCTGATCGGGTATGAGGCTTGTTGTAAGCGAGGATTACGCTTGATTTGAACTTTGATAATAGTGGAGTTACCAAGGTGAGGGTTATGAAATTCTCAACCCTTCGTGCTCACCTGATCGAAGGGTGAAGATAATGTCATATCCCAGGGAAAGGTTTTCTAATTCATTCCCTCGAAACGGCTCCAAAAATATGTTGTGGCTCCTAGAGACAGCCATGAGTTGCAAAAGACTAGTTCCTAGGACATCTTAAAAATCAGAGGATGAATGTGAACAATTGTATAAAATGCCTTTGACAAAATTTGGAATAAGAGAACAATGGTTTTAGTGGTTCATGGATGGAGAAGACATTGGATTCGATTCATGTGAATTCCTTATATTGTGAGAGGGCTCAAGAGGCTATGAGACTGATGGATTTTAAATGGGCCAAGTATAAAACAATGAACAAAAATCTTAAAATATGGAGAGGTGTTAGGAGAGAACGAAGAAGGAAACCACGAGAGACAGGCTTAAAATATTTAAGAATTTGTCCCCTATGAGCTCAGAGGAAACGAATATGAATGAGATATGGACAACAAAAGAGGTTCATGAAGCACGAATTAAGCGAGTGCAGTAAGCTTAATATATGAGCGTTAACACCTGAGCGTTATATAGACACGAATTCATGAATAAAATTGCAGAAAACCGGCAGCTACATTACACGAGCCATCAAAGTAAAATAGCATGAAAGATGATTACACATAAAGAGGAGATTATTGATAACGAAATAAAACAAATACATATTTCTCATTTCTCCATCTGGAATCCAAATATCAGCTCTATATTCATATTAATTTTAAATAGATCTCCCAAATATGTGTCTGAGAGCACAGGGAGAACAGTCATACAAAACTAAGAAAAATTCTTCAAAATTCCAGAACCCTTTGTATCATCTAATAACTCACTACATATAGATTTATCCATGAGGGTTTATGATCGAATAGTATATCATGATCGCCCCACATAGGTGAAATCAAAATATCATAACAAACTATCATAGCGTGCTTCAATAAATCGCTACTGCAACAGAAAAATCAAAATAGAAATGGGTAAAAGCAGGATTTTAACAGCAAAAAATCATTATCTAATAGTAAAATAAACAAAATAGCTGGCCACGGAGGCCAAATACCATAATCTTCAAGGGGTGGTGAGAAGTGGTGGACGGTTTAGACTTCATCATGTAATTCCATCAGCTGTTCGACATCCTCCACTCTCTGACTCTCATGATTTCCACTTGCCGTTGCAGAATGGTCGGTTGCCCTGTGTACAATGAATTCTTTAGTATGGAGCTCTTGGAGGGGCTGCATAGACTGAGACCGCGTGCTCCACTAATGAAATACTCGTGCTGTATTTGAAAATTGGGATCTGGATTTTGAAGGGGGTCTCTAGTCGTAAGTTGTGTCGGAGGAGGGTGGTGCAAAATGATGAGAGGAAGGCACGTGGAGGAGGGGATGGTAATGAAAACTACCCTTTTTAGAGCCCCCCCCCACCCCCCCCCAAATGATAAAGTTCGAATGTTGCCGGGGGGGGAGGGCTGAAACTAAATAAGGGTCGTTAGATGTATTGGGGTGGAGCGGAAGTGAAGATGGGATGGCAGAAGCGGGTGTGGGTTTAACGGAAGTCATTTACATTCAATTGGGAAAAACATAGGCCACAAGGGGGGTTATTGATGACGTGGAAAAGTAGTGGGACCTGGCCCGCAATGCACATATCGCAAGATTTAGCTGGGAGCAGTGGGTGATAAACGTTAAAAGCTGTGGGGAGCTATGTGCAATGGCAGGGAAGGTGACGTGGACGGAAGGTGGGACCTGACAGCAACCCGTGGATCGCAAATATTAACACTAAACAGTGGAGGTAAAATTTAAAGGATGCAAAGTGCAAAGTGCATGGAGGAGGTAAGTGAGGTGGCAGGGGAAAGTGGGACCCACCCGCATTGCACATCACAGAATTTAGCATTTTGGGAATATGGTAAATTCTTAAAATTGTGGAGTGTGGTTTGCGCTAAATGGAGGATGATTTTTCAGGGAGCGGTGGAGCCCACTGTAATATATGGGGTTACGATATGTAATATGCATTTGAGATGGTTATGAAGTGGAGGGGTAGAGCTATTACGGTGGGGCCAACTGCATCGCAGCTTTAACAAAAAACTTTGCGGGCAATTAAGCAGTAATTTATAAACTGTGATATGTGACATGCAATGTGCCAGACACTGCGAAGTACGAAAAAGCGAAGGGTAAGAAAAATGTTGAATACAAGGTTTTTCATCCGAATTTAGGTGATGTATCAAGGTTAGATGGGTCCCACTAAGTCACATTGGCGACAAGATAAGTTTTAGTAAGTCTTTAAGATGTAAAGGTTAAGACTTGCAGGGAGCGGTGGTGCAAAATGAAGAAATGTAGCGTGTTGGAATGGGGTCTCCTAACAAGCTACGAAACCAGTCCATTTTGGTCATTTTTGTTATATTTAGTATAGCGCAGGGGTTTTGGGGTGGGTAGAAGCCCCGAAAGCATTGTAATGGTGTTAAAGGGTAAACTAGGGGTCCAAAAACCATGGGTTGCAGACCATAGGAATGTTAAAGTTAGCTTGTTATAAATAGAGAGGCATTTTGGATTGTAAGAGGTAGGATTTGATGAGCTATTGATGCGATCTATTGGATAAGTGATCTGTTTGGGTTTTTTTTGTGAACGGGCTCCTATTGGCTGTGTGCGCAGAGATCCTAGTCCAGTTGTGTGTGAACCCTCCTGCTGTGTGTGCAGGCTGGGAAGGGAATTTTAAAGGTGATGAATGAATGAATATGCAGGATTATTAGATCTAAATCTGTGAGTATTATTGAATGTATTGTTGATAATTACTGAGATATGCATTTTCTGTCTTTACACTGCGAATTTTTGTATATTGAATGATTGGATCTATTATGCTCTGGTTATATCATGCTGCGAATGTCTGTGTATTGAATTAAATCTAGATCTGTTCTATTCGGGTTATGTAATGTTGTGTTGATATTATAAAAAGCATGTAATTATAGATCTAGTTCATCTGGATGCAATTGGTTACATATTTAACCCTGCGCAGAGACATGGTGATCTGAACAGAACGTAGCCCTGCTGCCTTACCCTTCCTTTCTCAGGGTGCGAAAACCTGGCTCCAGTACCCACCCATACTACTTCGAGTGAGACTATGACCTGCGCAAGCAGGTCACTGCCGAAAGGGCTAGTAGCATAAGGGTTTGTTGGCAAACCTTGCACACCGAAACTGGGTCAGGACCCCCTAAGCCAACAAATGGTTCCGTTGCCAGGACAAAAGGGATCTGAGGAAGGAGTTGGGTATTGACAGACTGCAAAGGCAGGAATCATGACGGTGTGATTGGAACTACCCACCTTCAAAGGGGGAGGAGATGAGGACATGGATCGATTTTGGTTCTTTACAGAAGCTGTCTAGACTACGCAGAACGTGGCAAATGACATGATAAGGAAGGCACAATTGTTGTTGGCATTCCAAGATAGAGCTCTGGACTGGTATCTTATGTTGTATGATGTTCATGTCATAAGCCTTTAAGTCTTCATAGTTCCAAGAAAACACGTCCATAAATTCTTTGAAAAGGTCAATGTATTTCCTTTTCATGTTTTCCGGGAGAGACTTAGCCAATTTAATCATTTTCGGCTTATCTGCTGGGCCTCTATTGCATTCTTCTACGTCAGAGTCTGCATGCTCTATGGTAGGATTTTTTGCCACATCATCAAAGTCAAAAAGATCTTCTAATGGTGCCAGACCTCGAGGTATGTTCTTATCTTTGGCCTGTAGCACTTCTACTTCTTCGCTGTCTGCATTTTCACATTTCCCGGTTGGACTTCCAGTTTCTTCAATTAGGGTGTTTATTTCTATGTTACAGGGTGGGGTTTCTTCATCAGAGGATTCTTAACTTAGGCAGTTGTTCTCAGATTTAGAGTCTGAATCGAAAAATTCAAACTCATTTCTACCTATCAGGAAATCCTCAATCTGTTTATCACCTTCAAAAACCTGCCAATATTTTTCGTTCTCTGGCACTGCAGGTCTAAATTTAGTTTGGATGATGATCTGTCGGTTGATTGGAGTCTTAGGGTATGAACTAGCTAGGCAAGCTAATCCATTTGCAATGACATTTTGACTCCTAGGAACAAACACTAATTCATATTCAACAAAGGTTTTCAACAAATCCATAGTGTCATTCCTATAAGCTCTCAGCCTAGGATGTTTCGTTGTGTATTCATCATTCACCTATTTAATAATTAGCTCAGAATCCCCATGCACAGTTATCCTACGGGCTCCTAATTTTCTCAATGGGTTCAAGCCTAGGATAAGGGCCTCGTATTCTGCAACATTGTTTGTACATTTGAAGTGTAGGTTGCAGACATGGCTCTCTGCATAATCACTCTCTGTGTTGTGTATCCACACCCCTGCCCCAGCAGTTCTTCTTGCGCAGTACCCATCGAAATTCATCTCCCACAGGGGTTCACTCTCGCTTTTGTTATCATTCCTTTCCCTACAGCTGGGTTTTCCATTATGTTGTGTTATAGGGTCTGCACTAGGCGGTGGGTTGTTTATTTTTTCGTTATGGATGTGGAAGTCAGGGAGGTGACTAGTTGACTGATTGTATTCTGTTTCTGGTTCACTTTTCATTATTGTTTCAGTGCACTATTCAAGGTTCTCTAAATCTTCATCCTCTGAGTCTAGGGTAGCCATTATGTTAAAATTCATTAGCTATGTTTCACCCTGTGTACCTTTGCTTGTATCTATGTTTTCAGATTCTGGTCCCTCCAAAGATTCATCATTGCAGAAGATAAAGGAATCCAGGTCTGTATGTACGGAGTATAGAGGAGATTTTTCAGGCTTATCAGGGCTACTAACCAGGAATTTCATTTTTGCTTCCCTGTACAGTATTTTGAGTTGGCCGAAGATTGGGATTGTGGCATAAGCCCCATCCATCTGCATTGTTCCTTGCAGCTTGGCTCCCCATGATCTTGATAATAACATGCCATACTTGGGTGGCACATCTACCACAACAACATCCATGACCATACACTTGGCAGGAATCTCAGTAAGGCTCACACATAAATCTTTGATCAGGCCAAGACACTTTACTCTACTAGAGCCAAAATAATATAGGTCTTTATAGGGACGGGTTATCTCTAGGCTTAATCTTTCCATCACTACTTTAGGCATCAGGTTGTGTGATGCCCCAAAATCATGCATTGCATTGTGGAGAATCTTATCATGGATATTAAGACTGATATAAAAAGGGGGCACTACCCCTTCCTGAAACTTTCCTTCTATATTTGGACCAAACAAAAGGGTAGGTTGATCATCACTCAGATTTACAGTGTCACTGTTCTCACCTAAATTTAGTGATTTTTCAAATTTGGCCTTTATATACATCCTGAGTGGCCAGCTCAGAGAGTGGTACGGATATCTTAATCTTCGCAATCTCGCTCTCCAAATTGAAAGTGGACTGACTCTTTGGAATGTTCGACTCTGTTTTGTTAGCCACTGCTTTAGTGGCTGAATCAGTGTGTTGATTCTCGTTATGTACAGCGTTTGTGACAGTTTTATCAGGAGCACTAACTGTAGTGCTAGTGCTGCTAGCTGTTTCACCTTGTGTATCATTGTTTTGGTTGTCCTTTTCCTTGTTCTTTCCAGAACTCTCAGCTACTGACTTGTTACTTTCATTAGTTGCTTTAGAATATTTCTCAGTTCTTTTCTTGGTGGTGGCCTCAGAAAATTTTGGTTTGGGAGTTTCTTGACTCTTTTTTCTTCTAAGTTCATATTTCTCTCTGACCTGCATCATGGCATTTTCAAACCCTAGCCTGTAATCCTTAGATTCTAACCATTCCTCCTCCTAACCAGAGGGTGAGGGTTGATCTTCTTCTGAGTAACAGTTATGGATTGAATCTTCCGTTTCAAACATGTTTATTGTGTTCCCTTCAGAATCTTATATGATTCCCTCATCTTCATCAAGAAAGTTCTCTTGGAATGGGGGAATAACTTGCTTATCTGACTCTCTTTGTCTGTTGGGAGTGGCATTGTTTCTTCTAAAGTTTTGGTTCTGGTTTTGATTTTGATTTCGGTTACTGACTATGACAACCATTTTTTCCATCATTTGCTATAACCTTTCCACATTTTTGGATAATCTGTCATAATTTGGGTCAGATGTGGAAGCTATATTGTCATCTTTATATGTTACCCTCTTCTTAGATCTCATTCTTTCTCTTTTCTCAATCAGATTTTCCTCTATGTTCACTACTCCTTTCTGCATGTCCTCCAATGTGTTGTACTCTTTATCCCTAAGCTCGTAGGCCATGTCAGCATCAAAGCCTTCGGGATATTTTGCTAGAGCCATGCCTTGTGGAGGTTTCATATGTGGAGGGAGAGCATTGTAAATGTTGTTAAATCTCTTTGTGTAATCATGGACACTCTCTCCCACGTTTCTTTTAAGGCTCATGTATTCTACTAAGAGTTGACGAGGGTTAGCCTTAGTTTCCCATTTGTTTATGAAAGTCTGATATAAGGTTGGAAGATCAATGATGCTACCTGGAGGTAGGCCTTTAAACCATTTCTTCACATCACCCCCTAATCTCTGGGCAAATATTCTCATTTTGACTGTATCATCATCTATTTCCATGTAGTCAAAATAATCTTCCATCTTATCTACATGATGCTGGGATGTAATGGACTCTTTTGCACTGAAGTGTGGGATATTTGACTGATAATCATTTGGTAAGGGTACTAGAGGTTGAGGTAAAACCAGAGGTGCATACCAGGCTGCCATGATGATGTTTTGATGAGGTAAAGGATTGACTTGGGTAGCAGGTATATGGATGATACGGATATTATGACCAGCAGAAGACTGATGAGTAGATCTAGGGTGACTGAGCCCCAAGTTTTGTATGAAATGTATATCAAGAGGTGTAGAGGGAGGTGTGTGTCTATTCCCAAGGTCTCTACCACTTTGGGGTGGTGAACAAGGAAGCTCAGGGTCTGGCTATTCTAAGATGCCGAATGACCTAGTTCTAGGTAATCTATTAGGTAGGTCTAGGTCAAGGTGAAACTATGATAGAGCTGTAATATCTTCTGGTGCAGAGTTAGCTCTATGGGGGTGATTGGAAATAGTTGGTCCTTTAGGTGTAGGTGGATTTCTGAGGATGCCCTCAGGGTTATCAACTATTTCAGGTGGGTTTGGGTTTGGGTAAGCTCTTGTGTGAATGGTTCTGTAAGCCAGAGTGTAGTTCTCAACCATGCAGCTTAACCCTATTTGCTACTTCTATTGTGGTTGATGTTGTGATGGAGGCTGGTCTCCCAGTGGAGTCTAATGTGAACCAAGATAATCAGCAGGCCTATTGATTGCCAGTGGAGTCTCTAAAACGTTTATGGAATATGGAGTCACTAGGTGGAAAGGTTTAGGATGTTTTTGGAGGGTACACTGTCCACCACAGTGCTTGTGAAATATCCCCTTTCAAGAATATCTTCCAAACACAGCAAACTCTAACCAGAGATGGACTGGAAGGGCATTTACTACATATGTCACCTTTGAAAGAGTGTGAGATTTGGAGGCTACCTGGCCCTTTCTAGACTCTATCCAAGAGTATGGGAGAACCCAACAAATGGTATAGAGGTTGATGTGTGAATAGGAATATTTAACTGCCAACCTAACCAGAGATTGTAGGTTTTTGAATACCTAAGAATGTTCAAGGTGTAGTGAACTCAAGGTTCATTCCCCAGCAGAGTCGCCATTATGTTGGGGTTCCCATGTTTTGGCCAGATTGGCAAGACCAAAAGATGAGACAACATCAAACCGCTTTCAGACATCAGGATCTAGCCCTCTTAGGTCTAGAGAGGGATCTCTCTATGATAGTCAAATTATATTTTTCTTTGAAGCTCAAATGTTATGATGTTAGGCTAGTTATGGGGCTCGAGGTTTGTTTGTTTGATTTGTTTGTTTGGTTGTTGGTTATCAGGAAAGAAGGATCCAGTGTAAGACCAGGATGAGAAAAGAGGGATAAAGCAGAGGTGAAATGTTCCTGAAATATTTAAAAGCATTGGGCAATGGAGTCAGGAAAGGATTTGCTTGCTAATCAATATGCAGGCTTTCAATTGGGCTAGTCATATAAAACATAGGATCTTAAATATGACTGTGTGAGATGGAAAGGTAGGAGGAGAGGAGGTGACACAAATTCAGAGCAAAAATTTAAAGACCATCTGGTCATACAAGGATCCTAGTGGACAGGGCTAACTCTAATCCCCAGTGTTCCCAAATCTTCCAACTAAATCCTTAATAAGAAACACCTAAGAACGGATACATTTAATTCATACATCAGAGAGCAGGCAATATCATCCACTACGCTGGTTAAATTATCTGAAATCAATTCTTAGATAATACATTCAAAAGAGAAACATCAATGGAAAGGAGAGCAGAAACATAGGGTACCTAACAAGGGTAAATCCTCTGCCAATATTCTGATCCAAGCCAACAGAAACGAAATGAAATGAATTAAAACACAGAGATAGGAAAAAATCACTGCTGCTTCAGATTAGGATTCAAAGAAATGTGCTTGTCATATTAAATAGCAATACCAGTCAAGTACAACATCGCCAATAGCTGAATACTCAGTCTGAAATCATATTCCTCAGCCTATCTTACACTTTACACAGAGACTGTGTCTCAAAAGAAACTACTTGCAGTTCTCTGATAACTGATCAACAACCTTTTACAATGAGTTTCTTCATGAATTTATAGCTCTAGTGGAGCAGAGAAGGTAGGTGAGAAACTAAATGTAGTATTAGAACTTCTGAAAAGAAAGTGGGCCGAAACCCATTCTGTTTAAATTCTGAGCATTCAATTCCTGTCACTCTTTGGATGGAAGAGTGGTCTTCTTCAGGTTTCCATTAATTCCAGGTATGCCTCTTGATGTACTTTGATCTGCACGACTATGTGATGCTATTGGTGAATAAACAAAAGATAAATGAATGATTAAGAAGTCTGCCATACTGATGAAATAAATGCTCTGATAGTACCGGAGCTGTTTCAAGGTAGAAAATCTCTCTGGAACACGGAAAAGTTTGAACACTGCATGGGCGCTTAGTCCTTTATGGAGGAAAAACATTCTGCTACTATAGAAACCCCTAATATGCATTGATTTCTGCGTGTTGTACCTTCTGCGTGGTCCCTGGGTCTTCAATCTGGTACTTTTCCCCTAAATCTTCAAACCTAAGGCTTGTATGTCTTCATTTGTGTGCCTTAATCTCTCTGCTACTCCATTTATATCTCTGGCTGTGAAATCTATGTGTTAGTGATGCCAGAAAGATTTGTAGAGTTTGAACTCTACTCTTTAATGCAAGTCCTGTCAGCCACCTTCCCAGGCTATCTTTGATTATCTCGGCCTTTGGAAGTGGTCTTTTCCTGCGTTTATGTCATTGTGATGGAGATAATAAGCTATGGCAGTTTCCCGTCTACTTGCAACCCTGCAGAACACAAAAATGTTAAGAAAATAATGAATGGGGTGGCGGATGTAGTGCAGGTGATGAAAATGGTCGTGCGACTGGTGAAATGGCGGAATAATGGAGAAGAATGATGGAGGGAAACCTTAATGGCGGAGCGTAGAGGAGATTTAAATGAAAAACCTTAATAAACCCGACCTATGAACAAATATATGGCATGGGCGAGAATATACGATGGGTACACGTGGGGTGTGACATGGCATGACTGGGAGATGTTGGAATAGTCAACAACGGGGGAAAACAAAGCTGGGCTGTCAGATCTCAGAGGAGATCGATGGTTGAACACACAGCAGAAGGCAACGGACGGTGGGCCAGGAGTATGGAGACCATGTCTTAGCCCCACGCAACTTTGCGGAATGGCGATCGTTGGATGGGCCAAGGCAGATCTGACGACTATTATGCATATCGCTCTGCATCCACAGACTAACTTTAACGCATGATGGGAGGGTGGTTTTGCCGTTGTACAGGTGCCATGCATCATTTTTTGTATGGAATCGCTCCCGAAAAATAAATACCGCCCTCCGCCCAAAAATGGTGCGATATAAACCAGCGGGTTTGTACAACGAGCGGGTGCGGGGACCACCAGAGGACGGAGGGAGAAGGACCGTCGGATTTGAAGTTTCGAATGGACGGCTGAGATGCGACAAACGACCTATGAGCGGGTTGGACGATGGAGACTGCAGGGTCACAATCGCTGTTCATTTTGCGGAGATCAATGGTCATAAACGCACCCGATGAATGCAAGGTATAAGCGCCTTTCGCCTAGCACCTGGTTCTAGCATTTGGTCATGTGGGGGAAAAGGGGCAGCGCTAGGCCGAAAGGGGCTTAGGCGCGCAGAGAGAAAACATGGTTTTTTGGCCCATTTTTAAAGCATTTTAAGGCTAGCCAAGGGCAACGATAGGGGAATGAGGGGGATTTAGGCATAAACAAAGGGAGTAGGAATGTTTAGAGGGGATTTCTAGGATGGAAAGGGGGAATTTAGGGGGAAGAAAGGGGACCTTGATAAAAGGAACAAAGGGTGACAATGAAGCATTTTGCAAGGGTTTAAAGGGCATAACAAAGCTTTTAGGAGCATAATTCCTTATCAGCAAGGCCTATTAACTCAGAACAACAGAGGGAAACAGTCACAAGGCAGGGAACATGAAAAGGCTGCAAGGATGATGTGTTTTCAAAGGAAATGCATTCCTTGCAGGCTTATAAAACAAATTAGCCCCTTGCTTTCTTGTCAAGGAATTTATAAGGGGCTAACAGTGGCTCCACATGGGGATGGCTTCTTCTTGAACGAGTCAAGAATTCAGAGAGTAGATTTTTGGTGTAGGCTAGGTGCCTACTGCTTTACACATCCCTTTATTTCTTTAGCTCAGCTTCCACAATATGAAGACATTCATCAGCAGAAAAACTTTCCCAACAGACTACCTACCCATACTACAATCCTAGCATTTTTTCTTCTTCTAGGTTTCATTTGAGCTAGCAGACCCTTTACATCATTTTATTTTTACAAACAGAAAAGAAACCTATTCTAAATCTACTCTTATTGCTCCATGAGACTAGATTAGATTTTTGGCCTCATATGTTTCTCTACCTAATCTAATATCTGCTGGGATTAAACTGTCCAGCAGATTTCTTCTCTATATTCTACGATAGAAATTGAAAAACAATCAAGCCAGGATTAGATTGTCTGACTTGCTGTGGGTACTAGGCATAAAGATAGTTGCACATGGACAAAATTTGCAGAAACTGAAAACAAAACTATGAAGGCTTGAGATCTGCAACTTGAAGGATCCTTCTTCTCTTTGTGACTCAAGTTTTGAGCATGTTAGAGTCACTTCTTTCTTCATTTCAACTCTAGTTTTGGGCATGTTAGAGCTGATTCTCATTTCTTCTTTGCTGGTCCAGATTTTGAGCATGTTAGGACCAGCTATCTTTGCTTTCTTTGGCTCAGGTTTTGATCATATTAGAGCCAATATTTTTCACTTCTGAGGTTCATGTTTTGAGCATGTCTGAACCTCTCCTTTCCTCTATTTTTTGAAACATTTTCTCTTTTTTCTTGAAAATGAAAACTACAATGGTATGTACAATGGGAATGGAAACTGGAAATTGTAAATCATCAGAAGTAGTGTTTGAGCATCATGCCATTGACAGGACCCCCAAACAGCTCTGTACCATCTAATTCCTGTAGGAAAAAGGCATTTGGACCCACAGTGGCCTGGATGATGTATGGACCTTGCCACAAACTGTCAAACTTGTTGTGCTTTCCTTTATCCTCTATTCTTGAGTCCCACTTTAGAACTTTATCCCCAATTTTGAAATCAGCAGCTTTGGTTTTTTTGTCAAACAACCTCTTTATGTTTTCTTGAACTTTCATTTCTTTATTGTAAACCTCTTCCCTTGTTTGCTAGAGATGAATTTTCTGGTTTATTCTTCTCACCATACTATCTTCTTTTGTTTGAAACTCTTGGAACAGCTTGATCACTGGTACCCCAAGGTTGGTAGGAAATACTGCTTCTATACCATAGACAAGCTAAAATGGTGACATGCCAATGGAATTCTTTGTTGTAAGCCTGTCAGCTACAAGGCATGTACTAGCTTGTTATGCCATGACTTTTTGTTCTCTTCTAACAGCTTCTTGATGATGATCACCAGGCTCTTGTTTGATGATTTAGCTAATCCATTACCTTGAGGGTAATAGGCAGTTGAATGACCGAGTGCTATTTGATACCTGTGACAAAAATCAACCATTTTCTTGGATCTGAAAGAAGTAGCATTATCAGCGATTATTTTCCTAGGGCAGCCAAACCGAGAGAGGATGTAACCTTCTAGGAAACTAATGATGACTGAATCTGTGGCATTCCTAGTGGGTATGGCCTCTATCCACTTAGTGAAGTAGTATGTGGCTGTTAGGATCCATTTGTGTTGTGCAGAAGAAGTGGGGTGAATCTCTCCTATAAAATCTAGGCCCCATTGCATAAAAGGACCTTCAACAGTGATGGGTTGTAGAGGTAAGGGAAGGGGTTTTATTTTTTCTTCAAAGATTTGGCATTTGTGGCAGGCAATAATCATCTTGTGGATATCACTGAAGAGTGTGGGCCAATAGTATCCAGCTCTGAGTATTTTTTTTGCAGTGGATTTCCAACTCAGGTGGCCTCCACATTCTTCGGCATGGAATTCTTGTTTAATCCTCTCTGCCTCATTTTTAGGCAAAAATTTAAGTAATAGGCCATTTGGGTTCTTCCAGTATAAGCAGTTATTCAATATGCAATAGCTCCTGGATTTTAGTTTTATGAATCTGGCCTTAGTCTTTGACAGTTCAGGTGGGGCATTGAGGTGTGTAAGCACATACAGAATGTCGGAATACCAAGGAGAGCTCTGAAACTTTTCCTCAACAGAGGGATCAGGAAATTCTTGTTGCTCATCCAAGGTATTTACCATGTTAATGTCTAGGGCTTGCAAGTTTGATTCAGCCATTAATTGAGCTAAGCCCTAACCTTTAATCAGTTTGGTGGGTTTTATCTCAAGGTCATATTCTAAAATCACAACAATCCATTTTCCCTCTTTCCATCAGGATCTTGGGACAATATATCTTTTACTATGACGTTGGGCACATAAGCTATGGTGTGGGAATGCAATATGTACACCCTGAAGTCTTTCATGGCCTTAATAAGAGAATAGGCCTGTTTTTCCATTATGTTGTATTTCAGGGGTACATCCCTTAGAGCTTTGCTGAAAAAAGGCAATTGGATGTTCCATTCCCTCTATGTTTTTCTACAACAAGGCTGCAGCTATGGTATGCTTGGAGGCAAATGAAAAAATCAGGAAATCTTTACAGAAATCTGGGCTGATTAGAACAGGAGCTTGGGTGAGTGAAAGTTTTACCAGTTCGAAATATTGTTTAGCTCCAACAGTCCATTTAACTCCTTCACCTTTCTTCAGCATATTAGTCATATTCCTAAGCTGTTCAGCTAGGTTGGGGATAAATCTCCTAAGGAAGTTGATTTTCCCGATGAAGGAGTGTAATTATTTGATGTTTCTTAGGTGTGTGATTTGTAGTATTCCCTCAACTCTCTGTGGGTCTATCCTGATTCCCTTTTCGGATATAATGTGGCCAATAATTTTACCTTCTTGCAGCCCAAATACAGTCTTTTTGGGATTCAATGATAGACCAAACCTTCTACATTTTTCAAACACTTTTTTCAGATGTTTCAGGTGTTCCTCTTCAGTCTTAGAATAGACTGTTATATCATCCAAGTAAATAACAATGAAGTGTCCTATCTCATCTGAAAAAGCTATATCCATTGCTCTGTGGAAGGTAGCCCCAACGTTCATCAGTCCAAAGGGCATTTTTACATACATAAAGGTGCCCCATGGAGTGGTAAAGGCTGTTTTGAGTTGGTCTTCTGGGATTACTAAGACTTGATTGTAACCTGAGAAACCATATAGCAGGGAGATTCTCTTAGAGCCTACTACTTTCTGAAGAATGTATTCCATTTTTGGCAGAGGGTAGTTATCTTTGAGTGACGCTCTATTAAGATTTCTGAAGTCAATACATAACTTGATCTCCCCTGTTTTCTTTCTCACAGCCACTAAATTTGAAACCCAATCAGAGAACCTTACGGGAACAATTATGTCTACCTCATACATATTTTTTATTTATTTTTCAACTGCAGGCAATTTTTTTGGGTTTATCCTACGAAGTTTTTTTCTAAAGGGCTTCTGATTTTCTTTCAAGGGTATCTTATGCTGTATGATGTTCATGTCATAAGCCTTTAACTCTTCATAGCTCCAAGCAAACACGTCCATAAATTCTTTGGAAAGGTCAATGTATTTACTTTTCATGTTTGTTGGGAGAGACTTAGCCAATTTAATCATTTTGGGCTTATCTATTGGGCCTATATTGCATTCTTCTACGTCAGAGTCCGCATGCTCTATGGTAGGCCTTTTTTCCACATCATCAAAGTCAAAAAGATATTCTAATGGTGCCAGACCTCAAGCTATGTTCTTATCTTTGCCCTGCAGCACTTCTACTTCTTCGTTGTCTGCGTTTTCACATTTCCCAGTTGGACTTCTAGTTTCTTCAGTTAGGGTGTTTATTTCTATGTTATAGGGTGGGGTTTCTTCGTCAGAGGATTATTCACTTAGGCAGTTGTTCTCAAATTTAGAGTCTGAATCGGAAAATTCAAACTCATTTCTGCCTATTAAGAAATCCTCAATCTGTTTATCACCTTCAAAAACCTGCCAATATTTTTCGTTGTCTGGCACTGCAGGTCTAAATTTAGTTTTGATGATGATCTGTCGGTCGATTGGATTCTTAGGGTATGAACTATCTAGGCAAGCTAATCCGTTTGCAATGACATTTTGACTCCTAGGAACAAACACTAATTCGTATTCAACAAAGGTTTTCAACAAATCCATAGTGTCATTCCTGTGAGCTCTCAGCCTAGGATGTTTCGCTGTGTATTCACCATTCACATGTTTAATAATCAGCTCAGAATCCCCATGCACAATTATCCTATGGACTCCTAATTTTCTCAACAGGTTCAAGCCTAGGATAAGGGCCTCGTATTCTGCAACATTGTTTGTACATTTGAAGTGTAGGTTGCAGGCATGGCTCTTTGTGTAATCACTCTCTGTGTTATGTATCCACACCCCTGCCCCAGCAATTCTTCTTGTGCAGGGCCCATCAAAATTCATCTCCCACAGGGGTTCACTCTCGCTTTTGTTATCATTCCTTTCCCTACAGTTGGGTTCGCCATTATGTTGGGTTATAGGGTCTACACTAGGCTGTGGGTTGTTTATTTTTTCGTTATGGGTGTGGAAGTCAGGGAGGTGACTAGTTGACTGATTGTATTCTGTTTCTGGTTCACTTTGCATTATTGTTTCAGTGCACTATTCAAGGTTCTCTAAATCTTCATCCTCTGAGTCTAGGGTATCCATTATGTTAAAATCCATTGGCTCTGTTTCACCCTGTGTACCTTTGCTTGTATCTATGTTTTCAGATTCTGGTCCCTCCAAAGATTCATCATTGCAGAAGATAAAGGAATCCAGGTCTGTATGTATAGAGTATAGAGGAGATTTTTCAAGCTTATCAGGGCTACTAACCAGGAATTTCATTTGTTCTTCCCTGTATAGTCTTCTGAGTTGGACGAAGATTGGGATTGTGGCATAAGCCCCATCCATCTGCATTGTTCCTTGCAGCTTGGCTCCCCATGATCTTGATAATAACATGCCATACTTGGGTGGCACATCTGCCACAACAACATCCATGACCATACACTTGGCAGGAATCTGAGTAAGGCTCACACATAAATCTTTGATCAGGTCAAGACACTTTACTCTACTAGAGTCAAAAGAATATAGGTCTTTATAGGGACGGGTTATCTCTAGGCCTAACTTTCCATCACTACTTTAGGCATCAGGTTGTGTGATGCCCCAGAATCATGCATTGCATTGTGGAGAATCTTATCATGGATATTAAGACTGATATAAAAAGGGGGCACTACCCCTTCCTCAAACTTTCCTTCTATCTTTGGACCAAACAGAACGACAAGTTGATCATCACTCAGATTTACAGTGTCACTGTTCTCACCTAAATTTAATGCTTTCAAAATTTGGCCTTTATATACATCCTGAGTGGCCAGCTCAGAGAGTGGTATAGAGATCTTAATTTTTTCAATTTCGCTCTCCAAATTGAAAGTGGACTGACTCTTTGGAATGTTTGACTCTGTTTTGTTAACCAATGCTTTAGTGGCTGAATCAGTGTGTTGATTCTTGTTATGTACAACGTTTGTGATAGTTTTATCAGGAGCACTAACTGCAGTGCTAGTGTTGCTAGCTGGTTCACCTTGTGTATCAGTGTTTTGGTTGTCCTTTTCTTTGTTCTTTCCAGAACTCTCAGCTGCTGACTTGTTACTTTCATCAGTTGCTTTAGAAGTTTTCTGAGGTATTTTCTTGATGGTGGCCTCAGAAAATTTTTGTTTGGGAGTTTCTTGACTCTTTTTTATTCTAAGTTCATATTTCTCTCTGACCTGCATCATGGAATTTTCAAACCCTAGCCTGTAATCCTCAGATTCTAACCATTCCTCCTCCCAACCAGAGGGTGAGGGCTGATCTTCTTCTGAGTAACAGTTATGGATTGAATCTTCCATTTCAAACATGTTTATTGTGTTCCCTTCAGACTCTTCTATGATTCCCTCATCTTCATCAAGAAATTTCTCTTGGAATGGGGGAATAACTTGCTGATCTGACTCTCTTTGTCTGTTGGGAGTGGCATTGTTTCTTCTAAAGTTTTGGTTCTGGTTTTGATTTTGATTTCGGTTACTGACTATGACAACCATTTTTTCCATCATTTGCTGTAACATTTCCACATTTTTGGATAATATGTCATAATTTGGGTCAGATGTGGAAGCAATATTGTCATCTTTATATGTTACCCTCTTCTCAGATCTCAGTCTTGCTCTTTTCTCAATCAAATTTTCCTTTATGTTCACTGTTCCTTTCTGCATGTCCTCCAATGTGTTGTACTCTTTATCAATAAGCTTGTAGGCCATGTCAGCATCAAAGCCTTCGGGATATTTTTCTAGAGCCATGCCTTGTGGAGGTTTCATATGTGGAGGTAGAGCATTGCAAATGATGTTAAATCTCATTGTGTGATCATGGACACTCTCTCCCACGTTTCTTTTAAGGCTCATGTATTCTGCTAAGAGTTGACGAGGGTTAGCCTTAGTTTCCCATTTGTTTATGAAAGTCTAATATAAGGCTGGAAGATCATTGATGCTACCTGGAGGTAGGCCTTTAAACCATTTCTTCACATCACCCCCTAAGCTCTTGGCAAAGATTCTCATTTTGACTGTATCATCATCTATTTCCATGTAGTCAAAAGAATCTTCCATATTATCTACATGATGCTGGGCTGTAATGGACTCTTTTGTAGTGAAGTGTGGGATCTTTGACTAATAATCATTTGGTAAGGGTACTAGAGTTTGAGGTAAAACCAGAGGTGCATACCAGGCTGCCATGATGATGTTTTGATGAGGTAAAGGATTGACTTGGGCAACAGGTATATGGATGATACGGATATTATGACCAGCAGAAGACTGATGAGCAGATCTAGGGTGACTGAGCCCCAAGTTTTGTATGAAATGTATATCAAGAGGTGTAGAGGGAGGTGTGTGTCTATTCCCAAGGTCTCTACCACTTTGTGGTGGTGAACCACGAAGCTCAGGGTTTGGCTGGTCTAAGATGCCGAATGACCTAGTTCTAGGTAATCTATTAGGTAGGTCTAGGTCAAGGTGAAAGTGTGATAGAGCTGTAAGATCTTCTGGTGCAGAGTTAGCTCTATGGAGGTGATTGGAAATAGTTGGTCCTTTAGGTGTAGGTGGATTTCTGAGGATGCCCTTAGGGTTATCAACTATTTCAGGTGGGTTTGGGTTTGGGTAAGCTCTTGTGTGAATGGTTCTGTAAGCCAGAGTGTAGTTCTTAACCAAGCAGCTTAACCCTATTTGCTACTTCTATTGTGGTTGATGTTGTGATGGAGGCTGGTCTCCTAGTGGAGTCTAATCTGAACCAAGATAATCAGCAGGCCTACTGATCGCCATTGGAGTCTCTAAAACGTTTAAGGAATATGGAGTCGCCAGGTGGAAAGGTCTAGGATTTTTTTGGAGGGCACACTGTCTACCACAGTTCTTGTGAAATATCCCCTTTCAAGGATATCTTCCAAACACAAAAAACTCTAACCAGAGATGGACTGGAAGGGAATTTACCAGATATGTCACCTCTGAAAGAGTGTGAGATATGGAGGCTACCTGGCCCTTTCCGGACTATGTCCAAGAGTATGGGAGAACACAACAAATGGTATAGAGGTTGATGTGTGAATAGGAATTTTTAACTACCAACCTAACCAAAGATTGTAGCTTTTTGAATGCCTAAGAATTTTCAAGGTGTAGTGCACCCAAGGTTTGTTCCCCAGCGGAGTCTCCATTATGTTGGGCTTCCCATGTTTTGGCCAGATTGGCAAGACCAAAGGATGAGACAACATCAAACTGCTTTCAGACTTCAAGATCTAGCCCTCCTGGATCCAGAGAGGGATCTCTCTATGATAGTCAAATTATATTTGTCTTTGAAGCTTGAATGTTATGATGCTAGGCTAGTTATGGGGCTCGGGGTTTCTTTGTTTGATTTGTTTGTTTGGTTGCTGGTTATTAGGAAAGAAGGATTCAGTGTAAGAACAGGATGAGAAAAGAGGGATAAAGAAGAGGTGAAATTTTCCAGGAAATATTCAAAACCATTGGGCAATGGAGTCAGGAAAGGATTTTCTTGCTAATCAATATGCAGGCTTTCAATTGGGCTAGTCATCTAAAACATAGGACCTTAAAGATGACTGTGTGAGATGGAAATGTAGGAGGGGAGGAGGTGACACAGATTCAGAGCACAAAGTTAAAGACCAGTTGGTCGTACAAGGATCCTAGTGGATAGGGCTAACTCTAATCCCCAGTGTTCCCAAATCTTCCAACTAAATCCTTAATAAGAAACACCTAAGAACAGATACATTTAATTCATACATCAGAGAGCAGGCAATATCATCCACTACAGTGGTTAAATTATCTGAAATCAATTCTTAGATAATACATTCAGAAGAGAAACATCAATGGAAAGGAGAGCAGAAACATAGGGTACCTAACAAGGGTAAATCCTATGCCAATATTCTGATGCAAGCCAGCAGAAATGAAATGAAATGAATTAAAACACAGAGATAGGAAAACATCACCGCTGCTTCAGATCAGGATCCAAAGAAATGTGCTTGTCATATTAAAAAACAATACCAGTCAAGTACAACATCGCCAATAGCTGAATACTCAGTCTGAAATCATATTCCTCAGCCTATCTTACACTTTACACAGAGACTGTGTCTCAAAAGAAACTACTTGCAGTTCTCGGATAACTGATCAACAACCTTTTACAATGAGTTTCTTCATGAATTTATAGCTCCAGTGGAGCAGAGAAGGTAGGTGAGAAACTAAATGCAGTATTAGAACTTCTGAAAAGAAAGAGGGCTGAAACCCATTCTGTTTAAATTCTGAGCATTCAATTCATGTCACTCTTTGGATGGAAGAGTGGTCTTCTTCAGGTTTCCATTAATTCCATGTATGCCTCTTGATGTACTTTTATCTGCACGACTATGTGATGCTATTGGTGAATAAACAAAAGATAAATGAATGATTAAGAAGTCTGCCATACTGATGAAATAAATGCTCTGATAGTACCGGAGTTGTTTCAGGGTAGAAAATATCTCCGGAACACGGCAAAGTTTGAACACTGCATGGGCGCTTAGTCCTTTATGGAGGAAAAACATTTTGCTGCTGTAGAAAGCCATGATATGCATTGATTTCTGTGTGTTGTACCTTCTGCGTGGTCCCTGGGTCTTCAATCCGGTACTTTGCCCCTAAATCTTTGAACCTAAGGCTTGTATGTCTTCATTTGCGTGCCTTAAGCTCTCTGCTACTCCATTTATATCTCTGGCTGTGAAATATGTGTGTTAATGGCGCCGAAAATATTTGCAGAGTTTGAACTCTGCTCTTTAATGCAAGTCTTGTCAGCCACCTTCCCGGGCTATCTTTGATTATCTCAGCCTTTGGAAGTGGTCTTTTCCTGCGTTTATGTCATTGTGACAGAGATAATAAGCTATGGTGGTTTCCCGTCTACTTGCAACCCTGCAGAACACGAAACTGTTAAGAAAACAATGAATGGGGTGGCGGATGTAGTGCGGGTGATGAAAATGGTCGTGCGACTGGTGAAATGGTGGAATAATGGAGAAGAATGATGGAGGGAAACCTTAATGGTGGAGTGCAGAGGAGATTTAAATGAAAAACCTTAATAAACCTGACCTATGAACAAATATATGGGATGGGGGAGAATATACAACGGGTACACGTGGGATGTGACGTGGCGTGACCGGGAGATGTTGGAATAGTCAACAATGGGGGAAAACAAAGCTGGGCTGTCGAATCTCAGAGGAGATCGACAGTTGAACACACAACGAAAGGCAATGGATGGTGGGCCAGGAGTATGAAGACCATGTCTTAGCCCCACGCAACTTTGCAGAATGGCGACCGTTGGATGGGCCAAGGCAAATCTGACGGCTATTTTACATATCGCTCTGCATCCATGGACTGACTTTAACACACGATGGGAGCGTGGTTTTGTCGTTGTACAGGTGCCATGCGTCATTTTTTGTATGGAATCACTTCTTGAAAAATAAATACCGCCCTCCGCCCAAAATCGGTGCGATATAAACCATCGGGTTTGTACAACGCATGGAAAATTTTAGGGGCTAATATTCGCAGGTGGGCTAATTTTCCATGGTTTTTCCAAAAAAAAGATTCGTCAATTTCCATTTTTTTATAAAAATGATTTGCCCAAATTTTACAACATAAAATTATTTTACATTAAAAATCGCCCACATTATATAGAAAATATATATAATATCATTATAAATTTGAATAATCTTACAAATACATCAATAAACATTTTATAGTTTTCATATTAGGGACTAGTGAGATTCTCCAATTTTTTAAACGTCAAGATAATTTTCCATCCTTAAAATTATCCCTAGTACAACGAGTGGGTGCAGGGAACACTAGAGGACAGAGGGAGAAGGACCGTCGGATTTGAAGTTTCGAATGGAAAACTGAGATGCGACAAACAAGCTATGAACGGGTTGGACGATGGAGACTGCGGGGTCGCGATCGCCGTTCATTTTGCGGAGATCAATGGTCATAAACGTGCCCGATGAACTCAAGGAATAAGCGCCTTTCGCCTAGCACCCGGTTCTAGCATTTGGTCATGTGGGGGGAAAAGGGGCGGGGCTAGGCCGAAAGGGGCTTAGGCACGCGGAGAGAAAACATGGTTTTTTGGCCCATTTTTAAAGCATTTTAAGGCCAGCCAAGGGAAACGATAGGGGAATAAGGGGGATTTAGGCATAAACAAAGGGAGTAGGGATGTTTAGAGGGGATTTCTGGGATGGAAAAGGGGAATTTAGGGGGAAGAAAGGGGACCTTGATAAAAGGAACAAAGGGTGAAAATGAAGCATTTTGCAAGGGTGTAAAGGGTAGAACAAAGCCTTTAGGAGCATAATTCCTTATTAGCAACGCCTATTAACTCAAAACAGCAGAGGGAAACAGTCACAAGGCAGGGAACATGAAAAGACTGTAAGGATGATGTGTTTTCAAAGGAAATGCATTCCTTGCAGGCTTATAAAACAAATTAGCCCCTTGCTTGCTTGTCAAGGAATTTATAAGGGGCTAACACGTTAATTACATATGATCCTATCTTACGAGGCCTTTTATAGTTCATTGCATAGAATTTCACCGTTTAATATAATGATGATTATATTAATCATAAATATGAACATAATTGTGAGCTTGATGGTATTTGATATGCAATTATAACAAATTTTGATATATAATAACATAGATGAATGCCTTTCGGATTAGTCTCATCATTAATATTTGGTCGATGTTTCAAACCAGTTAATGTGATTTATCCTCAAGACAAGGTGGAGAAACTAATCAATCTTAATAAATAAATAACATTTAAAAAATAGTGATAATCTTTTAAAAAACATTAAAATAATAGTAGAAACATACATTTACATGGGTATATTTTACTTTAATATCCATGATGTCAATATACATTTAAAAAATCTACTATATATATTATTTTAAATATAATAATTAAATAAATGGATACAAAATTTCTTTATTTCCCATTTTATTTCCAAATTAATTTCTTCAATATATATTTGGAAATAAAAAAACACTTTTATAGGTTTTTTAAAATAATTTTATTAAATTATTGTTATAAATAAATAATTATATATTTTTTTCCATTTTATTTCCAAAGTAATTTCTTCAATATATTTTGGGAAACAGAAAACCGTTTTATAGGTTTTTTAAAATAATTTTATTAAATTATTATTATAAATAAATAATTATATATTTTTTTTCCATTTTTTTTCTAAAATACTTTCTTCAATATATTTTTGGAAATAGAAAACATTTTCATAGGTTTTTAAAAATAAATTTATTAAATTATTATTATAAATGAGTAATTGTATAATTTTTTAAGTTTAGAAAATAATAAATATTTAAAATATTTAAATAAATGTTATAGAAAAATAATTATATTATTTGAATTTACAAAATGACACCTATTTATATATTATCGTTATTTATAATATATGGAGTTATTTTTTTTATAAGGGTTAGGTTATATATATATATATATATATATATATATATATATATATATATATATATATATATATATATATAATTGGTATTAAAAAACATATTACTATATAATAAATATAATCCTTCACAAACATTGTAATCGGATGAGAGTAATGCATCACCAAAACATTCTTGATGTGATTTTTCAACGCACACAACTCCATGTTGTAATGTTACTAACATAATGTTGCAATGTGTTGAACATATCTTAATATTGCATTCAAACATAAAATTTCACTAAACAACACATTATAATGCATTCTAATATATCCCAAAATTGTAATGCGACAAACATATCCCAAACTAACATTTAACATATTCCTTCACAAAAATCACATTGTAATGTCATCCAATAAAACTTGATGTTGCAATGTGATAAACATATATCCTTATTGTCTATTCAAACATAACCCTTCAAAAATATCACATTATGATGAAATCAAACATTACCTAACACCACATTGTGATGAACATATCCTTCCATCGTAATGTTATGAACATAACTTCTTGTTGTAATGTGGTGTATATAACCAAACAAAATCTATTTTATTACTTTTGAAATCTATATACAATATAATATAATAATTTTACTTGTGATATTATGAATATGGAATAAAACATCTAGGAATTTTACACTTGAATGCCCCTGTGTATTCCTCAACCACCATATTACAAAATTTTATCATGTCAAGACATTCCCCAACTCTTCAAGAATTCCTAAATTCACCATATGAGAAACATAATATAATTTACTATAATTATATAAACCTTCACAATTGGTATTAATATAGATATAACTTTTATAAATCTTCAAAATTGGCATTAATTTTTTTAATATAAAGATATATCTTGTAAACCTACGCCAAGACCATAATGTGATGAGCATAATAGTTCACAAATAATTCTTGACATTGCATTTTTCGATGTAAAAAAACACCCTAGCCTCTAGCGAAAGAGTAAGATATTTTATAAGGATCAAGGTCATACAATAAAAAATATTCAAAGTCGTGAAATCAACATGCTACTTATGGTTCGCAAGGGGGCGGCTCAATTTTTGATCGAAGTAATGTGAAATCTATGAAAATTGGGAGATCTAGGGTTCAAATCACCTAGTTGTAACCCAATTTATGAAGAGGAGGAAAACTCGTAGACCCTTATAGTTTTACTAGTAGTTGCATGTTAGACGGGTTTTTGGGTTCCTTTGGGATACCAAAAATAACATGTTACTTATGGAAATTTATCCTAGGCAGGGAGTATAAAATTTATTCCTACAAAAAAACTTGAGATAAGCCAAATTGAAATCATTCTAGATATCACTTTGTGACCGTGAAAGAATACAAGGGCTTAGAAGGAATATAAATAGATAAAGGCTGAGCAGTTAAAAATCCTTAATCAACTGCATATTCAAATAAATAATGGGTTAGGTTCATTTGGAAGAAAAACATCTCATGAAATGAGGAATGGATAACAAAAATTGATGTTGGAATGTGACAAACAAAAAATAATGTTGCAATCTAATGAAATAATCACCATTAGATTGTGCTGGAAAAAAATAAACATCACAATATGATGAAAAAAAATCAACATCATAATGTGGCGAACAAATATTGATATTAGAACGTGATTAACAAAATTCAATATTGTAATGTGATGAACAATAATCAATGTCATAATTGATGAACAAAAATCAATCTCACTATATGATGAATAAAAGTTGATATTGCAAAATGTGAAAAAAAATACCAATGATGCAATGTGACAAGAAAATTTGGAATTACAATGTGATAAGGAAATATCATCACCACAATGTGATGAACAAAAATCAACGACATAGTGTGATGAAAAAATTTGATGTCACAATGTGATGAACACAAATCAACGCCATAGTGTGATGAAAAAAGTTGATGTCACAATGTGATGAATAAAATTGATGCCACAATGTGACAAAAAAAAAAATCAATGTCAGAATGTGACAGACAAATTTCAATGGAACAACATGATGAAAAAAATCAACATTGCAATAGAATGGGTAAAAATCTACCTCACAATGTGATGAGCAAAAATCAATGCTACAATGTAACATCCATATCTTAGTGTAACAATGTGATGCTGTCACAATGGTCACCCATGCCCAAATATGGTCACACATAGTCTTCATGGTAAAATCTGGTCAACCAAAGTCAACATGGTCACAATCTCATAATGTCACAATAGTGAAATATAGTCAACCATAATCAACATGGTCACAGTGTCAATTATAGTTAACACATTAAATATAGTCAATCATAATCCAAATAGACAACATACATAGCATGGTTAACCATACTCAACCATAGTCAACATATTCAAACATGCTCCCAACGTCAGAGTCATAATGGTTAAACATGTTCAATCGGCATATATTAATTAGTTTTAACATGGTTGATAAACACAAAATGGTAAACCACATTGAACATAGTCAAAATTGCTTAGCATGGTTAACATAGTCAAATAACCTTAAACATGGTCATAACATGATTGACAATTACTTATATAGTCAACCATGGGAAACATGGTTAACCAGTGTATCAAGAGTACCCCGGCCCCATTCCTCTTCTAGATGAGGTTCGAAGACTACCATGGGTCTTTCCTCTTGGAGATTGAGATTGTCAGGGAGAGGGCCTATGCTATGGGGTAGCATGAATTGAGACACTTAAGCTTTGTATGAAGGCTTATTTAGGAGATTTATCAGGGGAACTGGGATCTTGTCCTTCTCTAGCTCTTTCTGGAGGTTAAACGCCATGGGAGCTTTTTCTGCAATGACTTATTTGGATTTCTCTTTAGGGTGATCAGGTAGGTTCAAGTCTATAGAAGGTGACTTCTAGTTTGCAGGAGGATCAAAACCTTGCTTTGTGGAAGTGGATGAAGTGACTTTATGATGTGCAGATTCTTCTAAAGGCTTCTTCCCCTTACTGGAAAAACTAGAAGGGGACTATTCTCTTGGTATTGATTCTTTGTTTTGTTCTTGCACTTGGGTTCTCTTTCGAAAGGACCTGAGGTCATACTTCTTATGGATATGAGCTTGCATGAACTCCACAAATTGTTTTCAATAATTATCAATATCTCGATCCTCTAAGACGACTTCCTTCTCTTCTAGTTCTTCTTGTAGGGTGAGTTCACCTTCTTCATCTTATGAATAAGCGAGGAATTGATATTCTTGGCTATCAGTGACTTCCTTGGCTTGTCCCTCCATTTCCCCTTCTAAATATAGAGGAGGTTGTATGTGATCTTGCTACTCCTTCCTATCCCGTTGTAGCAACTGCAAAGGGGGATTATAGTATTGGGGATTTAACCCACAGTTTGGAATCATTTGGTTAGGACGAGGAGAGGGATTCTGAGCCTCCATTTCAAGCTTCACCAGCTTATTCTAGAGCTTCTTGATCGACTTATTCATTTCTTCAATCCTGTACTCCTGTGAATCCCTCTCTTGGTTAGAAGTAGAAGCCTCCTCCCTGCTCTTTCTTCTGGCTTCATGCTCTATCTTCCCTTTAAAATTACCAGTGGAAGCAAAGTTTTCTTCCACTTCTAATGCATCAGTCTGGATCTAATCCATAGATGTGGACTTTTATCTCTAAGGGTGAACCCAAACTCAGGTTCAAAAGCTCTTGCGAAAACCACCTTAGCAGCTACTTAGGGAGGCTTTATCTCGGTAGGGAGATTATTGTAGAGCTTATTGAACCTGTTTATGGTTTATGTCACATCCTCATTGTGTCTCTTTTTAAGAGCATTAAAATCTATGAGGACATATCCATGGTCCCTCTTTTCTCCCCATTTTAGTGTGAATAAATTCTCCATTTATTCCCAAGTGGTGAATGCATTATTAGCAAGATATTTGAACCACTTTCGGGCCTCTCCATCCAAGGATTGGACTAAAAGCCTCAACACCACATCTAGGTGCTCCACATTCCCATTCCCAGCAAAGGCACAAAATTATTCAATATGTTTCTATGTAGAAGTACTATCCTCCCCGATAAAACAAGGAGAAATATTTAGATAATCTTGAGGCATGTCATGCAATACTTGAGGCAAAGCCAATGGAGCATATTTGTTGAGGAGGAAGCTAGGTACATCCATGAGGGGTGGTAGTGATAAGTTCTAAGGATGATTTGGCTGTGGTATAACAGGTCTATGTTGAGTAGAGGTTTGGATATTTATCTGTAATGATATCTAAAGTGTTGTAACTTCATTGACTTCTTCAGCCTCTAGAGTAGGATGTAAAGGAGGAAAATAAATATCAATGGATTCAGCTTTGTCTTTTACGTCTGAGCTGGCTAAAGAAGAGGCTTCTGGAGGGTACTCAAGTACACGGGCTTTGGAGATGGAACCATATATATCAGCTTTCTGGGAAGAGGAAGGAAAATATTATAGAGAAAATGAGGGTAGGTCAGCCTGGATGGGCTACTTCTCGCTCCAGATTCTCCTGAATATAATATTTTCACAATCAGATATAGAATGGGTTCTCTATTGAGAAGTATCTGATCGGGTATGAGGTTTGCTGTAAGCAAGGATTACGCTTGATTTGAACTTTGATAATAGTGGAGTCGCCAAGGTGAGGGTTATGCAATTCTCAACCCTTCGTGCTCACCTGATCGAAGGGTGAAGATAATGTCGTATCCCAGGGAAAGGTTTTCTAATTCATTCCCTAGAAATGGCTCCAAAAATATGTTGTGGGTCCTAGAGACAGCCATGAGTTGCAAAATACTAGTTCCTAGGTGTTACACAACAATTTTTCATCGTCCCTGCAATTCCCCATCCCGCACATTGGAGGGCTCATTCCGTGACCTGTGAGCAGTGACATGACTTGGAACCACTTTCATGACATCCCTCTGAACATGAGCTTTCATTGCCCTGAAGACAACTCCTTGTGAAAAACCCTAAAAACACCCCTTTTTGCATTGGCGCGGGGAGTCAGTTCAGTACCCGCACCAATGGGGGAAATCATTCAAATAGGGCGCGCCAATTGGCGCTTTGTCTCAGAGTCGCACTCGTGCCAGCCATTTTAAGGAGTGATTTTTAAAAATAAATGGTGGAAATTTCGTTCTACCCAATCCATAAACTGGTATCTAATTTGAGTTGGGTGGTTTGGCTCCGGATCTCTGTGAAGAGGAAGTGGTTTTCCACCTCTCATGGAAGCTTCCTTGAGGATAGGGCCAATCCCATGATTATACGGATCCCAACTCCCCTTCCTCCATCTATAAAAGCTTTCTCATCTCCTTTGCAAGCTAGTTCCCAAGAGCCATCAGAGCCTTATGCTGCAAGAGCCTTGATTCATTCCCTTAAGGCCAAATCCAAGCAAGGAGATTATTGTCGAGACATCCGAAGAGAGAGGCTTGTCCCATCCCCAACAGGCTTTTTCGAGACATGTTCCACTGTCGACCCTCCGAAGGATAATTCAGCGTTAGAGCCAGGTTGTATCCTCCTTTGATTGATTAATGATAAACGACTATTGGTTATGGTTCCACTCCTGTTGTTGATTATGACGATGAGTTATGTCTTCTCTGACTAACATATAGTTGCATATACTGGATTTTAAGCTTGCGTTTGTTTTTTTTCTCGCGTGTGTAGGTGTTCGATCACGGAGATTGTGAGGATTGTATTCTGCCAGAGCTAAGGAACGGGAGTGCTATTTTCTCTACAAGCGACAGCTTTGGATTCAAGGTAGGCCTTCCTCGCAAGCTGGTTTATTGCAATTAGGAACTTGCGCCATTGTGTGTTTGATTGTTGCTAGACCCGGCCTGGGCTAGTAGGGATCGCCTCTGTCCGTAGAGGGGATTTACCTCCTCAACAAATTGGAAACTCCACTAGGGAACGTCTAGCTTGTTGTTGTTCTGCTTTGTAAGCTACTGACGGAGCCTGGTGTTAGCCAGATAGCCTTCGAAACGTTATTTCTCTACATTGGCAGAGTAGATCAAAGATGCTTCAGTAAATCTCTGGTTTATTTTATGAACTGAACACTTAGAGTATTTTCTTTCGGTTGTTTCTCGTTTCTGCTTGCTTGATCGGCTCTTTTGACTGGCTCTTTTTGTGATTTTGGCTTTTGGTCAGCTTGATCATCACTGGTCTGCTTGTTGGATTTCCTATTTTTATTTTTCCATAGCAAATTCGACTGGCGCGCTTTACAGCCTGACAGTCGCACCCATTGGCGCAGGTTGCTAGTGTATTACCCGTGCCAATTCGTTTCTGGCGCTAGTTCCAGCCTCACAGTCGTGCCAATCCTATGAGGTACTAGGTTTTGCTCTGTTCTGAGTTTCCTGAGCTTGATCAGTGTGTTTGGTCTTGTTTTTTCGACTGCTTGAGTGTTATGGAGCCTTGTTTGACTGGCTGTGACCTTCGTCCCTTGGTTGTTTGCCCTTTTCCATCGATTTCACATTCTAGCCCTAGGGCATCTAGGTGCTCTTGTGTGTTGAGCCTCCCTTGGGAATTTTTGGTTTCCATTTGTTCAGTCAACCTTTTGATTGCTCCTCTGCATTCATTTAGCAGTTTTTTATCATTTTATTGCGTTATTTGAGTGATTGTTCTCTTCTTCATTCGAATTTCATTTTTTCTCGCTTTGGGCCTGGATTACATGGTCCGTTTGAGTCTTTGGGATTCTCTTGGTTTTGAGGGACTGTTTTGTCAATTTGGAGATCTGATTGTGTGTTTTCATTGAGTGAAATTTGTTTGTCTCGCTCTTTCCTCATCACTTCTCAAATTTCTCTTTTCATTATTTTTCATTTTGTTTAGTGCACTTTTCTATTAAACATTGAAAATACAAAAAAAAATTCTTTTGCTTTCGATTAGTTAGTGAAAATTAAAATCTTTTCGTTGTTATTAGTGATTAGTGACTTTGAGAGAAAAGTTTTTGGTTTCCATTAGTTGCATTAGAGACTTTGTTGGTTGTTCTCCGATCATTTTATTATTGTGTGAAAAGCTCTTAACTCTCTTGTAATTAGCTTTCATCGAATGAAATGATATACTGTGGCATATAGTGTGCATTTAGGAGATTTCGATACATAACACTCGCTAGGGCCTGAAAACTGAAACGTAATTGAAGATAAACATTAAAATTTATTCAATTTACACTAAGGTAGCATTGAAACTATTGTAACTCCTAGAGATAGCCTAGAGTTGCCATAGACCAGTGCCTAGGACATCTTATATAGCAGAGAGACATGATTATGTAGTTAGAAGAATCTCATCAAACCAAGCTCTCGGACTATTTCTTGTCAAATGAGAAAACTAAAATTTTAGTGGTATCCAATATTTCAGAAGCTTAAAGCTGAAGAGACAATCCTGAATAAGCAAGATATTAAGTCCCAACATAAATGCACAAGACAATTTCAAGACAGTCCGTTTGTAGCAAGGGCTGGATTCTCGAATAGTTCACAGAGAAAGATGGTATAAAAGTATTTACTGAGAATGTAGAAAATAGGAGATATTAATTGATATAAAGACAGTATTTAGAAACATGCGTTAGCATGTGATGGGCTTAAACATTAATAATCCATACATGGCAACCACGTTCGTAAATAATACTTCATAAAATTCAACATAGCAGAAATGTGAATGAGGTGAAAATGGAACGACATATTACATCTGAGCCATATTTAAAGTGCTGAGAAGCAACTGAAATAAGTATCCACAAGGATAAATTCATAACAGAAAAGCAGCCAGCTACTCGCATTCCAGAATGTAGTATCAGATATATGGATAAAAGCAAAATGAATAACAACACTACAGCACACCAGAGAGAATAACACACTATGAAGAAACAAGACCAGAATCCTTATCCGAAACAGAACTTCTTTTCATTGAGGCCCTACGGGCTCTTTGCATTCATATTGAGACTTTCACAAAATGTTAAACAAGAAGACACCACACAGTATTTCCTCCAAAATTTTGGAACCCTTTTTTTTCTTCTTTGATCTACCTTATATAGGATTCCTCCCATTTCAGCGAGAAGATATTTCGGGGAAATATCTTCTTCGCATGGGCAAAATTTGTTAGATGTCATTCTCATAACAGCAAAATTTCATGACGGGGAATCAAAACTCCCATCATGTGTAAACAGGCCCCAGGCCATTTTCAAAATAGAAATTTAAACAAATGTTTGATGTAAAAATTAAAATACAAGAGTGGGGGGAAAACAACCCACTCGGAACTTTTAAAAGAAATAAACCAAATGAAAGTGAAATAGGCCGTTTAGACCATATCATGAGTTAACATAAAATTCACGGGCGAGGCTGAGTGGAAGCCGTTGCAGATTCGGGCGGAGGCACGTTTGCGGAAGAACTAGTATGCTGACTCATAAACTGTGTCAGTCTCTGCTGACTCTCGGAGGTTGGTTCGGGCATTGCTGAGAGCTTCTCCACCTTGATAAAAGCTTTGCCGAGAGCGTGAATCCCTGCCTTAGTAGGGAGCCGATGTCTGATCATATAAAGGAGATTAAACTCCTTTTTGAGGACTGTAACAATTGTACTGGCTTTGAGCTGGGTCGCTTTCCCCATCTGGAGGTCAGTCCGATCTCTTTCCATTTGTAAACGCGCTGTGTATTGGTCTAGAAGCAAAAGCACGGCAGGGGCTGTTGGTTCCCAGCAGGAAGGGAGTCCGGCTGTGGTGATCTCATCCCATACCTCGTCAAACTGTTCGACACTGTCGACCACCCGTTGAAGGGCCCTTGAAGCCGCTGCTCGGGCTTCCTCTTTATCGATGATCTTCTGACACTCGATGACCTCTGTAAATCGGCTGGAGATACCATGTTTCCCCAAGTCGTTTGCCCTTAGTGCATAAAGGAATGAGATGTAATCCCCAACGTGTTGAGCTCTGTTAGGCAGATCACCCCCTGCCTCTTGCAACTTTCTATTGAGATAAGGAATAGTAGACTTGAGCTCCCCTATCATTGTCAAGAACTCCCATTGCTCGGTTACCGCCGTGATTATGTCTGACCAGATTATGCTTCTGGCCTCGAGAAGGGTGAGATTCCCCTTTGCTCGACTCTTCATGTCAGCAATGGTTTTGTGCTGCTCAGTCGTGACCTTTTTCTCTTCCTCGACCTCCCTCTGTAGCCCCTCAACTGTTCTGGCATTTTCGGCCAGGGAGCTCTCCAATTCTGTGATCTTTTGCCTAGCCGTGGATGCTTGTTTCTCCAGCACTTCAATCTCCGCTCTGGCAGTGGACAGTTGTGCTGACAACGAGCTGGCTCCGCTTGAAGCTTCAGCCGTCTGATAGCTATGCGAATCCCACCTGGTTTGCAATTCTGTTGCTCTGTTCTGTAACTCGCTGATCCTTTCTGCCATTTTTTCTTTCTATTCCCTTTCCTTGAATAGCCTGGCAGACAGCTCCTTTTTCTCTTCCTCCGCCTGTAGCAATCCGGCTGTTTGCACATGATGCGAAGCCGGTATGCGAGCCTGTCTCTTTGCAGCTATGATATCCTTCTGCAACCTACTTATAAGTGCTGCTTGTGCACCTTTCCCTCCTTCATCTGAGTTTTTGATTTGGTCCTGGAGGTCACGCACCTGGTGTGCATTGGCACGGTAAGACACTTGTTCCGCTACAAAGGATGCCCTCAACTGGTTATATTTCTGTTCTATCTTCCTTAATGCGAGGGTGAGCTGCGATAGCTTATCCTTCATCATGTCGCAAACCGTTTGAAACAGGTCGCACATGTCGTTGACCGGTACCTTCTGCATATCAATGGCCAATTCGAGCACCTTATAACTAGGGACATCAGAATTTGGGTCCAGGATGGCCTCTGCCATAGACAGTACCAGGCTTTCAGTGTCTGCATTGATAGAGGCGGAGAGCCTGGTATGGTATTTTTCCACGTAACCCCTTAATTCAGCCTTATATCTGTCTCGGATTGCTTTATTTGTCCGCTCCCTTTCGCTCGCCTTGGATGAAGTGGGCTCAATGATGGCCTGCGTAACCTCTGTGTAATCGGAGGAGGCGACGCTGTCTCTCAGCACTATTATCCCCGCCTTGCCTTTATCGAATTCGCCAAATTTCGTGAAGGGTTCCAGTAATTGCCCTTCTCCTATGACTTCCGCTTCACTGCTGGCCACCCTCTGCCTCTTGGGCGGTGGTGCTGCTCCGGAGGTACCTGCCTCTTCTCCACCGCCACCCCTGTTCACTTCCTCCTCTTCCCCTGTAGCAGATGAGTCTGTCTCCATCTGCGAAAACATGGGCCAAATTTCGAGGTTAGCCCTCCATTCCATAAATGGCCTCGGCTCATGTATGTAGGGCGTAGACCTGTTTCTTTTTCTTTTATTTGAAATGATTTCTCGTGGTTCATAAGCCCAGCTTTGCCCCAACGTCAGGTCCATGTTTTGCAGCATTTTTTCAGCAATTGGGAGGGCATATCTAGAGTTTACCACGAAGGGGCTGATTTGGACAGGAAGCCTTAGGATGTAGCCTTTCTTAGCAGGGACAAAATGGAGCTGGTCGGCTTTGAGGGCTTGCCGGATGTACTCGAGGGCGTAAACTCATCGGACGGGGAAAACTGGCAATCGGTATGGAGCAACTTCGGCTCCATAGACCCGAATTTCAGTGCAATCTTCAGAAAGGAACCAATCTCCGGTACACTGGTATTTCCCAGCCTGCAGCCAACGTTTCATCTCTGGGAAAACCCTAGGGGAAGGCGTGTCGTGAATGATGGTGTAGGCGATGGACATGAAAGTGTTCATGAAGTTCGCATAACCCTCTTCCCTAGGTAAATGACGGACGGAGAAATTCCAGTCGAAGACTGGTCTGGGTTGAGAATTCTCAGAATAGACCCTATCTAACCCCAAATGGTCGAACTTATCTGGATGCTGGAACAGGAAGAGGTAGAACACCATTGAGCAGAAGCAAAACTGGCGGGCTTGTGCGAGCTCTTGGAATTGGGTTAGGATGGTTGAGGAGAGGAAACCAGGAATGTCCAATACAACCCCATTCTATGACATGAGCCATAAAAAGCGAATGCATACCATAGAAATGTCTTCCGGGCTCCCTATCCCCAAAAGACCGGCGATGAGAGATAGAACGGGTCGAACCTCTTCGACGAATAGACTCAGTGAAAACGGTTCTAATGTAGGTAGGGAAGTTGCCTGGTCGATGTTTATGGAGGATATGAAGGCACGGCGGGCTTCCCTTGACTGTTTATTGAACTGGGTTGTCAAGGTTTTGTCTTTGAAACTGATATATGTGTCGCTGGCAGGAAAACGGAGGGCCTGTCTGATAACATCGGGAGATAGGGAAAAAAATTTATTCCCCTGAGGAGAAACGAAAGTGCCCCGATGTATATCATAGGCATCTCTGAGCCAGGTGATAAAATCAATACAAGAATGGACCTGGGGGGTGATTTGGTGGTAGAAGCCAGACACAATAACTCGGAAACGGTCTGCATTCTTGCAATGTCGGCCAAAAAGCAGGGGTTTGATACTGCGTATGTAAAAAGGATATCTTGGGTCGCAGATACCAGACTGCAAGTCGTAGAGGGGTTCAAAACCAGGGGGGTTCCTAGACTCATGGACTTGGGGGGTTTCAGGCTCGTTCTTCTTGGGCGTTCCTCTCCCCATGGCTGACATTTTAACAATTTCGAAAAGAGAAAGGAAACAGAGGGAAAATGGAGAATGGAATACCTGAACAGAGGGTGACAATGCTCGGGAAAGCGACGCGGGGAACCCTGACAGTGATTGGGGTATACCAGGCGCTCTTCCCTAGTTGGTATTTTCCGTAGAAAGTAACCTGTCTCTTTTTACTGGAGAGAAATACGGGAGTTTGTTACTACTAGAGCAGGTTGTTCGAGTTAAAAAGGCGGATGAGTGGGATGACAGAAGGCAAGTGTCATAAGGACACTGACAATGAGACACGTGGCGCGTGGGGATTGGGGATGTCAAGGTGTAGGTGCGCGCCTCGTGTCGGGTTAAAGGCTAGTACGGGTCTCAGTAGCAGCTGATCTAATGAACTTTACCTTACCTTTTATCCACATATGCTGTCCAATTCTTACGGCGCGTGATTTCCTACGCCGAGCTAACACATGGCTTTCCCCGCTGCTCGGGTCCACCTTTGCTCCACCACGTAATCACATCTCGCGGCCTGTTCTTACTATCCCCTTCCAACGTTAAGTCTTCACCATGCCACGTGTCACCAGTCCGCAGGGGTATGGGTCTTGTCCTTTCCCCGCTGCTCGACCCCCTCGGACTTTCCCCACGTGCTTTCTTACGTGACAGCGGCTCTTTTTAATATATCAGTCATATGATCAACGCTGCGTCCCCTTTACCTTTTATACCGCCTGTTTACTTATGATTTTACACTCCGCCTGTTTCTTTATTTATTCTATTGGCTTTAATGCATGCGAATTTGACTACCTTATCTCTTTACGGCCCGCTTTTAGGAATATTTGCCATTTGATATAAAACCTTAATGCATAGCTTTTCCATCCTTTTTTACTCCCATGGCTAATGCTAAAGATTGAACAACATTGGCTCCACCTGGGGACGGCACGTTTGTCCCTGAACGTGTCGAGAACTACGCAGACCGCCTGTGTATTTTCTTTGAACACCACTTTGCCAACTCTTGAGGCTTCTCCCTGGACAGATCATCATGACTCATGCATAACTTGGTAAGAAAAACAAAAAAAAACAGCAGCTAATGTACAATATAATACAATCAGGCTTTTTCAGCCTGCTTCAGAATTGAAAATACGGTTTGAGGAATTGCCCATTTACAGGGGCTTCCAACAGGTCTCCCTGCAAATTTTCCAGCTTAAAGGTATTATTTCCTCCCTACTCTGTAATCTTGAAGGGGCCGAACCAAAGGGGGTCAAATTTACCATGCTTACTGTTGGGCCGTTAATATGCCATTATTATTATCACTTGTGAACGCTTATTCCACCCATTTCTACCATTCTTCATCACGTCATTTATTATAATTTATTATTTAAATCCATTTTATAAATGATTTATGCTCTTATGGATGAATATTATTTATCTTCCTTTATTTCTAATAAATTGATGATTATGAATTATTTTATCAATGATGGTTTTAATAAGTTGGTTGTAACATTATTCACCATTTTTAGCCTCCAAGATAATTTCCAGATTGAAGATTTGATCATTAAAAGTGCCAACTCAGAAATGCGCTGGAATAAGGAGTGACAGTTTTGCGGTTGAGATTCTGAGCAAATGAAGACGAATCTGGAAAATATGGAACATGGGTTTTGTTCAGAACGGACCCAATTAACTTTAGAAAAGAACGGTTTGCCCAAATTCGGCTTGTACTGAGAGAAACGCAGGGTTCTTTGAGCAAGATTTTCTCAGATCTGTGGTTGCGGCCGTCCTCCAAATCTTAGCTACAAAGCCAAATTCGACTTGCTGTTGTTGAAAGAGGGATGTAAATCTATTTTATTGTTGATCAATTGGTTGGAAGAAATTCAATATTATTATTAGAGATCCTATTTGCTATTTAATTTCTCCTCCTTCTGATTATAAAAGGAGAAGCATGTATTGTGTATGAGGGGATGGAGAGACTTTTCTTATTGTAATTTGCAGAATTGTGCATCGGCTCTTGTTAAGAGAGTGTGAGCTGTTTGTGAACATTATTAATGCCTGATTAATAAAAGAGTTCACTGTTGTTCCATTTCTCAAGCGCTGGAGTAAAACACAGCAACGCTTCACCGGTGGTTGAGGGCCCGGCCCTGGTGGAGCGATCTGCTGTTTGTATTTCTATTGGTTTATTTCTGTTGTGTGAAGTTCGTTTATTTATTGAGTTATTGCTAATTGGATCAAATACAGAGTCATTGTTATTCCATTCTTTACAAGAAGCATGATTCATGATTCAATTGTTATAAAATGTTGTTTTTCCGTATCTAATTCCAGTTGTTGTTCCTTTTGTTTATGAATTACGATAGTTGATTGTTGCGTGGCTGTCGACAGGATTAAAGAGTAGAAATCTAGTTTGCTTGGTTATGAATTGAATTCACTGTTTATTTTACGCTGCTATTCAAGTCCTGTTCATTGCTTTTAGATTGTTGTTCCTTTCCAGTTTGCGTTTTAGATTTCATTTCCTTTGAGTTGTTTTCACTTGCTTTGAGATCTCTAAACTGTAGAGGGCAGAGTTAATCATTCCAGGTCCCCAGATTTGGTCATCTCACATTGATTTCTAGGGGAAAGAGTTATTACTACTGCATCCCTAATCGATGTCTAGCAATGTTGCTGCAGTGTAGTCTTTACATTTCTATCATTTGTAATTAGATTTCTTTTCAAGCAGATTTCTTTTCAAGCATTTATTATTTCTGCATTTGTATTTCTATACCACATCTTCACAAACATTACTCTTGAGTAAATAGCCGCCTCAGACTGAGTACACTCTTGAAATAAAAATTCGTCCCTGGGTTGACAATTAATGTGAGGTAATTAGGAGTTACAAAGACACCTTTTTATCGCTCCACACTTACCTTTATCGGCCCTTCGTACATCCCACCTGAGAACTAAGTCTCCCACCTGTAGTTTTCTATCCTTGGTATGCTGATCAAACAACTCTTTCATCTTCTCCTGGTAATCCACAAGTTTCTGGTTCACCTGAATACGCGTTTCTTCGAGTTCTACCAGTTGATTGATTCTTCTGGTCATACCATCTCGTTCTTCCTGAGTCTCCTGCATGAAACGAGCAACAGGTAAAGCTAACTGTATAGGGAATACAGCTGCCCGCCCGTTTACTAGCTCATAAGGGGATTTTCCAGTTGCCCTTTTACTAGTTATCCTATTTGCCCATAGAGCAAACTTCAGTTGGGAATCCCAGTTCCTCTGGTTTTCATTTATTGTCTTCTTTAGAGCTCTGACCAGCGTTTTGTTTGATGATTCCGCTAAACCATTTCCCTGTGGGTAGTAAGCTATAGAATGGCCTAAAGTGAAGTTATATTTCTGACAAAAATTCACAAATTTAGCAGATTTGAAAGCTTGGGCATTGTCAGTTACTATTCTAGCAGGACATCCAAACCTGGAGATAATGTTCTCTTCCATGAATTTAATGATCACCGTGTCTGTAGTGTTTCGTGCAGGTATGGCCTCCACCCACTTCGTGAAGTAATCTGTAGCAGTCAAGATCCATTTATGCTGCCCGCTTGAAGGTGGGTGAATCTCACCTATGAAGTCAATTCCCCATTGTTTGAAAGGCTCATCAACATGCACAGGAATCAGGGGTAGAGCTGCTAACTTCTGTTTTTCAGCAAACTTCTGCATTAGTCACATGCTCTGACCCAAGTGAAGACATCTCCAAACAATTTAGGCCAGTAAAAACCAGCCTTCAGGATTTTCTGAGCTGTGCTCCTCCAGCTATAATGCCCTCCACAGATTCCCTCATGGAATTCGGTTATTATTTTATTCACCTCACCTTCTATGAGGCATAACAGCAGTATGCCTGAAGGATCTCTCCAATATAACTGACCATTGGCAACTACATACTTCTGCGATTTCAGCCTCAAGGCTCTGTATTTGGACTTGTCACAGCTGGGTGGGCAGCTGAGAGTTAGGAGGTACTCAACTATTTCTTTGTACCAAGGGCTAGTAAGATACTTCATCTGTATTTTCTGAGTAGCCATTTCCACCTCTTGTCTCCCTGCCAGCTCCTCAGACTCTTCATTTTCAACCATGGATAAGTGGATGCCCAAAGCTTGGTGATTTGATTCTGACAAAATCTTTGCTAGCCCTTGTCCTTTAATTAACTTGGTGGGTCTGATGTCCAGATCGTATTCCTGTATCTTTGCAATCCATCTGCCCCTTCTGCCTTCACTGTCACCCTGAACGAGGATATCCTTAACTGCTGCTGTGGGTACGAAAGCAGTAACGTGGGACTGCAGAATGTACATGCGAAATTCCTTGAGGGACTTTACCAGGGCGTAAGCCTGTTTCTCCAGTATGTTGTATTTTAGCTCTACGTCATGAAGTACTTGACTAAAGAAAGCAATGGGTTGCTCATACCCACCTCCATTCTTCTGTAAGAGAACCCCTGCTACCGTGTGAGGTGATGCAAAAGAGAAAATCATAAAAGGTACAGTGAAATCAGGCTTTGCCAGCATGGGAGCCTCAGCAAATGCGTTCTTGATCCTGGCAAAGGCTTGCCTTGATTCTGGTGCCCATTTCACCTCATTATCTTTCTTTAACATATCTGTGATGTGTCTAACTATTTCAGCATAGTTAGGAATAAATCTTCTGAGAAAATTGATACGCCCTAAGAATACCTGGACTTCTTTTTTATTCCTGGGGAGGGAGATACAATTTATAGCTTCCACCCTTTTGGGATCGATTTTGACCCCTTCTTTAGTTACTATGTGTCCTAGGAGTTTACCCTCTTCTAATGCAAATAAATATTTTTGAGGATTAAGGGAAAGTCCATACCTCCTGCATTTCTCAAAAGTCCTCCACAAATGTTGAATGTGCTCAGCATCATCCTTAGAAAAGACTGTTATATCATCTAGGTACACCACCAGAAACTTGTCCTGTTCTCCAACAAAGGTTATGTCCATAGCTCTCTGAAACGTGGCCCCTGCATTAATCAAACCGAATGGCATCCTAGCATACATAAATGTTCCCTAGGGCGTGGTGAAAGCAGTCTTTTTTTGGTCCTCCGGGCGTACAGCCACTTGATTATAGCCCGAGAATCCATCCATCATGGACATTCTAGAGGCCCCTACCACCTTCTGCAGAATGTGGTCCATCTTCGGTAGTGGGTAGTTATCTTTTAGAGACGCCCTGTTCAGGTTTCTGAAATCCACACACAACCTGATTTCGCCATTCTTCTTTTGCACTGGGACTAAATTGGCCACCCACTCAGAATATCTTAGTGGCACTATAATTTTAGCCTTCAGCAGTTTCTTTATTTCTTGCTCAATCGAGGGCAGCAACAGGGGATTAATCTGTCTGAGTTTTTGCTTATGGGGTTTTGCATCTCCCTTCAGTGGAATTTTATGCTGCATAACACTGACATCAAAGGTTTTCAGGTCTTGATATGACCAGGCAAACACATATTTGTAGGCCTGGAATAACTTTTGGTACAGTTGTTTGTACTCATCCAGGACTTTCTTGGACAGCTTCACAATCTTTGGATCCTCTTTAGTGCCCAGATTGAGGTCTTCGACCTGGTCCTCCGCCACCACTTTATTTGGCTGTAAAGGAACATCGTTTTTATTGAACAGCCTTTCCAAAGGTACCAGCCCTCGGGGAATGACATTCCCTTTCAACTGCAGAAATCTGTGACCTGCTATCCTCTCTTCCAGCTTATCTTCTGGAATGTCCCCAATCTCTTCCTCACAACTGTCAATCTCTAGGTTGGAAAACTCTCCAACAGTCTCTAGGAACCTCTTCACCTGCTCCTCGTCTTCAAAGACCTACCAGTGCTTGACATTATCAGGGATTGAAGGCCGGTACCTTACTTCGATTTCATATCTCAAAAGAGGGTTCTGAGGTGGGCGGAAGGTACTAGCAGCCACGACCAAAGAGTCTTCCATTCTGTTCTGTTCTCGAGGCATGAATTGAATGTTAAATGCCAAGAAAGAGTTTTCTACAAGATCCCAAACTTCATTTCTATAGGCCTTTAGCCTAGGATGTTTGGCTTGACACTGGTTTCTCACTTGTCTAACCACCAATTCAGAGTCTCCCATCACCTTTAGATTCTGTATTTTCATACTCCTTGCTGTCTACAACCCCAATATGAGTGCTTCATATTCAGCTACATTGTTTGTGGCCTCATATTCCAATTTAAAAGACAAGGGGACCCATTGACCCATAGGTGAAATAAGCAACACTCCAGCCCCATTTCCTTCCCTGGAATTTGCTCCATCAAAGTGGAGTGTCCAGATTTCAGATCCATAGTCCTGCACTGATGATTAAGTCTTTATCTGACAGAATGAGGGCTCATGGGCATATTCCTGATCTTCTTCTAACATCAGACAGGAGAAATCCCCATCTCGACTGTAGACTGGGGAATTAACTGAATCACCTGCCTTGGTGACTGTTTTAACAAATCTGGTCTCTCGGTACAATCTCCTCTCTTGGCCACCAAAGACAGGGATAGTGGCATAGGACAGGTCCAGCTTAATTGATCCTCCAATTCTGGTCCCCCAAGACCTTGACAGTAGCATACCGAAGCGGGCTGGGATGTCAGCCACTACGATATCCATTACCACACTTTTAGCAGGGATCTGAGCCAGAGTAACTACTAGATCTTTAATCATGCCCAAACATTTCACTCTTTTGGAATCAAAAGAATAGAGGTCTTTATATGGGCGAGTGATTTGGAGTCCCAATTGCTCCATGACAGACAAGGGCATGAGGTTGTGAGACGCTCCTGAGTCTAACATACAATTATGCAACAATAGATCATGGATCACTAAAGACACATAAAAGGGAGGGGTGGAGGGATCTAACTCCTCAACGTGTGGACCGAACACTACCATAGGCCTTTCTTCTTGCAGGTTAAGACTATTTGGAATGTGTGGTACATCAGGAGGGGAGATGAAGGAAGAGACCTGTGACTGATAGGCAGGCTGTTTCAATAACTCAGACAGAGGGACTGGTATTTTTACTTTTTCGAGTTCTTTTTGCAGACAGAAAACAGATGAAGACTTATCTATTGACACTTCTCTTTCTTTTGACTCTTTACTTTGGAGAGGAGGCTTAACTTCTTTTACTAAAGGTTTATTATCAGGGGATACATCTACTTGTGAAGACGAAGGCATTTGAATATCAGATTGCAGAGATTGGTTAAGGGGCCTCTTACCTTTTTCTAGGGGTTCTTGAGTATTGGCCTCTTTCTGTGCAGATGCTAATTTCTGGGGTGTGTCCTCCTCTTCATCTTGAGTGCGGGTTCTTTTTCTGGATGACCTGAGATCATATTTTTTGTTAAACTGGGCTTTCATGAAGTCAATGAATTGTTTACAGTAGTCATCGATCTCTGGCTCTTCAGTATCCTCGTTGTTCTTCATTTCTGAGTGAGCTTGTAGCTCCCCTTCTTCACTTTCTTGTACAGGGCATTCTATGTCATCACTGTCTGAGAAGACGGGGCATGCATCTTCTTATTCATAGGCAGGATCTTCAGGAGAAGCTTCCACTTGTCCCTCCAGGTATAAAGGATGTGGTACCTGATCTTGTTGCTCCTTCTGTCCCCTCTGCAGGATCTGCAAGGGTGGTTTCCGGTACTGAGGATTGAATCCCCTGTTTGGAGCATTCTGGAAGTTCTTTGGGGGTGAATTCTTGGCCTCCATCTCCAACTTGACCAACTTATTTGAGAGATTCTTGATCATTCTATTCATTTCTTCAATCTTGTCATTTGCTGAATCTCTATCTTGGCTTGAAGTGGATACTTCTTCTTTGCCCCTTCTTCTAGTATCATGTTCCTGTTTCCCTTTGGACTTGCCAGTTGAGACAATATTTGCTTCTATCTCCAACGCATCTGTCTGTGCGTCATCCAGAGTGGCTGGCTTTCTCTCTCTCAGTGAGAAACCAAACTCAGAATCAAATGCTACGACAAAAACGACCTTGGCAGCGGTCTGATGAGGCTTCATCTCAGTTGGGAGGCTCAGGTACAATTTGTTAAATCTTCTGATAAATTCTGATACCCCTTCATTGTGCTTCTTTTTCAGAGTGTTAAACTCGGTAAGAACATCCCCGTGATCCTTCCTTTCCCCCCACTTTTTGACAAAAGCATCCTCCATAGCCTCCCAGCTGTTGATGGAATTAACTCCAAGGGTTTTAAACCATTTTCTGGCTTCCCCATCTAAGGACTGCACGAACAACCTTAGAACTACGTCCAAATGCTCAACATTGAAATTCTCTGCGAAGGAGCAGAAAATTTCGACATGCTTCTGTGCTTCAATACCATTCTCACCATTAAATCTGGGTAGAATCTTTAAATAATCCTGTGGCATGTCATTTAGTACTACAGGTAGCTGTAAAGGAGCGTATCTATTTTGCAAGAAGCCAGGGATATTCGCCATTGGGGGAGGCGGTGGTAGAATGAGAGCCTGAGCTATGAGTGGTGGAGGGGAGGGTGGAAGTGAAGTATGAATAATGATGGGGATGTAGTGAACAACATCTTGGGGGGTTGATGAGAATGTCGGGCTGTCAACAGCAGATACTTCAGTAACTTCCTTGACCTCTTCAACTTCAGGGGTAGGGTGAAAAGAGTAATGTGGAGTGTAACTAGACTCAGCTTCGTCTTTGATATGGACACCTCCCCGAGGTGGGCTCTCTGAGTAGTAACCAGTATCTCTTATAATAGGGTTAGAGCCTTGTATTTGGGCGACTTGGGAAGAAGAGGACTGAAGATAGGGAAAGTTTTCGAGGGAGAATTCAGGAATTTCGGTATGAACTGACTGCCTTTCCCTCCAGCCTCTTCTATGTGGGATTCTCTTTGGGTCAGACACAGAGGGTGTCCTTGACTGAGATGTATCTGACCCTAGGTGTGGCTTACGGGGAGCCAGGACTGCAAACAGGTTTAACTGTAATATGAATGTGGAGTCGCCAAGATGAGGGGTGCACAACTCTCAACTCTTCGTGCTCACCTAACTGAAAAGTGGATGGGTTTTGTCGAGGCCCAGGTATTTAAATTTCTTCAACTTCGTTCCCCGGCAACGGCGCCAAAAAGATGTTGTAACTCCTAGAGACAGCCTAGAGTTGCCATAGACCAGTGCCTAGGACATCTTATATAGCAGAGAGACATGATTATGTAGTGAGAAGAATCTCATCAAACCAAGCTCTCGGACTATTTCTTGTCAAATGAGAAAACTAAAATTTCAGTGGTATCCAATATTTCAGAAGCTTAAAGCTGAAGAGACAATCTTGAATAAGCAAGATATTAAGTCCCAACATAAATGCACAAGACAATTTCAAGACAGTCCGTTTGTAGCAAGGGCTGGATTCTCGAATAGTTCACAGAGAAAGATGGTATAAAAGTATTTACTGAGAATGTAGAAAAGAGGAGATATTAATTGATATAAAGACAGTATTCAGGAACATACGTTAGCATGTGATGGGCTTAAACATTAAGAATCCATACATGGCAACCACGTTAGTAAATAATACTTCATAACATTCAACATAGCAGAAATGCGAATGAGGTGAAAATGGAACGACATATTACATCTGAGCCATATTTAAAGTGCCGAGAAGCAACTGAAATAAGTATCCACAAGGATAAATTCATAACAGAAAAGCAGCCAGCTACTCGCATTCTAGAATGTAATATCATATATATGGATAAAAGCAAAACGAATAACAACACTACAGCACACCAGAGAGAATAACACACTATGAAGAAACAAGACCAGAATCCTTATCCGAAACAGAACTTCTTTTCATTGAGGCCCTACGGGCTCTTTGCATTCATATTGAGACTTTCACAAAATGTTAAACAAGAAGACACTACACATTATTTCCTCCAAAATTTTGGAACCCTTTTTTTTCTTCTTTGATCTACCTTATATAGGATTCCTCCCATTTCAGCGAGAAGATATTTCGGGGAAATATCTTCTTCGCATGGGAAAAATTTGTTAGATGTCATTCTCATAACTGCAAAATTTCATGATGGGGAATCAAAACTCCCATCATGTGTAAACAGGCCCCAGGCCATTTTCAAAACAGAAATTTAAACAAATGTTTGATGTAAAAATTAAAATGCAAGAGTGGGGGGAAAACAACCCACTCGGAACTTTTAAAAGAAATAAACCAAATGAAAGTGAAATAGGCCGTTTAGACCATATCATGAGTTAACATAAAAGTCACGGGCGAGGCTGAGTGGAAGCCGTTGCAGATTCGGGCGGAGGCACGTTTGCGGAAGAACTAGTATGCTGACTCATAAACTGTGTCAGTCTCTGCTGACTCTCGGAAGTTGGTTCGGGCATCGCTGAGAGCTTCTCCACCTTGATAAAAGCTTCACCGAGAGCGTGAATACCTGCCTCAGTAGGAAGCCGGTGTCTGATCATGTGAAGGAGATTAAACTCCTTTTTGAGGACTGTAACAATTGTACTGGCTTTGAGCTGGGTCGCTTTCCCCATTTGGAGGTCAGTCCGATCTCTTTCCATTTGTAAACGCGCTGTGTATTGGTCTAGAAGCACAAGCACGGCAGGGGCTGTTGGTTCCCAGCAGGAAGGGAGTCCGGCTGTGGTGATCTCATCCCATACCTCGTCAAACTGTTTGACACTGTCGACCACCCGTTGAAGGGCCCTTGAAGCCGCTGCTCGGGCTTCCTCTTTATCGATGATCTTCTAACACTCGATGACCTCTGTAAATCGGCTGGAGATACCATGTTTCCCCAAGTCGTTTTCCCTTAGTGCATAAAGGAATGAGATGTAATCCCCAGCGTGTTGAGCTCTGTTAGGCAGATCACCCCCTGCCTCCTGCAACTTTCTATTGAGATAAGGAATAGTAGACTTGAGCTCCCCTATCATTGTCAAGAACTCCCATTGCTCGGTTACCGTCGTGATTATGTCTGACCAGATTATGCTTCTAGCCTCGAGGAGGGTGAGATTCCCCTTTGCTCGACTCTTCATGTCAGCAATGGTTTTGTGCTGCTCAGCCGTGACCTTTTTCTCTTCCTCGACCTCCCTCTGTAGCCCCTCAACTGTTCTGGCATTTTCGGCCAGGGAGCTCTCCAATTCTGTGATCTTTTGCCTGGCCGTGGATGCTTGTTTCTCCAGCACTTCAATCTCCGCTCTGGCAGTGGACAGTTGTGCTGACAACGAGCTGGCTCCGCTTGACGCTTCAGCCGTCTGACAGCTGTGCCAATCCCACCTGGTTTGCAATTCTGTTGCTCTGTTCTGTAACTCGCTGATCCTTTCTGCCATTTTTTCTTTCTCTTCCCTTTCCTTGAATAGCCTGGCAGACAGCTTCTTTTTCTCTTCCTCCGCCTGTAGAAATTTGGCTATTTGCACATGATGCGAAGCCGGTATGCGAGCCTGTCTCTTTGCGGCTGCGATATCCTTCTGCAACCTACTTATAAGTGCTGCTTGTGCACCTTTCCCTCCTTCATCTGAGTTTTTGATTTGGTCCTGGAGGTCACGCACCTGGTGTGCGTTGGCACGGCAAGACACTTGTTCCGCTACAAAGGATGCCCTCAACTGGTCATATTTCTGTTCTATCTTCCTTAATGCGAGGGTGAGCTACGATAGCTTATCCTTCATCATGTTGCAAACCGTTTGGAACAGGTCGCACATGTCGTTGACCGGTACCTTCTGCATATCAATGGCCAATTCGAGCACCTTATAAGTAGGGACATCAGAATTTGGGTCCAGGATGGCCTCTGCCATAGACAGTACCAGGCTTTCAGTGTCCGCATTGATAGAGGCGAAGAGCCTGGTATGGTATTTTTCCACGTAACCCCCTAATTCAGCCTTATATCTGTCTCGGATTGCTTTATTTGTCCGCTCCCTTTCACTCGCCTTGGATGAAGTGGGCTCAATGATGGCCTGCATAACCTCTGTGTAATCGGAGGAGGCAACGCTGTCTCTCAGCACTGTTATCCCCGCCTTGCCTTTATCGAATTCGCCAAATTTCGTGAAGGGTTCCAGTAATTTCCCTTCTCCTATGACTTCCGCTTCACTGGTGGCCACGCTCTGCCTCTTGGGCGGTGGTGCTGCTCCGGAGGTACCTACCTCTTCTCCACCGGCGCCCCCGTTCACTTCCTCCTCTTCCCCTGTAGCAGATGAGTTTGTCTCCATCTGCGAAAACATGGGCCAAATTTCGAGGTTAGCCCTCCATTCCATAAATGGCCTCAGCTCATGTATGTAGGGCGTAGACCTGTTTCTTTTTCTTTTATTTGAAATGATTTCTCGTGGGTCATAAGCCCAGCTTTGCCCCAACGTCAGGTCCATGTTTTGCAGCATTTTTTCAGCAATTGGGAGGGCATATCTAGAGTTTACCACGAAGGGGTCGATTTGGACAGGAAGCATTAGGATGTAGCCTTTCTTAGCAGGGACAAAATGGAGCTGGTCGGCTTTGAGGGCTTGCTGGATGTACTCGAGGGCGTAAACTCGTTGGACGGGGAAAACTGGCAACCGGTATGGAGCAACTTCGGCTCCATAGACCCGAATTTCAGTGAAATCTTTAGAAAGGAACCAATCTCCGGTACACTGGTATTTCCCAGCCTGCAGCCAACGTTTCATCTCTGGGAAAACCCTAGGGGAAGGCGTGTCGTGAATGATGGTGTAGGCGATGGACATGAAAGTGTTCACGAAGTTCGCATAACCCTCACCCCTAAGTAAATGACGGACGGAGAAATTCCAGTCGAAGACTAGTCTGGGTTGAGAATTCTCAGAATAGACCCTATCTAACCCCAAATGGTCGAACTTATCTGCATGGTGGAACAGGAAGAGGTAGAACACCATTGAGCAGAAGCGAAACTGGCGGGCTTGTGCGAGCTCTTGGAATTGGGTTAGGATGGTTGAGGAGAGGAAACTAGGAATGTCCAATACAACCCCATTCTATGACATGAGCCATAAAAAGCGAATGCATACCATAGAAATGTCTTCCAGGCTCCCTATACCCAAAAGGCCGTCGATGAGAGATAGAACGGGTCGAACCTCTTCGACGAACAGACTCAGTGAAAACGGCTCTAATGTAGGTAGGGAAGTTGCCTGGTCAATGGTTATGGAGGATATGAAGGCATGGCGGACTTCCCTTGACTGTTTATTGAACTGGGTTGTCAAGGTTTTGTCTTTGAAACTGATATATGTGTCGCTGGCACGGAAACGGAGGGCCTGTCTGATAACATCGGGAGAAAGGGAAAAAACTTTATTCCCTGAGGAGAAACGAAAGCGCCCCGATGTACATCATAGGCATCTCTGAGCCAGGTGATAAAATCAATACAATAATGGACCTGGGGGGTGATTTGGTGGTAGAAACCAGACACGATAACTCGGAAACGGTCTGCGTTCTTGCAATGGCGGCCAAAAAGTAGGGGTTTGATACTGCGTATGTCAAAAGGATATTTTGGGTCACAGATACCAGACTGCAAGTCGTAGAGGGGTTCAAAACCAGGGGGGTTCCTAGACCCGCCCCGATTGGGGGTTTCGTCGTTTCTTCGGGGCGTTCTCTCCCTCATGGCCGACATTTTAACAATTTTGAAAAAGAGAAAGAAACAAGAGGGAAAATGAGAATGGAATACCCCAATGTAGGTGGACAATGTCGGAAAGCGACGTGGAACCTCGATGTTGATTGGGGTATACCAGGCGCTCTTCCCTACTTGGTATTTGCCATAGAAAGTAACCTGTGTCTTTTTACTGGAGAGAAATACAGGAGTTTGTTACTACTAGAGCAGGCTGTTCGAGTTAAAAAGGCGGATGAGTGGGATGACAGAAGGCAAGTGTCGTAAGGACACTGACAATGAGACACGTGGCGCGTGGGGATTGGGGATGTCAAGGTGTAGGTGCGCGCCTCGTGTCAGGTTAAAGGCTGGTACGGGTCTCAGTACCAGCTGATCTAATGAACTTTACCTTACCTTTTATCCACATATGTTGTCCAATTCTTACCGCGCGTGATTTCCTACGCTGAGCTAACACATGGCTTTCCCCGCTGCTCGGGTCCACCTTTGCTCTGCCACGTAATCACATCTCGCGGCATGTTCTTACTATCCCCTTCCAACGTTAAGTCTTCACCATGCCACGAGTCACCAGTCCGCGGGGGTATGGGTCTTGTCCTTTCCCCGCTGCTCGACCCCCTCGGACTTTCCCCACGTGCTTTCTTACGTGACAGCGGCTCTTTTTAATATATCAGTTATATGATCAACGCTGCGTCCCCTTTACCTTTTATACCCCCTGTTTACTTATGATTTTACACTCCGCCCGTTGCTTTATTTATTCTATTGGCTTTAATGCATGCGAATTTGACTACCTTATCTCTTTACGGCCCGCTTTTAGGAATATTTGCCATTTGATATTGTTACACAGTAATTTGTCACCGTCCCTACCATTCCCCGTCCGGCACAATGGAGGACCCATTTTGTGACCTGTGAACATTGTCATGCCTTGAAAACATCATCAATGCATTCCTCTGAGCATGAGCCTCATTTGACCTTGAGACATCTCCTTGCAAAAATCATGAAAAACATCCCTTTTGGCATTGGCACGGGCAGTCAGTTCAGTACTCGCGCCAATGGGGGAAATCCTGCAAAGAGGTCGCGCCAACTGGCGCTCTGTCATAGAGCAGTAGTCGCGCCACCCAATTTAGGGACTATTTTTTAAATAAGGATGGCGGAAGTTGAGTTCCAACAAACTCACAAACCATTGCCTATCTTGAGTTGGGAGGTTTGGCTGCGGGAGTTCTATGGAAGGGAAGTGGTTTTGCCACCTCCCATAGAACCTTCCTTGTTGATAGGGCCAATCCCATAATAATAGGGATCCCAACTCCCTCCTTCCCCATCTATAAAAGCCTGCTCAATCCCATGGCAAGCTAGTCTTGAAGTGCCTAAGCCTTGAATCTCCATATTCCCAAGAGCCTTTGTGCTGTAAAGAATCCTCTCTTTCCCTTAAGGCCGACTCAAGTAAGGAGACCATTGTCGAGAGACTCCGGAGAGGTTTTTCCTTTCCTTGGCGAGCTTTGCGAGACGTGGACGACCGGAGACCCGTCCGAAGGAGATCGCGACGTCAGAACTTGGTTGTAATCTCTCTTCGTTTATTATTTAATAGATGATTATGATTATGGTTCCACTCCGTTTTCCATCATGTTAATGTGAGTAACGTCCTTTCTGACTGATGTTTAGTTACGTATGCTGGTTTCTATGCTTGTATCTGTTCGTTTCTTCCATGTGCAGGTGTTCATCCGCGAAGATCGTGGAGGGATTGTGATCTGCCAAGGCTGAGGAACGGGGACGCTTCTTCTTCAGATCCTAGCGTTGGAATCCAGGTAGGCTCCTATCTCCAGCCTTTTCATTCGTAATTAGGAACTTGCGTCATAACATTGTTTGTTTGTTGCTAGACCCCTGCTGGGCTAGTAGGGATCGCCTCTGTCTGCAGAGGGGATTTACCTCCTCAACAAATTGGCGACTCCGCTGGGGATCCAGCTTGTTGTTTGATTTGTAAACTATAGACGGAGCCTGAAGTACAGCCAGATAGCCTTCGAAACGCTTTTGCCCTGCATTAGCAGAGTAGATCAACGCTACTTCAGTCAATCTCCGGTTTGGTTTACGGACTGAACAACTTGGAGTCTTTGTCTTGCCTTGCCGTTTGTATCTTGCTTTTCCTTGCTTTATGAACCTTCTGGGTTGGGTTCTTTGTTTGTTTTTGCTTCTTGGATTGCTTAGCTTGCATTGGTCTGTTTCTGGAGTAGCTTGTTTTTAATTTTTGGCTGAGAAACTCGACTGGCGCGGTTTTTAACCCGACAGTCGCGCCAATTGCTTTCTGGCGCCAGTTTCACACTTATAGTCGTGCCATCCCTGTAAGTTTTTTGAGTTTTCTCATTTTTGAGCTCTCTGAATTTGATCAGTGTTTTTCTTCTTGATTTTCCGACTGCCTAAGTGTGTTGGAGTCCGGTTTGATTGGGAATTCACCTCTGTCCTTTGGTTGTTTGCTTTTATCTACCGATTTCACGTTTTGAGCCCTAGGGCATCTAGTGGCTTAGTGTATAGAGCCCTCCTTGGGAGTTTTGGTGTTCTGATTGTCCTGTCAACTATCTGATTGATCCTCCACACCCTCTAAGTAGTTGTTTATTGTTTTGTTGCGATTTTTGGGTGATTGTTTATTCCTTCATTCGAAATTCGTTTGGTCTTGCCGTGGACCTAGATCACACGGTCCATTGGAAGCTTTCGAGTCTTTTCTTTGCTGTGAGAGGCTTTGGTCGGTTTGGGGATCTGATTGCTTGTATTGTTGAGTGGAATTTGTTTGTTTCACTCTCTTGAAAATTGTTTCTCAAGTTGTTCCGTTTGTTTTCAAGATTGTTTAGTGCATATTGGCTCTTAAACATTGGAAATCAAAAAAAAAATTCCTCTTTTTCTTTTGTTAATTAGTGCAAATTGTGATCTTTTCCATATCGCTAGTGATTAGTGTTTTGAATGAAAAGTTTTCAATTGCATTAGTTGCATTAGAGATATCATTGTTTGTCTTCCGTTCATTTCGTTTGTGTAAAAGCTCTCAACTCTTCTCTAACTAGTTTTCATCGAACGAAATGTTGCACTGTGGCATATAGCTTTTCATTTAGGAGTCTTTCGAGACACTACATACGATAGGGCCTGGAAATTGAAACTTAATTGAAGATCAACCGTAAAATTTATTCAATCAACCTAAGGAAGCATTGAAACATTAACGAAACATTTAGAGGTCTAGGTTAGAGACGTGTTCCTATTGCCGCAACTCACTGCCGTCGCCCGTCAAGCCAAGTGCCGGGCGCAGACGCACTGTGCCTGTATCACGCGGGGTATATAAAGGGAGACCCCTATAGGTTTTCAATCCTTTATCCACAGGAAGCTGAGTCTGCCGCCTTTTACCCGTGATACACCGAACACAGCATTCGGGGAGACTACCTGCACGTACGGAAAGTCCTTGGTCGATTTCTGTTTCATTTTTGAAACCAAGGTGTATATTGCAGTTCACGGATATCTGGTACACCCTTTGTGCCTAGTTTTTCCTGAGCAGTCATTTGGTCTTTTCTGACTCCCTAAACTTGAAAAGATCGTCAAGCACTTGTCCTTTCACGCTCGTGTCAACTCTGAAAGAGATAGAGCTTTATCTTTATCGTTTCTCGAATTTCAAAATATGAAACTCCGTAGAATTTCTTTACTTTCTCCACAAAATTAATCAACACACACAATTTGCTTTACATTTCTTCGTTGACCTGCTTGATCGTGTGTCTTAACTCGTTTTCAGCCCGTGTGTGCTTGCTCTTTTCATTTTGCTTACGCGGGCGAACCAGGTCTGCCTCGTTCATCGGTAGTCCTTACCCGACGATTCTTCAAAGCTTCTCACCTTCTGCTGAACCACAGCACTTGTTGGTTCCCGAGTTTCCCGACGGGGACCGTGCTCGCCGAGCAACCCTTTGGAGGACCGCTGAGTTCAATTAGCCCTTTTTTCGGACCCCGTGGGTTCCGGAATTTCGAGACTAGGAGTGGATTTTCTTCACATCGGGTTCACCGCCATGGCCGCTCGTTTCTCCCAGTCCTTGCCCTTTGCGTGATTAACCAGGATCAACCATGAGTGATTCTCGTGAGGAAATTCCGGGGTCTGATGACTATCAGCGCATCCCTCGTAGATTGTTTGAGGGAGACGGTTCCGAGCTGGCTACCACATCGTCAGCCAGTCCTTCTTTGCCACAGGGATACAGATCTCTGGGTCAGATCATTTCAGCTGCAGCCTCTATGGGGATATCATCTCCCGCGTCGAGACCAGCTGCCACTACACCCGGGGTGTCCCCTTCGACGCCCGTCACTTCTGTTCCCGTTCGGCCCACTGTTTGTGTGGCTGCCTCTTCTTCTGTTGTCTCAGCATCTGCTACCAGGGCTGGGCCAACTCCTGAAGACGTTTACCTAGCTACTGCTATACCGGAGAATATCTCTCCGGAGGAGTATCGGTTGTTTTTGCAACAGCCGAACGCCGGAGCTGGACAAGTCCCCCAAGATCCTTACCGATCCTTCTTTTCACATTATGCACAGGATGGCACTCCCGTGTATGCGTTCCCAGGTCAGTTTGACGAGCACGGGGAGGTGTTGCGCCTTCCTGCTCATGAGGCTTATCTATATGCTCAAGGTTTACCGTACAACCAGGTTTACAACCCGCAGGGACAGCCCTTCCAGGGCCAACCTGCGGGCCAACCTGGCTATCTGTATGACCCTCAGGGACAGCCCATCCAAGGCTACTCTGCGGGCCAGCAAGGGCCATTGTACAATCCGCAAGGACCATATTATAGCCCTGCTGGTCAACTTGCTCAGCCTCAGCCGGGGTATCAACCGGGACCGGTCTATGGTCTTGGGGGGCAAATCCAGCCTTCTTTACCAATGCAACCGCAGTATCCTGTTGTTTCTAACGTTGCATATCAGCCAGGACCACCCTATGGTTCCGCTTCAGGTCAAACTGGTTTCTAGCAAGCACCTGGTCCTGTTCCACCACCAGGCCAACCGGCTCATCCGGTACAACCTGGTGTCCCGCCTCCAGGCCAGCCGGCCCATCCGGTACAACCTGGGGCCCACTTACAACCAGGTCAACCTGCGCAACCAGCGTCGCCTGTTTATCCGGGCCAACCTGGTCATTCAGGCCAGCCCCCTCACCCGGGTCAACCTGTTCATTCAGGGCAACCCTCTCATTCCGTGCACTCTGCTCAACAGCCCGTTCATTCAATGCCGCAGCCAAATCAACAGCTGCGCCCTACGTACCAGGCTCCGCAGGGTTCCACTTATCAGCAGCCTACTCATCCTCAGAGTGGTTATTATCCTCATGGTCAGTCTCAACCGAACTATAACCACCCTAGAGGCTCTCAGTATTATCCTCCTCCACCCGGTTCTACCTACGCTCAGCAGCCAAATCCAAACGCTGCTTATACAGGGCAGACACCTAATCAGGGCCCGAACCCTGGTTATCAAGCCCCGCACTATGGTTACCAGAATCCAAATCAGTCTGGTTATACGAACTATGCCCCCTACGGTCAGAATTCTACGGGACAGAACCCGTGGGGGCAGGGATATTCACAACCATTGTGGAGCATGGGTACCGGACCTCAGCCTGGGCTTGGCATGGAAGTTAACCCTCCATTGCCGTTCCTGGCTACCTTGGAACTGCCGGACGTTTCAAAGTTGACCAATGATCCGATTTCACATAATCCATATTGGCCTCCGGTTCCCACCAAGATACCAGGTGATTGTCCCAAGTTTGAGGGCAAAGCTGGCGAAGACCCCCAAGCGCATGTGATGACGTATCACCTCTGGTGTTCGTCTAACTCTTGGGTCGACGATTCGATTCGTCTGCGTCTTTTCCAGCGTACTTTAACAGGAGCTGCTGCTAAGTGGTACATAGAGCTATCCCGTGGTATTTTTCAAGATTTCAACTCATTAGCCATGGCTTTCCTCACGCATTTCCAGTTACCGGTCCGGTATGAGGCCGGGATGCACATCCTGACTTCTCTGAAGCAGGACACCGCCACTCACATCTCGGATCACATACATGAGTGGCGGCGCCGTCGTCGACTGATCAAGTTTCACATACCTGATCAGATTTTGACCCACTGGTTCACCACCTCCTTTGTGAATAAAATCGCTCAAGATATCGCGATGGGAGCGTGTGTGACGGAGGAACAAGCTATCGCGCGTGCCCAGTACCTGGATCTTGTCTATTCACAGTCTGGCACGCTTTATGACATCTTTACTGATGCTCCACGGCCCGGAGCAAAAAAGGCCCCGCCCACCCCTACGGTGGATGGTGTCATTGGTTCCGTTTCTCAAAATTCGAAGAAGTCTTCGAATGGGAAGCAGAAGGCTAATTCTTCCAACAATACCTCTGCTAATTCCCCCTCATCCGATTCTGGTAAAACCGCGGAGGTGAATGCCGTCCAGGCCAATCCTATGGACAAATCCTCCAAGGGGAAGAAGAAGGGCAAAGGCAAATCAAAATCTGATGCCCCGAAACCAGAATCTAAATCTCGAACTGAGGATGGCTCCCAACGTAAGCCAAAATTCCCTTGCCTCATCTGTGAAGGTGACCATTACACTAAGGATTGTCCACGACGGTCCGAAGTTAGTCAACTTCTTAAAGGCTCAAAAGGGACTCCGGCTGTTTTAAAAGAGCCATTTCCATCTCAGCAGACCTAGATGGTCGAACAGGCGTCACCATCTGCACCGTTTGGGTCTCAGGTTTTCATGATGAAGACTAATGCACCTATCACTATCGCTACGCGGTCGAAGGATTACAATGAACCGCGACAGGCGCCCGGGAAGGCAGTTGAGGATGGGCCGCCTCCCCCACCTGCCTCCGGTCCATTGGAAATCGAGAAGCCAACTCCCGAACCCGTTGTGAAACCACCTCCCAAGGGTGTTCTTCGAAGATCCTCTTACAATCCAAATGCTCGTGCCGCTCAACATTACAGTATCGTTGAGGATCTGGCACAGGCGCCATGTGCCATGTATGCACTTGAGGTTCTTCAAAGTTGTCCTTCACAACAGAAGGCCTTACTGTCTGCCATCGGTGGTATCGATCCCGCCAACTCGAGCCTTCTCACCTTTGATCTGGAGAATTTTACTCCCCGGCTTCCACATCAAATCGCTTTGGTCATTCAAGTCGGGATTAACGGTCTAAACATTCATAGGGCCGTCGTAGATGAGGGTGCATCTACCTGCGTTATGTCCTCCGCTTGCTGGAAGGCCATCAGCTCTCCAGCCTTATCGTCATCTCCCAATGCCCTTGAGGCATTTGATGGTCGGGAGTATAAACCCCTGGGAGTTCTCGAGAGTCTTGCGATCACATTACAGGGAAAAATTGTCAACGTGGAAGTAGAAGTGGTTGACGCTAAACTCAACTACAATATACTTCTTGGCCGCAGCTGGACCCATGCCATGCTCTGCGTACCGTCTACCGTCTTTCGATTCATTAAGTTCCCGCACGAGGGCAAGATTGTCACGGTAGATCAGTTGTCATTTTTCACCTCTAGCTCTCAGAACAATGTGCCATATGTGGATCAAATTCCGAATCCCCCAGACAGCATAGGACCTGGTCTTTTCAAAGACCCAGTCCTCATGGGTATATTCCCCGCACTGCCACCGAATACCGCTCAAATCAACATGTTGTCCAGGATTGATGACCCCTGGCTTATTCCTACACCTGAGCAGGTATATGAGTTTGGAGAATCCATGCCTTTAACGCCAGTATAGATCAGCTACTGTGAGATTGTTGCCGCATCGGACCCTCCACCTCCTCAGCATGCTCCGATAAGCATGGCTCTCGACGTCTATTCGCAATCCCCCTGGCTTGGTCAGGCTGATTCACCTGATCCTCTCAGAGAGACCTTTCCTTCAGATGAGGCTATCATTGAAACTATGTCTCTTGAGGAGCTGCCCTGGGGTGATGGACATCATTGCTCCTCGTTTATGCCCAGCTTGGGGGCAATGACTGATTGTCTGGAGCGTTATGCTACTCAGGTTCCTTCCCCTCCTCTTCAAACACCGATCTTAATGCACGAGGTCTTTTCGGAGGGTAATCTGAGTAACATTACTCAAACTGTTCCAATCAACATCTCCGTTAAACCGGGGATTGTTAAGAACATTCATGTGGGTGTGACTTGTTCTCCCGAGGAGATTCAAGTCTATACTGAGCTTTTCAAAGAATTCAGAGATGTTTTCGCACGGTCTTACGAGGAAATGCGGGGAATCGATCCTAGTATTGTCGTGCACGAGATTCCAACCTATCCAGGTGCGAAACCCGTGCGCCAACGCTTACGTCCCATGCATCCTCGGAAAGCCGCCGCCATCAAGGCAGAAGTTGAAAAAATTCTGAACGCAGGTTTTATTTATCCTATCCCCCTTACAGAATGGGTGTCCAACATCGTCCTTGTCGATAAAAAGCAGGGCACAATTCGAGTCTGTGTGGATTATCGCGATATCAATCGCGCCTGTCCTAAGGATAATTATCCCACTCCGTTTATCGACCAGATCATCGACGAATGTGCCGGGAGTGAGATCTATTCCTTAATGGACGGTTTCTCAGGCGATAACCAAATCAATATTGCACCTGAGGATCAACATAAGACCACATTCATCTGTCCGTGGGGCACTTTCGCGTACAAAAAACTCCCGTTCGGCTTAAAAAACGCTGGCGCCACGTTTCAACGTGCGATGTCCTACGCTTTTCATGACATTCACCATATTGTCCAGCCTTATCTGGACGACTTGCCAGCCCATTCGGGTAAGCGAGAGGACCATCCTGAGCATCTTCGCCAGATATTTCTTCGTTGCAGACGCTACAATATCAGGCTCAATCCCCATAAGTGCATCTTTTGCGTTGATTCTGGCCGTCTTTTAGGCTTTATAGTCTCAAAATACGGAATTCGCCTTGACCCTTTAAAGGTTGAGGCCATAGTAAATCTCCCATCACCCTCCTCCCTGTATTAGTTACAGACTCTGCAAGGGAAAGCGAATTTTCTTAGGCGTTTTATCCCGAATTATGCCGAGGTGGCCAAAGGATTCACTCGTTTGTTAAAGCAGAATGTTCCCTTTCACTGGGACGAAATTGCTCAGGAATCCTTTGAGAAGCTGAAGACATTGCTAGTTAATGCTCCGTTGCTTCGTCCTCCGGACTACCACCGCGACTTCACTTTGTATCTAGCCGCCGCATTTAGCACCATCGCCATGGTCTTGGTGCAGGATGACGATAACGGTGATGAACATGTTGTTTATTACCTATCTCGGAACCTTCTCGACCCCGAAACGCGTTATGCACATGTCGAGAAGTTGGCCTTAGCAGCAGTACACGCCGTACAACGCTTTCGCCATTACATCCTTTTGCGCACGATAACAGTGGTTTCAGACTGCAACCCTATGACGTATATTCTTTCTAGACAATTGCTAGGGGGAAAGTACTCCAAATGGATCGTGATCCTGCAGGAGTTTGACTTGGAGTTCACCACTGCCAAGTCAACTAAATCACTGGTCTTCGCGGATTTGATATGTTCTCTCCCTACAGACTCTGTTCCCTCACACTCTGAAGACCATATACCGGACGAAATGTTGTTTCTTATCGATACTCATGATCTTTGGTACGGTGACATCATAGTGTATCTTCAGACCGCGACATTTCGGTCTGAGTTCGATAAAACTGCCCACCGTCGGATTCGGCACCAGTCCCAACCCTACCATATAGTAGGAGATACCTTATATCGCATTGGAGTAGATTCGGTGCTCCGACGATGCCTTACCTTGGAAGAGGCTGAGAAAGTCTTAAATGACTGCCACAGTGGCGCCTGTGGCGGACATATGTCCGGGTATGCTACTGCCCAGAAGATCCTGCGGGAAGGTTATTTCTGGCCTTCTATATTCAAGGATTGTATCACTGCAGTCCGTAAATGTCATCCATGCCAGATTTTTCAGCGCAAGATGTGCGCGCCGCCTTTGCCATTGCATCCCGTTATTACCGTCGGCCCTTTTGCGAAATGGGGCGTGGATTTTATGACGTGTAACCCTCACTCGGCCGGGGGGCATGCGTATATCATTGTCGCCGTCGACTACTTCACTAAGTGGGCCGAGGCGATGCCTACACTAGCTGCTGACGGGAAAACGGCTGCTTCATTTATATTCAACCACGTTATTGCACGATTCGGGGTTCCTCAAGCCATTGTCACTGATCACGGTACTCATTTCCGCGATTACATGATGACGGAGCTGACCTCAACATTGGGCTTGCGTCACGACAGCTCAACACCATACTACCCTCAAGCGAATGGTCAGGTTGAAGCGGTGAACAAGGTTTTGGTCACCATGCTTCAGCGAACAGTTGGGATTCATAAATCCAATTGGCATCTCCAACTGTTCTCAGCTCTCTGGGCATACCGAACGTCTGCTAAGAGTGCAACCGGGTTCACACCATTCCAATTGGTGTACGGTCTGGAAGCTACTCTGCCGGTTGAATGTGAAATTCCTTCGCTTAAATTAGCTGTGGAGCTCTTACCGGATACCTCTCCTGAAGAAGAACGTCTTCTGTATCTCGAGCGGTTGGATGAAACCCGTCGACTAGCTGCTTTGATCATCGAAGCACAAAAGAAGAGGGTCAAATCTCATTTTGATAAAACTGTTTCTCCCCGTTCTTTCATTGAAGGAGACCTCGTCCTCTTGTACGATCAGGCACATGATAAGCTTGGAGCCGGTAAGCTCCAGCCTATGTGGAACGGGCCCTATATAGTAAAGCGCGTTTTAAAAAATGGGACCTACGAGCTTATAGATTATGAAGGAGTTCTGCTGGCGCAGCCCAAAAATGGGATGTACCTTAAAAAGTACTACGCCTGAAGTGATTTCTTGGTGTGGTGTGTGTACATAGGTGTGTGATTTTCATTTGTGTGCATAGTGTGGTGTGCTTTGTAAACATCTTTCTGCTGATCGGGTCTTCTTGGTTGTGCAGATGTCTATTCATCCATTTGTTGGTTTCGCGGACGGTGCCTCCCGCAGTACCAGGAATCTGTCTTCCGCAGCCTGGGTAATCTACGATCCTGCTGGTGAGTTGATTGACCTGCAAGGTGTGTGTTTAGGACGTACCACGAACAATATCGTGGAATATAGTGCCGTGTTGGAATTATTAACCGAGGCAGTAAACCTTGGTATCCGTGAATTGCTCGTGTACCTAGATTCACAACTTGTAGTATTACAGCTGAACGGACACTATTCGGTAAGGAACCCGTCCATCTTACGTCTGTATTTGCGTATTCGATTACTGGAAAGGAATTTTGACTACATTACATATCATCATATACCCAGGCATTTGAATACATTAACAGATGCAGTAGAAAATTTGGTATTAGACAGACATTTGCGCAATTTATAAATCATCATCATATGTAAAGAAAGACTCATCCAGAAATAGATATGTATATATATAGATATCGAAATGTTTACATAGAGTGTGTCACATAAAACTCAAAAAATATACATAGTCGTCTTAGTACATCCGAAGACGCTATGTCTCTCAAAAAATAGGTGTGGTATAAATCCTAAGGACTAATCCGCATGGTGCTCATGATAGCACGTGACTGCACGCACTAAGCGCCTCAGGATTCGGTGGATCCGATTCGGGACTCCCACCATATGGCGCTGGTATTCCATCGGTACGTCTGCTAGCCGGGCATAGTCTGGAATCCCGTGGGCGATCCCCTCGAGGTTCTGGATTAGTTCATCTCCTCCGGTGCCTTCTCCCTGGATCTCTGGGGCGAGTTGTGTCCTCTGGGAAATTGGAGACATCCCGGCTGGTCTCTCAGGTCCTACATCTGCATGCATATATAATTGTGTTAAGATGAATGTGTATTAACAAAAAAAACATATAAACATAAAATTAAAATATGAGGTCTTACCCAGCTCCTCGTCCCAGTCATCTCCTTCTGGTAGTGGGAGGTCTGGGTCCCCAGTAAAGTTAGTTCCCGAATAGGGCCAGTCTTCCACGACGATCAGCTGGCGCCGTAACCACCTAAAGAACTCTGGCCTCCAAGACATCTGTTGGCCACCTCCAGATCTGGGCATCAATGCTGCCTAGCGAACCATTCGTGGCTCTCATGGTATCGGACTCGCCACTGCGGCTCCTTGGCCCTGGAAGATTGGTATGCGTTCCAGAATGAACGATACCAAGATGGAACCATACCCGAACTGTTTCAGTTTTCCTTGTTTGCACTTCGTGAGCTACCTTTTCATGTTGATAGTTACTGCTTCTGCCCAGTTGAATAGTAAGGGACCCATGCATTCTGAGGCCAGCAGGAGTTGGGTCTCCGTGGCCTCGTGCGGTGCCTGCGATCCAGCAGCCCGCGTAATGGTATGGAGAACTACTCTCAGTGCTAGATCAGGAATGGTGTGGATATCCACCTTCTTGCTTCCTGATCCTGTTTGTGCCCCTCGGCACACCCGTGCCATTACTTCTTCCATCTTTTCCCCAGATGGTCTGCTTCCAGTCAATACAGGGATTGGACCTCTGCGAGACAATCCAGTGATGAAATAAACGTCGGTGACCTCCAGTTCTAACACCTGGTCTCGTAACTTGAACACCTGTTCCTGTTCGTCCCAGATACTGATTAAGTACTGGAGGAGCTCGGGCTGAGCTCGTAAACATGGTGTGAGGAAGAACTTTTTCAATCCATAGTTTCTAAGTGCATTCATGCAAGCTTGGCTTTGCATGGCCTGTTCATCCTCTTCTCCGTGCTCTCGTTCCTTCCATTCGATTGCCATTTTGAGTGATTTTCTGCATTCACATGGTCAAAAACCCTTAGTTAGTTCTTTGATGAGCTTCAAATTTCAAGCAATTTGGTCTAAATGTCGAATTTTTGGGCGGAATTTAAGGTTCGGCCGCTGGCGCGGCTGTTTTTCCAACAGTCGTGCCACGTGGCGCGAGCCCTTTACAAAAAAGAGCTCATTGGCGCGGGTCCGTGCCCGATACCCGCGCCAATGGGCGCAGCCCTAAAATTCTAAAAGTGACCATACAAAACTGATTTCTAAGGGAAAATTATTAAAAAATGAATGAAAATGAAGAGAAAAAGAGCGCCTCTTACCTGTGACAGACGAGAAGCTGAATGGTTAACTGGATTGGTCACAATCACCGTCAGAAGTTTCTGCTCCAAAAGGACCACTGTTGCTTTCCACCAAGGTAAATAGTAAAAAGTAATTTTGTTTTTACCAATTTGACATATTTATAACTTTTTCGACGTTAAAAGAGTTTTAAAAGTTATTTTTATCAAATATTTGCATATGTTATGTCGAAAATCGATTTTACGCTTGTTTGGTATGTGCAGCAGCAGGTTTTTGCGACTTAAACGATGGAAACGAGTTGTATTTTATACTTTTTCGGACTCGGTAAATACACGAAAAAGTCACTCTGGAGTCATCTTTCAGCTCTTTTCTGACTCTCTAAATATGAAAAGATCGCCGAGGCCCTTGTCGTTTCGATCTCGTTAAAATGGACACTAATCGACATTCACCCAGTATAAGTTTAACCCTTTTTCGGGCTGGGCTGGATCGATTACGAAAAAGGAATACCCTAGCCTATCGCGACTAGGAGGTTTTCCCGGATATTGTTTTCTACCTTTTCGGATCTGGGAAACTATTTACGAAAAGGGACCCGTGGAGTTTTCTTTTCTGCTGTCTTTTCAAACTCTCTAAACATGAAAAGACGCCGAGTTCTTCCTTTGTCAGACTCGTTAAACCCTGATGACATTGGATTCCGTCGAAATGATGTTCTCCGAGTTTCTCCTTCCTAGGACTCGTTAAATGCACTAGGATGGATTCGCCCGAAGGGCGTACTTATATCGCAAGCATATGCTATCCCCTTCAAGCTTGTTATCAAAAATAATTGGGGTACTCGCCAGAAATGGTGGGGGAAAAATGGAACCATCGTCGTTGTCGTTGGCAGTATGTCGCTCTTGAACATGGCACTTGTCTGCATTCGTGTCGGGTTGGGGACATCTCATCTCGTTGCTTCACTTTGCCTCCATGGGTTTGGGTAATCTCTTTTGACCTCTCATCTGTTCACTGCCTCGTCGCCATGACCTCTGATCCGTTGATGTCAAATACTGCCAAGTCCATTGTCGTGCCGTTCACGTGTTCAAGAGAAGTTGGCCTCTGCAAATATCAACCTTCCTCTGTTTCTCATATGGTCCTGATTCACAACAAAACATTATGTTCCTCTGTCTCGTGTCGATGATGTGGGGATCATTATGGCCCACCTTCGATCAAGGTCACTTCCTGTCGACTTCAACTCATTATCCAGGAAGTTGGTCTAGAGACTCCTGATGGTACCTTGGAGCCTGCATGCCTCAATGGCAGGTTCGTCGCATTCGACGTGAGGTTTACATTATTGACCTCCGATCGAGTGATTCTGCGGGTGTTCGACGTCAACTCCTTTATTCGCACGCCGTAGATTGTACCTGTAGTACCTTGAGGACCATTGTCATTATTGGTGGTTTCTCTCGCGTCTGTTAACAGCTTTCATCATTGGCTGGTAATCAGACGATGTTCTTGCATGTTCGACTTCAGCTCACATATTCACGTGCTTGAACTTGTACTTTGTTTGGGTCGAGATGGAGCGCAAGACCCTGGATTGTGTCTGTTGTAATCCAGGCTGCGATTGTGGATTATTATCATTATGTACATGACTCATTGATTGGATGGCTGCGACCATACCTGAGTCTATTTGTTTGATCTTAGTTGGATGGCTGCGCCCATACCCTGGATCCGGATTATAGCATACTCTGTTTCGGATGGCTGCGTCCATACCATATATACATCATGTACTTGAGATATCAGTTGTATCTTTATGCGCAGGTTTTCCGACGGCGGGCCTTCAGTTGAACATGTTCTCGTAAAGCATTTCACCCCTCTCTCTCTCGAGCCTCATACTTTAGGGGGCATCTGTTACACAGTAATTTGTCACCATCCCTACCATTCCCCGTCCCACACAATGGAGGACCCATTTTGTGACCTGTGAACATTGTCATGCCTTGAAAACATCATCAATGCATTCCTCTAAGCATGAGCTTCATTTTCCCTTGAGACATCTCCTTGCAAAAATCATGAAAAACATCCCTTTTTGCATTGGCGCGGGCAGCCAGTTCAGCACTCGCGCCAATGGGGAAAATCCTGCAAAGAGGTCGCGCCAACTGGCGCTCTGTCATAGAGCAGTAGTCGCGCCACCCAATTTAGGGACTGTTTTTTAAATAAAGATGGCGGAAGTTGAGTTCCAACAAACTCACAAACCATTGTCTATCTTGAGTTGGGAGGTTTGGCTGCGGGAGTTCTATGGAAGGGAAGTGGTTTTTCCACCTCCCATGGAACCTTCCTTGTTGATAGGGCCAATCCTACAATAATAGGGATCCCAACTCCCTCCTTCCCCATCTATAAAAGCCTGCTCAATTCCATGGCAAGCTAGTCTTGAAGTGCCTAAGCTTTGAATCTCCATATTCCCAAGAGCCTTTGTGTTGTAAAGAATCCTCTCTTTCCCTTAAGGCCGACTCAAGTAAGGAGACCATTGTCGAGAGACTCCGGAGAGGTTTTCCCTTTCCTTGGCGAGCTTTGCGAGACGTGGACGACCGGAGACCCGTTCGAAGGAGACCGCGACGTCAGAACTTGGTTGTAATCTTTCTTCGTTCATTATTTAATAGATGATTATGATTATGGTTCCACTCCGTTTTCCATCATGTTAACGCGAGTAACATCCTTTCTGACTGATGTTTAGTTACGTATGCTGGTTTCTATGCTTGTATCTGTTCATTTCTTCCATGTGCAGGTGTTCATCCGCGGAGATCGTGGAGGGATTGTGATCTGCCAAGGCTGAGGAACGGGGACGCTTCTTCTTCAGATCCTAGCGTTGGAATCTAGGTAGGTTCCTATCTCCAGCCTTTTCATTCGTAACTAGGGACTTGCGTCATAACATTGTTTGATTGTTGCTAGACCCCTGCTGGGATAGTAGGGATCGCCTCTGTCCGCAGAGGGGATTTACCTCCTCAACAGATATAAAACCTTAATGCGTAGCTTGTCCATCCTTTTGTACTCCCGTGGCTAATGCTAAAGATTGAACAACAGAAACATTAACGCAACATTTAGTGGTCTAGGCTAGAGACGTGTTCCGACATCTTTAAACCTAGTAGCTGTCGTTCACCTTTTGGCTTTAGACAGCGCTAGTACAGACTTGTGCTCCCCATACCATCGCATCTATTAAGGGAGACCCCACTAGGTTTCTATCCTTTATCCGTAGGAAGCCGAGTCTGTCGCCTTATACCCGTGATACACCGGACACATAATTCGAGGAGAGTTCCTGCATGTACATTAAGTCCTTGGTTGATTTATTTTTCATTTTGAAACCAAGGTGTATATTGCAATTCACGGATATCTGGCACACCCTCTTGCCTAGAGTTCCAGAGTAGTCATTTCGATATTTTCTGACTCATTAAATTTGAAAAAAATCATCAAGCGCTTGTCCTTTCACGCTTGTTTCCAATATGAAAGTGATAGAGTCACCTTTTGCCAGTTTCTCGACTCTTAAAAGATGAAACGGTAGAGTTTTGTTTCAATGTTTTAAAATTAACTGCCCACGAAATATTCCTGGTTAAAGTTAGTTTCCTTAGGGTGTTGTTCTGAAGATCATTTCTAATGGCAACTTTTCCGGAGTTCACCAACCAAGGAATCCCCTCTGATGGGAATCTTGGTAATTTTCCTCCTTTTGGGATGTTGGCGCTCCTTATATGGCGACGTTGTCCCTTCCTGGGTTAACGGTTGGGTTGCCTGTTTGGTTTTTTTCAACCTCTGTGGTCCTGAATGTCTCGGCTACTGGTCAATCAGTTCCTCTACCTGAACAACATCATGTTGATTCTAAGGTGGACCTCTCCCCTTCTTCGTCTGTTTCTGTGTCCTCCTCTTCTACTTCGCCTAGTGAAAGTCTGGATTCGAGTAACCGGGTGGCTAAGAAGAAGAAGAAGAAGACAAAGAAGAAGAATTCTAATAAGCGAGAGGCTAAGAGTGCAGCTACTGCTTCTGAAACATCTCTTCTTGACAAACCTTCCAACCCTCCACGGAAAGTCAAACTCCCTTGCATGTTGTGCCAGGGAGACCATCTTCTTTGAGACTGCCCTAGCATTCCTAATGTGCTCGAAGTATGGTCCAACAGTCGCTCACCATTGCCTTTGGCTTCTGGGAGTCAGGTTGGGGGCACGTCTTCAACTAGTGTTGGTAAGCCTCCTAAGAAGCAGGGTAAGATTACCAATCCATGTAAGTTGTGTGAAGGGCACCATGCCATTCATCTTTGTTTGTATATGGTTGAAGCCAAAAGAGTTTTGGATAACTCAACTACTTCTGCACCATGCCTTCCAGTTGGTTACAAGCATCTTTATTTGAGTCCTTCACCAGCTGATCCATCGATTAGTCAAGAGTCATCCTTGGTCGATCCTGCTCCCTCGAAAATTCAAATTCAAGAATCCATTCCCGACCAACCATTGGTTGTGGGATCGGTTGAGCTGGTCTCGTTTGCAGTGCACCAGGTCTTTTCCATTGAGAGTGGACCTCACATTCCTCAGGTTCTTCTTGTTTCTTCAGATTCCTGAGATTTGGAGAAAGATTCTCCTGCCCCTATACCTCAAGAAGCTACTCCTTCACCTCCCGTGATGGAGGTCCCGAAGGATACCCCTCCCACCTTCGAGATGGAGGTCATGGAGGATGCTTTTTCTTCTTCCATAACACCAGGGGAAGACCATCTCAGTTCGATGGTAGCCCCTCCAAGTATTTTGGTCAGTTCCTTTGATTGGAATCGATTTGCAGGATACCGCCTTCAATCTTATGTGCCTTTCAAGATAACGGTATAGGCCTTTGGTCTGGTTGTACCCAGCACCATTATAGATGAAGGTGCTTCTATTAGTATTTTATCCTCAACTACTTGGCAAGCTTTCGGTTCACCACCGCTTGTGCCTGTTACGCAGAATTTTTTGGCTTTTAACAGAAGAACTAGTCAACCGTTAGGGATCCTTCCAAGGTTACCTATTACTTTGGGCGGAAAAACCGTCCATATGGACGTGATGGTTGTTTCGATCCCTTTGGATTTCAATCTGATCTTGGGGTGCGATTACACCTATGCCATGGGCGCACTTGTCTCTTCCCTTTTTCGTGTGGTCTATTTTCCACGTGAAGGAAAGATCGTGACCATTGATCAGCTTTCGTTCTTTGGTCCTGATATGGAAATTGGCCCGCCATCATCCCTTCCTGGTTTTTATCCACCTGTTGTATCTGCCCCACCACAGGTCAACTATGTGGCTACCTACCCAATGCCTATACTCAGTGATAGTGCCGTTGTGCATCAGGTGCTGGGGGCATTGGATCCTGACATCCAAGATGTTTTCCTTCCATCGGGTGTGGAACTCTTGGAAGCAATGACTTCTTGTTCATTATGATGAGGTCGGTCAGAGCATAGTTTGTTTTCTTGTGTCAAGCTCCTTAAAAAATGAAACAAGGTTGTCGAAGCAGAGTTCCTTGTCTTGTGCCAAGCTTCTTAAACCATGAAACAAGGTGTCTTTAGGATAGTTCTTTTAATGTGTCAACCTCGTTAAAATAATGAAACACGTTCTTGTTCAATTCGAGTCTTTTCCTTAATCTCGTAATTTGAACCTTCACTCCATCTGCCTTTCATATGGATTGAAGCTTGGGCGGCATGTACCTCGAATTGAGTCACCGTGCTGGGGGCATGCTTACTTTTTCAAGCATAGTTTGTTTCCGTTTCAAGCTTGTGTAAAAATGAAACCGGTTTCAAGCATAGTTTATCTTTGTTTCAAGCTTGGGTAAAAATGAAACCAAATTCAAGCAGATTTTTCTGATTTCAAGCTTGTGTAAAAATGAAACCTTTCCCATTTTACCTCTTGTGATTGCCATTTTGTCAGCCTATTTTGTTAGATGAGCCTTGGTTTTCTCACTCCATCGTCACTATCTGCTTGGCCGATCATATGCCTTCACTTGGTTTTTTAACCTGTTCCTGAGGAACCGCTGCGATGAGTGGTCTTGTTAGCCATCCTCTTGACCTTTACTTGTTCTGAGCAGTTCCACCATTACCGGAACCAGTAGCTACCATTTACACCACTCGTTCCTCCGGGAGGAGTCATCTTTCAGCTCTTTTCTGACTCTCTAAACGTGAAAAGATTTCTGAGTTACTTGTCGTTTTGATCTCGTTAAAGTGGTTACAAAATGACATCTACCCAGTATACATTTACCCCTTTTTCAGGCTAGGATAGATTATTTACGAAAAAGGAATACCCTAGCCTATCGCGACTAGGAGGCTTTCTCAGACATTGTTTTCTACCTTTTCGAATCTGAGGAACTATTTATGAAAAGGGACCGTTGGAGTTTACTTTTCCGCTATCTTTTCAAACTCTCTAAACATGAAAAGATGTCGAGTTCTTCCTTTGTTAGACTCGTTAAACCTTGATGACATTGGATTTAGTCGTAATGACAGTATCTGAGTTCTCCTTCCTAGGGCTTGTTAAATGTACTAGGATGGACTTATACAGCGAGCATATGGTATCCTCTTCAAGCTTGTGTAAAAATAAAGGGGTACTCGCCAGAAATGGTGGGGAAAATGGAACCAACATCATTGTCGCGTCGGCAGTATGTCACTCTTGAACATGGCACTTGTCTGCATTCGTGTCGGGTTGGGGACATCTCATCTCATTTTTCACTTGCCTCCATGGGTTTGGGTGATCCCTTTTGACCTCTCATCTGCTCTTTGCCTTGTCACCATGACCCTTGATCTTTTGATGTCAAATACTGCTAAATCCATTGTTGTTCCGCCGATATGTTCAAGAGAAGTTGACCTCTGCAGATTTCAACCTTCCTCTGATTCTCATCTAAATCTTGATTCACAAAGACATTATGTTCTTCTGTCTCGTGTCGATGATGTGGGAAACACTATGGCCCACCTTCGATCAAAGTCACCTCCTGTCGACTTTAGCTCATTATCCAAGAATATGATCTAAAGACTCCCTTCTGGTACCTTGGAGCCTACATGCCTCAATGGCAGGTTCTTCGCATTCGATGTGAGGTTTTCATTATTGGGCTCTGATCGAGTGATTCTACGGGTGTTCGACGCCATCTCATTGATTCACATGCCGTAGATTTTACCAGTAGTACCTTGAGGACCATTGTCATTAATGGTGGTACCTCTCGCGTCTATTAACAGCCTTCATCATTGGCTAGTAATCAGGCGATGTTCTTGCATGTTTGACTTCAGCTCACTTATTCGCATGCTTGAACTTGTACTTTGTTCGGGTCAAGATGGAGTGCAAGACCCTGGATTTTGTCTGTTGGAATCCAGGCTACGATTTTGTGGATTATTATGATTGGTTACATGACTCATTCACTGGATGGCTGCGACCATACCTGAGTCTATTTATCGATCCTCACTGGATGGCTGCATCCATGCCCTGGATCTAGATTATTGTATACTCTGTTATGGATGGCTGCGCCCATACCACATATATATCATGTATCTGAGATATCAAGTCATATTTCTCTACGCAGGTTTTCTGACGGCGGTGTTTTCAGTTGGACACGTTCTTGTAAAGCATTTCATCCCTCTCTCTCTCTTTCAGGCCTCATGCTTTAGGGGGCATCTGTTACACAACAATTTTTCACCATCCCTACAATTCCCCATCCTACACATTGGAGGGCTCATTCCGTGACCTGTGAGCAGTGACATGACTTGAAACCACTTTCATGACATCCCTCTGAACATGAGCTTTCATTGCCCTGAAGACAAATCCTTGTGAAAAACCCTAAAAACATCGCTTTTTGCATTGGCGCGGGGAGTCAGTTCAGTACCCACACCAATGGGGGAAATCATTCAAATAGGGCGCGCTAATTGGTGCTCTGTATCAGAGTCGCACTCGTGCCAACCATTTTAAGGAGTGTTTTTTAAAATAAATGGCAGAAGTTTCGTCCTAAGCAATCCATAAACTGGTATCTAATTTGAGTTGGGTGGTTTGGCTCCGGATCTCCGTGAAGAGGAAGTGGTTTGCCACCTCTCATGGAATATTCCTTGAGGATAGGGCCAATCCCATGATTATAGGGATCCCAACTCCCCTTCCTCCATCTATAAAAGCCTGCTCATCTCCTTTGCAAGCTAGTTCCCAAGAGCCATCAGAGCCTTATGCTGGAAGAGCCTTGATTCACTCCCTTAAGGCCAAATCCAAGCAAGGAGATTATTGTCGAGACATCCGAAGAGAGAGGCTTGTCCCATCCCCGACAGCCTTTTTTGAGACGTGTTCTGCTGGTGACCCTCTGAAGAAGAATTCAGCGTCAGAGCCAGGTTGTATCCTCCTTTGATTGATTAAAGATAAACGACTATTGGTTATGGTTCCACTCCTGTTGTTGGTTATGACGATGAGTTATGTCTTCTCTGACTGACATATAGTTGCATATACTGGATTTTACGCTTGCATTTGTTTTCTTTCTCGCGTGTACAGGTGTCTGATCACGGAGATCGTGAAGATCGTGATCTGTTGGAGCTAAGGAATAGGAGTGCTATTTTCTCTACAAGCGACAACGATGGATTCAAGGTAATCCTTCCTCGCAAGCTGGTTTATTGCAATTAGGAACTTGTGCCATTGCGTGTTTGATTGTTGCTAGACCCGGTCTGGGGTAGTAGGGATCGCCTCTGCCCGCAGAGGGGATTTACCTCCTCAACACTAGGACTTCTTAAAAATCAGAGGTTGAATGTGAACAATTGTATAAAATGCCTCTAACAAAATTTGGAATAAGAGAACAATGGTTTTGGTGGTTCATGGATGGAGAAGACCTTGGAGTCGATTCATGTGAATTCCTTATATTGTGAGAGGGCTCAAGAGGCTATGAGACTGATGGATTTTAAATGGGGAAAGTATAAAATAATGAAAAAAAATCTTAAAATATGGAGAGGTGTTAGGAGAGAACGAAGAAGGAAACCACGAGAGACAGTCTTAAAATATTTAAGAATCTATCCCCTATGAGCTCAGAGGAAACGAATATGAATGAGATATGGACAACAACATAGGTTCATGAAGCACGAATTAAGGGAGTGCAGTAAGCTTAATACATGAGCGTTATATAGACACGAGTTCATGAATAAAATTGCAGAAAACCGGCAGCTACATTACACGAGCCATCAAAGTAGAATAGCATGAAAGATGATTACACATAAAGAGGAGATTATTGATAACTAAATAAAACAAATACATACTGCTCATTTCTCCATCTAGAATCCAAATATCAGATTTGTATTCATATTAAGTTTAAACAGATCTCCCAAATATGTGTCTGAGAGCACAAGGAGCACAATCATACAAAACTAAGAAAAATTCTTCAAAATTCTAGAACACTTTGTTTCATCTAATAACTCACTACATATAGAGTTATCCCTGAGGTTTTATGATCGAATAGTATATCATGATCACCCCACATAGGTGAAATCAAAATATCATAACAAACTATCATAGTGTGCTTCAAGAAATCGCTACTACAACAGAAAAATCAAAATAGAAATGGGTAAAAGAAGGATTTTAACAGCAAAAAATCATTATCTAATAGTAAAATAAAAAAAATAGCTGGCCACAGAGGAAAAATCCCATAATCTTCAAGGGGTGGTGAGAAGTGGTGGACGGTTTAGACTTCATCATGTAATTCCATCGGCTGTTCGACATCCTCCACTCTCTAACTCTCATGATTTCCACTTACCGTTGCAGAATGGTCGGTTGCCGTGTGTACACTGAATTCTTTAGTATGAAGATCTTGGAGGAGCTGCATAGACTGAGACCGTGTGCTCCACCAATGAAATTCTCGGGCTGTATTTGAAAATCGGGATCTGGATTTCGAAGGGGGTCTCTAGTCGTAAGTGGTATTGGAGGAGGGTGGTGCGAAATGATGAGAGGAAGGCACATGGAGGAGGGGATGGTAATGAAAACTACCCTTTTCAAAGACCCCCCCCCCCAAACGATAAATTTTGAATGCTGCGGGGGGGCTGAAACTAAATAAGGGTCGTCATATGTATTGGGGTGGAGCGGAAGTGAAGACGGGATGGCAGAAGCGGGTGTGGGTTTAACGGAAGTCATTTACATTCAATTGGGAAAAACATAGGCCACAGGGGGGGTTATTGATGACATGGAAAAGTGGTGGGACCCTCCCCCACAACGCGCATATTGCAAGATTTAGCTGGGAGCAGTGGGTGATAAACGTTAAAAGCTATGGGGAGTGATGTGCGATGGCGGGGAAGGTGACGTGGAGGGAAGGTGGGACCTAACCGCAACCCGCGGATCACAAATATTAACACTAAACAATGGAGGTAAAATTTAAAGGATGCAAAGTGCGAAGTGCATGGAGGAGGTAAGTGAGGTGGCAGGGGAAAGTGGGACCCACCCACATTACACATCGCAGAATTTATCATTTGGGGAATATGGTAAATTCTTAAAACTGTGGAGTGTGGTTTGCGCTAAATGGAGGATGATTTGTCAGGGAGCAGTGGAGCCCACTGTAATCTGCAGGGTTACGACATGTAATATGCATTTGAGATGGCTGTGAAGTGGAGGGGCAGAGCTATTACGGTGGGGCCAGCTGCATCGCAACTTTAACAAAAAACTTTGCAGGTGCTTAAGCAGTAATTTATAAACTGTGTGATATGCGACATGCAATGTGCTAGACACTGCAAAGTATGAAAAAGCGAAGGGTAAGAAAAATGTTGAATACAAGGTTTTGCATCCGAATTTAAGTGATGTATCAAGGTTAGATGGGTCCCACTAAGTCACATTGGTGACAAGATAAGTTTTAGTAAGTATTTAAGATGTAAAGGTTAAGACTTGCAGGGAGCGGTGGTGCAAAATGAAGAAATGTAGCGTGTTGGAATGGGGTCTCCTAACAAGCTACGAAACCGGTCCATTTTGGTTATTTTTGTTATATTTAGTATAGCACAGGGGTTTTGGGGTGGGTCGAAGCCCCGAAAGCATTGTAATGGTGTTAAAGGGTAAACTAGGGGTCCGAAAACCATGGGTTGCGGACCATAGGAATGTTAAAGCTAGATTGTTATAAATAGAGAGGCATTTTGGATTGTAAGAGGTAGGATTTGATGAGCTATTGATGCGATCTATTGGATAAGTGATCTGTTTGGGTTTTTTTGGGAATGGACTCCTGCTGGCTGTATGCACAGAGATCCTAGTCCATTTGTGTGCGGACCCTCCTGCTATGTGCGCAGGCTGGGAAGGGAATTGTAAGGGTGATGAATGAATGAATATGCAGGATTATTAGATCTAAATCTGTGAGTACTATTGAATGGATTGCTAATAATTATTGAGATATGCATTTTTTGTCTTTACACTGCGAAGGTTTGTATATTGAATGATTGGATCTATTATGCTCTAGTTATATCATGCTGCGAAATTATGTGTATTGAAGTAAATCTAGATCTGTTCTGTTCGGGTTATGTAATGTTGTGTTGATATTATGAAAAGCATGTAATTATATATCTAGTGCACGTGGATGCAATTGGTTACTTATTTAACCCTGCGTAGAGACACAGTGATCTGAACAAAACGCAGCCCTGCTGCCTTACCCTTCCTTTCTGAGGGTGTGAAAACCTAGTTCAAACACCCACCCATACTACTTCGGGAGAGACTATGACCTGTGCAAGCAGGTGACTACCGAAAGGGCCAGTATTATAGGGGTTTTTTGGCAAACCTTGCACACCGAAACTGGGTTAGGACCCCCTAAGCCAACAAATGCTTCCATTGCTAGGACCAAAGGGATCTAAGGAAGGAGTTGGGTATTGACAGACTGAAAAGGAAAGAATCATGACGGTGTGATTGGAACTACCCACCTTCAAAGGGGGAGGAGATGAGGACATGGATCGATTTTGGTTCATTATAGACGTTGTCTAAACTACGCAGAACGTGGCAAATGACATGATAAGGAAGGTGCAACTGTTGTTGGCATTCCAAGATAGATCTTTGGACTGGTATATGCGATACGTTGCCCAGCATGGAACTGCCTCCATTCAAGATATTAAGGGTGCTCTAGAGAAACAGTTCCGAAAACCTAAATATTATTCCCAGCTAGTAACGAATGTAAAAGACTTCAAACAAGGTACGTCGGAATTAGTATGGGAAGTGGATCAGTGGTTAAAAAAATCAATTAGGGAAGGAGGGTTCGGATACGGAGTGGTTTATTGCCATGCTAATCCCTCACCTGCGCATACCCATGAGCCACCAAACTTTTAGCTCACAGGATAAGGCCTTGGAGGCCACTATGAGATTAGAAGCTGCTCCTCCTAAGGATGTTGCACTAGCAGTACAGTAGATCCAGAAACAAGTAGAAGCAATGCACCAGGAAATCCAGGATCTACGACAAGAAGAAAAGAGAGGGGCTGGACAAGGCCGCATAGCAGCACCCGGAGCATGCAACCCGAAACAAGGGGGCTCAAGGGGGTCCCTGCGTTGGCTCGAGGAAAGTTGCGCAGCCAAATTACGAGACACCTCTATCATCACATCCGAGAAATGCTGGTACCAACGTTGCCACTCAATTAACTACAAAAAGTAGAGCTGCACCAGGAAAAACGATCCTATATCACCAAGAACCCCCTCGGGTAAGGAAAAGAAGGAGAAGAGTTAAAGTGGAAGCATAGGATGAGGTAGAGGCCATATAATCTGTTATAACTGTGGGAGCATGGGAAATTTTTCAAGGAACTGTCAGCAACAGTCCTGTAGATATTGTAGACAATGGGACCATGCACTGGAAGATTTCCCAGTCCTAAAAACTAGGATATAGGAGAAGCAGTTTTGTTCTGTGCAGAAGAAACACATGACCCAATGTTAGGAGGCAACAATAAATATACTAACATGTAGTGGGTTAGCGACTGGGGGAGCTAAGGAAAGGGATGAGGCTAACTCACTAATCCACAAGGGAGTTGAAAACCAAGAATAATTAGACTTAGGTAAAATAAGGGAAACATCTATAAAAGCATGAAGGGACCTCTTTGAGGCTAAGTGTTCACCAGCCATGCACCACAAAGATGGGGAATCAGCAGAAGACATTAAACCCCTCTTAAAAATATGCATAAGGTTGTTGCGCAACCCACGGGCGCTACAGACTATGCGAACTCTACTGGAAAATTTGATAATAAGTAGCAAAGGAACACAAGAAAAAGAATATAAAACACCTACATCAACAAAGGAGGACTATATCTACAAGCTAGCGACTCAAGACAATGTAATAGGTTACAAGGAAGATACTAAGGATCCCAGTCAGGAACTGGAAGTATGGCAGAACCGGTTAGGGGAAGTTTCCACGCTGCGATGTCTTCGTATCACAAAGGAACCGCTCTTTAAGCTCCCTAAGAAAAGGTCTAAAAAAGAGCTCGGCCTGAACATTGATAGTATACCTACCCTTATAAAGGATTTAAATGACCCACAAATAAGACCTGAATTTCTGATGTCACAAACAGCATCCACGGATATTGGTCCTATGCGAGAGATCGCCTCTACAACAGTAAGGGACTGATAGTTGGCTTCAGTGACAAAACCCCTTAAAACCTTAATAGGAAAAATACGAGCGGCCTTATGGTCTGGGGTTAAGAGCTCCTTAGGGAGAAAACTTGTGCTGGGGTGAGGTGGACAGTTGTCACCAAGCAATAACCCTAGCATAAACACTATGCCTAAGTATTGGTGAACGCAATAGCTAGCCGTTGGAAGAATAACCTCGAGTAAAAATCAGAAGTTACCGTTGAAAAGAGAGAATCCCGAGTCACTGGCAGATCGAGTTACGAGAGGATTTTACCATTGCTGGGGAAACTCGCCCTGCGTCAAATATCCCCCTCGATTATTCCACGACCATCCTTTAAAAGGGGGGTGGGCCCCCAAAGGCAAGCGACCTGCTTTAAGCATTTCACGAAAGAAACCCAACGACGAACTCTGTTGCGGTAACAAAAACCCTCTCATGACTGAGCAACCCTCTCCACCAGGAAATAATCAGCCAGAACCTGGATTCATCTTTCGTGCCAGGATGTCGACTACCCCTACTGCTAAACCCTCTTCTTTGGTGGAAATTGAGGAAGTTACAGAAGATGAACCCGAGCTGGAAGAAGTTCCTCCCCCATGGACTATAAGGAAGGGCAAGGAAAAAGCTCAGAGTTCGATGACTAACCCTCAAGTGGCAAATAAGCCCCGAAATTCCCCAAGACGTCCAAGGCCTCCGGCCTCCGCACAAGATACCCAGGAGGGGGCACTACCAGCTAACCTAATTAACTGGTTACCCCCCTTTGTCTGCCTGTGGAGACCATCTACGTAGATACCAAAAAAATTGGATGGCCTGGTCACTTACCTCTAGACTCCTCTGACCCCTGGCGAAGTCCCTGTTATCAGTGATCCCTATGGACACCTCCATGAAGTTAAGTTTGATGATCATAATTTGGTGGACCAGGATGCCTTCCCCATGTTAGCCCCTGCATTATATTTTGAGACAACCCTCAAAGATGAGGGAATCATGGTGGTCCCTCAACATTGGGTCTGCGGCTTAGCGGGACTAGACTGTTGAATTTGCTCTGAATGCCCTACTTTGGCCGCTACAACATCACGGATTGGTTGGCATGCTAGCTACTGGCCCTCATTCACAATGACACCTTATGGATTCACGATAGGGTCCCTATTGATGCTGAATTGATCCACAAAATTACGGGTCTTCTGATGCAGGGGCCACACCCACTCACAGAATTTGGAAAGAAGTATGAAGTTGCTACTGCGTCATATGTCCGAAAACCTACACAGTCTAGCGGAATCAATGAGGGTTTGTAATCCAGACCATCAATGATCCTGCTACACAAATGGGCACTCGCCTGTTAGCCTGCAAACTCATGCGAAGGTGCCAGGTAGCGACTATCCCTGCTTATGTCATCTAGCTAGCTAGCCAATGCGCAAAAGGTGTGTATTTTAATTGGGCTCAATACTTGTGTGAAGCATTTCTCGCTAATGTCCGCGAGTCTCAAGAGCATGGGACTCCTTTCTTTTATGCATGGCTATTATTCCTCATTACACTAGTCGCCTGGGACAAACCAGAAGAGTCGATCGTCCCCGAGCTCCCTGCTGGGATGTGAGAAGGTGCCCGGTATGCCCACCTATGGGACTTTAAGGATAAACAACACATTGAAGATAACAAGGTCTTCTGGGTCCTCTTCCAGAGCAGTGTCACCACTGCCATAAACTCCTGACCTCGATTATCCCCTACAATATATGACAAATATAAGCATATTGCAGCCTTCCAAATTACTATGCATGAAGTCCAGATTCGCAGTCTTACTAGTTAGGCCTGGATAGAGCTACCTTATATGGTGCCGGATGAGGAAATCGATCTACTAATTTCCCTATGGCCCCCCGAATGGACACAAAGTCTTTCCAGTACTCCAACAACTGTTTTAGCAAGGCCCATAGATAAACCACTGCAACAGTCTGACACAGCCCCAAAACCAGCAACCACTACCACTCATGATCAGCGTGCAGGGCCATCGGCATCAGTTCCCTCGAAAAGAGTGAAGCAACAGGCTCATCGCGAGCAATATGAAGCGACAGTCACATTAACAGGGGGAGATTTGGAACAAATCACAAATGCAGTCACACTGGCGACAAAAGATAAGTGGGCACTTATCATGACTCAATGGAAGGTTGGGGTTACCTCTCTTTAGGAAGACCTCTGCACCCTAAAAATCAACTCACAGCCACACCCGATCCAAGCAGGCCAAGCACCACCTCTACCGGTCAATAATAGTTTGACATTGGTCGAGACAACGAGTCGACTCTGCAACATCCCTACCAATGCCCTAGATGGAACGCAGCTCTCGTAAGGCACCAAATTTCAGCTGGCCCTCGATCGGTTGACCACTAAAGCACTAGAGTCTCTCCATCATAGTGTCGCCCGAGAAAGCAGTGACCGTGCTCAATCTACCATCCGACAGCTTGAGGAGACCTAGCACATCCTTGTCTAGAAGACTCAGGCAGTAGCCCAGGCCCAGTCACAACAAGTGGAGCTGGAGAGTGCGATCCATCAGCTATGCATGGAAGTCACCAAGGGAATCACAGCTAACGACATGCCTAGAAGTAAAGTGGAAAAATTAGTGGCTACTTTTAAAGCCTCCCGCCAGGAGGTTTCAGAACTACAGTCCAGGTTGTAGCCTAGCACACCTCAAGAAGCCTGTGACCAGTATACTGCACTTATCACAGAAGCCACTATGATGATCAAGGGGCAGATTGATCAAGGTTCCACTTTAATGGAGTCATCCATACAGCTTTGGTCTCGGGTCCAGCGTGATCCCATTCTTCAACAAATAAATCACGACTTACGACAGCATGAAAAGGTTGTTGAAGAAATCAATGCTACGTTGTCCACCTTGGTGCCTGCTCAACGCTTAGCGCATTTAAAAACAAGCAAGGACCTCCAAGACGAGATTACGAAACTTCGGCGAAAATAGCACGCTGTCACAGAACGCTTGAAGCCTTGGACTGACTCAGCCCTCCAGTTAATGCACAATATTTATGGCACCAATAAGCGCCTTACTCAGTTATTAGCAGGTGTTACCACGAATACTAATGATCCACCATCCCAAAACATGGTCATGCTCGCCTAGGAAGCTGCGTCCCAAAGCCAAGAGGTCCTCCCTCCGCTGGCCCACTCTCTAGAAACTCTGCAAACACATATTGATGACACACCGGTAAAGTGACTCGGGACGAGTCACAAGATTATGTTGGGGGACTGTTGGAACGGGGTCTCCTAACAAGCTATGAAACTGGTCCATTTTGGTTATTTTTGTTATATTTAGTATAGCGGAGGGGTTTTGGGGTGGGTCAAAGCCTCGAAAGCATTGTAATGGGGTTAAAGGGTAAACTAGGGGTCCAAAAACCATGGGTTGCGGACCATATGAATGTTAAAGCTAGATTATTATAAATAGAGAGGCATTTTGGATTGTAAGAGGTAGGATTTGATGAGCTATTCATGTGATCTATTGGATAAGAAATCTGTCTTGGTTTTTTGGGGAATGGACTCCTACTAGCTGTGTGCGCGGAGATCCTAGTCCAGTTGTGTGCGAACCCTGCTGCTGTGTGTGCAGGCTAGGAAGGGAATTGTAAGGGTGATGAATGAATGAATTTGCAAGATTATTAGATCTGAATTGGTGAGTACTATTGAATGGATTGCTGATAATTACTGAGATATGCATTTTCTGTCTTTACGCTGCGAAGGTATATATATTAAATGATTGGATCTATTCTACTCTGCTTATATCATGCTGCAAAAGTCTGTGTATTGAAGTAAATCTAGATCTGTTCCGTTCGGGTTATGTAATGTTGTGTTGATATATGAAAAGCATGTAATTATAGATCTAGTGCACGTGGATGCAATTGGATACATATTTAACCCTGCGCAAAGACACGGTGATCTGAACAGAATGCAGCCCTGCTGCCTTGCCCTTCCTTTCTCAGCGTGCAGAAACATGGTTCCAGCACCCACCCATACTACTTCAGGTGAGACTGTGACCTGCGTAAGCAGGTCACTGCCAAAAGGGCCAGTAGTATAGGGGTTTGTTGGCAAACCTTGCACACCGAACCTGGGTTAGGACCCCCTAAGCCAACATAGCGCGAGACTTTATAAAATGGAAAATGAAGGGTATGAGAGGGTAAATGAATGTAAAGAGGATAAATGAGAAGACTGAGGGAGGGAATGAAGTTTTCTCACCATTATACCTTATCAGCTACACTTTCTCCTTTTTGCTAAACTGAAATGCAGATTGGTTCCTTTGAAGGTCTTTGATAGTCAATATTTTCCTTCCTTTCACCTTCTCCCCTTTGTGTGCGGTCACAGGCCAACACACTATAAAATGTAACTCACACAAATCTTTTGAATTTTAAATTGCACACAATATTTACAAAAAATCAAAAATATAGAAATTCTTATGAAATATTAATAGTGTGATTTATTTAACTAGAGATTGAATTTAAAATAAATTATAATTTATTCCAATTTTTTCCCCAGTATGGTCTCCACTATGTTAGTGTTATGTAATTTTCTAGCGATTGTGAGAACTAATCACATAGGCCAACATCAAACCAACTTTGGAAACTGGAATCTAGCCATTCCAGTTTCAAAGAGGGCTCTCTCTATAAGATTTATCTTTATTTGGATAAGTTTTTAGGTTAGTTATGATAGTACTTGGGGTTTGGAGTTTTTTTTGGATTTTGGAAGATTGATTGTATTCAATTTTTTAATATATATTGGGCAATGGAGTCAAAATATTACTGGATGGTTGCATCAACTTTTCACAGAGTAAACACAGGGAAAGCTAGGAGTATTTACTGGATTTTTTAGAATTTATAAATGGATTATGATTGAAATATGAAAAGATTCAAAAAAACTAAATAGAAATTAAGAATTATTTAGTTTGGATTTCAGTGGAAACATTATGATTGCAAAGGTAGCTACAATAAGGTATTGAAAAGTAAATCCTATTCATCACGCTTTCTGCTTCCAATTAGAATTCAAATGATTGCAGTGAAAGATGACAATGAAACATAAGAACAGAAGAAACACATCATCAGTATTTAAGCCACAAGAATCCTATGAATGGTCTGATTATTATTGATGCTCCAGTGCTTTGGGAAAGCTTACAGTACTCTAAAAGATAGTAATGATTATGATCTCAATCAATCGAATTTTGATACTTCCAAAACTGCAGTATTTATACAAAAAATTACAATGATATTGTCTCTAACAAACATGATATTTTTAGGCTAAAACTTCAACTAAAAACTCTAACTTATTACAAATTATAGTCTCAATGGAATGCGTTTTGTAGAGCAGGTGCTAATGTAGTGGGACAATTTAGGATGTGGACCACCTTTCACTGAGATGCTGGCATAATGAATGTTGTGCTGGTGAATGAACTTTTGTATGAATGGAGTGTTGAACGCCTTTTGCTGCTCGACTTGACCTTTCTGTCTTTTTGTCACCCGAAATCATTTTCCCTTGTTAAAACATTTTTTGTAAACAAAACAGTGTGAAAAACCAATATACCAGACTTGAAAAATTTTAGATTTCAATTTTGACGCCACATCGCATTTGTGCACTTCACAATATTTAGAGTTTAATTTTATGAAGAATGTAATCGGAGATACAATGCGAAGTGGGAAGTGAAGTGGAGGGATTGGTGGGACTGGACCATAGCACAAGTCACAACTTTGAAGTTTTAGTTATAAGCGCGGAGGAGGTAAACACTAAAAAACGAGAAGTGTGAAGCATGGGGAGGAGGTAAGTGACATGGCAAGGGAAAGTGGGACCAGACCACAGTGCAACTCACAAATTTTGGGTTTTTGTTATAAGCAGCAGGGGTTTAAAATCTTAAACTTGTGAAGTGCAGGGAGAGGGACCCACCCACATTTCTCATCGCATAATTTAGCATTCGGGAAATAAGGTAAATGCTTAAAATCACAAAGTGTGTTTTTCACTGATTAGAGGATGATGTGTTAGGGAGAAATGGAGCCCACTGTAATCGGCAGAGTTTTAAAATCGACGAATGTTTTATGCGGTAAGGAAAATTTTATGACGTTTCATGATATGTGCTTCAAAGTATTTCAAATGGCTATGAAGTGGGGGGTGGAGCTGCTGTGGTGGGCCAATCGCCGCATCGCAAGTTAAAGAAAATAGATTGTGGGCATTTCAAAGGTAAGTTGAATCAAATGCAATGCAATATATCGCAAACTGAAAATCGCAGATTTTAAGTTTTTTGTGGTGGGAAAATGTTTATAATATGAGATATGCGATGGATGGTGCAGAAGAAAAGGTGACGTGGAGGGATGACCCACTTTAATCGCAATCGGGGAATAAGAAGCTGGAGTAAACAATGATATAGCGGTGAAAGGTAAAGAAAAATGATATAGTGGAAAAAGGTAAGGTTTAATGCTTTTCAAAGGAAAATGAAATGGAAGGGAAGTGTGGCAGGTAAAATGGGTACCGCTTCATCATATATTGTCTTTTGAAAGGTTTCTAGGAGATGGCAATCAAAGGTTTTTGGGATTTGGCCTAAGGGAAAAGTGATTTTGAATGTGCGGGATTATAATGAAATGTATGGAAATATATGAATGGGGAAGGAAATTTAAATAAAGGGAAATGAATGAAATGAAAGTATGGGGGAATATATGATATGGTTTAAAATTTTAGGATATAAGTTAATAATGAAGATTTAGACCATAAAAATAACTTTTTCCATAGGCGCATTTATACTAGTAGCCAATCAAAACCTTTAAAACATAATGAAGCTTTTCTTTTTCTTTCTTAATTCCCTAAAAAAATAAATTTCCTCCTTTGTTTAGAGCATCTAACACCTAACATTTTATTTTTCCTTCTTTATTTAGAGAATCTAACACCTAACATTTTACTGACATGGATGCGTACGAAAATAATAATCTTCCTAACATTTTTAACTTTTTTATTATTTTACATCCATATCCTACCTTAACATTTTGAAAGGTTTAACTACTTATGCTAACTTATCAAAACAAATAATGTTACAACAGTTCCTTTGGTTCAGATTAAACTATTGAACCATTTTTTACTTTCGACCTAACTAATCAATCTGTCAAGATTTAAATAGTTTGACAAATTATTTTTCACTACCTAAAAACAAGAAATTTAAACCTAATTCAATCATGCTTAAACTATATGACTGAATTTTATTGAACTTTTGTGGCATTTTAAACAAGTTGCACACAATTTATTTTCAGAAGTAAGCTAAACTAAGAGTAGTGGCATTTGGATGTGCAACACTTCCAGAATTAATTTTTTATTATTCTTTTTTATGGGGTTCACATCTTATATTTTTTTTATAACATATACCCTCTTTTGATTTTTTATGTTATCTCCTTTTTCTTTTTTGAAAATCATTTGCAAATTGGAAATCATTTTACAAAATAAATTTGACAGATACAATAAACTCAATCACCTTGAGATCCTATGAAATATAGGACCCTAAAAGAAGGAAACTAAACTAAGTCGTTGAAAATAAATGACAGAAAGGGAACTAATCTAAATTGCTGAAAACAAATGACAGAAATGAAACTAATTTAATTTTCGGAAAAGGAAATGACTGAAAAGAAACTAAACTATATTGCTGTAAAGAAATCGCAGAAAGGAAATTGATTATAAACCACACTTAACTTCGCCAATTAGCTAAATGCACTCTTTTTATGCTATGGTCTATCTACCATGCTTCTACCCATGCAGCTAAGCTATCCATGACTTAATTCTAATTGAAAGAGTGTTGATTGTAGTTCAGAGGAAAAACGGCTAAAGAGGCTAATGGACGGCTTAAACACATGAAACAATGCTTAGAAGTGAAAATATGGGTTTAAACATTATAAAATCTTATTATAGCAAAGAAAATGGCTTCAGAGTGGAATAAATTGAAAAGTTCGATGGTGGAGATGCAATGGAGGAAAAAGTTGTGATATGCGATATCACAATCACAATATCGAAAAATTAAAGGGATTGCGGAAATGTTGTTCGGGATAGGGAGCGAAATGCAAAGTGTGATTTGCAAAAAGGTAAAATATGCAAGATGCAATTGCGATAGGGATGACGTGGCAGTGAGAACGGCAGTGGAGTGTGATCGCAATATTGCAATCGACATACGAGAGAGGTAAGTGTTAAAGGAAAAAGGGAAAAGTTGTGATCTGTGATTGCGATGTGGCATAGTACGAAGTGATTATCACAGTCGGCGAAAACGTTCGCTGAGTGTTAAAGAGAATGAAACAAGAAATGCGATTTGCGATTTGCGAAGTACGTTAGCGGGAGAACCGGGGAGCAAAGGCAGGGATTGAATTTTAATGATTTTCAAGCATTTTTTCATTAAAAGGGTAAAGGTGAGGTGAAAAGGGAAAATCACTGAGATGTTTGAAGAACGGCAAAGGAAAAGGAAGGGGTTATGTGAGATGGAAAGTGTGATAATTAGGAAAGTGCAAGGTAAAAGATCTCATGCAAAACTTTAATGGTTTCTATGAAATAAAAGTGTGGTGGCTGATAGGAAGAGAAAATAAGGAGGGAAATGGAGCATAACATAGGTGTTCTCCGGATGCGGGTGATCAAAGTTGACATAGGGATGCGCGGAGGCTTGGTTGATGCATGGCAAGGCCACAAGGCAGCCGGCCGACTGCATTCACTTCGCCCTGGACGCATTAACTCTATGGTGCATCACACAATTCGGCATTCAAGCCGGTGGGGAGGACGAGGCCATTGCCATAACTTGACGCCGTCCTCCATTTGCATCTGCACTCCCGCCTTCTCGATGCTTCTTCGCCGCGCTCTGTATATCATCTGGATTGTCAACATGTCTCAGCTCATTGTTCCTCTCGGCTCTGTGTGCCCTCCGGAAGCCAAGATCGCCAGCTCCCGAACGGCTCTTGGTCGGAGGTGCACCCTTTACTGTTGTGTGGAATTCGACCCCGGCTCTCATCACTGTCAAAGCTCATTGCGCCCCTGGCTTCTTGCTGATCCGCCCCAGAATTTCTCATCTGGTTCGTCGCTTCCTTCTCCGCCGGCTTCGCTTCTTCTCTTCCCACCCCGCCTGCACCCTCCTTGCAAGATTATGCCTCGGCTTCGGCACAGGCTCAGATGCCGCAGAGGCAGCACCCGAGCCAAGCCTGCCTCCAGGCGTCGCCCCTCCTCCAGCCCTTCGAGCTCTCCGGATTCTGATTTCCAGCGTCGCCCTTCCACTCGAGCCTCGCATAGGCGCAGAGCTCCGCCGGTCCACCACCCTCCCTCTTCTCCGCGCGGCGCCTCTTTCCCTCTGCCTCCTTCTGCACCTCGCAATCCCGAGTCAGCTCTTTTGGCCAACCCGTCTACAGCTCTGTTCCACTTTCCATGTGTCACTGACCAGCCCATGGTAGTGGCGACCATTTCTGTTCAATTCAAGGAGCTCCCTCAATTCAGTTCGGGGCCCCCTCCTCCTGTGCCTCCAGGGACTCATCTCCACGCGCCCGGGTCTGTTCAGGACCCCCACTCAGTTCGGCTGAACTGCTCACGCAACATGGAGGGAGGTGCGCACGAAGGTGGCAGCACCATTTTCACCGGCACGCCCCCGAAGCAGAACGACGCAAGCGAGGCAGCAATTCCAATGCAGAATGATGAAGATTACGGTTATGGATGCCGAATCGTGGAAGAACCCCCCTCCGATGATTATGGTCTTTAAATTTTCCATTTTCACTGCATCTTTCAGGTCAGAGTTCTTGTCTGGTTGGAGTCTTCAGAATTTTTGGCCTGCGGGCTTGAACAATCTCTGTTACAGTTTTAGGCCTTAGTCTTATGATAGTTCATACTGCTACAGTTTTAATATTTTCTATGTAATGCTGGTTTCCTCCCTTGAGGCAGCAACTAAACTCTCCTCGCGCTGGTTTCCCTCTATGGGCAGCGCTTTTCCTATTATTTTGCTGAAACTAGTCCTACTGCTGAAAATGCACCTCTGTATGTACCATATTTTATTACAGTAATAGAATTTAGTCTTATTTAGAAAAAAAAAAAACATAGGTGTTTGGAAGCGTAACACAGAGATGGAAAATGAAGAGGGAAGGTGAGGGTGAACTTCTACGGAATTCTAATACTGATTCCTACAAACAAACTTGTGGAGTCATGCATGGGAAAACAAAAATGCATGATAAAACCAGTGAACGAAAAGTAGTTTTTGGGTCTGTGGGAAGGTTCACCCTCCTCGAGCTCTATTGACAGAGATGAGAAGGGGGTCTCGATCCACAACTTTTTGTCTTCCTCTATTCTATAACTCTCATAAGAAAATGAAAAACCACAGTAGCACACTGAAAGAAAAACTAAGTAGAAATGAAACTATCAGAAACTAGCTAATTGTTCAAGAATAAAAGTAAATAAATGGCAGAAACAAAACTAGCTAAATGATAGAAAGGAAAGAATTAAAATAGTAGAGAAGCTGAGGCACATGGGTTGGGCCCTAACCCACGAGCCCATCTCTCTGGAATTAAATTAGTAAAATGGATTATGTCTACTCATTGCATTAAAAATGAAATATAATTACATCTCGAATGTCTTAAACAACAAAAGCCTAATAGAATGGAAAAATGAATGGCATGGGATAGAATGGATTGAAAATGGAGTGGAATGGACTACATCAAATGGACCAGAATGGAATGGAAGAATCAACCCTAATTAGCTCTTGATTAGCTTTATTTATCCTCACCGTCAACTACCAACATCTCCCTAAAAAATAGGTAATGAGTCCACTTGAATCCAAGTGAAGTATGGCTTGAGTGCACTTGGTCTTGAGTTGCTTGGCTACCTCTAGAACTCAAATTTTTGGAGAGAATCCTTGGGATCCTTTGGCTGCTTTTTGAGAGTTAAGGAGGGTGGAAAATCCTCCTATAATTTCTCCAAGATTTATACATAATTTCTTGACATTATGCTCATTTATTATTCAATCTTTATCTTCCAGTGGCAGGGAGCAAGTCCCTAAATTATCTCCTCCAAATCTGCATAATGTGCCCAATATTCTCACAATATTCTACAAAAATAACCAATATTAGGCACAAATATGCAATTAAGTTTAAACCTTCCTAAGAAAATATTAAATAATAAGAAAACATTATTAAGTGTAGAAGGAGAGATTTAATATATATTTTTATGTGCATAAGGAATGCAGACGAGTCTAAGAAAGGTTAGATGGGCCTTAATTTATGTCTAATTTAGAGGCCCATCAAGAGCTCCAAATGAAAAATGGTTAAAATTTCTAGAGATCTGATGGCCTCCTCTCAAAACCCATTTTCTCATATTTGTTATTTAGGGCTCAGATTTTTAGAAAAATGAGAAAAAGGGGTAAAAAATCAACATTCTGCCCCTCTTTTTTACTAGCGTTGTGCTTCTCGAGACACCTTGGGAGAATGAGTTTTTGAAGGCCTTCCCATGGGTGATTTTCAAAAATTCAAGATGTTATGGAAACTAGACAAACATTTATAGTTTAACATTCTTTCAAAATTCAATTTTGACTTCTAGAAGGTGTTTAAAAATGGCCTCCAAGATGGCATTGCGCTTCTGCAAATTTTATGAGATTTTAATTAAATTTTCACTGTGTAATTTTCTCCAATTTCGAGTTTTACTTTTGTAAAAGTCAAAAGGTGAAAGCAAATGAATGTAAAAGTCAAAATGTAAATGTAAATGGTAAAAATGGATTTCAATAGTTGTCTTATCCTCCATTTATTTCTTTGAGGATGTGTCTCTTGATGGTTAGATAAAGGAGGAATTTGTTAAGTAACCTTCCTAGTGTGTAGCAGACGTTGGATAGATGCATGTATTTGACTTTATTATTGGAAATTCGACCTCCAAGGGAGGATTTTGACCTCAGTGGCTAGATGAGGCACTTTGTAATCAGTTTCAAAGGTTGGATGTTGTGGAATTTAGCTTGGAACACTAGTGTATTTTATGATTTTAGCATGAAGTAATAGACAGAATTTGCAACTATTGTAGTGGGATTCCTGTGGTATGTGTTTTAGCAGTGTTTTCTCTTATGTGATCATATGTTAGAATGTTTTGTACCTTCTATTTCATTTCCATGCTACATGTGTTTTCTTTCTAAGTTGATAAGCATAATTCATTGAGTTTAATTCTCTATTTTGGATAAGCTTTCAAATTTATGTCCATTTTCTTCTGATATAAATGAATTCATGACACTCATTCTCATTTTGAAACCCTATATATCTGTTCCATACACTAAAATACCTCTAAAGTGCTAAAGTGTGTGCCTACGTTGCCCCATTACATCTTTTCAAACCTAATTTCCAGAGCCCTGACCTAGTCATCCTAGACATAAACCAATGATCCAGCAACAAAAATCAAATCAACCAAACCCTAATTTGCATACGTAGCCTAAAATCCTCATCTCACAATCAATATTTGGCTGTGATATCATTGAGAGAGGCCTCTCAACCTAGTAGGGCTAGCTATTAGGTCAAAGTGGTCTGTGGTTACCTTTTCCTGTCTCCTTCTTATCCTTTAGAGACCTGGTGGAGTTCTAACAACCCTCACTCGTCTAGGGGGAATGGTTATATAATTCTCATTGTTGACTAATTTACTAAGTGGGTTGAAGATATGCCTACATATAACAACATTGGTGAAATAGTTGCATAATGTTACTTTAATCACGTTATTTATAGGTTTGGTGTACCGCAAGAAATAGTTACAGATCACAGAAAGAATTTATAGAAATATATGATGACCAAAATAGCAGCTAAGTTGGGAATTTCACATGAAAATTCCACTCCCTACAATCCAGGGGCTAATGGAAAAGTCGAGGATGTTAACAAATTCCTTAAGAATATGCTTCAATGCATGGTAGGGGTCCACAAATCGGACTTGCATTTGATTCTTTGTGTTGCCATGCAGACATACCGAACCTCAGTTTGGACTTCTACTCGATTCACAACCTTTCAATTGGTCTATGGTATGGAAGTGATCCTCCCTGTTAGAGTCCCGTGATTTGGCAGATTGGTAAACCAAATGACAGGGTAACATGGAACCAGTCTTTGGAGTCCTAGGACCTAGCCTTCCGAGACCCAAAGAGGGATCTCTCTATTAGGTGCAAAGGATGTGTTCTTTTTGCTCTTAGGGTTTTGATTTTAGGCTAGCTATTAAGTGTAGGGTTTTTTTTATTGTTTTGGTTGGGTAAGATGGTAAAGTAGGATAGGTGGAGTGAGAGTCTGTCAAAGCCATTGGGCTATGGGGTCAATATTGAGAGTCAAGGGTGTCTCAATAATGAATCAGAGTGCAGTGCAAGGCCAATATAGCAAGGTAAATGGATCCTTAGGGTTATGAGTGAAATGGGATGGACATCAAGTTTTTGAATAAGGTAGGGCAAAGGGAAATAAAAATCCATTGTCAAATACCTATGAACAAGAGGGTGCTAAATATGATAATCAAAAGATACTAAGCATGAGATAGGGCAAACCATTTACTCAATGATAATACTTCAAACAAATAAATATCCAAGATAAACATTCCAGTGAAACATAGAAATCATAAGAGCTTCTAACTTTAGTAAATTCACCTTCAGAATTTGGGAAAACATACAAGATAGCACAATAACTAAATCTATGAAGAGGGAACTCTTAAAAATCATAAATAAATCTATAAAGAACTCTGAAACAAGTTGGTAGGCATGGACAAAGGGCAAGATTGAATGAGAACTCTTTGACTTAACCTATCAAACTATACTCCAGAGAAAGGTTCCAAGACAGAGTTTTAGACAGTCTCAAATAAGCAAGGCATACTGTGAATCATATTTGTTAACCAGCATATTAATCGATAAATGAAACTAACAAGCATAAGGAGGCTTGAAGAGCAGCTAAGAATTCTTCAAACACAACCAGCTGAGGAAAACATTAAGGCTATAACAAACAGGAGGATTGAGGTGCCTCAAAGAGCATGTCTCAACCTATACTTTTCTGATTTATAGCAACTAAGAGGAGTGAAAAATAATGATAACTAGAAAACATAAACAAGTTAAGAAGACATCACCATTCACCAAGCTAAGGAATCCTGCAAACAAGCCTCTCCATCATCAAGCCAAACAAGCCATTCATCAACTTCACAACACCAACTTCTTCTCCAAGCTCATATAAACCATGTATTTCTCTCAAAGCTCATCAAATCCCAACAAAATACATGAGGGCCTCATGCTCTATTTATGGAGAAAAGGAGGACAAAAACCCTAAATATGGTAGGAAAATGTTAAATTCAACCATAAATGTCATTTATGGCCAAGATACCATGCAAGGCCCAAGGCACATAATATCCTAAGAAATAAATGCCAAAATAACTATTTGCACCTAATTCTAGAGTGTTTTTCCTTAAAAAATTCAAAAATATCATTTTGCAATAAATGAGTGTGTTTTTTTGACTTTTGTTCCAAAACATACTTAGACAGTCTCTGTGTGCAGCACCACTTCAGCAGAAAATAGAGTCCTTTGTGACTAAGTTTTAGACCTCTTCCCGATGCCGGATTTAGCTCTGTGATGGCTCGTTGGAAAGCCTGGTGGGTCTACTTTCCAGAAATGCTTGATTTTTACTGAATGACTTCCATTTACATATCTAGAAATCCATTCACCCAACACTGATCTGTGCGCAACACCTTTCCTGAAAATGAGGTAGAATGGTCAAAGTTTTGGTGTTTTTTGACCTTTTGGGGGGTCAAAACTACTCCAAATGATCTGAAATTTTGTGAGAAGGCTAATGATGATGAGAGGAATCGAAAAATCTAAAGTTTGCGAGCTGAGGATGCACCAAATGTGTGCGTAGCGCCAAGGGTCTTGCGCACAAAGGCCTCAAAATTTCGAAAACATAAAATTTTGTTCAATTTGGCCCAAAATTTGTAGAGTGGTCCCTCAAGAGGTTTTGGACACCTTTTGAGAAGCCTCAGCCAAAAATCCAAGGCTATCATGTTTTTTTGCCTCTTTTAGGATTTTTATCTCCATGAGGGCCTCCTTCAGTTTGGCACAAGCAAGCATGTTTTTCTTTGCATAGTGCTTGGTCATTTTCTTATGGAGAGAAAGGCTCCTTTTCACCTTCTTGAAGTGCTTGTGCTAATTCTTGTAATACTGAATGACACGTTGTGCCATCTCAAAATCTCTTTCCCACTCCTTAAGTTGTGCATATTTGGTTAAGAGTAGCAATCTGGTGGTCATATCCTTGTCCTCATTGTCACTGTCTAGATCAATGAATTGAGGCTCTTGAGTAGTTTTCTTGATTCTCTTACTTCTCCTCACCTTTACCTGCTGCTCACCCCTTTCCATATTTTCCTTGCCCTTGTCCATTGGTTTTATAGCTGGAGAGGAGATGGCCCTTTGCCTTTTTGAGTCAGCAAACACATCTCTCTTCCCTCTGTGGTATGTGCATGTGAGAGGAGTGATGATGGATTTTGGTAGTGTCCTTAAATATTTGAAAGAAAACTTACGTGAACACATGTGTCTGCAAAATGCAATTGAAATATTACTTAGCCAACTTTGAAAAATAATAAAAAATATAATTTTTTCATAAAAAAATAAATGTATAATATTAAAAATTATCTCTTTCCGTGTGTATCATGCTCATATATATATATTTTTTTTTAAATTTCACATTTTAGACTAAGTTGTGCTACATGAACACATACATACCTCTTAAGATGTGTGAAAATCTGCAAGGAAAAAAATTTCATTTAATAGAAAATTGACTATTATACGACACTAACTATTTTTGAAAAAAATATCATTAGGACAATAACATAATTCTCCACAAATTGTCTTTTTACTTTGAATCAAAATTCACAGTTCGTATATGAATTTTGAGGGCTTCAATTCGATAAAAGAGGGAAAACTTGAAATTTCATTGCCACATTTGGCCCAAAAGTGTAACCCATCTTCATGCTTTCATCTTGATGAATTGAAGGATATGTACTTGTATTTGCAACAACATTAATAATAATTTTTTCATTTCTGATGTTGATTCCCATGCTTATTCATAATGGTTGTATCAGTTATCTAGTGTTTTCACTGTAGTTGTGCGTGTGCTTTCATTCTCGAAATTTGTTATGGAATAGTTTGTAACAGTTGCATGTCTCTTTGATTTCGAAACCATGCTTGCTTATTCCATGCCATGTCGGTGATCAAATATGAACTAATTTTCAATTAACCTCTAGCATGTTCTTGTTTATGTATGCTTGAGACGATTTTCTCTCACTGGTCCTTCTCATGACATACTTCTTCTTATGGTTGTTGTGGCTTTCTTGTAACTCTTTCTGATATCTGTCAATCTTGGGTTGACCTTGTCTCCTTGTAAGGACATTTCATTCTTGCCTGTCACTCTGACATCTTTTCATTTAACAACCAAGAGTAAAAAAATCATAGTGATAATCGGCCTCACATATCGGATGAGGCTCCTATCCCAAACGATGTGAGACCTAATTAAGACTTCACACCAGAAATACCCCCAACTATTAATGGCATCCAACATCATAAAAAATATCCAAATACAAAATTTAGAATTCCAAAAACACATTTAAACTTAATAACCTAACCTAACCTTTGAAAAAGTCGTCTCTATTTCTTAATTGTTGTAAATATAAAAATCCTATTTTAGAGTATGAATAGATTGATATAATATTTGCTTGGATTTATTTTGAATCACTTTAAAGTAAATCCATTTTTTTAAACTAGAATAATCAACTTTATAATCCAAATTTAAAAATGTATTTTCCCTTTATTGAAAAACATCTTCCCATAAATCTTTTTGGAGCTTGGAAAGCAAAAATATGCTACACTAAATCTAAAACCACCCTGGTCGAGCCAATCATATATTTAAGTTTCGTTATATTTCTTATAACACTATATTTAAGTTCTGTTGTATTTCTTATAACACTATATCTTATTTAATTAAATCCTCAATCATATAATACCAAGGAAAATTTAGGAGCATTCCTTCATGTTTCTTAAAGTAAATTTATAAAAATATAAATCATCAACAAAATGACCATTTACTTGGAGAGATTTGATGAGACCTTAAACCATATGTACCACCAAATTTATGGTAAGCACATATATACACTTTTTAATCATGTAAACCAAAAGAGAACGAAATTACGAAATTTAATTACAAGTTCCCAAATCATTCCGACTATTGTCAAATATTACAAACATTACGAAATTTTATGACAACTTTTTGAAACAAGATTGGAAGTTCTCCAATCTTTATCGTTATAATTATTCTCTGTGTGTTTATTATTTCCTACCAGTTTGGTCCGAATTAGGCACTAAAGTCCAAAGCCGCGTCTAGAATGACTTTGGTGAGAAACATGGGTTTTCGGAAGGGAGATGTATAAACACAATATGGACATGTTTAGAAATTCAATAATATATATATATATATATATATATATATATATATATATATATATGAAGAATTTTAAATTAGAAAAAATATAAGAGAAATCAATCAAATAAGTTATTATTATAGAGAAAGAAATAACTAATAAATAAATTAATTAATTAATTAAAATAATAAGAAAAAAACCATGACCAATTTTAATTAACTAAATATAAATTAAAAATAGAATTAAAATATACTTAAACATATAATAATTTAATTAAAATAATGAAAAAAAAGCCATAAACAATTTAATTACTTAAATTTAAAATAAGAATAAAATAAAAAATATACCTAAAAAATAAAGAAACTAACCTCAAGAAATAATAATAAATATTAATTAAATAATAACAATAATAATAATAATAAATAAAAATAAAAAGCAAAAATGAGTTAAAACTAATATATTTAGGAAGAAATATCTGGATGTGGGTGAACTGGAACAAGATTAATGCGATGGGACCTAGGTGCGGCACAACGTGGAGACACCTGCCCACCTAAGTCACGGTTGGAGGAAGGCATTTAAGGTATGTTGTCATCGCATCAAATGCATTAACTTCTTGTGTTGTTTGAGATCCGACCTCCATTCCCTTATGCGACTCCACATGCTCCTCAATGCTTCGGCCTTCGGCTCTCTTCAATGAGAAGTTAATGCCAGGCAATCTTCGATGCAATTCCATTCAGGTTGATAATATGGAGAGTAGCTCTGGTTTCTCAGATGATCCTCATCCGATGAACTGCAGGTGCTCTCCAACTGCTGGGTTCCCCAGCATGTGCACTGTGACAGGTAGAAGAAGCCCACTGAATTGCTGCTTAGACCTTGGTGACAATCTGCACTTCTCTTGTTCTGGGCTTTGTCTTTCTGCCTCGGTTTCTTTGAATTTTTTTCTTTCCTCAAACCTCTTTCACTCCTGCTCCTCTGCCTCTTCTCGTGCCCTCCGCAGAGACTAAGCCCATGCCTCTCTTACGTCAACGTATGTGTTGCCACAGGGGTAGCACCAGAAGCCAACCCCTGCGCACTCCTTCTAGCTCCACCTCCGAGTCGTCTTCTCATTCCTGTGACTATTTTTCGAGCCGCTATCCTAATACCAGAAGTGGGAGGGGTCGTAGTCATGGAACCGGCCACCGTATGGGCTCCTCGGCTCCTCCAATCCCCACCGCTCTGCCCTCTCCCACGCTTCATACGGCGCATTTCTCATTCAATTGTTCTCTGAACCGCCCTCGTGTCATTGCCTCAATTACTGTTTCTTTCCATGAAGAGCCCCAGGCAGAAGAACAGAGCACTTGTCCAGCGGGTCTAAGTAAAGAGAAAGCCCATACTTCGGACCATTAGATGGGGTCGTTGAACACGCAGGGCAACGAGGAACATGCGAGCAGGTTTTGTGACAAGGAGATCTAGGACCTTCCATGCCTGAAGCTGCTCCCACCACGGACCTATTAAAGAAGGATGGAAATATGGCTGCATTCTAGTGCCGAATTGTTGAACAACCGCTTGATGAGTAACTGTTCTTTTCTTGTCCGATTTTAATGCCTCACGGCCCATTCTACTGGGCTTGTCTTTGCTTATCTTGATGTGTCGGACTATAGTTTTGTTTTTGAATGTTATAATCGATGTAATATTCAGAGGCATCAACCGATGGTACCCCTGCGAGGGTAGTGCAACAGTTTGAAAATTGCTCAAGGCTGGTTTCCCCTTATGAGGGCAGTTTTTTTTTCTGACTTTTTTGTCAAGTTTGCCACAGGTATGGGCAAAGATTTGGCTTCAGCCATGATGTAAAATATTTCTTCTCTTAATAGATTAACCTAACTTAGAAAAAATATATATATTTAGGAAGAAATGGGAGGAATGAGTTGCTACTAATCTTCATTCTTTGTCTCTATTCAAATTCTTAGCATGCTTCTCATTTTTTATAGCTTCTATGAACTTCCTATGATGGAAGTGTTAAATCCTTGCAATGACCTCATACTTCTCAATATAGATGTGATGATTAGACTTTTCAGTATGAGCTAATGTAGAAGAGCGAGTTTTGTTATGGTAGATGTCTATTGTGTGCTCTTGGATTCTCTGCTTGATGCATCGCCCAATTTCTCAAATGTAGGAATTTCCGCATGAGGAGGGGATTACATAAACACCCTCCATATCCTTTGGGTCCACCTGGTCCTTGACAGATCTAAGAGAGCTACGGAGGGTGAAAAAGTACTTAAAGGTGGTATGAACATTATTCTTTTTAAGAATACGAGAAATCCTGTGTGTGGTTCGTAGAATGAACAAGAAATGCATACAACTAACTAAATTAACATGATCCTTCCTTTGCCTCGGTCTTATACTTGCTTTAGGAAAATATGTGAGGCTAAGGCACCTACTATAGTCATTATTCGAAAAAAAATCTTGGAAATGAGATTTTTCTTTTTCAAAATGACTTTCATGAGAAATCCTATGAGCTCGAGTAGCTAGAGTGTTAAGAACACCAAAATTTTGAACTCGATAAAGAAAAGAATTGGCCCAAAAATATTTCTCCATATAAATTTCCTAATGAAAAACTTGCAAATAAAAAAGCCATCTTTTTTTTCAAAATAAACAACATCAACAAAAAAGAAAAAAGAAAAAAGAAGACGACGACGACGACGACTATTATTAACTTCTATCACCATAAATTACAAACATTTGTCCCCATAAACTACAAACATTTATCTATGGGTAAAGGTTGAATACATCATAAAGCTTTTATATTTGATATAGCATTTATGAGTTCAAGTTTTTTTTGGCAAATATTCGTTCCTTGCTTTTCCCACTAAAGGAGATAGCTTTTATTATCACAAGTACTTGTGCTTCATCGAAGGAAGATTGTTTCGTAAGGTTAATTTTCAAGGAAGATTGTTGTGGAGATGGGCAATTGGAGAAAAGTTGTAAGGAGATATATAAAAGAAGGAATTAGTTATAAATTAAAGGTATTTATTTAAAAAAATATATATAATTAAAATTAATATTTCAAAGTTTTTATTTATTTTTATTTATAACTTATTCACTAAGGATTTAGGATTAGGAATAATGTCATTTTTGAACGCAAGCAAAGTTTTCATACTCATTAGAGGATAACGAGATAAGATTTATTTTGAAATTGTTTCTGTATATTTTGTTTGGTTAAGAATTTAGGGTAGGAGATCAAAACAACCACTTAGAGACATTGTTAAGTTTATATCTTTGTTTAATTCAATATCCAATTTTTTTATCAAAAGCTTGGGGTTTTAGTTTACACATAGATAATTAGGGATAAGTTCCTTAAGACACCTTAGAATTAATTGATATAGGTTTTTTTTTGTCAACTTATTTTTGATCCTTATCTCTTGACATGTGGCTTGAGGAGCCACCACTGAGGGGCATCTAAGCCATCAAAATCGTGTGGGGATCACACTTTTCTTGGGTCGCACCATAGATTTTTTAGCATTTGGTCTCCCCCTAGTAGAGGGCATAACCTCATGAGGTTTGATCATAGGTTGCCTTGTTGACAAGGCCCATTCTCAACGAGTTGTGATAGTATATTAATTGATCTAGGTTAGCTTAAAGGAATTTGGATATTAATTTAGTCCATGGACCAAGCAACTCATCTGAAAATTGAGTGCATGTTGTCACTATCTTACAAAAAGAATGTGTTGCAGCAAAGGTGAAGAAAAATTTCAAAAAACAGATGAATTTTAGTTAGAAATTATGTAATAATTTCAATGAGACTTATGATTTTGGCTGTCAAAAATTCAAGCAAAAGAAAAAGAAGCATGTTAGTAAATCTTGTATCTGTGATATGCCCAAGCAGTCTTATCGCAAAGGAAGTTTCTATCCTAAGAAGTATTCTCCTAGACAAAAATTTGGTCGCAAAAGGTATGTTTTCAGAAGAAGAAATAAACCTTCTAATAAGAAAAAATGTTTTATTTGTGGCAAAGAAGGACACTTTGCAAACAAATGTCAGGAGAAGAAAGGAAAAAAGCAACTGAAAATTATGGATATTTTCACCACCATTCACAAGCCAGATGAATGTGATCTCACATCTCATTCTGGAGAAAAATATTTTGAAATCTCAAGTTCAGAAGATGAGTCTGATGATCTGTGCAATAAAATTGATAATCTCCATGTCATGACAGAGTCTAATTAAGATGAAAATTTGTTGTCTGAATGCAAAATGTTCCATTATGATGTTGTGCAGAATCAGATAGATGATGTCAAACGACAACTTGCTAATTTGCAGTCAGGACAATTCATAGTTAAAAGAAGATTGCAAGAAAGATTGAAGACTTTGGAAAATCAGCTTCCAAGAAAATGAACTATTGACATGTTTGTTAGAGAAGAGTCTGATACTGAAGAAGAAGGTTGGTTTTTACAACAAATTCTTGTTGAACCTACAAATGAAAATGAAGAAGAAAAGTTGCTAAAATAGGTTGAAAGACTTGAAAAGTCAATGCAATAAAGCCGGAAACAAATGATGTTTCTTTCTACAAAGCTTCAAGAAGACATGGCTGCTTATGAAAAATGCACTTCAAAATTGTCTCGATTATTATTGAATAAAGCCAATCAAGATTCAGTAGATAAGTCCAAAAAGATTGAACTTGCAGAAATGCATAGTATTGGTGACCGAGTAGTAATACCAATACAAATAAAGTTGGAAGGTCTGAAAGCTTATACTCTTGATGCTCAAATTGATACTGGTGCCATGAGCAGTTGTTGCAAGCATGGTGCAATCCCTGTATTTTTGGCAACCTACAAAAATACTTTTTAAAGCTGTCAATAAGGAGTCAATAGAAATTAGTCATATTGCACCTGATTTTCCTATTTATATTGGTTCAGTTTTGACATTTGTCACTTTGTACAGTTTTGATTCAGGGTTTGATGTCCTGCTTGGGCAAGATTTATTGAAAAAACATATGCCAGTAACGTTTACTCATGATTCTTTACTCATGATTCCTTAATTCTGAGCTCTTCTGAAGGACCAGTCACCTTGCCATCCAAGAGTGACTACAAAGTTGTTATTGAACCAGATCAACCTGACTTAGCTCAGCATTCACTGAATGATCTGATCAAAATCCAGAAAATTGTCAAGAATGCTGAAATACATGGAGAAAAAACACTTCAGGTGTGGTAGAAAAGTTGAAAAAGGATTGCACTGCAAGTCGTCCAGATACATTCTGGACCAGATAAAAGTATTTTGTGAATTTTCCTTACAAAGAAGGCTCCTTTGCTAAGCCACAAAAATCATCTGCTAATTACATGAGCCCATCAAAGCAAGAAATGTGTAAGAAAGAGATCACACAATTGTTGGAACAGGGATTGATAGAGCCATGCAAGAGCCCTTAGGCCTGTCCATAATCAACCAATTCTTTTTTAATATCCTGTTTTGTGATATTTCATTTAACTTATATTAGTGCCACAAACCTCTTAGTGATTTCTTTGGAGTCTTAGATTTAAAAAAAATATCCATCATTAATTTACTCGTGTGCTTAATATGATCTTTAACTGGCCAACCTCTAGAAATGGCATAGCTGGGTTATACTAATTTAAAACTTTTCATCATTATAGTACTCCTAGGATTAATACAATGAGCTTTATCATTATAGTGATGAACTCTTCATCATTATACCATTTGATGCTAGTTTTTTATGATTGTAATGTTATTCATTCATTCATTTAAAATATTACGCAAAGAGTTTTTAAAATTTAAGTAACAGTAGTTAAACTTCAGTATTTTAAATACCCTAAAAGTTTTTGATGGTGCTGAATCTATTTCCACCATAAAAAATGCAATTCAAATACTCCAATTATCTAATTTTTTGAATTTTTTTTTACCAAATTAAAAGAAAAAAACTACAATCCAAACTATTTTATTACATCCATTAACAACTCCTTTCACAACTAACCACCTCCCATAATTTGAAACAAATACAAATTGATGGCTCCACAGAGAGTTTTTTAACACTTTACCTATCCTACTCCACTCCAACACTTTTACCTATCTTACTCCACTCTAATCCCAAAAGGTAGTTTTACAATTTTCATTTCATTTCCACTAATTTCCTTAAGTCGGCCTCAACCTGACCTAGAAACTAATATAATAATACAGCTTGATATCAAACAAAAAATATCCACTCAACTCCAAAACATAACGAGATTTTATGACAGGCAGCTAAATCCATCATTGAGACCAGTGCCTACAACTTTTGAAACATGATTGGAAAGGAATATTAAAGTATTTTTCAGTAGTTTGGTCCCATCTGGACATGAGGATCCCTTTTTATTTATTTCCATGTCTGGTCCCATGTCGACATGAGAATCCAAAAGTCGGTTGCACAATCTCTTCTCTGAAAAAACAGATCTCTGGTTTTGGAAGATATATAGACTTCACATACTTTTTGCCAATTGAATGTCATCTATTTTAACTGTGAAAATTTTTAACTGTATTTGAGTGTTAAATCACCCTGTGACAGGGATTTTGCTCGTCAAATTCCACCAGGATGGCGAAGCCAGCTGTGTAGGCGGATTTGGAGTGAATGGAGTTATGATCGACGGTGAGAATGTTGTGATTCTTTAGATTTGATTTCCCAGCAATGAATAAGTGTCAGTCAAGAGGGCAGATATTCCATGAATTGAATTAAATAATGTGAAGGTGCACCTGTGATAATGTCAGGAGGAAAGTCATCCGTGTTTATGGAAATCACACAAAGATATCATATAATTTTTTTCTGAATTCAATAGATTTGAATTGTGCAGTAGGTGGCACTTCTTCCAAAGGGAAGGATATGTGATCATGTGTATCGTCAGAGGAAACGAAGAAAGATCTCACAGAATCGAGGAAGGCACATGCATGTGCACAGAGCAGAAACAACGACAAGAGCAATTACATATTCTTACTATTTTGTCTGAATCTTAACAACAGCTTTTGAAAGAGCTTCCATTAAACGAGTACTCTACAGGACACCATGTGTTCTGCGTCTGTACTTTTACAGCAGCCAGTGGTCAGTGTATTACGTTGTCCCATCATTCTGCAACTCTAGTTTTCAACGGGAATAACGACATCTTTATACACTTTACATTAGTATTTATGATGCCTTTGACGACCATTTGCATTCTGCTATACACAAATATTTAATCTATCATTTTTGCGATTCATAGTAGATAAATGTTTTTCTGGATTAATCACATTAGTATGATTCGGTGGATGTTTAGAATTATTTAATGTGGATTATAATTGAATTAAGATTTTTATAATGAACTATATTAGATAATTATCCTCATATAGTTTTTTTTTTTTTCAAAAAGAAAAAAACGCTGTTTTATATCATGATAGTTATAAAAACACTGTTTTATCACGATAGTTATAAAAAACGCTGTTTTAAATAATGAGAAAGATAGACCAAATCCTAATAACATCATTAAGCCTAAAAACATTGATCTATATAAAATATATCAATTTATATGTATGAAAATATTGTGCCTAAATTTTCAAGTTTATTGGATTTTGGTGATAATGATTTGTTATGTATTATGCTAAGAAGAGATGTATGTCAGATATTTTTATGTTATAGTTATAATTATACTTCACCCAAAAAGAAATAGAAGTATATAGTCAAATACCTTTAATTAGTTGAAATTTATTTTAGCGAAAAAAAATAATCATAAATTTTATACCGATTTGAAAATTTTATGTCAAAGAATTTTTTGGAATATATAAAAGTGAAAAACATGAATTTCATTATAATTAACCATTTATAAATTCATAAAAGTTATCAACATTTTTATTTAAAACTTAAAAATAGATAATCTAATTGGTTAAATAGAAAAATTTGGCTTCCTTTTTCATTTTCGAATTTAAGTATGGTATTTTATTTTACAAATAAAAAAATTAAATATGAGTCGATTTAATAGTTAAAAGCTTTTTCTCTTAAAAAATTACACATTAAAGACTAGGGAGATAAAGTATGTATGTTTGACTAGACTTAACAAACCCATAAAATTAGATAATAATAATGATACAAATATATCAATAGTATTTATAATTATAATTTTAAAATTAAATTATTATTTTAAATTTGATATAAAATTTTAATTATAATTTTAAAATTAAATTATTTTTTACTATAATAATTTATATATAAAATAATTAAAAATATTATTGAAAAAATAAAAATATTTCATTTTATAATATCATACATATAATATTCACAATTATAGTTATATATAAACAAAATTTAGGATGATGATGATGGTTAACGTCCACTGAGACCAATCTTTGACCTAAAGAAAAGAGTTATTTAATTTGATTTAATATTTTATTCCTATGTTCAAAAAGCTTGGAGAGAAGCCTGCCGAGCTCACTATAATTTTGACATCTTAAAAGGCTAGGAATGTCAGTTTTGCAACAAAGATTATGAAATTGAGCTCTAATGTGGTTATACGCGGGGCACTCTAAGAGAAAGTGATTTTCATCTTCGATGTTCATATTCTCACAGACATGGCAGATCCTTTCCATCCATGGTGTTTTAGGAACTCTCCAATGACCTGTTTCACTATGGAGCTCATGAGAGTTCATTCTAATCTTTGCTATATTAATTTTCTTCTTTGAGCTAGTTAAAACAGAGAGATACTTTTGATCTTCTAAGGTGGGGTTGATGGTCCCTTATAATACGTTAATTTTCTTTTAGCTGCTAGATCTTTCTCACACCACATTTTTTCTTTGAACTTAGAAGTAACAAATCTTTTAATGTTATTGATGTTTTGCAATGCAACATTCTTGTCGATATCCCAATAGTTTAACGAGGCCCTGGTGTCTTTATACCAACCTGGTTTAAGCCAGAGGTGATTTTGGCTCGAATTTAAAGCTAGCTTAGGAAGTCTATGGTCTCATATGCTACTGAGCTTGTGTTTATACAGCAAAAGCCTAGTCATAGCTAGGCTCTCGATAGGGAAAGACTCACTTCTATAAGGAGAATAGGATAGGGTGTATTGCTTTTAACTTTAAGGTTATACGTTATAAAACGCTTCTGGATTTGCTCAATCTTTCTCCAGAATTCTCTAGAGATGCTGCAACCCCAAACCTCACTATTATATATATTACAAATAATCAACTAATTAATAAATATTCCATTAAAAAATCATTTTTACCTTTTTTTTTCATACATATATGGATGGTTAACCACACTTTTCTTTTTAACTCATCATAAAATAAAATTCTAATAAAAAATTTCATACTGTATTTTTATCCAATATAAAATTTATAAATTCTTTTTTCCTAATTTATAAAAAGTAAAAGAAAATATATTTATATTTTCCTTGGTATATAAGTACGGAGTTGTCTAAAATTACGTCTAAAATTACACCAGAAAAAACCATCGTAAAAACCTTAAAAAGTAACACTAAAACCTACTATTACTTCATCCCATTTTTGAATAAGTCCACTAACAAATCTTCATGTAAAAGGTGGATTAATTTTCTTCGATAGCCTATTGGCCACATTTCCAAGGTAAAGATCGATAATGACAGAACCAAGCTCTTTATTGCAGGATGGACCTCTCTTTACAGATCTTTTTACTAGTTTTGGGCTATATTTCAGTCTATTCCAGGATTTATGACCACGCAGAATTTAGTTTTTTGTACGGAATTATGAAATGGATGTAGACTAGGGAGGTCCACCGAGGATGTACACAATTAGTTTTGTTTGTTGTTCAGATGGACGTTTGATAAACCAAAACAATGACTTGTTTTTTCCCTTTTTTCTTACGGGGTTGTCCGAGTGAATGCCATAGAGGGATTTAAAAAGAAAAAAGGAATGCGTGACATGATATAATGAAGCAAGGGTAAACTCCAAGTCCATTCCATGTTTGAGAAATTTGTAGAGAAATTTTTGTTCATGTTGTTTTCTTTTTATTTGAAAGTAGTAAAATTATTTTAGTATCATTAATTTTGTATAATTATTTTATATTTTTTTTTCTTAAATTTAATGAGAGAATTATTTACAAAGAATAAGATTGTTTTACGCACATAGTAGGATTCTTTGTAACTTTCTATAAATAAAAGTGTGGGAAAACTTTCATTAATTTGTTCTTGAACCATTATCTCTATTAAGTTTTTTTCCTTATCATGTGGGCAATAACTCAATATGTTAAGCTTACTAGTTGCACACTTTATCATGGAAATGTAGTTTTTTTCAAAAATTGAAAGATTCCTAGCCAAGCATATCCCCAAGGCCACCAATAATCTAAGAGTGTTAAAATCCTTTGTTTATGGATTCTTAGTTGAATTCCTCGAACCTACTTCAATGGAAGCCCTTGAATAGACATTTTTCAATCATTATTGTAAGTTCACTTCTAGCTAGGCTTGTTTTCAATATTCACAATCCATTATCAAATGATCATTTATCTCTTGACTAAGTTTGCAGAGAGCATATGTTGGGGTATATAACTCCTACTTGTCATGTGTGTGTGAGAGGGGTCATATTTGGTTGTTTAAATAATTGGTCATTATTAGGAAGATTTCTAGTCTCTATGAGGAGTATGTTCATGTAACTTAGGAGTTTGTTGAGACCTTGTTGGTTGAGAAATTCTCTCCAACTAGTTAGTCTCCTAGATTGGTGTGTGGTTGAGATATTCACTCAATCAATTGATCGCATGTCCAAGATAGCTTGTCTATCTCAAGACATAGTTTATTGTTTTTATATGTACTATTATATTTGAGTAATATAGAGTTCTCAACACAATTTTTATGCAATAAATGTCTACTCTCTGTATTCTAACATGGCATCAGAGTTGGAATGGTTTTGACTCCCTCAAGGGAGGGCTCAAAAGAGCAGAGTAGAGATGTGTGTTTAATTTTCCATCAAAATAATGAAGTGGATGGATGAAAGAAAAAGAGGATGAGATATGCAAGGCAGAGACATCAAGGATTCTAATGACATTGAGAGGGCTTTGAGGAACGTTGTGATGGAGAGTTGTAAATCTCATCCTTTCGGAGGTTACATATGGATGTAGTCTAGTGTTGTATGGAGTATTGCCTAGGGTGAGAAATTAGTTGGAAAAATGCTTTCCTAATTTTAATACAAAAATGATGACGAGTAATAGCTTAGGAACACTGCAGAATGAGGAGCTTCCTAATTTTTCACAAAAACAGAGATTTAGAAAATGCAGGGTATTGTTGTGTTAAATGAGTTGCTGATTATTTTTCAAAATGAGCACTCATGAGTAAGCTATGAATGCGAGTGTTGTAACTTTTTTTTGCAAGTTTAATTAAGGGTTTCTGATCCAGGTGCCTCTAGAGAACATAACAAATCAAACTCTTTGAATCTAAGAAAAACAGGGACCAGATTGAAGAGCTCATCGCAATATTTCCAACAACATAAATGACGCCTCAATCTCATCCAGATCTAAAAAATTGAAATTGATCTTGGGCGGGACGCCCCTAAGATTTGAAAATTTTAAATGCCAAAAAAATGAGGAGAGAACACACAATAAATAAAACCACAAATATCTGAGATGTAGGTGATCAACAATGATCTCTCGACACTTTCCCATTGGATGCACCCACACCTAATGAACATCCCCCTGGGCAAGTGTCATGGCACAAAAAACACGGCACATTTCCCGGGTAGGTGTAGACTTTATTATCCACAGATGTGAGGGTGTAAAGGGTCCATTCTCCACTGTCAGCGTCCTCTACAATTAATGGTTGACTGTACTGTGGATTTAATGGAGGTAGATCATAGTGGATTACACTTAACATGTCCCTCCCATGGAATTATCCCTCATCGTCTATTGTGCACTCAACCTTCTTCCATCCATTTTTTGCGGCCTCTGGTCTCCACTGTAATCCCGCTTCACCACCACCTCTACTCACTTCGTAGCGAAGGAAGGGGATATCCCTCTAGGTCCCCTGTTGTTTCTATCCTTCCAAAGCTCAATGTGGAATGAAATGATTGGGAGAAGAGCTTGGAATATCTTCCCATCGACCTGCAGCACCCGCCTAATGGGAGAAAGAGGAATCAGAAGTCCACCATCCCGACCTCTATTCCGCCCATCACCAGGAAAACACACGACCTTTCCATCAAGATCCCTACAGAAGATGATGACATGGGCTAGTGGAGCCTCTCATCGGATTGTAGGTGGAGCAAGGAGAGTCTAGCATTTATCCCAGAGGTGGATGCAACAACAATTCAGAGCTTCTTGGCCCCCACTCAGCTAGCGGTGACCTCGACGCAGCTCTCTGACGATGACAAAGCCACTATATTTGAGTTTGGCTTCCCCTTGTTGGAGGAATATCCCGACTACAAATATGATGGAACAAAGTCTCCGTAGATGTTAGTTACTGGTTTTTAAGTTTTTTTTGTCTATATAAGCATACAACTAGTTTTTCTACTTATTATCATTCTCTAGTTAAACATGCTACACTCAGACATTGTATGAGTTGGTTTCCCCATGAAGGGAAGCTCCATATCACACTTCTTATGTGTCAGAATCAGATAGGGGTAGGCTCGCTCTTAAGCTACCGCCTGCTCCATAGTATTTTTGTATAAATTTTGTACTAAATTAATAGAAGTTAGCCTAATTCAGAAGAAAAGAAAAAAAATGACAAAGAAGCATTTTTTATTAAAATAGAGAATAATTGTAAAAGCTACATTATGGTGGACAATCTATCCTTTTACAACATGCGACTCGTTACTTATAGTCATTTTTAGTTAGAATACCATAGGTAAATTCCATGGGTGGGTAAATACCATGGATGAATGAATACCATGGGTGGATGTCACTTACAATACCATGGGTAAATTCCATGGGTGGATAAATACCATGGGTGTTCAACATGTGACTTGTTACTTATAGTCATTTTTTGTTAGAATACCACAGGTAAATTCCATGGGTGGGTAAATACCATGGATGAATGAATACCATGGGTGGATGTCACTTACAATACCATGGGTGAATTCCATGGGTGGATAAATACCATGGGAGGATGAACACCATGGGTGGATGTCACTTACACTACCATGGGTAAATACCATGGGTGAATGAATACCATGGGTGGATAAATACCATGGGTGGATGATTACCATGGATGGATGCCACTTACAATACCATGGGTAGATGAATACCATGGGTAGATGTCACTTTCGATTTGGATCATTCCTCCCTCCTTAAGAAGCAATGGTCATGTTGGAGTGGGGTCCCCTAAGGTCATTTTAGGTTATGTTTTTGTATATATTTTGTTGTACACACTGCACATAAGAGTCAAAGGGGCTTTGGGGCGGGTCAAAGTCCCTAATCAATGTAAATGGGTTCTAAGGGTCAACTATGAGTCTCAAACCATGGTTTGAGACCATGGAATCTACGCGCTTGGATTAGAATAAATATATATAGATCGAGTCAAGTAAAGATATAGTATTTTTTGATGGTGAATTATTTGTAAGGGTTTGATCTAAGTCTGGGTTGTTTGGGTAGAAGAGGCTTTTGTTGGCTGTGTGCACAGAAACCTTAGTCTTGGCTGTGTGTGGACTCCGCAGGCTGTGTGCGCGGAAGGGTAAATTGTATGGGAAGTTTGAATGTACTGGAACTGTTGGATCTCTTAATACGTAATTCTATTTTGGTGAACCAAATCTATTGTTATTGATGTGTTATGTATATGTTATTTGCTTGAGATTAGAATCCATTTTGTGACACTGCCCTTACCTATGTTATGGTTAAATTGCATCTGCGCGAATAAATATCATATTTTATGCATGATTATCAGTTGCTGATTAAAGTACATGATTGATCAATTGCAAAAAAATTTTGTCTACTATGCACGAAGGCATATATATTGTATGCTAGAATAATCTATGATGAAGTTGATCTGTTAGCGTATTGTTCTTTTGTTGTGCGCATCTGCACATTATCTGTGATAAGTTCTGTTATAAGTCTGTTCAGGGCCACCACATCAAATTCTTCCTCAGGGTGTGGAAACTTGGTTCCAGGACCCCCGCATACTGCTTCGAGTGAGACTTTGATCTACGCAAGCAGGTTATTGCAAAAATGGCCAGTAGTTGGAGGGTTTGTTGGTTACGCAATAAATCTAAACCTGGGTCAAGACCCATCAAGCCAACAAATAGTTCCGTTTTTTAGCCCGATATCATTTTGAGGGAGAATTGATGTATTGGAATCCTACGCAGAACGAATTACAAGAATGGCTGGATAGAAATATCTTTGAATTCACGATCCAAGAGAATCGAAGTTCTAAATTATCTGCTGAATATTGGGTTTAAAAGTATATTTACACAGAAGTTCACGAGATATTCTTTGTTGCCTTTGTGACTGATTTGCATGAGCGGTTGTCTCGATTGATTGAATTTAATACCTACGCAAAGGATGACGCAGTCACTCAGTGGACTCCATAATTGGTACAACAGTTAGAAAAGACTAGCAATATGATTACCCGCATGATAGATCATTAGATCAATCGTGTTCTGGGAGGATTTGTAACTAAGTTTGCTATTGATCAATTTGTGTCTCATTCTGAAGTTGAAAGAAGATTTTTCAAGGGCCGCAGAGGTAATTTCTTACGCTCTTTAAAGTTGTGGATTAATATGTTATTGTGTGAACATGGTTCTCTGTGTTAGCATATCGCATGAAGGTACCGAAGAGGCCCGACTACACGTAATGGAAGAATTTACCACACAAATATAGAAGAAGGGTTAGTTTATAGTCCTTTCAAGGGTAGATTCAATAGTGACGATGAACCAAAGACTAATATCTTTAGTGAATCTGTGCACTCTAAAGAAGCGAAGGTCTCGCAAGAACATAATAATCAGGGAGTGTTGACCATAGTTCAAAGCCCATCCACTGCACTCCCAAACTCATCTCACAAGTAGTCCACTCCACCTCCACCTCCAACTTCCCAAGGCATATATATGGCCACATCTATGAAGTTTCCTACTTTCAAAGGTATTGGGAATGAAGAGACACATAAATTTTGGTTTGTCACTGATGTTGTATGGAGAGCACAACAGGTTAATAGTGATGATGTTAGCCACCGCTTTCCAACATCGCGCGTTAGATTGGTATATAAGATATGTATTAGCGAACCCTAATGGGACTATGAATGATCTAAAGGATGCCCTAAAAGAACAATTCAAGAAGCTAAAATCATATGGGCAATGTGTCACAGAGTTGAAAGAGATTCACCAAGAGGTGAATGAATTTGTATGGGATGAGGCTCAGAGATTAAAGCACACTATCAAGGATGATGCATTCTCTATTGATGATACCCAACACAAGGAATTTTTTATTGTTGTGTTTCTCCCACATCTACGCCAACCCTTGAGTCAAAAAAATATTGCCACGTAGGCTGAGGCCGCAGAAATTGCAATGAAACTAGAAGTTGCGTCGGTGCATGCTATGATTGGAACTGAGCATATTCAGAGTCAGTTAGAAGAAATGAATTTGGAAATTCATAATTTGTGAAAATATAAGGGAAAAGAGGTGTGCGTAGAGGTATGGTGCATGTTATAACATAGAAAAATGAAGCATCATTTGACAAAGTCATATAGGTTCATGTGTCAAAGGTAGGGTTGCGGGGTTCATTTTTTATTTACTTGGTCAAGGAAAATTTTAAATTTTTCTTATTTACGCTTATCCTAACGTCCAAACCTACTCACTTTCAAATCCCCTCATGTCACATCACTCATAATTTCTGTTAGTTTTCAATTCCCAAGGTTTTATTACCGAAATGGTCGTTTTAGCCAAAAAACCACAGTTTCGTAGCGAAATACATTGCGAAATGCCACTTTTCGCTACGAAACCACTGATACTTTCATAGTGAAAACACCCAGATTTACACTAAACACGCTATGAAAATGTTGTTTCCTCTCTGTCATGTCAAATTAGTTGTTAGGTGTTAGAAAATCATTGGGAAAGGGTAAGTTCGATACCATTCGAGTCATTGAGGGTTAAGATCAAGGTACATGGTTAGGTCTGAAGTCATCATCACCATGTTGGGCATGTATGTGTCATCATTGTGTTATGAGTGAATATAAACTTCAAAATATTTCCTAATTCAGTCATTTCTCATTCTTCATTCCTTCTTCACGTGATATTGAGCTCGGGAGAGCTAATGCATTGAGCCAAAGATGTGGTTGGTGTTTTCAAAGGTTTACAAAGATCACTGATCAAGCGAGGTTGAAAACTATCAAGCGAGGCTAAAAACTATCAAGCGAGACTGAGAAGGCATTAAAGAAATTATGGTAGAAAAAATAAGGACAAATAAGGGTGGCCATTGTCTAATATATGAACCAGTAGATATGAATCTGATCAATGAATACCCAACAGTACTAGAAGTCTTCAGAAGGACTGGTTGTTTATAGTTTTCTGAAAGATTACAAGTCTTCCATGTATAGGTTTCCAAAGAATTTTCTTTAAACTTCAGTGGAATAGCTACCAAAGTGGGGATGATGAATCTTTCCATTACACCAGAGGCCATTGCACCAGCATCAGGGATTCCAAGGGGACAATAGAAATGGTTCAAAGGGTTCAAATTCAACATGGAGCAGTGCAAGGAGTTTATCAAGCCAGAAAATAGTGAAATTGACCTTACTAATGCCATCCCAAGAAACTGCATGAAGGATAACTACTCAAAGTTGTTGCTCATCATCCAGAAAAAATTTACTTGTGAAGGGAGATACCATAAAGTTTAATATTATCATTTCAAGCTTCTTGTACACTTTACTAGTAAGATATCTCTTGATTTTCCTTTCTATTTACATAGAATTTTATAAAAAAAAATAGATAAGGTCGAAGCAAAATCTAAAGGGTGTGAGAGTTCATTGTTTCATCATGGTTTAATTAAAATACTGGTTTTAGATGAGCTCCAAAGACTAGGCAGAGATTGGTCTTCATTTTTGTTTGTTAGTGGTTTTGATTTGGATACTCTTACTCCTACAAGAACTCCTAAACCTAGGAGAATCCCATCACCCTTAGTGGTAGAACAAAATGAACTAGTGGTAGCAGAACCAAGTGAACCAGCAAGAGTAGAACCAAGTGAAATAGTCATGATGGAAACACAACAATTGCATAGTTTCGATACACCCATTGTTCCACCCGCAAAAAAAAAAAAAAAAGTGGTCAAACCTGCAAAACAAAAACAAGTTGTGATTAAACAAGGAAGCAAAAGGATGACAAGGAGTCAAAATATGGCTTTAGAAGATAAAATAGTGGCTGTAGAAGATAGACCAATAGCTAAAGGAAATATAGAAGATATATTACATGCCATTGACATAGAAGAGACTCCTATAGTTCAGGCTAAGGATATAGAGGAAGGTGGAAAAAAACTAAAGAAAGCCAAATCTGCAAAGAAATTAGAATTTGAAGGAGAAGATGCAGGTTTTATGTTCCAAGCAAGAAATACCATGAAAAGGCATGATAGAAAGCTATTAGAGAGAATTAAAGAGGTTCATCCACCTACTGACATATTCCAGCCACCACGAGACATCATTGATCTTTCATCACCTACAGAGAAAGATACAGTTAGCAAATCAAAGAAAGGAAAAGAGAAAGTAATGAAAAAAAAAGAGTTGGAACTCCTTGAAAAACAGTTGGAGTTGGCCAATCATGAAATTGTTGTTATGAAGAAATAAGCAAGGAACCACAATGTCCAGAAGGTTCAGTTTGAAAAGATGAAGGAGATTTGGGAAGAGCAGGTTGACAGTGTTTCCAAGACCCTAGATAACACATAGCAGTTTAGCAAATGGACCCTGCCATTGAGGAAAGAAGTGAAACATGTCATGAAAATGAATTTAAATTTGAAATCTGCAAACAGAAAGTTGAAGGACTAGGTTAAAGACCTCCAGGTACATCTTGAACTAATCCATGAGGAGTTGGAGAAAAAGGGCCTTAAAATGACAATAGTTGAGGAGTCAATTGCTCAACTCATCCTCAATGAGGAAGAAACACCTCAAGAATCATAGTGTGAGTTGTTTTATGATTTTAAAGGTTAATGGCATGTTAGAAACTAATTTTTTACACCTAGAAAGTATATTTTTGAAATTACACAGAAATCTATAATTTTCACTATTTTCAGCAGTTTCGTAGCTTTCCTAGGCTTGAAGACCAGGAAAATGCTATGAAACTACTGTAGCTTTCATTTTTTCATTTTGAAATAGTTTTGGGAGCTTCCAAGAGGTGAAAATTATATGGAAGATGTATTAAGGCATAGTAAACATCATACAGAAGGAAAGAATCAGAAAAATTGATGGCAAAAAGAATTTTTGTAACGCTACGAAAGTACACTACGAAATTGTCATACTTTTGTAGCGTACTATTTTAAAGCTATATGAACAGGTTTTTGTGCACTTTTGGACATCTAGGTACTTTAAAAGGTGTTGACTCCCTGTGATTTACAATATTGGCAAGAATAAACACTGCAAGGGGCCACATCAGAACCACTTTGAAATTCTAGGACCTAGCCTTCCTGGATTCAGAGAGGGATCTCTCTATTAAGTATTTTCAAAGGATATATCTTTATGCTTTGTTTATGATATTAGGCTAGTTATGAAGCTCAGAGAACTTGTTTGTTTGGTTGGGATGAATATCACTAATTGAAGAGGTCAACTGAGGGGTGAAGGTGAGAGAAGATTGAAGAATGTTTCAGCTGAAAGGATAGGTCAAGAAACAGTATCAACCCATTGGGCCATGGAGTCACAAAAGGATTTAATTGTACAACAATTCTTCAAGTGTTTCCATAGGGAAAGTAATCTATATCAAAGGATCTTTTAGATTGAATTGTGATATGAAACATTAAATTATTGTGAAAGAAGCAAAGTTAAAAACCAACTAAGAATCTATTAACTCCACTAAAACAAGAAAAGCCTTTCAAAGTAATTGTTTGAAGCAAGCCAAAGGAGAGGGAAAACCATAGATTTATTTGGACAAACTTTTATTAAACACTTTTCAGACAACAATCCAGTAATCCTAAGACTACTTTCATAAAGGTGAAAACATATAAGAGAACAAGGAAAATAGCCTAAGATCATATAGAAACTATGAATCTAGCCTGCTTTTGGCATACTCTCAAGGGACCTTTCAAAGCAACTGTTAAAGACTAGCTAGAGGATAGGGCAAACCATAGAATTCCCTGGGTTAACTCTACTTAGCAAACTTTGAAACTAACATTCAAAAACAATATCTCAAGTTGTACACATAAAGACATCGGCTCACCAAAATTTCTTCACTGGTTATACTCTATTGAATCATTCTCAAATCAAAAAGATGGATAAACCTAGAGGGAAATTAAGAATCCTCTAAACATACCTTAGTAGAAGAAAAAATAAAGATAAAGCTTTCAGACAAAGATAGGGTACCTTTCAGTAAATCCTACTCTAAATTTTCTGTTCTTTATCAGAGAAAATGGATAGTATGTAAAACATAAAGAAAGACAAAAACAGTGAGGAATAACATCACCATTAACATAGACCAGGATCCCATGAATTAGCTTGTATTATTGATGCTAAAACTAGTTACAATCTCCAAGTCCAATAGGTCTCTATAGCTCAAAACTTCTCTTCTCAGCCTAGTATTCTTTAATTACTCAACAACACTTCAACAACTTCAACGACTATCTTACACTTCAATAATAATCCAATAAAAAATGACAATGAACTCCTCATACAGTATTTATAGATAAATAAGGAGGTGGAGTGAAAGAAAGGGTCTATAATGGTTCATAAATGATAGAGTTTAATGTTTTTTACCTTTGAGACCATGCATGGCCCAAGGCAAAATGTATTTAAGTCTAACTTTGCGTTACATTAACTCTTTGAACTACTTAGTTGCTTTTGTTGACTTTTAGGCCTTTTTAGGTAGGCTGGTAATAACTTCTGAGCTGTCATTTGAAAATATCTCTGACTTGGAGTAAATTTATGTGTCTTTTGAGGGAAATAAGGCTTGTAGGTGGCATTTTGATCTTTTGGAGAAGTAATTTCTTCACTGATTTATGCATTTGAAGCACTCCTTCTTGCTGATCTATCTGGTAGCTTTAAATCTGATTACGCCTCTGACATTTCTTGCTGGCCATTCTTTCATATTCGTCTGCTTTGTCACTTTGCTGTCTATTTTATCTTTAATTGTTTTTTCCTTTAATCTTTTTCTTTATCCTTAATCCATTGGTTTAGCTTTTGATCTTTTGTCTCTAATATTCATTGTTCTTTCCTTTTGTTCTGCATGTAGGTGTCCCTGGTGCATTGGAGAGTTTCATTGACTTACCAGTGTTCATGAGGAACTGATAAAACACTTAAAAGCCCTGTAAATCCCTTTTTTTCATTTTTCGACCCCAAGGATCGTCATCCTGAAGTTCAAGCCACTGATATTTGGTTGTGGGAAGGCCAGTTCATTGGGCCACCATTAAACCTGAAACTAAACAAAAAACATATTATAAAAACCTGCGCTTGTGGTTAGACTACTTGCAAAGGTTCGAGATGGCTATGGGGTGATGTACAGAGAGGAAAAGTATGTAGAGGGGAGGGTTCCGTGGGCCAAACCATAAGAAACCGAGGTGAATTTTGAATATTTGACGTGGGAATAGTGATGGAAATTTTGCACAATATCGGAGTGGTATTCACGCAGGGTTTAAGAAGTTAGTGGAATTGGTCCTGGCGGACGCGATACCATACGTTGGGCGACACCTGTCTAGGGTGAAACTGCCAATTTTGTGTAGAAATGGGGTGTTACACCCCGTCAGCAAAATGTGCGCGATATCGATTAAGAGACGTTGGATCTGGGGGAGCCAGATCAATGGTGTGGGTTTATCTCATCTGGAAAAGGTGCACGGAGGGAGGAAAAGGTGGAGGACAGGTGGCAGGAATGGATTGGATGACGAGAGGAAAGTGGAAGGCGGGCTAGCGAGAGTGCTTATTGGTGAGATTCACGTGGACCGTTGGATCTAAGGTTATCCATGGTTGGGATTTGTTTGGGGGGTGAATGAATGGGTTATGGTTGGGTGGATGGAGGATGAGAGGGAGGTAATGACCGCCATTGGATCGGAGGGGATCGACGGCTGCAATTTGATTGCAGAGGAAATATATAAGAAAAGGGGCTAGAGGTGAGGCGAGGGAGATAGCCCTGTGGGGAAAGGGAATGACCAGGGGCTAAGATAAATAAGTGTGGATTTAGCCAATGGTCATGGGATGAGGTTATATGAAGAAAGGGATGAGGGCTTAAGCCTGCAAGGGCTTAAGGCCTTATGTTTAGAAATGGTCGGAAAAGGCCTAAAAAAGTGGGGTTTTTATACTTTTTAGAGGTTCCGATAGGATAAAAAGTGTAATTTAAACCATATAGAGGGGTCTTATAAGGTTTAAAAGGGTTTTTTGGAAAAAATGAAGGGTAAATGAGGGAAAAAAGGGGATTTTTTAGATAAGGAAAAGCTCATTTAGGGTAGGTGAAAAATGGGTGAAATGGAGGGACTTTGGGAGGAAATTGTGAAGGTGAAAATGATGGAAAAAAGGTCTGAAAACAGTCTTCTTTTGTAATAGCGGGACTACTTGAACGATTTTGAATGAAGGTTATCAATGAAATGGATTTCTGAAAGATAATGAACACAGTTAGGTTTCAAGAAGTCACAAATTTTTCATCAAATTTGTTTCCTGAAAAACTAAAAGACTAATTTAACCATCATGAGATATAACAGAATTTATAGATGGCTAACAGTGGCTCCATTTTTGGTGGGCAGTTTCTTGGAGGTGTCAAGAACCTCAGAGAAAAATATCTGGAAAGTAGATCAGTGCCTTGTCTTTGTTGCACCTTTACAATCGTTTTTATTTGATGATCATGCTGCTTTAAAGGATGATCAGTAATATCATAATCAGATGGTTTTTCTCTCAAAATTCTACCTACACATGCTACTTTTCCTAAAAAAAATTCTTCAGTGGGTGCACTTGGACTTGCAAACCCTTTCAACATCATTTTATTCTTTTATTTTGAAAGCAGTAAACTAATCTATTTCTACCCTTATATCTTCCATGAGTTCATATTAGAAAGTTGAACTCATTGTTTCTCTACATGTTCTAACTATCTGTCAAGATTAGACTGTTTGACAGATTTTATTCTCTATTTTCTAAGACAGGAAATTTAAAACATAGTCAAATCAGGATTAGACAGTCTGATTTGCTATGGGGGCTATGGAATTATGCACAAGTTGCACATAGACTTTATTTGTAGAAAATTTTAAAACAAAATTGTGAAGGCTTAAGATCTGAAATTTTCTAAGCATCCTTCCTTATTTGGTTCAGGTTCTGATCTTTTTGGAGCCATTTCACTTTTCTTTCCTTGGTTTAGATTTTAGGCTTGTTAGAACCATTCTTTCTCTATCCTAATCTATTCTACTGGTAAGCCAATATTACACTGTTTGGAAAATATGTTTTCACTAATCTATCAGTATAAATTTAAATTTACTTAGACATGATTAGGCTATATGACTAAATAAAAGTTCCTTTTTTCAAGCAGTGGCATTTAAACTTGCACACTTTCAGATTTTTCCTCTTTTTTGGTATGGGGCTGTACCTTTTTTCTTTTTATCTGCCCTCTTTTCTCTTTTTCTATTGTTTTTGTATGTTTCAATTTTAAAGTTTCTTTCAAGAAATGTTATTTACAGTGAATTAAAAAGAACTTTGAACAAAAACCTTAACAAAAATAATGTTTGAGCATTCTGACATTAACAGGACCTCCAAAAAGTTCAGCTCCATCCATCTCTTGAAGGAAGAATGCATTGTTACCTATAGCAGACTAAATGAGATAAGGGCCTTTCCATAAATTTTCAAACTTTCCATGTTTGCCATTATCTTCTTTTCTAGAATCCCATTTCAACACTTTGTCACCAATTTAAAAATCACTTTCCTTTGTTCTTTTATCAAACAACTTCTTGATGTTTTCTTGTACTTGTTGTGCTCTTTTGTAGACTTCCTCTCTGGTTTGCTGCAACTGAACAGTTTGGTTTATTCTTCTTGTTATGTCATATTCTTCATATTGTACTTCTTGGATCAACTTCATGACTGGCACTCCTAGACTGGTTGGAAATATTGCATCTGCTCCATAAACTAGCTGATAAGGGGACATTCCAATTAACTTTTTGACTATCAACTTGTCTGCCCAAAGTGCATGTACTAGCTTATTGTGCCATGATTTCTTATTCTCTTCCAGAAACTTCTTTATTATGTTTACCAAACTATTGTTTGAGTATTTTTCCAGCCCATTACCTTAAGGGTAATAAGCTGTGGAATGGCTGATTTGTGATAGAAATCAGCCATCTTTTTGTATCCAAAGGAAGTAGCATTGTTAGTCATAATTTTCCTAGGACAGCCAAATCTAGACAGGATATGATTTTAAAGGAATGAAATGATGACTGATTATGTGGAATTCCTAGAGGGGATGGCTTCTATCCATTTGGTAAAGTAATTAGTAGCTGTAAGGATCCATTTGTGTTGGGAAAATGAGGCAGGATGGATTTCCCCAATGAAGTCTAGACCCCAATGTTGAAAAGGAGCTTCAACAGTGATTGGTTGCAGAGGTAAGGCAAGTTTTTTTTTTTCCTTCAAATATCTGACATTTGTGATAGGAAATGACCATTTTGTGAATATATTGAAAGAGGGTGGGCCAGTAATAGCCAGATCTAAGGATTTTTTTCACAATAGTTTTCCAAGAGAGGTGGCCTCCACATTCTCCTTCATGAAACTCATGCTTGATCTTATCTGCATCATTCTCAGGAAAAAATTTAAGCAATAATCTACTGTCAATTTTCCAATATAAACATTTATCTAAAATGCAGTAATTTACAGCTTTTGACTTTAGAAACCTTGCCTTTGTTTTTGAAAAACTAGGAGGGACATTTAGATTAAGCAGCACATACAAAATATCAGCATACCCAGATGAATTCAGAAAATGATCTTTAATAAGTGGAGTTGCCAACTCCTCCTGTTCATCTAATGCATTAAACATGTTTATATCAAGATCTTAAAAGTTGGATTCAGCCATAAGTCTTTCTAGTCCTTAACCTTTGATGAGCTTAGTGGGCTTAATTTCTAAATCATATTCTAATATCACAACAATCTACTTTCCTCTTTTTCCATGAGGATCTTGTGTCAAAATGTCTTTTACCACTGAATGAGGCACAAATTTTATGTTATATATGTGTAAAATGTAAACTCTGAAGTCTTTTAAAGCTTTGACCAAGACAAAGGCCTGGTTTTCCATTATATTATACTTCAAAGGTGCATCTCTTAATGCCTTGCTAAAAAATGCAATAAGATGCTCTTGTCCCTTTATGTTTTTCTGTAAGAGGAAAATAGCCACTATGTGTTCAGATGCAAATGAAAATATGAAAATATATTTTGTAAAATCAGGACTAATAAGAACTAGTGTTTGGGTGAGTGCTTGTTTTACCAGCCCAAATGGTTTCTTTGCTTCTAAGGTCCATTTAACTCCTTCTTCTCTTTTAAGAATATTGGTCATGTTCTGATCCAGATTTATGCAGGAACGCAGAAAAATAAACGTATAACCATAAATAAAAAGATGCAACAGAAAAATAACTTCATTTAATTAATATCAAAGAACTGAAATTTTCTTACAGACAGAATGGAAATAGACTAGCTAGGGTGCTGGTATCTATCTCTGAGAAGAGATGTGGCGGCTACATGCCTCTGAACTGAGTCAAAATGAGGCCCGAGGGCCTATTTATTGTTTATAAACAATGGGAAACCATAAACATCCAAAACCCTAACCCTAGGAGATGAAGCGCCAAAACTATGGGCCTCATTTGGGTAAATTGGTGTTTCAACTTCTCTGGGACGTAACTTTGGAATACGATCTCCGTTTGACGCGAAACATACCTCGTTAGAAAGATCTATCTGAGGAATACAAATTTTGAGAGATAAAAATCAATCCATGGCCCCATGTTGCTCCCACTTTTCCCAAAAAATGTCTTTTAGGGCCTCAAAATGGTTCCGGAAGTTTAGGACCCGAAAAACTGCTAAAAATAGTAAGTTGTGCCGAAACTAAAAAAATGAAAGAGACAATGGTGGGGCCCCAAGTGGAGTAGGCAAGTGATCACCAACATCCACCTGGATCATTCCTCCCCCCTTAGGAAGCAATGGTCTCCATTGCGTTAAGTTCCTCCATGAGATGAGGAAAATTCTGCTGAACTTGGTCTCTGGTGAACCACTTCCCTTGGTGCAGGAGTTGGCCAGCTTTGACAAACCAGTACAGTTGGATCTTCTATTAGCGAGTGTTCTTGATTTGCATGTCCATGATACAATATGTGGTGGCTTGTTCTATGCAGTCTGGGTTTAACTCTATTGTTGTGAGTTGTTTTGCAATGTCAGAGGTGTCCAGTAGAGGTGGAAAGTAAGGACGAAGGCGGTCCACATTGAATACTAGGTGCAGACCAAGGAATGGTGGAATGCTGAGCTCAAAGGAATTTTTACCTATAGCCTTGGTGATGGTGTACGGCCCGTATTGGAGTGGGCAAAGCTTGCGGTGGGATCTAGTGAGGCGCTCCTTCTGCAAATGTAGCCACACTTTGTCACCCACGTGGAAGTTGTGTGGCACCCGATGTCGATCATGGCGTTTCTTGTACTCAGCATTAACTCTGTCCAATATGTCATGAACCTATTGGAGAATGTGTTGAATGTGCTCAATGAAGCTATTTTCTTTGTCAACTTCCGACTGGACATGAGCCAAATTGGCCTGAGTAGCCGCAAATGGCATGGCTACATCAATGGGACATAGTGGCTGGAATCCCAAGCCCACCTGAAAGGGGATGTGGTTGATTGAGATATAGAGAGCCTGGTTATAACTGTTTTGTACAAAGGAAAGGCTCTTATCCCATGTGTGTGGATTTTTGGAATTATACATGCGCAGAATGTGTACAATCATTCTGTTGACGACCTTTGTCTGGCCATCTGTTTAGGGATGGAAATATGTGGACTTGGTGAGCTTGGTGTCCAGAATTGACCAGAGGCTAGACCAAAATGTGCTGAGGAACCTGTTATCCTGATCTGATATGATACACTGTGGGATCCCAAAGTGCACCCGCACGCGTTCAAAGAAGAGTTTAGCAGTGGCTTCCGCTGTGATATTCTTCTTGTAGGCTGCCATAATGGCCATCTTCAAGAATCTGTCGACGACCATGAAAACACAGTCATTTCCATGCTTAGTAGAAGGCAGACCCGACATGTAATCCATGGAGATGGATTTCCAAGGTCGACTAGGAGTAGGTAGCGGAGTATATAGGCCTTACTTCTTGATGGTCGGTTTGGAAATGGCACAACCAGTGCAGGATCTGATGTGCTTCCCGACATCCTTTCGAAGGTTCAGCCAATAGAAATAATTATGTAGTACTGCTACTATTTTCTTGACCCCAAAATTCCCAACAACTTGACTATAGTGTTCTTCCCATATCATCTTGGCGTGCTCGCTTGAAGGAACACAAAGGTGTCCCAGGTGACATAAAAGTGCATCTTGGAGGTGAAATTTGGAACTTGCATACCCTACAAGAGTGCTTTGTATGTGTGGCTGAATTCTGGGTCACTCTTGTAGAGAAGCAGCCAATCAGAAGTTTCATGCCCACAAGAGTTGAGAACGGTGGTGAGCACCACGATCGGTGATCGGCTAAGACAATTTGAAACATTATTGGTGCTACCCTTCTTGTACTTGATGTTCAAATGAAACTGTTGCAGATATGTGGACCACTTCTGATGATGATCATTCTACAACTTCCCTTGTGTCTTTATGAACTGTGGGGGCCAGTGGTCTGTGTGGATGATTATTTCCTTCCCCAGAATGTAATACTTCCATTTTCGACAAGCTTGCACAATGGAATACATTTCTTTGTCATAAGTAGGATACTTGCGAATTGTGTCAGACAATGTATCACTTTGATATGCCACTGGATGTCCCTATTGAGTAATAAACGCCCCAATAGCATAGTCAGAGAAATCTCTCTCGATCTCAAATGGTTGTTGCAAGTCTGGTAATGTGAGTACTGGAGCAGAACAAAGGCGATTTTTCAATTCCGTAAACGCCTTCTGTTGAGATTCCGACCAAAATATTGTTTCTCTCGCTTCTCCCTTGGTGACTTGACTCAAGGGCCAAGTGATATGAGAGAATCCCAACACGAACCTATGGTAGAAATTAGAAAGACCCAAAGAGCTGTGAAGCTCTATTATAGTGGTTGGGGCTGGCCAATCTCGAATGACTTGGATCTTGGTTGGATCCACATGCACCGCCCTTTCATCAATAATGCATCCCAGATATTGAACCTGGGTCAGGCCAAAAGTGAACTTCTCCAAATTGGCACACAAATTGTGTTGCTGCAGTGTTTGGAGGACTTTTCGAATGTGGTGGAGGTGCTCTTCCCAAGTCTGGCTGAAGATCAGAATGTTATCCAAGTACACCACTACAAATGAGTTTGTAAAGGGCAGCAGGATGTCATCCATCAACCTCATGAAGGTTGTGGGAGCATTTGTCAACCCGAAAGGCATGACCAACCATTCGAAAAGGCCTTCCTTCGCTTTGAAGGCAGTCTTCCACACATCAGAGGGTTCAATTGGTACCTGGTGATACCCAGACTTCAGGTCGATCTTGCTGAAATATTTCTCCCCTTTGAGTTGGTCCAAAAGGTCATCAATCCATGGGATTAGGTACCTATTCCGGACAGTGATCTTGTTCACTGCCCGATAGTCAATACAGAGTCTTCACGTCCCATCCTTCTTCTGTACCAACATGATCGGGCTCCCACAGGGCGATGAACTTGGTTGGATGTGACCTTTCTGCAGTAGCTCCTGAATCTGCCTCTTAATTTCATCGTTCTCCAAAAAAGAGCACTGATAGATCAGTCCATTAGGTAGTGGCGCACCTGGGGTCAGATCAATCGGTTGCTTGACCTGACAGTGCAGAGGAACCCCCCTGGGTGAGGTGAAGATGCCCTTGTATTCCTCCACAGCCTTGTCCATTTATTGTTGTCGTGCAGAGGAGCCCTGTTTGGAGGTCGTGGCCACAATATTCTTCTTTCCTTGGGGGTGGATCATCAGGAAAACAAATTTCCTGGGTTGGGAAATGAGCTTACTGAATTGTTTTGCAGTAACCAAAGAGATAACAGCAGGAGGTGGTACCTCTAGTATCCTGTACAACTTATTTACCAAAGTAACAATAATAGCGCAAGGCTAAGACTCATACACAACATGACGCTTCCACAAGTATGGTTGTCCTAATAATACATCAGAAACATCAATAGGAGAAACGTCACATAATACCTCATCCGTGAAGAGCTTGATGCTATAGGGAAGGTGGCACTACTGGCTGACGTGGAGATCTTGTCCTTGGTGAAGCCACCCGATGGTGTATGGATGTGGGTGAGCTGTGGTTGGCAAGCCCAATCGCTTCATGGCGTCTACTGAAATGAGGTTCTTTTGGCTCCCATTGTCAATAATGAACTGTACCGGGGAGCCCTTTACCCACTTCTGGGAGTGAAAGAGACGTTCCTCGTCCTCTAGATAGTCTGGTTCCTCCTTTTGGATTTTCGTAGAGGCAACAGTGGCGTTGGGCTCCGCATCAATAACCTGTTTCCCTTTTTCATTCCCTTTGTCAGGTTCTGATTCAAAGTCAGAGCATGCATCTGACTCAGAAGCCCTCATCTCGGCCACTAGCGACTGCTTGGCCCGACACTCACTTGTGTTGTGAGTGGAGCTCTTAAGGTACTCACACCACTTTCCCATGTCCTTCTTTGGCTTTGCAGTGTTGTTATTTTCTTGTGGCTTCGACAGGTTGTCTTGAGACGCCATGCCTCGGCTTTGTCCTTTGTTCTGCGGTTTGGGAGCACCTTTCCCTTACTTTTGATTCGCAGATCCAAAGTCTTGCTTCTTCTATTTGAATTTCTGCTCAATCTTGGCAGCATACCAATATGCCGTACCAAGCGAGGTGATGTTGAGGAACTCCATTTCCTCCTAAATGTAACTATGCAGACAACTATGATAATTTAGCACTAGATGTTTCTCTGAATCTTTGATACCCAGCTTTATGCACAGGGTATGGAACATATTCATCAGCTCATGCACATCTTCATCCCTTTGTTGTCGTAGTGTGGTCCATTATATGTACTTGTCCTCATAGCTCCCCATGGGATAGTACTGTTCCTTGATGGCGTATCAGAAAGAATTCCAAGTTGGTACGACTGAGAATAGAGAGGGTTCTGTCTGGTCCTTGTTCTCACAGTAGGTTTCCCACAAATCCTTGACATGGGGGGTAGCTTTGAGGAGTGCAAAAATAATCTTCTCCCGGTCAGAAAAGTCATGAATCGAGAAATATCCTTCTAATAGATTCAACCATCTATCTATGAAATCTACATATATTTGACCCTGAAATATGGGAATGTCAAAATTTACTTATACCTTAAAAGGAGTCGCACCTCCAGAGTGGCTGTTGGATGCAGATGCACCGCCGGTGGGTAGCCGTTGAAGGATCTGGGCAAAGTTATCCATCATCGCGTTCCTTTGTTTTTCGAGGGCCTCCTCGAGCAATATTTTGATAGGATCTCCTACTCCCTCATCTTTCTTTTCGTCCCCCATGGGCATCCGTCGGGGTTTGCAAGGCTGATCTTGGAAAGGTTCCACCAGATCGAGCCCTATCTCCTTATACCCCGACGTCGTTGGGGGTATGCAAAGAAGGATCGAGAAAAAGTAGACCACTCTGATGCCACTGATCCAGATTTATGCAGGAATGTAGCAGAATAAACATATAACCATAAATACAAAGATGCAGCGGAAAAATCACTTCATTTCATTAATATCAAAGAACTGAAATTTGCTTACAGACATAATGGAAATAGACTAGCTAGGGTGCTGGTAGCTATCTTTGAGAAGAGATTTGGCGGCTACAGGCCTCTAAATTGAGTTACAATGAGGCTCGAGCGCCTATTTATTATTTATAAATAATGGGAAACCCTAAACATCCAAAACCCTAACCCTAGGAGATGAAGCGTCAAAACAATAGGCCTCGTTTGGGTAAATTGGTGTTTCAACTTCCCTGGGATGTAACTTTGGCATACGATCTCCGTTTGACGCAAACCATACGTCGTTAGAAAGATGTATCCGAGGATTACAAATTTCGAGTGAGAAAAATCAATCCATGGATCCATGTTTCTCCCGATTTTCCAAAAAAACGTCGTTTAGGGCCTCAAAACAGCTCTGGAACTTCAGGACCCAAAAAACTGCTAAAAATAGTAAGTTGTGCCAAAACTAAAAAACTGAAAGAGACAATGGTGGGGCCCCAAGTGGAATAGGTGGGTGACCACCAATATCCACCTGGTTCATGTTCCTAAGGAGTTTAGCTAGGTTGGGTATGAACCTTCTCAAGAAATTAATCTTCCCAATGAAAGATTGGAGTTCCTTGATGTTTCTAGGAGGATTTATTTGCAATATACCTTCAATCCTTTTTGGGTCTATCTTTATTTCCTCTTCATATATGATATGTCCAAGAAGTTTACCTTTTTGGAGACCAAATAATGTTTTCTTGGGATTTAAGGATAAACCATATTTTCTGCACTTTTCAAAGACTTTTCTTAGGTGTATTAGGTGTTCTTACTCTGTTTTGGAATAGACTGTGATGTCATCTAAGTAAATCACAATGAAGTAGCCTATTTCTTCTAAGAAATAAATATCCATGGCTCTCTGAAATGTGGCACCAACATTCATTAAACCAAAAGGAATTTTCACATACATGAAAGTTCCCCAAGGTGTAGTAAAGGATGTTTTAAGTTGATCATCAGGATGTACCAATACTTGATTATATCCTGAAAAGCCATCTAGCAAAGAAATTCTTCTAGAACCTACTACCCTTTGTAAAATATGATCTATTTTGGGCAAGGGATAGTTGTCATTCAAGGAGGCTTTATTTAAGTTTCTAAAATCAATACAAAACCTTATTTCTCATGTTTTCTTCCTAACTGATAGAAGATTAGATACCCATTTTGAGAATCTCAAAGGTACTATAATTCCAGCATCATACATTTTTTTTATTTCTTTTTCAACCAGAGGTAATTGAATAGGGTTTATTCTGCGCAATTTTTGTTTATAAGGCTTCTGGTTTTCTTTGAGGGGTATCTTATGCTGAGTTATCTCTGTATCATATGATTTTAAATCTTCATAACTCCATGAAAACACATCAACAAATTCTCTAAACAACTCAAGGTATTTCAGTTTGATGTGAGCAGTGTTTTGAATAATTTGATCATTTTAGGCTTTTATTCACTGCCTATATTGCACTCCTCTACTTCAGCTTCAGTAGGTTCTATTTTTGGCTTTTTTGCAACATCAGTAAAGTCAAACAATTCTTCTAGGGGTAACAGTCCTTTTGGCAAGCTTTCAGTTTTGGATTGCAACACCTCTAGATCTTCTTTTGCTGAATCTATGTAGTTTTTTGTTTTATGTTTGGATTATTTGGTAATTAGATTTATGTCAGCAACCTCAGGAGATTCTTATTCTTCAAAAGGTGATTTTTCCTCAGTAGGACAGTCTTCTGCATACTGTGAATCTGAGTTTGGCATCTCAAATTCATTTTTAGACTGTAGGAAGTCTTCTATTTGTTTATCTCCTTCAAAAACTTGCCAGTATTTTTCATTGTCTGGGACTTCTGGTCTATATTTGACTTGAACTGTGTATTGTTTGCTTTCATAAGGTTTCATACATGTACTAGCAGCAAAGGCTAATCCATTGGAAAGAATGTTTTGGTTTCTAGGGACAAAAGTAAGTTGGAATTCAACAAATGATTTTAATAGGTCCATGACATCATCTCTATAGGCTCTTAGTCTAGGATGTTTAGTAGAATATTCCCCATTTACTTGCCTAATTATCAATTCTGAATCCCCATGAACTGTTATCCTCTTGGCTCCTAGTTTTTTCAGTAAATGTAGTCCCAAGAGGAGTGCTTCATACTCTGCTATGTTGTTGGTGCACTGAAAGTTTAATCTGTAGGAATGACCTTCAGCATGATTTTTCTCAGTGTTGTGCACCCATATGCCTGCTCCTGCACCATTTTTAGTACAAGACCCATCAAAAATCATACTCCAAAGAGGATTGTCTTCATATTCCTCATAAGTTTCCTTTCTGTCCTCTCTGTTTTATTTATTTTGATCATCACTGTGTTCTTTTTGAGGATCTGTACTGTTAGCCCCCCTATGAAATTATTGACAAGAAAGTTGGGGGTTGAATGATTGTTGAGCCTTCAAGGGATGCCTTTCCCTGAAAAACCATTTTCCTTGAAGTCTCTGTGTACTCTGCCTAATAAATAGCCCCTCTGCTGATCCATTTCTCAAATGGCCCACTATTTCCCCTTTTTACCCCTGCAAATACCCCCATTTTACCCTCCCCTTTCCTTTGTCAAAACCCCTTTTCTTCCTTTTATTCCCTCCATCACCCTCTTAAATCCCCCAAAATCCCCTTTAATTTTCCCCATCTCCCTTTTTTCCCTAGTTTCCCCCTCCATCTCCCCTACCGTTACCCTTTGCTTGCCCCCAAAACGCATTAAAAATGAATTAAAATGATAAATTTTATGTTTTGGGGTCTCAGCCCCTCTTCTGATAGCCCCGCGCCCTTTTCCTTCCACGCGACTCGATGCTATGACCATAGCCTAGTTTTGAAAGGCGCTTATCACGGATCCATTTCGGGTGCAAACTCAGCCGTAGATCTCACCCGATCGAACGGACGTTATTCACTATGGGGGGTCGCTCCAAAGCTCCCGTGCCCGTACGCCTTGGCCCCTTGTAGTCCATCTCTGCCGTCCATTCGCCCGACAGATCGACGGTGCGGAGCGCGCCCGGAATGGTGGACCCCGCCAGCCATACGTCAGCCATCCAGAACCCGCCGGTTTTTTCTGCACCACCCATCTGCAGCAGTCGGTTTTTCCCATGGACCTAGCGATTCCATACGCTGGGTGACGTGTGTCCAAGTGCACTATTTTGAAAATCGCCATTTCGCGCATTAGTCTTCGGACGAAAGCTGGGTAGCGGAATTGCCAGGAGCCGTCAGATCTTGGAGCCCTCATCCAACAACGCTCACTCATCGAAGATGCATGATTTTTAACTCCCACCTGTCATGTCCAATGGCCCACCGTCCGTCGCTCCCTGTCGTCGATCTCCACTATAATCGACGGTCCCGATCTGTCCCTCCATCGTTGACCGCTCCGCTGTCCCCGGGCCCCCACCTCATTCGTCCACCGGCTGTTCGTCTGCCACGTCACCCCACATGCATGCTCCGTACCCTTCAAACATTCCGTCGCATATAACGTCCCATTCTCACATTTTTTAATGCTTTTCACACATTTTCACTCTGCGGGTCGTCAAACCTCCACCAGAGGAAGTTTTCACTGTTTCCTTTGTAGTTTCTTCCGCCATGTCACCAAATGCGTCCGTTTCATCCATCCATGTCACCCGCCACCCTCGTCCATGGATTTCTCCACAGTTTTCGTGTTCTTGCAGGGATATAAAGAAAGAATGGCCACCATGATAAACCCCTATGCTGTCAAGAAAACTGAATCCGAGGAAGATCATCCACAACGGCTGGATTTATGAATGAAGGCCCGGGAAGGTGGAGACGAGATGTTCATTAAAGGAACAGAGTGCGAACTCTGCAGCAAACCTCCCATCACCATTAAAATCCGAGCTACCCCGTCAGAAGCAAAATGAAAATGGTAGAGTCATTCAGTAGAGCAAAAGGAAGGTTAAGGCACGCTAACGAAGATCCAGAGCCTTAAATCAGTGTTTTCAAAGGAAGAGCAGCAGATCACAGACCCCGAGGATCGATCAAAGGATACTGAGCGTAGGAAAAAGGTAATATCAAGGTTTTCGTCAGCAGAATGTTTTTCTTTATCAGGTACAGGGCACCCATACTGTTCTATTATGCATCGTGTCCCTGAAGGAGTTTCCCACCCTAACAATAGTTCGAAGAAATCAAAACTTTTATGAGACAGACCTTTCAGTAGTTTATTTTATTTTGGTTCAAATCACCAGAGGTACCGCAGCCTAAAATGTCAAGATCATATCTGGAGAAAATCATTCTTTCCCAAGGGAGGTGACAGAGATTAAATATACAACATGTCAAACAGAATGGGTTTCGGCCCTGCAGTCATTCTTGGGTTTAATGTAACATTTAATATTCACCTACCTCCTCAGTCGATCTTCTGTGTCTCTTCTGCTATAAAGCACAGAAGGAAACATTGTAATGGTTGTTGATGAGAGATCAATGAAATGCAAGTATTGTTTCCTCTTGAGACAAGTTCTCTGTGTAAATTGTGAGATAGACTGAGATTAGATGTATTCAGACTGAATGTTCAAGCTATGGGCTACGATGTACCTGATTGGTTTTGTTTTTAATATGACAAGCATGTTTCTTTGGATCCTGATCTAAAGCAGCTGGTGATGTTTTCCTTTCTCTGTATTTGTGATTGAATTGCTTTCATTTCATTATGTTTCTTCAGGCTTGCATCAGAAGTTTGGCATGAGATTTACCCTTGATAGGTACCTTATGCTACTGCTCTCCCAGCCTTTTATGTTTTCTGCTTATATGTGTATCTGAATGTTGATTTCAATTGGTTTAACCAGTGTAGTAGATGTCATTTCCTGCTCCCTGATTTATGAATTAATGAAATCTATATTTAGATGTTCTTGTAAGGATTTAGTTGAATGTGTTGAGAATCCTGGAGGTCTAGAACCTGATCTCTGTCTCTCTAGCAGCTCTCCATTCCAATTAAACCTTTGCAAGATCCATTGTTTCACCTCTAATTCTGTCCAAGCAGGCCTGGAGTTAAATGACCTCTGGTTTGATCTATAGACAGAGTTAGTTGGTTCTCCTCCTTTCATTTTCTGTCCTTAATGTCCCATTCCAAATATCTCCTTTAAGATCCAAATGCTCTAGATGACTAGCCCAATTGAAAGCTTGCGCATTGATTACAAATAAATCCTTTCTTGACTCCATTTCCCAATGGCTTTGATGTTCTCTGAGTTATCTATCTCTGTCTAAGCTTCCTCTTTTCCCATCCCGGTCTTATATTGGAACCTTCCTTCCTGATTCCCAACAACCAAACATAAACAATTAAACAAACAACCTCGAGCCTATAGCTAGCCTAAAATCTTATACTTTGAGCCTTAAAGACATAAACCTTTGGCTATCATAGAGAGATCCCTCTCTGGACCTAGGAGGGCTAGATCCTAAGGTCCCAAAGTGGTTCTGATGTTGTCTCATCTTTTGGTCTTGCCAACCTGGCCAAAACATGGGAACCCCAACATAATGGCAACTCCACTGGGGAATTTATGAGTGCTTTCATCCTGATACATCTCCAAACCTCAGAAAACTTGCAATCTCTGGTTATGTTGGTAGTAAAAGACTTATCCTTCCCATTCCATTTACCTCTTGTGTGTTTTACCCCATACTCTTAGACAGAGCCTGGAAAGGGCTAGGTAGCCTCCGGATCTCATCCTCTTTTCAGAGGTGACATATCTGGTAAATTCCCTCCCAGTCAATCTCTGATTAGAGTTTGCTGTGTTTAGTGGGATATCCTTGAAAAAGGATATTTCATCAACACTGTGGTGGACAGTGTAGCCCCTGAAATACCTTAAACCTTTCCACCTGGCGACTCCATTGCTCCTAAATGTTAAAAGACTCCACTGGTGATCAGTAGGCCTGCTGATCATCTTGGTTTCGCATCAGACTCCACTGGGAGACCAGACCAAAAAACATAATGAAGACTCCGCTGGGAGACCAGCCCTGAGACAATATCAACCACAGTAGAAGTAACAAGTAGGGTTAAGCTGCTTATTTCGAGAATAGCATTCTGGCTCACAAAACCATTCATACGAGAGCTTGCCCTGATCCAAACCCACCTGAAATAGTTGATAATCCTGAGAAAATCCTCAAGAGAACACCCGTAAGTGGGAGATCAACTATTTCCAGCAACATTCATAGAGATAATTCTACACCAGAAGATCTTGCAGCTCTATTAGACCCTTTCTTCGACTTAGACCTTCAAAAGAGATTACCTAGAACTAGGTCATTCAGTGTTTCAGACCAGCCAGACCCTAGGGACAGTGAAACCCCTCCTTCCACACCACCCGATTTTCACTTCCTTCAAAACTTGGGGCTCTCTCACCCTATATCTGCTCAACAGACTTCTGCTGGTCCCACTATTCCTATCATTCAAATACCAACTGCTCAAATTAACTCTTTGCCTCACCAGAACATTATCATGGTAGCCTGGTATGCACCCTTGGTTTTACCTCAACCCTTGTTATCCTTGCCCAATGATTGTCAGTAAAAAATCCCACACTTCACTGCTAAAGAGTCCATAACAGCTCAGCAACATGTAGATAAAATGGAGGACTCTTTTGATTATTTGGAAATTGATGATGAAACAATCAAAATGAGGATCTTTTCCCAAAGCTTAGGGGGTGAGGTGAAAAAGTGGTTAAAAAATCTACCTCCTGTTAGTATTCAAGATCTCCCTGCATTATACCAGACCTTCATAAACAAATGGGAGGTTAGAGCAAACCCTCGCCAGCTCCTAGTAGAATACATGTCCCTTAAGAGGAATGTAGAAGAGAGTGTTCATGATTACACCACTAGATTCAACAACATTTATAATTCTCTCCCTCCACACATGAAGCCTCCTCAAGGTATGGCCCTGGCTAAGTATCCTGATGGATTTGATGTTGATCTGGCCTATGAGCTTAGAGACAAAGAGTACACCACCCTGGAAGACATGCAGAAAGGAGCCATAACCATAGAAGCAAACTTAATGGAAAAAAGGGAAAGACTGAGGTCTGAGAGGAGGGTAACCTATAGGGATGACAATGTAGCTTCCACATCCGATCCAAACTATGAAAATTTTTCTAAAAACTTGGAAGAGCTACAACAGATGATGAAGAAAATGGTTGTCACAGTTAGCAATCAGAACAGAAACCAGAACCAAAATCAAAACCAAAACTTTAGAAGAAATAACAATGCTCCCAACAGACAAAGAGAGTCAGATCAACAAATTATTCCCCCATTTCAAGAAAAATTCTTAGATGAGGATGAGGGAATTATAGAAGATTCTGAGGGGAATGCAATTAACATGTTCGAAACAGAGGACTCAGTCCTTAACTGTGATTCAGGGGAAGACCAACCCTCACCCTCTTATGCGGATGAGGAATGGTTGGAAACTGAAGATTACAGATTAGGATTTGAAAATGCCATGTTACAAGTCAGGGAAAAATATGAAATTAGGAGCAAGAAAAACCAAGACGCTTCCAAAGCCAAGACTCCTGAGGTTACCATAAAGAAAAGGCCTGACAAATCTTCCAAAGTGACTGCTGAAAATAGTAAAACAACAGCTGTAAGTTCTGATAAACACAAAGAAAAAGGCAACCAAGACACCGAAAAACAAAGTCAAACAATTAGCAGTACTATCACTTCAGTTAGTACTCCTGAAACCATTGTTCCTAACCCTGTACATAGTGATAAATCACAAACTAATATAGCTGCTAAAGCAGTAGCAAATAAAACAGAATTGAGCATTACAAAGGTCCAGTCCGCTTTCAATCTAGAGAGTGAGATTGCAAAAATTAAAATCTCTGTACCTTTGTCTGAGCTGGCCACTCAAGATTTATATAAAGGCCAAATTTTGAAAGCATTGAATCTGGGAGAAATAAATGATTCTGTAAATCTGAATGATGATCAACCAGCCCTACTCTTTGGTCCAAAAATCGAGGGAAAATTTCAGGAAGGGGTAGTTCCTCCTTTCTATGTCAGTCTCAACATTCATGACAAGATCCTTCATAATGCCATGTATGAATCTGGTGCATCACACAATCTAATGCTTAAGGTAGTGATGGAAATGCTAGGCCTAGAAATTACCAGACCCTACAAAGACTTATACTCTTTTGACTCTAGCAGGGTAAAATGCCTAGGACTAATCAAAGATTTATGTGTGAGCTTGACCCAGATCCCTGCTAAGTGTATGGTCATGGATGTGGTGGTGGCAGATGTGCCACCTAAGTATGGAATTTTACTATCTCGATCATGGGGAGCCAAACTGCAAGGAACAATGCAGATGGATGGCTCATATGCCACTGTCCCCATATTTGGCCAACTTAAAAGACTGTATAGAGAGTCTCAGATGAAATTTTTAGTCAGTAGCCCCGAGAAACCTGAAAACTCACCATTATACTCTGTACATATAGACCTAGACTCTTTCATTCTCTACAATGACCAATCCTTAGAAGAGCCAAGATCAGAAAATGGAAATACGAACGTAGAAGCTGAAAGCACAGACCTGAACATCATGGCTACCCTGGAAGAAATCGAAGAAGAAAAGAGTAGTGAAACCTATAGAATATGCGGTGGGAGCCTCACTCAGAATGAGCTAGAAACACAATACAATCAGCCTATCAGTCACACACTTCAAACTGATACACCACGTGAAGAGGAAGACGACCCATAACCTAGTACAGATCCCATAACGCCACATAATGGCAAACCCTTGTGGGAGATGCATTTCGATGGGTCCTGTACTAGAAACAATGCCGGAGCAGGGGTGTGGCTGCGTAACACTGAAAATGATCACGCAGAGAGCCACGCTGTTAATCTGCACTTCAAATGCACCAATAACATTGCAGAATATGAGGCTCTGATCTTGGGCTTAAATCTGTTGAAGAAATTAGGAGCCCATAGGATAGCTGTACAAGGAGACTCAGAGTTAGTTATAAAATAGGTTAATGGTGAGTATTCAGCAAAACATCCCAGACTAAGAGCATATAGGAATGACACTCTGGATCTGTTGAAAACATTCGTTGAATATAGATTAGTGTTCATTCCTAGGGGTCAAAACGCTGTTGCCAATGGATTAGCTTGCCTAGCTAGTTCGTATCCTAAGACCCCATTTGACCAACAGATTATCATTCAGACCAAATTCAGCCCTACAGTGCCAAACAATGAAAAATATTGGCAGGTCTTTGAAGGAGACAAACAGATTGAATATTTCCTGGTGGGCAGGAATGAGTTTGAATTTTCGGATTTAGACTCAATCTATGATGATAGCTGCCCAAGCGAGGATCCCCCAGATGAACAAGAAACACCCTGTAACATAGAAATAAATTATTTTTCTGAACAAACTGGAAAATTTAACAAAAATTGTGAAAACGCGGAAAATGAAGAGGTCGAAGTGCTGCAGGCAAAAGACAAGAATATACGCAGAGGCTTGGCACCCTTAGAGGACCTCTTTGACTTTGATGACGTAGCAGAAAAGCCCACAATTAAACATGCTGATTCTGATGTGGAAGAATGCAACATTGGCACTGAAGACAAACCCAGAATGATAAAACTGGTTAAGTCAATACCTGCAAACATGAAGAAAAAATACATTGACTTGTTTAAGGAATTCATTGATGTGTTTGCATGGAGCTATGAAGACTTAAAGGCCTATGACACCAACATCATACAACATAAGATACCACTAAAGGAAAACCAGAAGCATTTCAGACAAAAACTTCGAAGAATCAATCCAAAACAATTTCCTGCAGTAGAGAAAGAGATCAAAAAGATGTATAATGCAGGAATTATAGTCCCTGTAAGGTTTTCTGATTGGGTGTCAAACCTAGTGGTTGTAAGGAAGAAAACAGGGGAGATCAGACTATGCATAGACTTCAGAAACCTCAATAGAGCCTCCTTTTAAGACAACTACCCTTTGCCTAGAATGGAACATATCCTACAAAAGGTGGTGGGCTCTAAGAGAATCTCCCTTCTTGATGGTTTTTCAGGATACAACCAGGTTCTGGTACTCCCAGAAGATCAACTCAAAAAAACTTTTACCACTCCATGGGGCACCTTCATGTACTTGAAAATGCCCTTTGGATTGATGAATGCTAGAGCTACCTTCCAGAGAGCGATGGACATAGCTTTCTCAGAGGAGATAGGACACTTCATAGTTATCTACTTGGATGACTTGACTGTCTTTTCTAAAACTGAAGAAGAACACTTGAAACATCTGAGGAAAGTTTTTGAAAAATGTAGAAGGTACGGTCTGTCCCTCAATCCTAAGAAGACGGTTTTTGGGCTGCAAGAAGGTAAACTTCTTGGCCACATTATATCTGAGAAAGGAATCAGGATAGACCCACAATGAGTTGAGGGAATACCTCAAATTTCACACCCAAGAAACATCAAGGAATTGCAGTCCTTCATAGGGAAGATCAATTTCCTTAGAAGATTTATCCCCAATCTGGCAGAGCATCTTAGGAAAATGACTGAAATGCTAAAGAAAGATGCAGGAATTAAATGGACTGTTGAAGCAAAGTAATATTTTGAGTCAGTAAAACTTGCACTCACTCAGGCCCCTGTCCTTATCAGCCCTGACTTCTCAAAATATTTTTTGGTCTTTTCATTTGCTTCCCAACACCATAGCTGTAGTTTTGCTGCAGAAAAATTCAGAAGGTAATTAACAACCTATAGCGTTCTTCAGTAAAGCCTTAAGAGATGCACCCTTAAAGTGTAACATCATGGAAAAGTAGGCCTATGCCCTGATTAAGGCCTTAAAAGACTTTAGGGTGTACATTCTGCATTCTCACACCATTGCTTTCGTGCCAAATATAGTGGTCAAGGATATCTTGTTCCAAGACCCTGATGGGAAAAGGGGAAAATGGATTGCTACCATCTTGGAATACGACCTTGAAATAAAACCCAATAAACTGATCAAAGGTCAAGGCTTGGCTCAGTTAATGGCTGAATCAAACTTGCAGGCCCTTGAAATTAACATGATAAATGCCCTAGATGAGCAGGAAGGATTGCCCCATCCCACTGTAGAGGAGCAGCTTCAGAACTCTCCTTGGTATACTGATATCCTTTATGTGCTCACTAATCTCAATGCCCCTCCAGAACTGTCCAAAACAAAGGCCAGATTCATAAAACTCAAAGCTAGGAATTACTGCATTATGAATGAGAGTCTATATTGGAAAAATCCAAATGGCCTTCTACTGAAATGTTTGTCTGAAACTGAAGCTGAAAGAATCAAACAGGAATTCCATGCTGGAGAATGTGGAGGCCACCTGAGTTGGAAAGCCACTACAAACAAGATACTCAGGGCTGGTTACTACTGGCCTACCCTCTTCAGTGATGTTCATAAAATGATTCTTTCCTGCCACAAATGCCAAATCTTTGAGGGCAAAAGAAAGCTCCTTCCCCTCCCTCTGCAACTGATCACCATAGAAAGCCCTTTCATGCAATGGGGCCTAGACTTTATAGGAGAAATTCATCCTGCCTCCTCTGGACAACATAAATGGATCCTAACTGCTACAGATTACTTCACTAAATGGATAGAAGCTATACCCACTAGGAATGCCACTGACTCTGTCATCATTAGGTTCCTAGAAGACTTCATCTTATCTTGTTTTGGTTGTCCAAGGAAGGTAATCACTGACAATGTTGCTGCTTTCGGATCCAAAAGAATGGTTGTTTTTTGTCATAGGTACGGAATAGCACTTGGACATTCAACGGCCTATTACCCCCAGGGTAATGGCCTAGCTGAATCATCGAATAAAATCCTGGTTACAATCATTAAGAAGCTGCTGGAGGAGAACAAAATGTCCTGGCATAAAAAGTTGGTACATGCCTTGTGAGCATATAGGCTCACTACAAAGAAATCTATTGGCATGTCACCCTTTCAGCTGGTTTATGGGACAGAAGCAGTTTTTCCTACTAGTCTTGGAGTTCCAGTGATCAAACTTGTCCAGGAGATCCAATCAGAGGAAAACAGCATGATAAGGAGAATTAATGAAACAATCCATCTTCAGCAAACAAGGGAGCAGGTTTATAGTAGAGCTGTCAGAGTATAGGAAGGTATAAAGAGACAGTTCGACAAAAGAACCAAAGCTTCAGATTTCAAGGTTTGAGATAAGGTTCTGAGATGGGATTCGAGAAGAGAGGACAAGGGCAAACATGGAAAATTTGACAGCTTGTGGCAAGGTCCATACATAATCCAGGCCACTGTGGGTCCTAATGCGTTTTTTCTGCAAGAACTTGATGGCACAGAATTGTTTGGGGGTCCTGTCAATGGCAGGATGCTCAAACATTACTTCTATTGATTTTCCATTTCCAGTTTCATCTCCATTGTACATACCATTGCAAGTTTTCATTTTCAGAAAAAAGAGAAAATGTTCCAAAAAACAGAATGAAAAGAGAGGTTCAGACATGCTCAAAACATGAACCTCTGAAGTAAAAGGCATGGCTCAGACCTGATCAAAATCCGAGCCAAAGGAAGCAGAATAACTGGTCCTAATAAGCTCAAAATCTGGATCAGCAGCGAAAGAAGAACCAACTCTAATATGCCCAAAACCAGAGCTGAAGAAAAGAAAAAGGTGACTCAAATATGCTCAAAACCTGAGTCACAAGAAAGAAAGAAGAATGTTTCAAAGTTGCAAAATTCCATGTCTTCACAGTTTTTTCTTCTACAAGTTTCTGTCCAGCAAGTCAGACAGTGTAATCCTGGCTTGGCTGTGTTTAAATTTCCTGTCTTAGAATGTAGGTGAAGAAACCTGTTGGACAGTTTAATCCCAACAGGTAGTAGATTAGATAGAGAAATAGATGAGGCCAACAGTCTAATCTAGCCTCATGGAGAAATAAGGGTAGATTTAGAGTAGGTTTGTTTTTGTTTTGAAAATAAAATGTAAAGGGTCTGCTAGTTCAAATGCACCCAAGGGAAAATGTAGAACTGTAGTTTGGGTAGGTAGTTTGGTTGGGAAAATGTTTCTGCTGATATATCATGTTTTTGGCAGCTAAAAATCAACGAAGAAAGATGGCTTATGATAGCAGGCACCTGGCCTACTCCAAATATCATATCTGGTTTCTTGACTCCTCCAAGGAGAAGCCATCCCCATGTGGAGCCACTGTTAGCCCCCCTATGAAATTCTTGACAAGCAAGCTGGGGGCTGAATGATTGTTGAGCCTTCAAGGGATTCCTTTCCCTGAAAAACCATTTTCCTTGAAGTCTCTGTGTACTGTGCCTAATAAATAGCCCTTCTGCTGATCCATTTCTCAAATGGCCCACTATTGCCCCTTTTTACCCCTGAAAATACCCCCATTTTACCCTCCCCTTTCCTTTGTCAAAACCCCTTTTCTTCCTTTTATCCCCTCCATCACCCTCTTAAATCCCCCAAAATCCCCTTTAATTTTCCCCATCTCCCTTTTTTCCCTAGTTTCCCCCTCCATCTCCCCTACCGTTACCCTTTGCTTGCCCCCAAAACGCATTAAAAATGAATTAAAATGATAAATTTTATGTTTTGGGGTCTCAGCCCCTCTTTTGATAGCCCTGCGCCCTTTTCCTTCCATGCGACCCGATGCTATGACCATAGCCCAATTTTGAAAGGCACTTATCACGGATCCATTTCGGGCGCAACCTCAGCCGTAGATATCACCCGATCAAACGGACGTTATTCACTACGGGGGGTCGCTCCAAAGCTCCCGTGCCCGTATGCCTTGGCCCCCCATAGTCCATCTCCGCCGTCCATTCGCCCGACAGATCGATGGCGCGGAGCGCGCCCGGAATGGTGGACCCCGCCAGCCATACGTCATTTGTCCAGAACCCGCTGGTTTTTTCCGCACCACCCATCTGTAGCAGGCGGTTTTTCCCCTGGACCCAGCGATTCCATACGCTGGGTGACGCGTGTCCAAGCGCACTATTTTGAAAACCGCCATTTCGCGCATTAATATTCGGACGAAAGATGGGTAGCGGAATTTCCAGGAGCTGTCAGATCTTGGAGCCCTCATCCAACGTCGCTCACTCATCGAAGATGCACGCTTTTTAACTCCCACTTGTCGCGTCCAATGGCCCACCGTCCGTCGCTCCCTGTCGTCGATCTCCACTATAATCGACGGTCCCGATCTGTCCCTCCATCGTTGACCACTCTGCTGTCCCCGGGCCCCCACCTCATCCGTCCACCGGTTGTCCATCTGCCACGTCACCCCACGTGCATGCTCCGTACCCTTCAAACATTCCTTCGCATATAACGTCCCATTATCGCATTTTTTAATGATTTTCATGCATTTTCACTCTGCGGGTCGTCAAACCTCCACCAGAGCAAGTTTTCACTGTTTCCTCTGTAGTTTCTTTCGCCATGTCACCAAATGCATCCGTTTCATCCATCCATGTCACCCGCCACCCTCGTCCATGGATTTCTCCACAGTTTTCGTGTTCTTGCAGGGATATAAAGAAGGAATGGCCACCATGATAAACCCCTATGCTGTCAAGACAACTGAATCCGAGGAAGATCATCCACAACGGCTGGATTTATGAATGAAGGCCCGGGAAGGTGGAGACGAGATGTTCATTAAAGGAACAGAGTGTGAACTCTGCAGCAAACCTCCCATCACCATTAAAATCCAAGCTACCCTGTCAGAAGAAAAATGAAAATGGTAGAGTCATTCAGCAGAGCAAAAGGAAGGTTAAGGCACACTAACGAAGATCTAGAGCCTTAAATCAGTGTTTTCAAAGGAAGAGCAGCAGATCACAGACCCCGAGTATCGATCAAAGGATCCTGAGTGCAGGCAAAAGGTAATATCAAGGTTTTCATCAGCAGAATGTTTTTCTTTATCAGGTACAGGGCACCCATACTGTTCTATTATGCATTGTGTCCCTGAAGGAGTTTCCCACCCTAACAGCAGTTCGAAGAAACCAAAACATTTATGAGACAGACCTTTCAGGGTTTATTTTATTTTTAGTTCAAATCAAATGCAGGTACTTCGTTAGCTTAAAATGTTAAGATCATATATGGAGGAAATCATTCTTTCCCAAGGGAGGTGACAGAGATTAAATATACAGCATGTCAAACAGAATGGGTTTCGGCCCTGCAGTCATTCTTGGGTTTAATGTAACATTTAATATTCACCTACCTCCTCAGTCGATCTTCTGTGTCTCTTCTGCTATAAAGCACAGAAGGAAACATTGTAATGGTTGTTTATGAGAGATTAGTGAAATGCAAGTATTGTTTCCTCTTGAGACAAGTTCTCTGTGTAAATTGTGAGATAGACTGAGATTAGATGTATTCATACTGAATGTTCAAGCTATGGGCTACGATGTACCTGATTGGTTTTGTTTTTAATATGACAAGCATGTTTCTTTGGATCCTGATCTAAAGCAGCTGGTGATGTTTTCCGTTCTCTGTATTTGTGATTGACTTGCTTTCATTTCATTATGTTTCTTCAGGCTCACATCAGAAGTTTGGCATGAGATTTACCCTTGATAGGTACCTTATGCTGCTACTCTCCCAGCCTTTTATGTTTTCTGCTTATATGTGTATCTGAATGTTGATTTCAATTGGTTTAACCAGTGTAGTGGATGTCATTGCCTGCTCCCTGATGTATGAATTAATGAAATCTATATTTAGATGTTCTTGTAAGGATTTAGTTGAATGTGTTGAGAATCCTAGAGGTCTAGAACCTGATCTCTGTCTCTCTAGGAGCTCTCCATTACAATTAAACCTTTCCAAGATCCCTTGTTTCACCTCTAATTCTATCCAAGCAAGCCTGGAGTTAAATGACCTCTGGTCTGATCTATAGATAGAGTTGGTTGGTTCTCCTCCTTTAATTTTCTGTCCTTAATGTCCCATTCCAAATATCTATTTTAAGATCCAAATGCTCTAGATGACTAGCCCAATTGAAAGCTTGCACATTGATTACAAATAAATCCTTTCTTGACTCCATTGCCCAATGGCTTTGATGTTCTCTGAGTTATCTATCTCTGTCTAAGCTTCCTCTTTGCCCATCCTGGTCTTATATTGGAACCTTCCTTCCTGATTCCCAACAACCAAACATAAACAATTAAACAAACAACCTCGAGCCTATAACTAGCCTAAAATGTTATACTTTGAGCCTTAAAGACATAAACCTTTGGCTATCATAGAGAGATCCCTCTCTGGACCTAGGAGGGCTAGATCCTAAGGTCCCAAAGTGGTTCTGATGTTGTCTCATCTTTTGGTCTTGCCAACCTGGCCAAAACATGGGAACCCCAACATGTACTACGTTTATTTGTGTCTCCTTCCTTAAGGTTTTCAATGTGTTGACAAATTTCTCTTTGATTTTCATGATTTGTATTATGTTGATGACTGTTTTGTAACTCATGACCTTCATTTTGTTTGTTGTGATTTTCTGAATTAGCAAACTGTGTTGGTGGTTCTTCCCTTTTTTCCTCTCCTTCTATGGCTTCCACTATGTTAGTGGATGTTTCATTTTCTAACCCTTTATCATTAGGAATCTCATCATTGTACAAAATGAATGAGTCAAGGTTACTATGTATAGAATAAAGAGGGGAGTTTTCTGGTCTTTCTTGGCTACTCACCATTTATTTCATGTGTGTTTCCCTATAGAATCTTCTAGATTAACTGAAGACAAGGATGGTGGCATAAGTCATATCCATTTGCATTGTGTCTTGCAATTTAGCACCCCAAGATCTTGAAAGAAGCATGCCATATTTGGGGGGTATATCAACCACAACAATGTCCATTACTAAGCTTTTGGCTGGGATTTGTGCTAAATTGACACAGAGATCTTTTATTAGGCCTAGGCATTTAACTCTGCTGGAATCAAAGGAGTATAAATATTTATAAGGTTTGGTTACCTCAAGGCCTAATCTTTCCATTATAACTTTGGGCATTAGGTTATGTGATGCTCCTGAATCATGCATGTCATTGTGTAAAATTTTATCATGGATGTTTAAACTAACATAAAAAGGAGGAACTACTTCTTCTTGAAATCTTCCTTCTACTTCTGGTCAAAACAGAAGCTCAGGTTTGTCATCATTCAAGTTAACAGAGTCATTGTGATCTTCTATGTTAAAAGCTTTCAACAATTGGGATATATATACATCTTGAGTGACTAACTAAATGAGAGGGATAGATATTTTTATCCTGGAAATTTCACTTTCTATGCTGAAAGGAGTTTGAGTTTTGGAAATGTTTAATTCAGCCCTTTTAGTCACTGTTTTCTCAACAAAATCAACTTGCTGGTTTTTATTATTTTTAGCAGTTAAAATGGTTTTTTAAGGAGCATTAGCTGAGGTGCTAGTGCTGCTAGGGTCACCACTATGTTTGTTATGAATTTGGGTGTTTTTTCCCTTGTTTTTATCAGAATCTTCAACCACTATGTTTTTGCTTTCAGCTGTCCTTTTGGAAGTATTTACAAGGTTGTTTTTAGCAGAGTTTTCAGAGGTATTCTTCTTGGGAGTGTCTTGGTTCTTTTTACTTCTTATGTCATATTTTTTTATGTACTTCTATTATGGCATTTTCAAAGCCTTGTTGGTAGTCTGTAGACTCTAGGCTTTCTTCTTCATAGGGTGTATACATGACTTGTTCTTTCCTAGTGAGGAAGACAGTATCCTCATCATTTTTTCCCAACATGTTTATGTGATTTCCCTCTGTTTCTTCAGCCACCCCCTCATCCTCATTAGCATAATTTTGTTGGAAAGGAGGTTTGAATTGTTGATCAGGGCCTCCTTGTCTAATTTGAGGGGGATTCCTTCTAAAGTTCTAATTCTGATTTTGATTTTTATTTTGAGGAGCTGTTTGGTTTTCTTTAGGATACACTATCTCATTCATGTTTATTCCTTCCATCATCATCTCCATGGTTTTGAAAAAATTATCAATTTTGGAATCTGATGTGGAAGGTCCAGCTTCATATTTGTAGGTAACCTTCTTTTATGCTTTCAATCTAGCCCTTCTGGCATTACGGTTAGCTTCTACACTTACTGCCCCTTTCTACATGTCTTCTAATGTAAGGGGTTCTCTCTCTCTTAACTAATAACACATGTCTGGGTCAAATCCTTGAGGAAACTTTATTAAGGCTAAGCCTTATGGGGGTTTCATTTGTGGAGGGAGTGCAATAAAAACACTATTGAACCAAGTGCAATAATCTTGGACACTCTCTCTAGCATTTCATTTAAGATCATTGTATTCTGACAGGATATGAAGGGGGTTTCTTTTGACTTCCCATTTGTTTAGGAATAATTGATGAAAAGAGGGGAGGTCATTGATACTATTAGGGGTTAAGCCTTTGAACCATTTTCTTGCTTCTCCCCCTAAACTTTGAGAAAACATTCTAAGTTTTACAGTTTCATCATCTATTTTTGTCTGTCAAATTAGTCATCCATTTTTTCCACATGTTGTTGAGTAGTAGTAGAACTACTAGCATCATATAAAGGAATTTTGGACTGATAATCTGGTGATAGGACAACTAAAGGCAAAGGAAGGACTAGAGGAGCATACCATGTTGCCATGATATACGGTTGAGGAAGAAATAGGGGGTTTACAAGTGGAGGAAGGTGATGAAGTGGAGTGGTTTGAACAGTGGATATATGAGTGGGTGTAACAGAAGTGCTTGGACTAGCTAGGGACTGTTGAGCAGATTTAGGATGAGAGAAACCAAAGTTATGAATGAAATGAAGATCAAGTGGAGTGGATGGGGAGGTTTCTTTGCTGATTTTTTCTGATGAGTTTTCAGGCTCAGAGTCTATCTGATATATACCACTGAGTGACTTGGTTCTAGATGGGTTTCTTATGAAAGATAATTCAACTTGGGTATCTTGCAGAGCTGTAAGGTTTTCAGGGACTGAATTTGCTCTGTGAATTGGTCTGACAATAGCTGGTTGTTTGGATGTAGGAGACTTCCTAAGAAGGCTTTCTGGATTGTCAAATACTTCAGGAGGATTTGGGTCAAGATAGGCTCTAGTGTGAATTCTTTTAGGAGCCAGGATTCAGACCCAATGATGAGAAAAGTTCAGCCAAATATGAAAGTCCTTAAAAGGAAAACTAATATGTGCAAGAAAACTTAACACTCAAAGTTCTCTTAATTGGGTTTTAATGATGTTTTTATGATGAAATGAGTTTCCTAGTGCAGTCTATGGAAAAACAAGGGGAATCAACAGGCCTATTAAAAACTAGTGGAGTCACCAGGTAGAAGGTTTTTACTTGTTTTCTAGGACTGATTGTTGTCCACCATCAACAATCATGAACCAATCTTGGCAGACACTTGATTCATTTTTAGGAAAGGGGTTTTCTGAGTTGTGAAGTTATCTATTATTTAGTATGTCCCTAGTATGGTCGCCACTATGTTGGCTCCCTGTGATTTACAATATTGGCAAGAATAAACACTACAGGGGGCCACATCAGAACCACTTTGGAATCCTAGGACCTAGCCTTCCTGGATCCAGAGAGGGATCTATCTATTAAGTGTTTTCAAAGGATATATATTTATGCTTTGTTTATGATATTAGGCTAGTTATGAAGCTCAAAGAACTTGTTTTTTTGGTTGGGATGAATATCATTAACTGAAGAGGTCAATTCAGGGGTGAAGGTGAGAGTAGATTAAAGAATGTTTCAGCTGAAAGGATAGGTCAAGAAAAAGTATCAACCCATTGAACTATGGAGTCACAAAAGGATTTAATTATACAAAAATTACTCAAGTGTTTCCATAGGGAAAGTCATCTATATCAAATAATCCTTTAGATTGAATTGTGATATGAAACATTAAACTGTTGTGAAAGAAGCAAAGATAGAAACCAACTAAGAATCTATTAACTCCACTAAAACAAGAAAATCCTTTCAAAGTGACTATTTGAAGCAAGCCATAGGAGAGGGAAAACCATAGACTTATTTGGAAAAACTTTTATTAAAGCACACTTTTTAGACAACAATCCCGTAATCCTAAGACTGCTTTCAGAAAGGAGAAAACATATAAGAGAACAAGGAAAATAGCCTAAGATCAGACAAAAACTATGAATCTAGCTTGCTTTTTGCATACTCTCAAGGGATCTTTCAAAGCAACTGTTAAAGACTAGCCAGAGGATAGGGAAAACCATAGAATTCCCTGGGTTACCTCTACTTAGCAAAATTTGAAAAGAACGTTCAAAAACAATATCTCAAGTTGTACATAGAAAGACATGGGCTCACCAACATTTCTTCACTGGTTATACTCTATTGAATCATTCTCAAATCAACAAACTGGATAAACCTAGAGGGAAATTATGAATCCTCTAAACATACCTTAGCAGAAGAAAGCATAAAGATAAAGCTTTCAGATAGAGATAGGGTACCTTTCAGTAAATCCTACTCTAAATTTTCTGTTCTTTATTAGAGAAAATGGACAATATGTAAAACATAAAGAAAGACAAAAACAATGAGGAATAAAATCACCATTAACATAGACCAGGATACCATGAATCAACTTGTATTATTGATGTTCAAACTAGTTACAATCTCCAAGTCCAACAGGTCTCTACAACTCAAAACTTCTCTTCTCAACCTAGTATTCTTTAATTACTAAACAACACTTCAACAACTTCAACAACTATCTTACACTTCAATAATAATCCAACCAACAATGAAAATGAAATCCTCATACAGTATTTATAGATAAATGAGGAGGTGGAGTGAAAGAAAGGGTCTCTAATGATTCATAAATGATAGAGTTTAATGTTTTTGACCTTTGAGACCATGCAAGGCCCAAGGAAAAATGTATTTGAGTCTAGCTTTGAGTTACCTTAACTCTTTGAACTACTTAGTTGCTTTTGTTAACTTTTAAGCCTTTTTATGTAGGCTGGTAATAACTTCTAAGCTATCATTTGGAAATATCTCTGAATTGGAGTAACTTTATGCGTCTTTTGAGGGAAATTAGGCGTGTAGGTGGCATTTTGATCTTTTGGAGAAGTAATTGCTTCAATGATTTATTCATTCGAAGCACTCCTTCTTGCTGATATTTTTGGTGGCTTTAACTCTGATTAGGCCTCTAAAATTTCTTGCTGGCCATTCTTTCATCTTCTTCTACTTTGTCATTTTGCTGACTGTTTTATCTTTAATTAATTTTTCCTTTAATATTTGTATTTATCCTTAATCTGTTGGTTTAGATTTTGATCTTCTGTCTCTAATATTTATTGTTCTTTCCTTTAGTTCTGTGTTCATGCTTCCTTGGCGCGTTGGAGGGTTTCATTGATTTACTAGTGTTCATGAGGCACTAATAAAACACTTAAAATTCCTGTAAATTCCTTTTTTGCATTTTTCGACCGCAAGGATCGTCATCCTAAAGTTCAAGCCATTGATATTGGGCTATGGGAAGGCCAGTTCATTGGGCCACCATTAAACCTGCAACTAAACAAAAAACATATTATCAAAACCTGCGCTTGTGGTTAGACTACTTGTAGAGGCTCGGGATGGCTATGGAGTGATGTACAGAGAGGAAAAGTATGTAGAGGGTGTTGAGGTATAAAAGGTGTCTTTTTAACTCCTATTTATCCTACATTAATTATCAATCCAGGTTTATCTCAAGAGTGTACTCAGTCTGAGGCGGAAATTTAATCTAAGAGTAATGCTTCTCAATTTTACAATGTTTCAAATACAAGAGTAAACATATGCTTGAAAATGAAATCTAATTGCAATGATATGAAACTTAATGCTCTAAAATCCAATCACTCACTCAGAAATCATAAGTTAAGGATGCAGTAGTAATAACTCTTTCCTTTGTCAACTGATGTAAATGAAATCAAGCATAAACAAGATCCTCAATCTGAGAACTTAGATAATAATAGACAATGTCCTTTACAGTTGATGATCTTACACTCCACAATAAAGAAACAAATTGGAAATGGTAACTAAGTTAAATCAAGAATGCTACTAATGGAAATACGCTCTCTGCAATAACATTCCAAAGAAAACCAAATACTTACAGGAAAGGAACAAATAGTAAGCTAGTTATCAGAAATGAACAGCAAAGCTATTTAATGGAAATGAACAACAAATATATTTACTGGAAATGAACAAAAAATCTGTTTAATGGAAATGAACATCAAAGCTTTATATCTAAGAAGCATAACAATACAAGTTACAGAGGAATAAATAATATTGTTATGTTGAAAAGGAATATCAACGCAATTCACTCACAACTGATGCAACAAACCGATTTCATAAAACATTGAAACAATAAGCTATACAACATGGAAACAGTGAAGCAATGCAATTTAAAGGAAATGAGAACCAAAGAAAACCATCACACGACTGGAATCGGAAATTAGTGGTACAGATAGCAGTTGGATCCACCAGGTTCGGGCCCTTAGCCACTAGTGAGGCACCGCCGAACTACTCCAGTATCAAATAATGGAATGGAAACTGGATTATGTATTAATCATATGTAACAAAGTTTACAAGAAATCGCACTCTGTTTTAACCAATAAGAGTCGATGAGTAATTGTGAAAATACAACAGGAAAAATGAATAATCATAATACTGCCCTTCGATTTCTACAAGCGCTCTCCTTTTATAACAACTAGCGGACAAAACAAGAACACAGATAAGATTTGAGCAGCGATCCCTCAGGATTGAGAGATCCTGACAGATTCGCTCTATCTTTTATCTTCAACTATCATTTTGTCTTCTTGTGCTGATTCCTCACTGTTCCTTTCTTTGCTTTGACTGTGCGCTCCGATCTCGACCTTCTTGTCTGGATATGGAATTTTATTGAAGGGACAACAATTACTTCTGCTTTGTCTTTTTTCTTCCGAATGGTGGCTTCCCACTTCATCTATTTTCTGCATATAAGAAAAGACAATCTTTAATCAATTTGCAACAATCACTAATCTCCTTAATTCTATCATAATTCTTCAATATATTACCATTCTAGAATATAAAGGAGTTATGATTAAAGGAAAAAGATAAAGAAATACATGGAAAATTCATACCTTTTCCAATGCTCAACACACCCCCCTACTTACCCTTTTTCATGTCCTCATGAAAACCATAGTTTACATGTAAAGAAGTTAGAGAATAGGTTGGAGAGGTTTTTTCATTAAATGGTCTAAAACCATGATTTGCAAATAAAACTTCAAAACTATGCCCTGCCTGCCCTTCATATTTGGCCTTATAGTATCTTGCAGGATACGAGACAATAGGGCATCGAAATCTACAACCTAGCCAATATGGGCCTTCCATCAAGATGAGGTTACTATAGATAACCAGGCAGTTGGCAGCTAACTCAAAATTTTTATAGTTGAATGGTTCTCTGTCTTGAATATTCCGATTGGAAATATTCCATTGGATTTTAGCTGCTACTATGGCCTGGCCTCTGATGGACAGAAAATATTCTACCCCATCCAAGATGATTGCTTTGTGGATGGGTCCCAATGTCTAGACCACACCCTCCTTTGTCATTAAGCTTTTATTCCTAGCCCATAATTTTAATGGGTGTCTCGGTTCACCCCTAACCCAAAGGTCTAACCCATTTTCTTGTCTCTGAAAAGTGTTATAGCCCTTGAGCCATTTTAACTGGTTAACAAAAAATGAAATGAATTCTTGATGTTGGACAACACCCACAAAAGGACTGGGATTTATCTCCATTTCTTCTTCCAACACAAGATTGTGCAAATAAAATTCACAGAGTAGGCGCTGAACTTTTACTCCATAAAGTTTGCAGCAATTTATAAATTCATCTACAATTTTTAATTCTATAGGTTTTCCTGCCTTAACATCTTTAGTTTTTAACTGCAAATACCTTTCTATAAAAAAAAAAGCATAATTTTTGGTAGGGGACCTACATGCTAGAACATATGTATATAGAGAATAGAGAGTATCCATTTTATTCCTGACTGTTTGTTGTCTATTCTTTACCTCTTCAAATTTTTCTTTTGCCTTCCGACATTTATCGAAGGCTTTTGCCTCTGATGCATTGATGTCCTTTAATTACTGATGTAGCCCTTGGTATTTCTTCCTAGGAACGGTCTCTTCTTCGAGCTTTTCTCTAGCCCGCTGAGCTTGCGCCAGATCTTCTCGGAGTTTTGCTATACTAGGGTCGCTGTTTATCAAAACAATTTTGGGTTGAAGATCTACCTGGGTTTTCTTATTACAATATTGAGTTCCTATAGTTTGTGTCTCTTTTCTACAAAATTTCTGGTTGGCCATACTGCTGGAGGACAGTGCCTCGGTCTGAACATCTTTATTACATACTTGCACATTTTCAGTTTGGGCAACTGCGTCTTTAACAACTGCCTATTGTTCCTTGCTATCCTGAATGAATATGGACTAGGTTTGAGTCTCCATGGCCCTTGTATTATGGGGTTCTATTTGGATGGCTGGATCCCTTGTTTTCGGGGTTCTTTTAGAGATTTTCCCCCTTTTCAGGACCCTTATCTTTTGTCTAATTTGTTTTAACAATTTTAGCATCTTTTGCTGTTCCTTCCGTAGCCGCTTAATTTCATTTGTCTTCTTCTTCTTTTTCTTGGGAGGAACAATTGTTTCCTTTTCTGGACTTGGCTACTCAGCTGGGTTTTGTTCTTCAGGGACTGTGCCCTTGTCCTGGCTTGTTTCCACATTCTCTGTTTGGAATACTTCAAGAGTGTTCATATTATCCTGACTAGGTTCCTCAGGGGAGGAAACCCTAGTTTGATCTGCTATTTCACGAGGGGTTTCCGCTTTTGCCTCCTCCTCATCATGCATTTCCTTGGATGTATCCTTGTTGTGTGCATAATGTTCCTGTGATTTTTCTACCTCAATATTGAGGTTGAGAGGACTCTAGGGTTGCATATACTCACACATATTGGCCAAAATTTGGGCAAATTCGTCCTCCTGCAATGGACTTTGTGGTGGACCTGTGCTAGAGGTTAGCGGAGTTTCTGCTTCCTCTCTTTCTTCTTCACTAGTTCGGTTAGTTTCTTCCTCTACCTGATTTTATCCTCCTTCCATTTGCGGGGGTTTCTCATCTCTAGAACTAGGCAATTCTAAGGGTTGGCTACTACTACTCTGGAGGTTTCCCAACATTCCCCTGCTTCCTCTTAATCTGGAGGACTGTCTGCGTTTTAGAGGTCTTTTTGCTGTGCTGGTGATTCTTTTTCATTTCGAGGCAGGTAAGGCTATTCCCCCGTCTATAGAAAATAAGAATTCTTCCCAACTAGTTTGCTACTGAGCAAGACTGTAACTAACTATTAATCGAATTAAACAATGGTGGCTTACTGCCATCCTTATATGACGAGATTTCCTTATGCTCCAAGCAGCGTCATGCAGTAAAAAATTTAAATATGCAAGAAAATTTACAACACATTTTTGTTTAATTAATGCTAATAATTTAAGGTGGCATGGTCTTACCACATCCTTTCTTCTATCGCATGTAATGTAGCTTTGCACTACTCTAGCCAGTTTTACCCATGGTTCTCCCAGAGCTGCCGGTTGGACTCCTTTTCCTTTAACGGTCAGGGTTTGTCCTTCATCTCGAAAGATGTTCATGGCCTCCTGAAGTCTCAATTTCTTATGCGTCCATACGGGTTCAATTACTGGTAGACCGGACACCTTAGAAATTACAGTGTCTGTCACTGTTATTTTCCTTCCTCTTACCGTGGAATGGTCCTCCTGCAAGTTTTGCAAAAATTCCATGGCCACAGTTTCATGGGCCTGCTGCAGTCGTGTAAGGTAGGTAATCCACCCCGCTCTCTCCAAAATTTCCCGTGCAGCATCAAAAACTGTTGATACTTGAGGTTCACTACGTACTTCTCGCCCTCCCATTTCATCTACGCCCTACACACTGTTAATGTTTCACAATAATACACATAAGTGGCAATGGAACAACACCCCATGCATATCAGAAAATACCGTTAAAATTTCTATTTCCAGGATTTGTTGATAATAGGGAATTGACCCATATCCAGGCATATTTAGGAAGTCACTTGTTCCCCTCTGAAATATTATAGGTCTCCCTCGACGGAAAATGGAGGAGCAACGTGTTGGACAACAATCATACATATTCATGACATGATAAAAAATTATCGAATTACTGAAATCGAGGCATATTATGAAATAGGGAATATATATGGAAATTCTATGTAATGATTCGAAAGTAGGGAAAAGGACAACTGACATGAATAAATGTGATTATGCGGTCATTATCCACTTAAACCATTATGACTGATTGATAAACAATATTTCATGTATAAGAGGTTCAACAAAGGGATTTAAGAGCATAATATCTTTTGAAATTGAGATAAAGATATAAGAAAAGGGTTTATAATTGCTATTGATTTGTGAAAAATATGACTCCAATACCATTGGCAGAGCTCTGTTGCCCACAAGTGTCTATAACCTTGACAAAGTTGCTTTTTCACCCTTGGAACCATAATACTTTAGATATGCCTAGGAAAGTAGTTTGTGATGTCATGAAGGATGCCATTGTGCTGGCTTGGGAACCAGATGAATCACAGTGCCATTCACTAGGAAGGAGTGAAAGGTGGGCAGGCCGGCTCGTGATGAGACCTCCTGTTCCAAGGTCTTTTTTATTTTTCTGAGTTTCCCATTGGATCATATCCCTAGTGTGGTGGCCATAATGGGAATGCCACTTCACTGCTTCCTTATGATCATGGTAGGTAGGCTCTTGATGAACCCCCTATCCTCCATCTGACATATCATAGATTTGTTATTACTCAGATATATTTTTTCTTTTCTTTTTTCTTTTTATATAGAATTTGCCTATTTATGTGTAAAGGATGGCTCAACACTCCTTAAGAGTAGGGATGGTGGAAGAAGTCTGAACATCTCAAGAGAGGAAAATATGCCCTTATTCTTATTCAATAATAAAAGTCAAAAGAGAATTATGAGGATTAGGGAAGAACCAACATGATAAAAATAATCAATCAAATTAGTTTTAGTGAAAATAAAGACAACAAAATGACATAGATAGTTGTGTCCTTTCCTTTTTTCTTATCAATACACAACAACTTCTTTAAAGATTACAATTTCTCCTTGATATGTTGATTCCAGTAACCTCTATTTTTTGTGTCATTGCATAAATTTGTATCTTTGCCTTCAAAGGATCATGAAGAATTAACAAAAATTCTCAAAATGTTGTTCTAAAAAAAGAAAAATGCACTCAAAAAGTGTTGTTCCTTAGACAGAACAGCTGTTGTTCCTTAAGAGGAACAGCAAAAAGAACATCTGAACGCAAAACTGTGTTCCTTTAAGAGCAACAACAAAAAATTAAAAACACACAAGCTGTTGTTCCTTTAAGAGGAACAACATCTGTTCCTTTAGTGGAACAGCAGATAAAACAAACAAGAAATGCTGATACTTTGGTGGAACAGCTTAAAAAACATTCCAAACTGAAACTATTGTTCCTTAAAAGGAACAACAGAAAGTGAAAAATAATGGCGAAGGGGCTATTCCTTTTAAAGGGAACAACAAAGACAATCGGCATAAATGTTGTTCCTTTTAAAAGGAATAGCAAAAACAATCAGCGGAAATGATATTCCTTTTAAAAGGAACAACAAAAACAATCGGCAGAAATGTTGTTCCTTAAGAGGAACAACACGAAAAATAAAAGCACACAAGATCGTTGTTCCTTTTAAGAGGAACGGCTGCTGTTCCTTAAGAGGAATAGCAGCTGTTCCTTAAAAAGAACAACGTGAAAAATAAAGGCACACAAGATTGTTGTTCCTTTTAAGAGGAATGACTGTTGTTCGTTTTAAGAGGAACGATTGTTGTTCCTTAAGAGGAATAGCAACTGTTCCTTAAGAGGAATATCAGTTGTTCCTTAAGAAGAACAGTGCAAAAAATAAAATCTGTAAAAAAAAATAGTTCATATAAGAAAAATTAAAAGAAAAGCTTATGTACAAATTTCAGAAATAAAGGAATTTTTCAGTGAATGAATGCTGAAGAGGAGTTATCTTCCTCAACAAGAATCTACATAGTAGAATCTCCCCGTAATTGCTGGTAAAAGGATTCCCGATTAAGCGGTTTGTGGTAAAGTCGTACTCGATGACCGTTTGCTTTGAAAGAATGTCTAGATCCATCGATGGTAGTTAACGTAATGGTGCCATTGTTATGCAATTTCTATATCTCATAAGGTCGAAGCCATCGTGTTTGGAGTTTTTCGGGGAAATCCTGAAACCTGGAGTCATATAGGAGTGCCCAATCTCCTTCATGGAAGATTTTATTTTTAATGAGGACATCGTGCCATTTTTCTCTCTGCTATTGAATTAATGCAGTGTGTTGGAGGGCGGAGAGCCTAATTTCATATAACTCGTTGATTTGCTGTAATATGCTGACCTGGGCCTCATTTAAATTCAAACCCACCTCCTAGGCTGTTCTTAATGCTTGAATTTCAAATTCTATTGGAAAGATGGGTTCTTTTCCAAATACTAATTGATATGGTGAATACCCAGTGGTATTTCTCCATGTTGTTTGGTATGCCCACAAGGCTTCCGACAATATTGAATTCCAGTCACATCTGTGTGATGCAACTATTTTTGTAAGTATTGCTTCTATCACCTTATTCGTGCTCTCTACTTGGCCATTTGCCTGTGGGTGGTATGGGGTTGTAATTTTTTTCTGAATGTGGTAATTTTTTAATGTTGCAACGATTTTATTACCTACAAATTGTGGTCCTCCATCTGTAATTATGTCTCTTGGGAGGCCATATCGCACAAATATTTGGAAAAGGAACTTTATTGTGATATCAAATTCCTGCAATAGAATCAACCATCTTGTTACTCTACCATTTGTAACAGGTTTATTTGCTAAAAATTTTATGGCAGAGTGATATGTATATAAAACTATAGGATACCTAGTTATATAATGTCTAAATTTATTTACAGCATGTATTACAGCTAAGAATTCCTTCTCAGTCACAGTGTAGTTTAATTCAACAGGAGATAAATTATTGCTAATATAATAAATTGCATATGGTTTTTTATCTTCTTCCTGCCCAAGGACTTCTCCAATAGCTGTGTCTGAGGCATCAGATGAAATTTGGAATGGAAAATCCCAATTTGGGCCCCTTAGCACTTGGGCTGTTGATACAAGCTTTTTTAGATCCTCAAAAAAATTGTCACATTTATTTGTCCAAATAAAATCAACATTCCCTATTAGTGCATATATAGGTGCATCTATTTGAGAATAATGCTCTATGAATATTCTATAATAACCAAAAAATCCTTGAAAGCTACGTACCTTCGTTTATGTGGTAGGAGTAGGTATTAACAAAAGTATCTGAATTTTAGCTGGATATAACTGTATTCCAGCTGCTGAAATATAATGACCTAATATGAGTCCCTCGGTCATCATCATGTGATACTTTTCATGGCCAAAGCAGAGCTTGGTAGAAATACACCTTTGTAGCACCTTTTCCAAGGTTTCTAATGCTGGCTCAAAATCATCTCCATAAGGTGTGAAATCATCCATATATACTTCGAGCCCTTCATCTATTAAATATGAAAAGATGCTGAGAAAGACCCTCTGAAATGTGGCAGGGGAATTGCATAGACCAAAGGGTAAAACTCTGTAAGAAAATGTCCCCCAAGGATAGGTAAAAGTAGTCTTGTCTTGGTCTTCAGGGGCAATTTGAATCTAATTGTATCCACTGAAGCCATCTAAGAAAGAAACGAATTTCTTTCCCGCTAAAGTATCTAATACTTGATCAAAGAAAGGAAGGGGAAAGTGGTATTTCTGGGTTGCTTTGTTTATTTCTCTGTAGTCTACACATATCCTCCACTTTCCATTCTTATTTGGCACCACTACTAGTGGAGAGACCCACTTGCTATCATATTTTGGATGAATAAAGTTTACATCGAAAAGTTTTTTTAATTTAGCTTTCACAATATCCTTAAGATGAGGGTTTAATATTCGTTGGAGTTGGCGAATGGGTGTAGCATCTTTTTCTGTATAAATGTGGTGTGCACATAACTGGGGATCAATTCCTTTCATGTCTGGGTAATCCCATGCAAAAGCTCCCTTATATTTTTTCAGTAATTGGACCATCTTCTCTTCTTGTTCAGCAGTCAGATTTTTGTTAATGTTTAGAGTTTTTCCTGGCTTGATTTCTATTGTTTTTCTATTGTAAACATAGGTGGTGGGTATTGATTGATATCGAATGTCTTTCAAGGGATCTTCTTCTTCTTCATTATCAAATGCTGCCTTGATCATGTGACACTGTAAATGGGATCTGGTTTTTGGTTGGTTAATGAAACTGTTAATGATGTCATCCTCTATTTGATCTTTAAAGTCGAGGGCATCTTCTATGGTTAATAGTGCTCTAATGCTTTCTATGAGGTATGATACAGTCTGTTTCTTTGTTTTTATTATCGTTAGGCTTGGATGGGCTGGAGGGTATAAGGCTAAATTCTTGACATAACTGCCTCTAGTTATAGTCATGCTGCCTTGTCGGCAGCCAATGTAAGCATCCGCAGTTGCCAACCAAGGTCTACCTAAGATTAAAGGGTGTCCATCTAGCCAGTTTTTTGGGTTAATAATCAAGAAGTTAGTAGGGTATTCCCAGGAGTCTACAGATACCATTACATCATCTAGTGTGCCTTCTGGCTTGACTACCGATCGGTCAGCCAATTCCAATAAGGTTGTTGTTGGATCTAATGATGTAATGCCAAGTTTTTGACAAGTGGTGATTGTTAGGATATTGATTGCAGCTCCCAAATCAACTAAGGCATTTTGAAATGATTTTCCATTGATTTTCACAATAACTATAGGATTTCCTAGGTCCTCATACTTTACAAGTGCTTCTCTTCTTGATAGTAAGTCAGATAGAATGCCGACTACTTGGACGGTTGGGTTAGTTGTTGTTCTCCTCTTTGGATTTCTTATACATAGTTCTTTGATGGTCTTTGAATAAATGGGAATATCTTGGATAGCTTGGAGGAGTAGGATTTTTATACACAAATTTTTCAGTTCTCCCAGAATATCAAAATCAAGATGTTCTATTGGACAAGGTATGATTAGTCATTCTGGGAATGGTGGAGAAGATGTGGTTGCTTTCTCATGAGTTTGTTATCTAACCACATTCTCCTTTTGCGATGTTTGTTCTGAAGGTAACAGATTTTCATCTTAAACATTTTTGTCTCCCTCTGATTCTATTATGTGCCTAGACTTTAATTGAAGGTCGTTGCACTCCCTTAACTTGGTTTCTACTTCTGGTGCTTTGATTATTTGAATAGATTGAATTGGTCTATTATTAGGGTTCAAGTTGGGTTGGGCTGGGAGTTGCGGTCTTAAGTTGGTCTGGGGATTTTGTTGCAATGTATATGGTGCTGACAGTGTAGGTGGAGGGAGAGGACTTGTTCCAGCTGGTTGATTCATATATCTTTTCCAGTTCAACTTCCAGGTCTGACTCTGTGAGGTGGAGGGGGACCATTGTGTTGGATATGTATTATTTTGCCAAAATGGTGGACAGTAAGGAAATTTTGGCCAATTGGTTTGATTTGTTTGATTTGGCCATGGTGGTGTAGGAAATGGCTGCTGTGACCAACTGGGGAAGGGTGGATGATTTTTCCACATTCCATTATATTTCTGAGCATTATACTGAGGAGACTAAAAAGAAGAGGATGTATCAATGGGCATACCTGTTTGTCGTGGCTGCCATTGACAACACTGATTGAGTAGGTATACCGTTTCTGTTTCTTCTTCTGCTTCTTTGTAGAGTGCTTTCAATCCCGGGAGCGAGGGGAAACTTTCTGTGGAGTGATATTTCGTGCAGATGGCACAGACTTGGACTGTATCCAGCGGGCACTCTTTATGGCTATGTTTCTTTCTTCATCTAGGGCAGAATATTTCCAAATTTTGTTCTGCTTCTACTTGCTTTTTTTGGCTTGCATGATATCGAGCTGCGTTGTCAGAGTCCCTAGAGTATCAGTTTTGAAATCTTCTAGTAGATTGCCAATTTCTGTGCGGGTTATACCTCCACTGGAGGTCTTGCTATCCCTTGTGATCATGTCACGTTCTGCTGGTTTTAGTCTTGTGTTGCCTCTCGAACTCCTGATACATAAATTAATAATGTCAGCAAATTTTTCCTGATATATGTCACCTTTGCCCATGATGTTTAATGTTTCAACCTATTGTTCCTTCATCCCTTTAATTAATGTAGTTTTTAACAAATTATTAGGTAAGGGTAAAGATGCATAAGGTGATCTCTGGAGGTTGTATTGAAAGCGTTCTACATATTCCTCCAATGTTTCATTAGGTTTTGCTGTCATCTAAAATATTTCATCGTTTAATTCCCTGGACCTACAATAATCCTGATATTTCTTTAGAAAAGAAACTTTCATCTGATCCCAGTCATTTATAACACCTCCACCTAACCCCATAAACCATCGTAGAGCTGCTCCTTTTAATGTGGAGGGGAATAATTTTACCTTTTGGGGATCGGTGGTATAGTCATACCCCTTGCATAATACATCAAATTCAAACAAAAATGCATCAGGATCTTCCGATGCGAAGCCATGGAATGTATGAATATGCTGGAGAGGAATGGCCTTCAAAGGTGCATTAACTGTAGTGTCCACAATGGGATATTGCAGTGTGGAAGTTTGGGGTGTTTGCTGGTTGTGGGCCATTTGATCAAATATGTGCCAATATCCCTCTGGGATTTCTAGGGAATTATTCCTAGGCTGACTAGAAGGAGTAGGGATAACCTTAACAACACTTCCTTGGTATGGGATAATTAGTCTCCCTTGCTGAACTATTATCCGAGGGGATTTTAGTTCTTCAGGTTCTTCAGTTTTGTTTTGGATGATTTTGACAGCACTTCCCTTATCTGGGCTACTTGGTGATTGGATTACTTCAAGAGGGGATCTTGGTTCTTCTATTTCCCCTGTTTCTCCTCCTCCTTCGTGGAGGTTACTAGAGTTCCCTTCTTGTAAAGAAATTAGGAGAGAATTCTCAATTTCTTGAGAACCTTGCTCAGTCTCTTCTGTTTGGCTATGTACCTCAGCAAAAGATACAAATGGTGATTCTGTGGCCCGAAGGGAGCTAGTAGGTTATCTAGAAGAAATTTTTCTAGGGCCTACTAATGGCTGAGATTCAACTTTCTTAATGATATTATCGATGAAGGTTGTTCGCCCAAGGGTCACTGGTCACTTAGGTCTTTCAGGTCTGGGAGGAATTTTGTTTTGATTATATTTTCTAGTCATTCAAAAAACACAAGAATTCATTCCTACCTTAGACTTCTACGCAATTCTGATATGAAGCAGGCTAGTGAGCGAGCATGTTCCTCGTTCGTTAAGCAGGTTCTTACCTTCCATTTTTAATACCGAGTTCTTCCTTAGCAGATAAAATTAAATATACATCACTCTTTCTAAATGGATACACTCTTCCCCGACAACGGCTCAAAAATGTTGAGGTATAAAAGGTGTCTTTTTAACTCCTATTTATCCTACATTAATTATCAATCCAGGTTTATCTCAAGAGTGTAGTCAGTCTGAGGCGACAATTTAATCTAAGAGTAATGCTTCTCAATTTGCAGTACAATGTTTCAAATACAAGAGTAAACAGATTCTTGAAAATGAAATCTGATTGCAATGACATGAAAATTAATGCTCTAAAATCCAATCACTAATTCAGCAATCATCAGTCAAGGGTGTAGTAGTAATAAATCTTTCCTTTGTCAATTGATGTAAATGAAATCAAGCATAAAAAAGATCCTCAATCTGAGAACTTAGACAGCAATAGCCAATGTCCTTTACAGTTGATGATCTTACACTCCACAACAAAGCAAAAAATTGGAAATGGTAACTAAGTTAAATCAAGAATGCTGCTAATGGAAATACGCTCTCTGCAATAACATTCCAAAGCAAACGAAATACATACAGGAAATGAATAAACAATAAGCTAGTTATCAGAAATTAACAACGAAGCTATTTAATGGAAATGAACAAAAAATCTATTTAATGGAAATGAACAACAAAGCTTTATATATAAGAAGCATAACAATACAAGTTACAAAGGAATAAATAATATTGTTATGTTGAAAAGGAATATCAAAGCAATTCACTCACAAATGATGCAACAAACCGATTTCATAGAACATTGAAACAGTAAGTTATACAACATGGACACTGTGAAGCAATGCGATTTAAAGGAAATGAGAAATAAATAAAACCATCACACAACTGGAATCAGAAAGTAATGGTACAGATAGCAGGTGGATCCACCAGGACCAGGCCCTTAGCCACTAGTGAAGCACTGCCGAACTACTCTAGTATCAAATAATGGAACAGAAACTAGATTATGTATTAATCATATGTAACAGATTTTACAAGCTATCACACTCTGTTTTAACCAATGAGAGTCAATGAGTAATTGTGAAAATACAACATGAAAAATGAATAATCATAATATTTCCCTTCGATTTCTACAAGCACTTTCCTTTTATAACAACTAGTGGACAAAACAAGAAACACAGATAAGCTTTGAGCAGCGATCCCTCAGGATCGAGAGATCCTGAGTGATTCGCTCTATATTCTATCTTTAGCTATCATTTTGTCTTCTTGCGCGGATGCCGCGCTGTTCCTTTCTTTGCTTTGACTGTGCGCTCTGATCTCGACCTTCTTGTCTAGATATGGCCTTTTATTGAAGGGACAACAATTGCTTCTTCTTTGTCTTTTTCTCCCGAATGGTGGCTTCCCACTTCATCTATTTTCTGCATATAAGAAAAGACAATCTTTAATCAATTTGCAACAATCACTAATTTCCTTAATTCTATCATAATTCTTCAATATATTACCATTCTAGAATATAAAGGAGTTATGATTAAAGGAAAAATATAAAGAAATACATGGCAAATTCATACCTTTTCCAATGTTCAACAGAGGGGAGGGTTCCGTGGGCCAAACCAGAAGAAACTGGGGCGAATTTTGAATATTTGGCGTGGGAATAGTGATGGTGGTTTTGCACAATACCAGAGTGGTATTCGTGCAGGGTTTAACAAGCTAGTGGTATTGGTCCTGGCGGACGCGATACCATACATTGAGGGACACCTATCCAGGGTGAAACCGCCCATTTTGCATAAGTTTGGGGCATTAAACCCCGTCGGTAAAATGTGCACGATATCGATCATGAGCCATTGGATCTGGGGGAGCCAGATCAACGGTGTGAGTTGATATCATCTAGAAAAGGTGCACAGAGGAAGGAAAAGGTGGAGGACAGGTGGGAGGAATGGATTGGACGGCGGGAGGAAAGTGGAAGGCGGGCCAATGGGAGTGCTTATTGGTGGGATTCACGTGGACCGTTGTATCTGAGGTGATCCATGGTTGGGATTTTTTTGGTGGGTGAATGAATGGGTTATGGTCTAGTGGATGGAGGATGAGAGGGAGGGAACGACCGCCGTTGGATCGGAGGGGATCAATGGCTATGATTTGATCGGGGGAGGAACATAATCGCAGAGGAAATATATAAGAAAAGGGGCAAGACGTGAGGCGAGGGAGATATTCTTGTGGGGAAAGGGAATGACCAGGGGCTAAGATAAATGAGCGGGGATTTAGCCAATGGTCACGGGATGAGGTTATATGAAGAAAGGGCTGAGGGCTTAAGCCCGCAAGGGCTTAAGGCCTTATGTTTATAAATGGTCGGAAAGGCCTAAAAAAGTCAGTTTTTTAGACTTTTTAGAGGTTTCGATAGGATAAAAAGGGTAATTTAAACCATATAGAGGGGTCTTATAAAGTTTAAAAGGGTTTTTTGGGAAAAATGAAGGGTAAATGAGGGAAAAAAGAGGATCTTTTAGATAAGCAAAAGATCATTTAGGGTAGGTGAAAAATGGGTGAAATGGAGGGACTTTGGGAGGAAATTGTGAAGGTGAAAATTATGGAAAAAAGGTCCAAAAATAGTCTTCTTTTGTAATAGAAAGACTACTTGAAGGATTTTGAATGAAGGTTATCAATGAAGTGGATTCCTAAAAGATAATGAACACAGTTAGGTTTCAAGAAGTCACAAAGTTTTCATCAAATTTGTTTCTTGAAAACTGAAAGACTAATTTATCCATCATGAGATATAACAGAATTTATAGATGGCTAAAAAAAGGTTCAAGGGATCTTGCAAATAGTAATCCAAGACTTAAAGACCATGTGATGAAGCCAATTCATCAGCCAAACCCCTCGTTGAAGATAAGGACGAGTTTTCCTAAAAAACAGGGTTTGTTTCCAGTTTTAGAGGAGGTCAATTAAGATGTCATGTATTGATGAGTCCCATCACACCCTATTCGAACATGTGAAGGAATAGTTGTCAAATATGTAATTAATATAGGAGATAAGGTAGTTGAGTTAATAAAGGACAGTTCGAGTCCTATTAGGAAAAGGACTGTCAAATAGAATACTTGTCACTTTCTCATTAATGTAGATGTTTTCTTGTTATGCAAGGTGTCATTAGCAAAATTTTGATGAATCTAGACATGAGGTAGATCATCTCATCATGTAACAAGTCTATTAAAGGGCAGATATTCAAATTTGTATGGGTTGGAGACTTTTTGGCAAAACTGCAGCTTTATGTAATTAACTATTTTCAGTAATACAGAGACTTGTTTCTTGACCAACCTGAGATTCTGATTGAGTTTTTAGTGTGTCTTTGATCTATATTTTCTGTGTGTACCATTTGCAGTGGTTTTCATCTTTAATACTCAAAATTCATTCATGTAACGCTCTGACTTCCTTTATAGATTAGTTGACTATGTTATTTCTTGTTTCATGTGTGCTTACCTTTGCTAAAAACTGGTACCTGTCTTAGCTTCCATGTCAAGTGAACTATCTACTGAATTATTGCTTTGTTGACTCCATAAGCCCAATTTCTTCATACTGATGTTATTTTCAACCTAGACTTATCACAAAAAAATTAGTTTCCAAGTAGAGTTAGTCATCTAGTTTATCATTATCAAATATCATTAACCTTTTTTGAGAGAGCCCTCTTAGATTGAAGAGGCTAAGCTTCAGTCACAAGTTGGTTTGAAACATTTACATAAATTTATCTGGTTAGCAGCCAATAAGATTGCAATTTTAGTTTGCAATGCCTTGTGTTCAATGGTTACCTGCATGTTGGAGGACCAAACCTACTGAAGAGTGTAGTTGGATCGAGTGGGAAACCTCTTGTATGGTGCATAATTTTTCAATCTACGGATTTGCATGAAATATTTTTTTTTTTTCACAAAGAAAAAATTCGTAATTTTATTTATGAGAAAACAAAATTACATGTTGTATGAGCTGGTATATGTCCAAAGACATCCAAATGCTGCAAATAAAAAGCAAAAGAGATAAAATTAAGATTTTCTCCCCTTCTTCTTTTCAACCTTACGCCAAGCACCAAGTGTTGGCTCGGTCTCGATAAGGACAAGCTGATTTTCTTCTGTTGGTGCTCCATGATCCTTATCAAAGTCAGATGTGTCTGATGTATGTGTTCTTTTGTATCCCCCACTGTCTAGTGTTCCAGGTACCATATCCTGCTGAGTCTTTGTGGTGGTGTCAAGAGGATCTTGCATTTCCTGTTCTTGTGTGCCCAAGGAAGTATCTGTTTGTTGATTATCATGTGGTGTTGGATCCACCTCTTCTTCCTATAGTTCTGGCTCTTCAGAGGGGAATTGCAAACCTTTTGCCGCTTTGCCTGTTTTCTTCTTTTTCCTGTTATCCCTTTTTGTTGCCGGGCATGTGTTTTGTAGGTGTCCTGTGCACCTGCATATCCGGCATCGGAAGGCTGTGTTCTCATAGTCTAAATGCTGTGTCCATCTCTGTTGTTTGTTGTTCAGCATAATGGACTCTGGGAGTCCCTTGCTCAAATCAACCTCCACACAGATTCGTGCGAAGGTGAATATGCGTTCTTCCAGGCGTTGGGTGTCTGTTTTAATGTATCTGCCAAGGGTGTTTCCAATGCATCCAAGAACATTTTCATTCCAAAAATGTAGCGGGAGATTGTAGACCCTTACCCAGAACGACATTTTGGTCACCTCCATGGTATTGGCATCAAAATTTGGGAACCATGGTGTAATGAAGAGTCCCGTGGAGCCCCAGAACCATGGTCCCTAACTGATAATGGCATCTCTGACCTCAGTGGATGAAAATTTGACAATGAAGAACCCCTTAGAAAATTGGTGTATTTCACATTCCATGGTCCAGTTTGTAAAAATCCAATGGAAGAGATCCATTGGTTTGGGCCAGAAGCAGTTGAATCTGCCTATAATTGCTTGGGATTCGTAGGCAGTTCTCTGCATATCAATATCTAGGCTGTCTATGTTTATTTCAGGCACGCTGTCCTGCAGTTCTACAATATATGGCTTGGGGGAACTTTCAGCAGGGGTGGTAGGTACTGTGGGAATGTTTTTGTCCCCCTGTAATATATTCCTGTAAGAACCTTTTGTGGGTATTGTTTTGGATGCACCTGCACCCATGGAGGGTCCATGTGCCTTGTTTTGGCCCATCATTCCACCCCTCAGTCTGAGGTTGAGGCAGATGGAAGACCCAGTGACAATGGAGTAGTCATTAACAGAGCAATGGTCAGCTAAAGCTTTCCCCCCAAAAATCAGAGACTGTGCATGAACTGGGTAACCTGCCTTAGTCTGGATTGCTTCCTTCAGATGCAGTATTGAATCTATTGTTCGAATCCATAGAATAAAGCTATTACCTACAGGAGGCTTAATGAACACTTGATATGGAGTCGAGCCTACCTGAGAATCGGTGTTGCAGATATGCAGGCTGGGATTTTTGTCTATAAGCACCTCATCATGGGCCTGTTCCTGGCTCAGATGGTCCGAGTGCAGCCACAGAGTCCCCTTGAGATTTGAAGTCCCTGTATCAACTGTATTGGAGAAGCTAGCAGGCCTTTGCAGCCTCTGATTTGTATGCAGCTGTGGAGGCCGCAAGGCATTTAATCCCGAAGCCCAATATCCGCCCATCCTCGAGGCCCAGGGCGAGGATGTGAAGGCCGGCTTGCCAAAGAAATAGTCATGCAATATCCGCTCCCAATAACATAGAAAAAATGAAGTCCCAGCTTGAGCAACCGACCGAAAAAACAGAGTAATGCGCCGAGTGGCACCATGAGAGGTGCAGCAGAGCACATACCCCGGCGATGGTTCAAAGTCAAAGCCATAAAAAAACAAATGGCGATCGCAGGGACTTATTCCACGCCCTGCTATATCTTTTGATAGACTGGTCAGGCACCAGTACCCCTTTCTGTTGGTTCTTCAGGGTATCCAAGAACCTGTCACAGCAGAAATGTAAAATCTCTCAGGCGCAAATGGATGCCCAGCCCGAACAAAGACACAAGGAGCAGCGATGGTAATGCAAAGTCTCATTCCATGGAGGCGCCGCCTGAGCAACGATCTCCAACCCGCGGTGACGATGGAGGACTGTAACCCTAGAATGAAAAAAATTTCTCCCGCGCGCGCCATCTTGCAAATATATTAGTGTCAAATGATTGGAAAATATATGCTTGAGCTAAAGAAAATTTTTTGTAGATTATGCTCGTCACTCAGACATGATGAACAACACTGTTGAATTTTTGATTCGATGATTGCAAGGATGAGTTGTACAAAATGTAGGCCAAACCTACCTTACCAGCATCCTCGTCTGGGCATGGTGGATTCGAAGATAGAGGTCGAGGAAGAGGAGGAGGATTAGCTGGCGGAGAAAGGGGACAACTCATTTGCTATAATTGTGGAGATGTTGGTCATTATGCGCACGACTGTATGAATCCTGCACAACAATATTGTAGCTACTGTAGGCAGTTTGATCATGTAATTTAATATTGCCTTGTTTTTATTGCTAAGATGCAGGAGAAGAAAACATAGAATCCAACGCAGAATATTCAGATGGTCAGGGTATAGCTACGCAAAGAACATCCTAGTGTGAATGTTGTCACTAGAAGTGGTGCAACCACTAGGTGAGGATACAGGAAAGAAGTCAGTTGTTGATATTTGGATCCGAAAGGCACCTGAGAAAAAGGATGGATTTGATTTACAACATGAAAAAATATAGTTTTGTAGAAGCAAATAAGGGGTTTACAGAAGAAAGAGCATCAACATTAGGTAGAACTACGGATGTGGAAAGAGTATATGAAGAAATAAAGCCATTTTTACAAGCTTGCATCAAACCATTTCCCAATAAGAAGGCAATGGAGAATATTCAAGCATTGATAGATAACTGTGCAAAAAAAGAAGAGCCTCGAATGGAACAAAAGGTTGTCAAAAATATTTATAAGAAAGAAAGAATAGTTGGATGAGAGATGTGATTGACTGCTCATATCAGTGCATATGAGATGGATCAAGTCGATTTTGATCTAGAGTCTGATGAAAATGTCTTACCTAAGAAAAATTGGTAGCACATGACAAAACTTAAGTTGGAGTGGTCTACTATTCAGCTACGTATGAAAAACCAACAGAAAATCATTCCCTTCGGAAGACTCTCGCTAGTTTTAGTATGTATTGAAGGAGTTAAGGTGCTGGTAGATTTTGAGGTTATACATATTGTGGATGATACTGATCCTTATCCTGCACTGTTGGGGCTATATTGGGATATTGATATGGATGGTGTCATAAATCTTAAGAGGAGAAGTATGGTATTTGAGAACAATGGAACCAGATTTATAGTGCCTCTACATCCTACAGAAGGTGCTAGATATATAGAACTTGTGAGCGTGGATGATGATGTCGACCATATCTATAAGATGACACTGTGATATGATGATTGGATAAACCCAACAACTGATGGAAGGCTTAATTTGGAAAAATATAGTTCCTTCTTCTCAGATTCAAATGAAGAGTTGGAGAACTAGCAGAATTTGTTACATGAAGTATCTGCACTGTGTTGCAATCAAGTGAAAAAATCCCTTCACTACATATCATTAGAGGTATAATAATTGTCATATTATGATGGTTGAACTAATGTACACATGTTTTTAGGAGAACTTGAAAGAACTGTTCCAGAAGGACATAGATTCCATGCACTGGATATTGCACTGTGCTCTACTGTAGTACGATGGTGGGAGACTCACAAAGGAAACATGGGAAACTGGGAAGAATTTAATCAAATGATGATATTGCGATTTGAATGTCCAACTACCAGAATGGAAGTGGTTTATTTCAGAAAGGGTGATCTGTGCAGACAACTGACGAAATGGACTGAATTATGGGGTGCATAGCCAAGACTAGAATTGGTGCACATGTTAATCCATACCTTGGGGAAGGTGCCTACTGGTTGGTACCTAGAAATAGAGCTATGCCTATTATAGGAAAAAAAACCTCCTCATCAGCTCAGAGGAGAAGATAAATATGGAAGGACTACAAATACCTAAACTAAACCTACTTCTGCCAAGGTAATGCACCAATATAACAACACAAGAGTGTTATAATGCACCTGATCAATGAATAGGATGTGTTAGTGGCTAGGGAAACACTCTGTTTACACTAGAGGGCAGTGTTACTCGTGTTTTGAGTTTGAAATGGGAAAAACCCACAGAGAATGATTTGAATTTACAGATTTTTCTCACAAGAGAGTCAGTACAAAATAGAAACTGCAAAGCACTAATCTCTTATTGGGCCTTGCCAAAAACAACTGAACTCTCAAGGAAGGAAAAAAGCATGGAAGTTGAGGAAACATCTTGGTTTTTTCTATTTAGAACTGGTGGAAGGAGAGAGGCAATGATTGCTCTCTCCATCTCCTATAAAATGGAGCTGAAGGCTCTTGGTTCAAGGTCGAAGGATTGTCAAAGTTTTGAATACTTGTGAAGCAGAGATTATTGTTGTAGTGTGAAGGTCAAAGGTTAAAGGGGTTCATTGAGAACTTGTTGATCAAGACATCACCACATTGAGAGATAGAGAGATTGGAAGGCTGAGGAGGGCTTGGTACAACTGACGGTTGTAATCCTCCTTTTTTATAAATCAATAGAACTGTATCTGTTTTGTCCATTCTATGCATTGAAATTGTTATTGTTTTTCAATTACTTATATAGCATGAGATGAATGGATTAGATCATGTGCATTGTTTAATGTCTGTCATATATTAACTTAATTGATAGGAATGTACATTGTGATAGATATTACATGGGTGCTTTGATTGGTCATAGGGTCAAGATTTGGAGCTAGTGAAGGAGGATCCTTGCTTTGCTGCTTTGAATTCTACAAGAGACTTCAGGATCATAAAAGAGGTAATCTTCCATATTATTCCATAAAGTTGTTTTAAGTTGATATGAACATGTATGCATCTTCTTTGTGAACTATAAAGCTAATATTACTCTCTGCCTCGGGCACCGGAAAGCCCTGAGAGGGATATTCGATAACCAACAACCCAATCATTTTACCCTATAGCAGAATTAGTGACTCCATTGGGGATTTCCCCATAGTTTTTGGACTAACTCTTTCCCCCTTTCTTCTTTCCTCTGTTCACAAACCCTTCTGACCAATATTTATGCCCACTAGACATTTCAAGAGCTCACAGAGTTCAATCCTATTTCTGTTTGACCATCTGAAGAACTTTACCCTGGCTAACACTATTTTTATTGGTTTTTTAGTGCGTTATAACGCTAGCTCTGCTTAAATACAGTGCGTTATTCTCTGGATTAACGTTGTTTTTACTAAGAGATAGTGTGTTACTTAGCCAAAATTTGTTGTTCACCCCTGTGATTGTGTTTTTGGTTGCAGAGTTTTTTGGCCATCAGTATCTCTCCTTGACTGAATGCCTGTGCTTGTTTACTAAGCTGGAATTTATGTTTATTTGCTCTTGTTTGAAAAGTTAGTGTCAAAAACATTTACTTTTTCGAAAAGGAATTTTTTTTTTAGTTTTTCTGCATCTAGCTAAATTAATTCTGAAGATTTCAGTTAAAAGACTGTTAAGATGAGGTAAATAGATGTCTGAATCTTTAAGGTTGAACTTTGATATCTGAATGTTAGTGCATGGATGTTGAAAAAAAACCTCTCCTTGTAGAAATACTCTTCATCAAATTGAATATTTAGAGCATATTTTTGCATAGTTTCTTGAGTCAAAGTCTCATTACATTTCATACGTCCACTCCCCCTCCGCAAGAATAATAATCAAGTACACTAAGAATCAAGCGCTAATAAAATCAATCACATTACTTTTTTGAGCTCACACAAACAGTAGTTCAGGCTAGGATCTTGGGTTAGGAAAAGTGAGAAAATCACCCAAGATCTCAAAACTTGAGACTAGAGTCATTAACGAGTGAAATCCTACTGCACTCATATTATTGGGACCGTTCCTTTACCATAGTTCAGCGCGAGACAACACTTGGGTGCACAAGAAGGTAGCCCGCCTTCGACTACATCCAGTGGGTATGAGATATATTGGGGTTTCCTTCGGGGATGTCGAAACTAGATTGGGGATCCAGGTGTTCTGCCCATATAGCATGTTGTCCTAGACCGTGGACACCCCCCCCCGATGATGTCTGTGATTTGAGGTAACTTTATTGGCCATAATTTTTAGGGACTTACACAAGGTGACTGGGACTGGATGTCCTGGTACCTGAAATAGACGGACCCACTCTGTCTTCGGTCTTTAGGAGGGTACTCGTCTTCACAAGAGTGCTTACACCTATCGTCTGAGGTTCAGGCAAAGCTCTACAGTGACCGTAACTATACTTTCGACCAACCCTCTCTGTATACTATTGTGATATTGGATTTCATCACCAGCAAACAGTAGTACTGACACAGGGCACCCTATTCTGGCTTCTTGCTGATTGATTTTAGAGAGTCTTTTTTTTCTTTTTTCTTTTTTAGGTGTGTGGTTACTGTCATTGAGACTTTATAATACATCAAAATTTATTAAAATTTGCTAAAAATAAACAGGTCACCATGGCGTCATTCGACCCACATCGTTTGTCTCGACGACAGTAAGGTCTACCTCCTCTTACTCTTGAGGAACAACTTAACCTTGGTGAACTCGTGCCTTCTATGGAAGAGCAGTCTCCATTGACAAACCCTGATTTTCACATCGCCTAATATCATATGTAATTTTCGGAGGACCCTTTCTCGGAAGGTGTCGTACCTCATTACAATCCTCCACTCACTGATCTGTTGGGGCCTATGATAGTTCAGATTCCACCACGCCAAGACATGTCTTTGGTCGCACAAACATCTATTTGACAATTGACATCCACAGGGTCGATGCCAATGGAAACCATCCCAAGTTTGCCACCATCCTCCCCGCTGGTTGTCAGTTCTATGCCATCACTTGGTAACCCTATTAGTCAACATATACCTAGTCCCAACCCTACGGTCATCACAACTGTGAGTAACTCACCGAGTCCTTCGGGATCTACTCCTACCGTGACCACGTCGGGACCTACGGTTCCTCCTCCCACGAGTGGGACTACTTCGGTTCCTTTTAGCAACCCTTTCGGTTGGAACCATTTGCTGAGTTCAAACCCCTTGGTCACTATACCAGGGGGTAGTGTCACCATCACGCAGGTAACAGGGAACATTTCGCTACCCCTGCAATCCTTAGGAAAAATTGGACAACCTATTGTTAGCATTATTCCCTTACGTGGTTTAAATATCGGTGTAGGGTCTATGCCGTTGCCGAACTATGAAAGTAGTAGTATGCCTCCAGGAAACTCTATTGCATCCATATGGACTAACCCACCTATTGTACTGTAGAACAACCCTCCTCATTTTCAAATTTTAGAATAAATCCCATTTAGAAATAGGTCCCCTTTTTATCTTTCTTTCTAGATAGAAATAAAAGATTTAGAAGAAATCCCAATCATTTTTATTAGAAATAAAAGATTCATTGATAAAAGGATACATTGCATATTTTTATTTACAAAGTGTACAAGCCTTTAAAAAATTTCCAATCCGATAAAAAACAAAGCTTTAAATCACATCGAAAATATTATATGAAGTCTTTATATTTAACAATGTTCGATATGATTAGTAATCGCAAATCAGAAAATCAGAGAATTCTTTAAATTTTATTTTCGCTTTGTAAAATTACGATGTGATCACGCTCAATCGCAATCGCAGTTCGGATAAACTTTAAAGTGTTATGTTTCTTTTGCATACTTCCGATGCGATGTGATTCATTGCAATCACATTTTGGAAGAATTAAAACAATATATTCATGTGGTTGAAAGACTCCAACGTAGCGGACCCCACTTCATCGCAATCGAATTATCGAAGAAGCTCTTAAACGGTTCATTTCATTTGAAAATATCCGATGCGATCTTTGTAATCGGAATCTGGCATAAATATTATTTCATTTTCATTTTAAACGAATCGCGATGCGAATACAACTTAAATATTCATATATTATTATTCATCGTGTTTCAAAGATTTAAAAGGTAATATACCTACACTTATTTCGAAATATGCCAAATATCTGATTGTATGTTAACATTAATTCACAAATAAAAAAAATAACAATAATTTGTTTTGTTATTGAATGCATGAGTGTGAATCCCCAGAGGGAATTTAAGTTTTTAACCACGGATATAATAAATACAAATTAGCGAATAATCCTTTTGTATAGCTATTTTCATTATTATGTCTTCACCTTGGCTGAAAGATTTTCTTTGTCGTAGAACAATAGAACATCCAGTTTTTCCATTCGCAGAACAAGAGAAACACTGCCTAATACTGAAATGTCGAAGAGATTCAGGAAATTGAAAACCGCCATTGCTGCAAAAGCTCCTGTGATCACTATGCCGCCTAAAGAGAAACCACCAAAGCTTAAGCTGGTTACATATACCTCATACCAAGGACTTGGTAAAATGATGTGGGAAAATGTATACAATTTACTAGAAAAGGAAAACCATAGAGTTTTTGAAGCTAAGGCCACAGTTCCTGACGAAGCCGACTCAGACTCTGATTCTGAAAATCCTCTTGGTGCTTTAGCAAACTCATTTCTGCACCGAGTTGCAGCTCAGGAAAAAAATTTCACATATTATGATTTTATTAGATGGGTGATTGATAATGTGGCTATCAAAGATAGAACCTTTGTTTCTGCATTTGGAGCAATAGTCGGGTCATTCAGATCAGAAGACATCAAAGCGATGTACCACCTTCCAGACCCACAAAAGATTTATAACAAATATTTTATCAAGGAATTTGCTGCGAATCATGAAAATTAGTTAAAACCAATTAGAGAATGGAGAAGGGCTCCTGAAAAGCACATACATGAGCCATCAGGTATGTACTCGGTGGAGTCTCTTTTGCTCCATACTGTTATGCCGCAGCAATGATGTGTAGATTATTTGGAAATGATAACTTGGCTAGGTTTTCCATCCAAATGGTCCCATTAATACATTCTGTTGTTAGTTCTGAGATAATGGATTGGGCCGTCATTCTGTCTGATAAGATAGCCAACAGAATTCTTGAGTATAGGAAATAAAAAAATTCAATAGATTCCACTCCTTTTTATTTTTGTGCTTATATCCTAGATGCCCTTTGTTTCAATTCTGAATTCCCCTTATTAGGATGGAAATGGACTCCTAAAGAACCTGTTCCAATTCATATATATCACAAGTTCTTATGGAAGGGGCATTTGAAAAGTCATGTTTATAAAGTCTATCATGGTTTTCTTATTCTGATTTACCAAATCAATTTTGGCCGATTCCCTCCTAGACTTTCCGAGAAAGCTAGAGTTGATTTGTCCTCAATTGGAGATTGGTTCCGAGAAGAAAATTTCACATATGTCAGAGTTTTTGGAAGTATTTTAGAACCACACATCCTTCCTTTGTATGTTCCATACAAACTGTTAGCACAGGAAATTTCTTATCAGCTGATAGTAGAAGGCATGTCTAGAACTTTGAAGAATAGCAAGAAGCTTATGTGGCCTACTTTTCCTTTTAAATGTGGTGACTATACTCTCAACAATTTTTTCCATGCTGAAAAAGAAGTTGTTAAGTTAACTGATCTCAAATTTTCAACAATCCCTGGAAGGAAATATGATCCCAGGAAGGTGGCATATGATTTTACTACTTCTGTTTCAATTTCTCGGTTCGAACATGAACCATATATGTTTGATGATTTATTTGTGTCTGTAGATAAAATGTCCCAAGTTTTTGATTTGGCCAAGTCCACACTTCAAGCCGAAGAAATGAATAAATTTTTGTTATTTAGAAGTCAGAGGTTACTCAAAGTTCCTCTGGATCAGTTGAGAATTTTTACACAGGAATATGAATCAATACAGAAAGAAACAAGGAATACAGCTGGCAAAGAAGTAACAGGAACTAATCCTGTTATACAAAAGAAAGATATTAGCAACAAAGTTGATACTGAAAAGACAGAAACAACTACTAAGATTGATATACAACAATATTTATCCTAGGAAAGAAAATAAAACACAGGTACTGATGCCAATGTGCATTTTGGGGTTCCTATGTTTTGGCAGATTTGGCAATACCAAAAGATAAGACAACATCAAACCACTTTGGGACCTCAGGATCTAGCCCTCCTGGGTCCAGTGAGGGATCTCTCTAATAAAACAAAGGATGATATATCTTTGAAGCTCAAAATAAGGTATTAGGCTAGCTATGCAGAAAAAAGGGGCTTAAAATTATTTGGTTGGTTGGTTGCTGGGTTGGTCATGAGATCATAGACTGAGAAAGTAATGGGAGAAAAGGAACAAAACATCAAGATGTTTCAGCAAAGAGGTTAGGGCAAGAAAGTTCCATCCATTGTGCTATGGAGTCATGAAAGGGAAGTACTTGCAAAAACTAGCCCAGGCTTTCAGAGGGCAAGTCATCTACACTAAAGGATATTTTTAGATAGATGATGGAATGGAACATTAAGGATTGAAAGCGAAAGAAGGAAAGTAACCCAATTTTTGTCTATAGATCAGGTCAGAGGTCATTTAAATCTAGACCTGCTTGGACATACTCATAGGCAACTCTCAAAGGAGGGACAAAGGGGCAGCTTATAGATCGGACCAGAGGTCATTTAACTCTAGCTTAGGTTTAGCATGCTCCAAGGTAAAAATAGAGATAAGTTTAACAGAGCCAGGGTCTATAGATCAGAGAAGGAATTTGAACCTTCAATGCTTTGACACTAACAAGAGATCTTAGAAAGGCCAGGTGGTCGGACAAGGATCCTAGTAGACAGGGCTAACTCTAATTCCCAGTGTTCCCAAATCTTCTAGCTTAAACCCAACAAGAACAACTAAATATAGATTTCATTAATTCATACATCAGCTAGCAGGCAATGACATCCACTACACTGGTTAAACTAACTGAAATCAACCCTCAGATAACACATACAATAGAAAAAATTTAAGGCAAGGAGAGTAGAGACATAGGATACCTAACAAGGGCAAATCCTATGCCATATTTTTGATGCGAGCCCAGAAGAAAATGAAACAGTATGAAAATGTAATAAACAGTGTTAGAGAAAACATCACCAATAGTAATAGACCATGATCCAAAGAAATGTGTGTGATTAATTGATGCAAAACCAGTCACATACACTGAGCTCAATGGCTGTTACAATCCAAACTTCTCCTCCCAGCCTACTACAATACAAACTACTTTGCTACTCCCTCCATAGACTATTCTAACAGTCAAAATGAATCCCTCTAACAGCAATGGCAGCAACCGAACAACAACCCTTAAAATCTGTCCTTGTGAATTATTATAGGAGAAGATAACAATAGGAGTAGATGATATACATTAAATGGATCTCATTAAGACAGAGTGGTGGAGGAGTCTGAGCCCACTCTGCTTAATGGCAATTTGCATCACTGTAAGTACTCTGTAGTATGTCTGGGAGACTCTGTCAGGCCAATTTGACCTCTGATGTTCCTTTGGAGTCCTTTCTGGCTGTAAGGCCCTCTATTCTATCTTCTGAAATAAGTAAGGTGACTGAAAAGATCTTCAGGTCTTCGTGCTTCCATAACAGCGTCCTGACAATCGTGGAAACTTCTGCCAGTGTATTTAGCTTCTTAAGGGCTCGAGGAGGCATGGAGAACGCTGAGAGGCAGTCTTTCTGGAGAAAAGTACTCTGCTGACACTAGAAGCACTAATAGGACCCGACAGTGTGCTTAAGTCTTCAAACTGCATCTTTATCCTTTGAATGCAGGATTAAGCGTTAAACATGCAATTAACAGGTCTGGTCCCTTCTAATCTGTCTCTGCTATTTCACTTAGCCGCTATATTGGCCTCTCTGTGTTCCGACTCACAATGGTTGTGATTATGAGAACGGAGTGAATTACCACTCTGTAAAACCCTGCAACAATAAAATAAACCAATTATATAAACAGAGGGTGGCAGAAGGCAATGTTGTGGAGGCCTGGAAGAACGACGGTGGCAACTGTGGAAATGGCGGATGTAACGGACAGTGGTGGAGAAATGCAGTGAAACGGGGGAAAAATGTATTTTTAAGCTGGGCAAAATGCAAACTTCAATGTAAAACATTAAAATTTTTATGCTTGGCGGGATGACACGATATTTAATACAAAACCCAAGTTTGGGCCTTTGAATGCAATACATAGGAAATACGTGGAAAACATATGAAATGGTTTGATGTGGTGGGACTCGACGTGGGTGGAGGGCGATTCACTTAGGACCGTCGGATCTCAGGAGGAGATCGACGGCTAAAACCTTCATCGGCAGATCACAATCGGGGAGTGTAGAGGAGGGGACGTGATGTGATTGAACGACCACCGTCTAATCTGGAGATAGATCGACGGCTCACACGTAATCGGAGAAGCGGATGGACAAGTGCGATGGGCGCAGTGCGATTAGTGCGGGGCTGTCGGATCTGGATGAATGGAAAACTTGGATTCAATTAGGGGATCACAATCGCAAGGGGCGGAAAGTGGCATCGATTGGAATTTGCGATTGCGATTGGAGCGGGAGTGCGATGGCCGTCAGATTTAGAAGTCGATTGACGGTGGAGAGGGCCATCAGAGGGTTCACAATCAGGGAGAAAGGAGGAGGAGACATGATGTGATGGTGCGATGCGATCAGCGCCAAGCCGTCGGTTCTGTATGGATCGACGGTGGAGATCGCAGCGCGGGGCTTTCAGACCAAACTTCAAACGCATCGGGAAATTTGGTTTAACAAGGAAACGCGCTCGCCCAAAACTTTGCGATTGTGATTACTGCCCGGGGCTTAAGCGCTTGGTCCTGGGTGCGGGCATATGGGGAAGTGGTTTGAAGGGGGCTGGCTGAAAGGGGCTAAGCCCTAATATAAAGTGAAAAGTGGGTTTTTTGCCCATTTTAATGTAATTTTGAGGTTAGAAAGGGGAACGATAGAAGGGAAAAAATGGGAAATGGATCAAATGAGGGGTGGGTGTAGGATTTAAAGAGGATTTAGGAATATTTGAAGGGTAAGTGGGGAATTTAGAAGGGGAAGGAAAGAGGATGAAAACAAAGGCTTAGAGGGAATGAAATAAGAGGGAAAAGGAGGCCTTTGGGCATTTCTTCACAAACATAGAGGCTTTATAATGGGAATCAGCAGAGGGGATTTTATCAAAGGACAAAAGGCACAAGGAGGCTTCAAGGATGATGTGTTTTCAGGGGAAATGCATTCCTTGAAGGCTCAAAAACATTTTAACCCCCTATTTTCTTGTCAAAAAATTCATAGGGGGCTAGCAGTGGCTCCACATGGGGATGGCTTCTTCTTGAAGGAGTCAAGAATTTAGAGAATGATATTTGGTGTAGGCCAGATGCCTTTTGTTTTGAACATCCCTTTCTTCCTTTAGATCAGCTACCACTAATCATGAAGACATCATATCATCAGTAAAATTCTCCCAAACAACTACCTACCCAGACTATAGTCCTAACATTTTTCTTCTAGGTGCATTTGGACTTGCAGACCCTTTACATCATCAATTTTTACAAGAAGGAAAATAAACCTATTCTACTTCTACCCTTATTACTCCATGAGACTAGATTAGACTATTGGTCTCATAGTTTCTCTACCTAAACTAATATCTGCTAGGATTAAACTGTCTAGAAAACTTCTTCTCTACATTCTAAGACAGAAATTGAAAACAGTCAAGCCAGAATTAGACTGTTTGACTTGCTGGACTTTGCGAAAATTAAAAACAACTAACTCCATACTCACACACTAAGCTTTATTGATCTTTCCTACCTACTCTACTCTAACTTGGAAATCTCTGATTCTCTAGGTGATACAATAATGCCAATGCAGCCAGTCAAGCAGTAGCAAAAAAGGATAGGAGCACTGACTGCCTGTTAGAGATAACCACAGGGTGCTCTACATGTGGTTCTTCAAAACTGAGGTCACCATCAGTAGAGACCCCTCCTGATGAATTTGGCCCGTGCTAAGGATCAATGCTGGAGAATTTGGACTAATTAGGGCCTCCATATATTCTTCCACAGGGTCAATGAACACATGATGTACAAGTTCTTCTTTTAGGCATGCCATGATTGGTAGGCTGTCTGTATCCTGGGCAGCTTTGACTATTGCCTCTTCCACTGCATCCTCAAAGTGGCTATTGAAAGCCTGATCACCTTCTTCTTGTATTTCAACAGGAAGTGGAATATCTTCCCTCTTAGGGGAAGGAAGACTTTCCAAAAATGCTCCGGGGTCTCTAAAATGGTATAATTTCTCTTGTGAGTTCAGAAATTCAATCTTAGCTTCATACCTTTTCACCAACACTTCTAGAAAAACGTTCTTCAGCTCAGGTTGATCATTGAATCTTGAGATGGAATGGAAAACCTCTGGAGGTCTTTGCTTCTGAGTTGGGCCAGTATACCTGATATTCCATAACAAAAATCTTGAAGGGGACTTAACTCAGAGTCTTCCATTGGTGGGAATGATGTTGTAATGTGACTTGTATCCCAGTGGAGTCATGTGAAAAGAAAGGTAATCAACGGCCTATTGATCACCAGTGGAGTCTTTTAATCATTTAGGAACTGTGGAGTTGCCAGGTGGATGATTCAAAATTTTACTGTCCACCACAGTGATTTAGCAAATCAGGTTGATTGGTCTCATTCCATAGTGAAGTCGCCATTATGTTGGGGTTCCTATGTTTTGGAAAATTTGGAAATACCAAAAGATAAGACAACATCAAACCACTTTGGGACCTTAGGATCTAGCCCTCCTGGGTCCAGAGAGGGATCTCTTTGATAAAAAAAAGGATGATATATCTTTGAAACTCAAAATAAGGTATTAGGCTAGCTATGAAGCAAAAAGGGGCTTAAAATGATTTGGTTGGTTGGTTGCTGGGTTGGTCATGAGATCATAGACTGAGAAAGTAATGGGAGAAAAGGAACAAAACAGCAGGATGTTTCAACAAAGAGGTTAGGGAAAGAAAGTGCCATCCATTGGGCTATGGAGTCATGAAAGGGAATTACTTGCAACAACTAGCCCAGGCTTTCAGAGGGCAAGGCATCTACACTAAAGGATATTTTTAGATATATGATGGAATGGAACATTAAGGATTGAAAGTGAAAGAAGGAAAGTAACCCAATTTTTGTCTATAGATCAGGTCAGAGGTCATTTAACTCCAGACCTGATTGGACATACTCATAGGAAACTCTCAAAGGAGGGAGAAAGGGGTAGCTTATAGATCAGACCAAAGGTCATTTAACTCCAGGTCAGATTTAGCATGCTCCAAGGGAAAAACAGAGATAAGTTTAACAGAGCCAGGGTCTATAGATCAGAGAAGGAATTTGAACCTTCAATGCTTTGACACCAGCAAGAGATCTTACAAAGGCCAGCTGGTCGCACAAGGATCCTAGTAGAAAGGGCTAACTCTAATCCCCAGTGTTCCTAAATCTTCCAGCTTAAACCCAACAAGAACAACTAAAGATAGATTTCATTAATTCATACATCAGTTAGTAGGCAATGACATCCACTACACTAGTTAAACTAACTGAAATCAACCCTCAGATAACACATATAGCAAAAAAAATTTAAGGCAAGGCGAGCAGAGACATAGGGTACCTAACAAGGGTAAATCCTATGCCATATTTCTGATGCGAGCCGAGAAGAAAATGAAACAGTATGAAAATGTAGTAAACAGTGTTAGAGAAAACATCAGCAATAGTAATAGACCAGGATCCAAAGAAATGTGCGTGATTAATTGATGAAAAACCAGTCACATACACTGAGCTCAATGGATGTTACAATCCAAAATTCTCCTCCAAGCCTACTACAATACAAACTACTCTACTACTCCCTACCAAGACTGTTATAACATTCAAAATGAATCCCTCTAACAGAAACGACAACAGCCGAACAACAACCCTTAAAATCTGTCCTCGGGAATTATTATAGGAGAAGATAACAGTAGGAGTAGATGATATACATTAAATGGATCTCATTAAGACAAAGTGGTCGAGTCCGAGCCCACTCTGCTTAATGGAAATTTGCATCGCTGTAAGTACTCTGTAGTATGTCTGGGAGACTCTGTCAGGCCAATTTGACCTCTGATGTTCCTTTGGAGTCCTTTCTGGCTGTAAGGCCCTCTGTTATCTCTTCTGAAGCAAGTAAGGTGACTAAAAAAATATCTTCAGGTCTCCGTGCTTCCATAACTGTGATCCTGACAGTCGTGGAAACTTATGCCAGTGTATTTTGCTTCTTAAGGGCTCGAGGAGGCATGGAGAACGTTGAGAGGCGGTCTTTCTGGAGAAAAGTACTCTGCTGACACTGGAAACACTAATAGGACCTGACAGTGTGCTTAAGTCTTCAAACTACATCTTTATCCTTTGAATGCAGGATTAAGCGTTAAATATGCAATTAATAGGTCCGGTCCCTTCTAATCCTCTCTGTTGTTTCACTTGGCTACTATATTGGCCTCTCTGTGTTCCGACTCACAATGGCTGTGATTATGAGAACGAAGTGAATTACCGCTCTGTAAAATCCTGCAACAATAAAACAAACCAATTATATAAACAGAGGGTGGCGGAAGGCAATGCTGTGGAGGCCTGGAAGAACCGCGGTGGAAACTGTGGAAACGGCGTATGTAACGGACAGTGGTGGAGAAATGCAGTGAAACGGGGGAAAAATGTTTGTGTAAGCTGGGTGAAATGCAAACTTCAATGTAAAACATTAAAATTTTTATGCTTGGCGGGATGACACAATATTTAATACAAAACCCAAGTTTGGGCCTTTGAATGCAATACATAGGAAATACACGGAAAACATATGAAACTATTCGATGTGCTGGGACTTGGCGTGGGTGGAGGGCGATTCACTTAGGACCGTCAGATCTTAGGAGGAGATCGATGGCTAAAACCTTCATCGGCAGATCGCAATCGAGGAGTGTAGAGGAGGGGACGCGATGCGACTAGCGTGATGCGATTGAACGACCACCGTCCAATCTGGAGACAGATCGACGACTCACACATAATTGGAGAAGTGGATGGACAGGGGCGATGGGCGCAGTGTGATTAGCGCGGGGTCGTCGGATCTGGATGAACGGACGACTTCGATTCAATCAGGGGATCGCAATCGCAAGGGGCAGAAAGTGGCATCGATTGGAATTTGCGATTGCGATTGGAGTGGGAGTGCGATGGCTGTCAGATTTAGAAGTGGATCAACGGTGGAGAGGGCCATTGGAGGGTTCACAATCGGGGAGCACGGAGGAGGAGACGCGATGCGATCAACGCCAAGCAGTTGGATCTGTATGGATCAATGGTGGAGATCGCGGCGCAGGGCTTTCAGACCAATCTTCAATCACATCGGGAAATTTGGTTTAACAAAGAAACGCGCTCGCCCAAAACTTTGTGATTGTGATTAGTGCCTTGGGCTTAAGTGCTTGGTCCTAGGTGCGGGCATATGGGGAAGTGGTTTGAAGGGGGCTGGATGAAAGGGGCTAAGCCCTAATATAAAGTGAAAAGTGGGTTTTTTGCCCATTTTAATGTAATTTTGAGGTCAGAAAGGGGAACGATAGAAGGGAAAAAAGGGGAAATGGATCAAATGAGGGGTGGGTGTAGGAGTTAAAGAGGATTTAGGAAGATTTGAAGGGTAAGTGGGGAATTTAGAAAGGGAAGGAAAGAGGATGAAAACAAAGGCTTAGAGGGAATGAAATAAGAAGGAAAAGGAGGCCTTTGGGCATTTCTTCACAAACAGAGAGGCTTGATAATGGGAATCAACAAAGGGAATTTTATCAAAGGAGAAAAGGCACAAGGAGGCTTCAAGGATGATGTGTTTTTAGGGTAAATGCATTCCTTGAAGGCTCAAAAACATTTTAGCCCCCTGTTTGCTTGTCAAAAAATTCATAGGGGGCTAACAGTGCGTACTGAAAAGGGAGGCATAGATAGTAAGAATACCGAACAAGAAACTAAAAGTGATATAAACAATAGTGGAAATTCTCAACTTGGAAGAGAAGAAGCTAGTAAACTTATTGTTTCTCCTCATTTGCTAAGCCAATATGAACAATTTTCCCCGCAAATAGGACACCAGAACACTCCCCAAGTTGATGATCTGAAAGACCAGGATAAAGAAATCATCCCTGAAAATCCCACAAGTGAGATCATGTTGAAGATAGAAGAAATCCCTTCTCTGGATATATTTTACAGTCCTAAACATAGGGCTGTTGTAAGAAAACATAGGAAAAGGAGGAGAACTGATCAAGATGCACTTTTGACATCACAGGTGGAATTCATGAATATTGTTTATAAGAATTTTGAGGTGAATCCATTTGAGGATCTCACCAAATTATCCCAGTATGAAGGTTCCTATAGTGCTACTACTATAGACAGCCTCTGAAGTTACACAGTTAATGAAGCAAAAATATGTGCAAATAGCCATGTTAGAATAATAGGTTGCAGAGAACCAATAGAAAATCATTCAGTTAGAATAGTGATTATAGGATGGAGAGCTCAAATCTAAACAATTAGAAGAACAACTTGTTGTTGAAAAGGAAAAGATTGATCAGCAGAATTTAGAAAAGCAACAACAGCTAAATCAAGAAATAGAAAAATTACAGGCTCTTCTGCAAAACGAGCAGACTTCAAAGATTGAGGAAGAGAAGATGTTTCAATCTAAATTAGACAAGTTTAAGAATTATCCCAGTTTGGATCAATTCAAAAATGAAGCCCTCGAGACAAAAAATTTATTGTCTCAACAATTAAATGAATTTTGTCTAAAAATTGCAGAAGCAGAATCCCTATGTGAATTAACATCTTCCTTGGTAGATGAAGGAGTCACTCTTAAAATTGAATTTGATGAAGCTGATGAAAATATCTCTGAATTTCTTTTATGGCAAGACTCAGAATCAGGAAGAAAATCAAATCTTCCCAATATTATGGAGAGACATAAAGAAATTACAACGTTTGATCAAAGAAGAAAGAGCTACATCCAGAGCTAAAAGCATAATGAAAAATGTAACATAACTAGTGAATGATAATCTATATGCGATCAATTTAATTGCAGATTGTACTCCCGGCCAATTACCTAGATTAAAAGAAACTGATCACAGATGGAAACAAGAGGTAATTAATAAAAATAAGAAAATTGGCCAATTACAAGGAATATCATGGGATGCAATGTGGTCTTATATTATCAAGCCACATAGTCAACAAACATCAATAAAATTTCTTTCAAATGCCATCGATTGCATCATTCTCGAATTATTCGATGCCACATATACTGGGTGGTTGCACTCAAAGCTTAGTCATCCTGAAGAAGTGAAGGAAATGCTCAAAATCTACCATCTGAGAACATCAAACACAACAAATAATCAATGAGTTGGTTTACCTCGAGATCGCATTTCTGTTCTAGATTTTTTGATTTAGGTAGATTGTAGGAATAGTTTTAGTTATTTTGTTAAGTACCTATTTAAACCCCTTTCATGCATTTAGAAAGGGGTCCTGAATTTGTAATATTTTGACTTGGAGATTACATTTCTGTACTCCATTGACTCTTATATTTTTATAAAGGATCACATCTAGTGATTCTATGCGAAATTGCCTTTAAGAATTGCATTTCTGTATCTTGGAGTTGATTTTACATTGAAGTTGCTGGATTTGGATATCAGATTGCATTGGAGAGTAGCAAGATGGATATGGTATTTCTATCTATTCACTGTTAGTTTTCTTATGTTATGTGATATTCACTTTTTATATTGCTATCTTTTATGTGTATTTTCTTTACAATATTTATTTATACATATCGTTTCTGAGTGTGTAGAAATATTTATCTTTTACAATATATGCAAACGATATATGATGATGAATTCAATATGTTATTATAACTATATTTAATTTCTTAAATAGAGTTATCCTTATTTGTTACTGCATATTTCAATTAATCTATAATACATTTTCATGGTCATTGTTCAATTGAAACAATTTAAATTTGTATTCACATTTGATGCCCAGGTTAGTTTTAGAATTATTTTTTTAGTTTTAAGTTAGTTTAAATAGTTTTATTTCAATCATTTAGTCCCATTTTCCCTCCATCCAATCATTCCATTACGAACCCATTTCAATTATTAGGAAACTAGTCCTATAAATCTAGTCAGAGCCACTACACCAAAAGGAAAAGGAGATGTCCTAAGGTCCCGACCGGGTGGTTATCCCCCAATGTTTGAAGCAACGATTTTCGAGGCTTCAACATTTTTGGTGCTAGAAGGAGGGCCAAAGCTATGAATGGAAGATAAATCCAAATCCGAAAGCCATTCTAAGAGCACAACACCCTCATCACCTTCAATTTATTCCACATCTCAAATCACAAAAGAAGAAATTGATAAAAGTATTCAAACACCCAGTACCAAAGTCTCAGATCAATTAGATAATCCAACTCCTGAATCCCCTGAAGTTGAAGCTTTAGTCCATAAACTTCAAGGATTCTCATTATCATTAGAAGAATCTGAATTATCTGAAGGTAGTGTCACCTTGCAGTTTGTTTCTTCCAGACCTCTCACTAGGTCACAAAATGAAAAACTTGGAATTTCCCCAAAAGAATTTCCTATACCTAGTAAAGTCAAAACAAGAAAAACTCCATCGGAAGCAGAAAGTGGTACTAGTTGTTCATCGCATATTAAATCATCTGTTTCCCAAGCTCCAAATCGGAAAAGTGCAATAGTCTCATCATCATCTGCTCAAACTTCATCTGCTCAAACTACATATGTTCAAACATCTATTGTCTCTTCCAGTACTTCAACTGTTACTACCCATACACCAATGATCACTTCTAGTTCTTCTACCATCATCACAACAATGGCACAAATACCATGGACTAGACTGAGAGCTGTAAATATGGCTGCACCTTTGCATGATGTACCTAATCATCCTGAAAAATGGCTGCCAAAGTTTAGTCCACATACTGGTATACAAGCGGAAGAACATATCAATAACTTTATGCTTGATATAAATCTAAATCAAGTAGTGCATGAAGATGTTGTAGTTAGGTTATTTCCCTATACCTTGCAAGGAATAGTAAGATCTTGGTACTTTTCCTTGCCTTCTGATTCTATCACTAATTGGGATATGTTTGAAGAGAAATTTTTAACTAAATTTGGTGATGATAGATCAATTTCTACCCTAATCAATGATCTCTCCAATTTAAAGACTCAACCCAAGGAACCCATTAAATATTTTAACTCTCGTTTCAATAAACTCTTGAATAAGATCCCTACAACATCTAAACCTAGTGAACAGGTTAGAAGTGAATGGTATATTAATGCTTTTCCCTCAAACATAGAAATTTTTGTAGATAGAGCTGCAAAACCAACTTTAGCTGAGAATATGAAAGAAGCTATTTCAGTTGAAAAACAAATGATTGCTCTAGATAAGAAAAATTCTATTGAGGAAAGAAAATAAAAGAAAGTCACTTTTAAAGATGATTCCAAGAAAAAGACACCAAGGGATCCATATGACATGGAGGGTCTACAGAAAGTCCTTAAAACCATGTCTAATGAGATGGTTGAGATCAAAAAGCAAGTGGCAGAGACTTCTACAAAGAGACCATTTAGAAATTTCAAGAGAAATCAAGCTGAATCAAAACCTCCCAATGAAATATCCAATGCAGAATTAGAAGATGAATAAGAAGAATAAACTCCTCTAATGTCAGATGAAGAATATGAAAGGGAAGAAATAGCTGAACTAAATGGAATGTGGGATTTTATTCTCCGTAATTCGGACAGTGAAATGGAACAAGAAGCAATGCTTGTGAGTACAAGGAGAAAATGTACATTAGAACCTATTCAAACTATTCCAAAGAAGAAAAATACAACTCCAAATGCTAAAGATAAAACTCCCACAAATAAAGATTCTCCCTTACCCACTCAGAATTAGCCTTCGTCTCCTAATCCTCCCACATCATCATCCAAGACTCTGGCGGTATCAGATATGATGGATTATAATATTGTTGAGGACATGAAAAATACTAGAGCAAAAATCTCATTACATGAACTCAGAAAAATTAAATATCAACAAAAGCTGTTATTAAAAGAGTTAAATGCTACACCTATTGCTCCCCTACCAAGTGGTGTAGTAGTTAAAGCAGCTAAAGGGACTGGTAAGCCACCAGACAAAGTAGATGCAATAGACACTGTTCTTATTGGAGAAAGATCAAATTCTTAGATACCTCCATTTCTGTTAACTTATGAAATCTACAATAAGAATTTGCATAATTGTTTAATTGATTATGGAGCATCCTCTAATATAATGCCTTCTCCAGTCTATGCTAAATTGAATATCGAACCACAGAAGTCTGCTGTTCACATTGTACAATCGGATCGCTCTAAAGTTCAAGTTGTTGGAGAAATAAATTCAGTTACCATCAGACTAGCTTTCGATCCTAGGATTGTCCAAAGAATTGATATTCTAATTGCAGATATTCCTGAATTCTATGGGTTATTCTTAAGTAGAGACTGGTCTACCAAACTTAATGGCTATATCTCAACCAATGTTTTACATATGTGGCTTCCCTACAAAGGGAAACCAAATCAAATCAAAATCGAGCGAGAAAAACATATGACGCACACTGTAACTAAATTTGAACAACCAAATGAACCTGTAGCTTTCAACAATAATATTCTTGGAGGTTATTCTACTGAGTCATTTCTTGGAAATTTTACTGCACCACAATCACCGTTTTCACAATCTGATTCTTCTAGAATTGTTAATATTTCTTATTCATTTGTAGATAAACCTATAGATAGAAGTTTATTTTGGTCATTATATTTTGATGGATTGAAATCTAGTGATGGAGTAGGAGCAGGATGCATCTTAATTGATCCTGAAGGAGAGAAAACCATGCTATCATGTAGATTAGAATTTGAGTGCACTAATAATACTATTGAATATGAAGCCTTGATTCAAGGGATTTATAAAGCCATAGGGTTAAATGTAAAATACTTGAAAGTGTATGGAGATTTCGAAATTTTCATAAGACAAGTAAGGAATACCATCCATTGTCTTTCAGGACATCTCAAACATTATCAAACCATAGTACAGGACCTTACCACTCAATTTATAGCATTCAATATCTCTTCTATTCCCAGAAATAAAAACACATCAGCTGACTTGGTAGCTAATGTTGCGTCCAAACTCCTTCCTGTTGAAGATTGCAGTCCTGATAGATTTTCAGTTGAGTTGATTTTTTGCCCATCTGTCCTAGACAATATTACTAACTGGAGAGTATTCTACCATAATCAAGATATTTTGAATTTTTTAACTTCTGAGAAATTATATGATGAACAAATTATTGATGAAGATGATCATGATCTGCAAATTACTTCAAGAAATAATGAAAATATGATTCCTAAATTTGTTGTTAAACTTAAGGACTTTTATGATATTAAAGACAGATTCAAGAAAATTACTAATGCTAAAATTCAAAGTTCAACTTTGAATTTTGAATTAGTTAATCTTGGCTCTGATTCTAAACCTCAGAATGTTAATCTAGGACTCAATTTAACTCCAGAAGAAAGATATGCTTTTATTAAACTTCTGAGTAAATATAAAAATGTCTTCTCTTGGAGTTATGAGGATTTAAAGACTTATGATACTTCTGTAATTAAACACACAATTCCAATGCTATCTGATGTTAAGCCTATTCAACAGAAGTTAAGAAAGATTCATCCAAATCTTGAGGATCAAATCAAAACAAAACTCAACAAACTTTTGAAAGCCAAAATCATTTTTCCTGTAAGGCATTCCAATTGGGTTTCCAACATGGTACCTGTCAGGAAGAAAAATGGTGATATTAGAATCTATATTGATTTCAGGAATTTGAACAAGGCTTGTCAAAAAGACAATTTCCCATTGCCAACCATGGAGCAAATTCTCCAAAAGGTAGCTGGTTCTGAACTCATGTCCTTCCTTGATGGATTTTCAGGCTATAATCAAATTTTAGTACATCCATATGATAGGTTGAGAACCACTTTCAGAACCAAATGGGGAACCTATGCTTATCAGAAAATTCCTTTTGGTTTAGTAAATGAAAGAGCTACTTTCTAGAGAGCCATGGACATAGCATTCAAGGGTCTGATTAATAGATAAATTGTTAGTTATCTTGATGACATAACTGTTTATTCAAAAAAAATATCCAATCATCTACATGATTTGAAACAAATATTTGAAAGATGTAGAAGATTTGTTATTTCATTAAACCCAAAGAAATCCTTCTTTGCTCTCGATCAAGGAAAACTCTCAGGGTTTGTTGTGTCAAAAGATGGTATATATATAGATCCCGACAGAGTTAAAGAAATTGCTGATATTTCTTTACCTCATAATAAAAATTCCATGCAATCATTTTTAGGTGAGATTAATTTTGTAAAAAGGTTCATTGCATATTTTTCTCAAATTGTTTTACCTATGCAGAATATGATTAGGAAAAATTCAGTATTCAAATGAGGATATAAAGAAAAAGAAGCCTTTGATGCAATCAAGAAGGCAGTCATTGATGCACCTGCATTGAATACTCCCAATTGTTCCAAAGTTTTTATTCTGTATACTTTGGCAATCGAAACATCCTATGATGTTGTTTTAACATAGCTCAATGATCAACAAATTGAAGCACCGATTTCTTTCTTCAGCTCAAATATGCAAGGAGATTAGCTGAACTATTCCAATGTTGAAAAAAAAGCTTTCGATGTATTTAAGTCAATCAAAAATTTTAGGCCTTTTCTCTTAAAAACACACACAAAGGTTATTGTCTCATTCTCTATAGTAAGACAATTAATAATTCAAAGAGAAGTAAGAGAAAAAAGGGCTAATTGGGCGGCATCTTTGCAAGAATATGATATTGATATTAAACCAGTAAATATTGTTAGAGGACAAGGTTTTTGCAGATTATTAACAGGAGCTCATAACATACCAGAAAATGAAGATCCAGAAAATGTTGTTCAAGTAAGTCAGATAACTGTCACAGATTCTGAATCGCAGTATGCTGATCTGATATTTTACTTTAAAAATGGGCATGCTCCTTCTAATCTCATCTATAAGAATAAACGTGCTTTAATATTGAAGGCTACTAAATATGAAATCATTGATGATGTGTTATTCAGAAATAATTATGATTCAATCTTATTAAGATGTCTTGAAAAGAATAAAGCAAAAAAGGTATTGCAGGAATTACATGATGGACCAGCAGGAGGTCATTTTTGAGGTGATACCACAGCCCACAAAATTATCCATGCTAGATATTATTGGCCCACCCTTTTCAAAGATACACATGATTATGTGAGAAAATGCAAAATTTGCCAAACTGCTAGTGGAAGACAGAGGAAGCTAGATTTTTCTTTGCAGCCAGTAAACATTGAAAAACCATTTGAACAATGGGGGCTTGATATTATTGGTGAGATAGTACCTCATTCTTCCAAACAGCACAAGTACATACTCACAGCGACAGATTACTTCACAAAGTGGGTAGAAGCAATTCCTCTAAAGGTAGCCAACTCTGACGCAATTATTGATTTCATCGATCAATTCATCATTACCAGGTTTGGTGTACCTAATGCTCTGGTCTTTGACAATGCATCTTATTTTTCTGGTAATAGTATAGTGGAATTTGAAATTAAAAGAGGTTTTAAATTGAAATATTTAGAAAATTATTATCCACAAGGTAATAGTTTAGCTGAATCCACTAACAAAAATCTCATCAAAATCATTAAAAGGACCATTGATCAAAATCAAAAGAATTGGCACAAGTCTTTAATCTTTGCATTATGGGCTGATCGTATTACTCTTAAAGCTTCTATAGGAACTTCACCTTTCAATTTAGTTTATGGTAAAGAAGCTGTGATACCATCAAATCTAGCTCTTCCATCATTAGACCTAGTGCAATTCATTGAAGAAAATAATTCCTCATCCATTCAATTGAGATTTGATAAAATCCTTAAATTAGAAGAATATAGAGAAAAAGAAAAAGATATTCATGAAAAACATCAACAACTTGTAAAATCTTCTTCTGATTCAAGTTCCACCGGCTCAATTTTTTTTTCAATTGGTGATCTTGTTCTGAAATGGGATAAAGCACATGAATAAAAAGGTAAGCATACCAAATTTCAAAAAATGTGGCTTGGACCATTTCAGATTGCCGAAAAGATAGGCTCATATACATTCATACTTCAAGATTTAACAGGAAAGAGAAATTCTCTTCCTGTAAATTGGCTTGTCTTAAAGAAATTATTTTCATAAGGAGGTAACCCCTTCTTACTTGTACATATTCCTTTCTGCAATTTTTATTTATTTTTGTAAATAAAGGTTTTTAATAGTCTTTAATTGACTTCTTACTATTAGAAAATTTTCTTGGAAGGAATGTTATAAATACTTATTTTGTGTAAATAAGAATTTTCAAGGAAATGATTACAATTTTGGATAGTTTAAAATAAAATGTTAAACTTTGAAAATTTGTTCAAAACATTTGCATGATCTTTTGAAACCTTAAAGAAAATGTAAATCATTATAAGTTTATTAAGCAGAGAAAGGTTATCTCTAAAAAGTAAAGACTTTTTCAAGATTTAGCAAACAAAAAAAACTTTGAAAATTTTTATCCATTTATTCTTAAGGATACAACTATTTCACCCCATCCATTTCGGTTTTGTTTTTTTAGAATGTAATTCTAAGAAATTATATGACAAAATTTAGGAGATAAGAGGTCTCATCACGAGCCTAATTACCATGATCATAAGAAGTAATAAAACTGACATTACCAATACTGCATACCAAAATAGGGTAATGGCTTATAAAAGTAAGACAAGGGGTCTCATCACGAGTCAACTTGTTCAGTTTAATTACAACTAGTGAATGGCATTGTTACTAACTAGCTACCAAACCAGAACAATGGCTCTTAAATTTAAAAAATAAATAAACGACAAAAAACATGAGATAATATGTCTTATGAGTTTATTTTTAAAGAGTCATAATCTTAGTTGGATGGGATAATGGATGGTTAATGGTTAAAAGGTAACCCTGTCGAGACTATGAACGTTTGTTGGTAGCAGAGGCAATGCCTGTGACAATAGAGTATATTAAAAAAGCTAAACTTGAAGAAATCCACTTACTTTATTATTATCAACCAATCAAAGCTTGAGATAACCCAAAAATGTTTTTATCTTTAAGGAATTATAAAGAAATTGTAAGTGATTTTTATTCTTTTTCAGAGTTATATTTTATTTGAATTATCCTAAGATAAGTTTTCATTATCTTTAGAAATATTTACTTACTAGAAATATAGTGTTCATTTCATTTTTTTAGAGATAACTGTTTCTTCCAGTGAATCGCCAATTGTTGTACTATACAACAACCCTCCCCATTTTCAAATTTTAGAATAAATCCCATTTAGAAATATGTCCCCTTTTTATCTTTCTTTCTAGATAGAAATAAAATATTTAGAAGAAATCCCAATCATTTTTATTAGAAATAAAAGATTCATTGATAAAAGGATACATTGCATTTTTTATTTAAAAAGTTTGCAAACCTTTAAAAACTTTCTAATCCGATAAAAAACAAAGCTTTAAACCATATCGAAAATATTATATGAAGTCTTTATATTTAACAATGTTCGATATGAACAGTAATCGCAAATCGGAAAATTGGAGAATTCTTTAAATTTTATTTTCACTTTGTAAAATTCTGATGCGATCGTGCTCAATTGCAATCACATTTCGGATCAACTTTAAAGTGTTATGTTTATTTTGCATACTTCTGATGCAATGCGATTCATCGCAATCACATTTCAGAAGAATTAAAACAATATATTCATGAGGTTGAAAAAATCCGACGCGGCAGACCCCACTTCATCGCAATTGGATTATCAGAGAAACTCTTAAATGGTTCATTTCATTTGAAAATGTCCGATGCGATCTTCGCAATCAGAATGTGGCATAAATCTTGTTTCATTTTCCTTTTAAATGAATCATGATGCGAATACAACTTAAATATTCATATATTATTATTCATCGTGTTTCAAAGATTTAAAAGGTAATATACCTACAATTATTTCGAAATATGCCAAATCTCTGATTGTATGTTAACATTAATTCAAAAATGAAACAAATAACAATAATTTGTTTTGTTATTGAATGCATAAGTGTGACTACCTAGAGGGCATTTAAGTTTTTAACCACGGATATAATAAATACAAATCAACGAATAATCCTTTTGTATAGCTTTTTTCATTATTACGTCTTCACCTTGGCTGAAAGATTTTATTTGTCGTAGAACAATAGAACATCCAATTTTTCCATTCGCAAAACAAGAGAAACACTCCCCGATACTGAAATGTCGAAGAGATTCAGGAAATCGAAAGCCGCCATTGCTGCAAATGCTCCTGTGATCACTATGCCGCCTAAAGAGAAAGCATCAAAGCTTAAGTTGGTTACAGATACCTCATGCCAGGGACTTGGTAAAATGACATAGGAAAATGTATACAATTTACTAGAAAAGGAAAACCCTAGAGTTGTTGAAGCTAAGGTCACAGTTCCTGACGAAGCTGACTCAGACTCTGATTCTGAAAATCCTCTTGGTGCATTAGCAAACTCATTTCTGCACCGAGTTGCAGGTCGGGAAAACATTTTCCCATATTATGATGTTATTAGATGGATGATTGATAATGTGGCTATCAAAGATAGAATCTTTGTTTCTGCATCTGGAGCAATATTCGGGTCATTCAGATCAGAAGACATCAAAGCGATGTACCACCTTTCAGACCCACAGAAGATTTATAACAAAGATTTTATCAAGGAATTTGCTGTGAATCATGAAAATCACTAGGAACCAATTAGAGAATGGAGAAGGGCTCCCGAAAAGCATAGACACAAGGCATCAGGTATGTACTCAGTGGAGTCCTTTTTGCCTTCATACTGTTATGCTGCAGCAATGATGTGTAGATTATTTGGAAATGATAAATCGGCTAGGTTTTCCATTCAAATGGTCCCATTAATACATTCTGTTGTTAGTTCTGAGATAATGGATTGGGCTTTCATTCTGTCTAATAAGATAGCCAACAGAATTCCTGAGTACAGGAAAGACAAAAATTTAGGAAATTCCACTCCTTTTTATTTTTGTGCTTATATCCTAGATGCCCTTTATTTCAATTCTGAATTCCCCTTATTAGGATGGAAATGGAATCCTAAAGAACCTATTCCAATTCATATATATCACAAGTTCTTATTGAAGGGGCATTTCAAAAGTCATGTTTATAAAGTCTGTCATGGTTTTCTTATTCCGATTTACCAAATCATTTTTGGCCGATTCCCTCCTAGACTTTCCGACAAAGCTAGAGTTGATTTGTCCTCAATTGGAGATTGGTTCGGAGAAGAAAAGTTCACATATGTCATAGTATTTGGAAGTAGTGTAGAACCACACATCCTTCCTTTGTATGTTCCAGACAAACTATTAGCACAGAAATTTCTTATCAGCTGACAGTAGAAGGCATGTCTAGAACTTTGAAGAACAACAAGAAGCTTATGTGGCCTACTTTTCCTTTTAAATGTGGTGGCTATACTCTCGGAAATTTTGTCCATGCTGAAAAATAAGTTGTTAAGTTAATCCATATAAAGCTTTCAACAATCCCTGGAGGGCAATATGATCCCAAGAAGGTGGCATATGATTTTACTACTTCTGTTTCAATTGCTCGGTTCGAACATGAACTAGATATGTTTGATGATTTATTTGTGTCTGTAGATAAAATGTCCCAAGTGTTTGATTTGGTCAAGTCCACACTTCAGGTCGAAGAAATGAATAAATTTTCGTTATTTAGAAGTTAGAGGTTACTCAAAGTTCCTCTGGATTAGTTGAGAGTTTTTACACAGGAATATGAATCACAACAGAAAGAAACAGGGAATACATCTGGCAAAGAAGTAACAGGAACTAATCTTGTTATACAAAAGAAAGATATTAGCAGCAAAGTTGATACTGAAAAGATAGAAACAACTGCTAAGATTGATATACAATAGTCTTTGGCCTGTTTAGCCACCTATAATATTTTGTTATACCAAAAGGTGGCTAAAACTTTTGGGAGCCTCCAAGGAACAAATTTTTTCACCAAAAGTTGTTGGCTCTTGAAGTCTCTTTAAGGCCTCCAGTCTTTTCCCTCTGTCCATATCCCATACTATTGTTTTCATCCTAAGAACCTCTGAAATCCTACAAAAATCCACAGTTAAATACTGCTGCAAAGGACCCCTTTTCCCTCCCTTCTCCTCAAAGCTAATCTCAGTTCCTTTTCTCCATCTCCGTTGAAAACCCCTCAACTTCATGATTGTTCCTTTTCCTTCATTCAAATCCATTTCCTAAAGGTCTAAGACTCAATATTGGCCTTACCGGAACCTTCATTTCCCCTTAAAAACCATAGAAAATACATCTTTTCTGTGTGCTGGACTTAAGCCCCTCAGGCTAAGCCCCTACCTCTTTTCCTCCATGCGCCTGAGTGCCGGAACCAAACGCTGTAACCATTGGGCGCTTATCCATTTTTCTCCGCCCGAAGCACCAAAAACCTTTGAAAATCATGAAAATTGAGTTTTAATTAAATTTCAAAGTTTTCCGCCCGCGAAAATTATGAAATAATCTTGACCGTCGATCTGCTCCACAGATCAGACGATGCGGCACGCAACTTATTGTGTGGACCCCTCCCAACCATACGTCACTTCTCAAAACCATTCAGTTTTTCCACACCGCCTTCATGCGAAGGATGGTTTTCCTTGGTTGCCTAGCGATTCCATACGCTGGCTGCCACGCGTCCTCTGTACTATTCGAAAAATCGCCGCTTAACCTTTTCCCCCGCGCGTTATCTTCCAAACCATGACCACCCAGCAGAATCAACGATAGCCGCCCGATCTAGGCCCCCGCATCCAACCGTTGTCATCCATTGAAGTCGCCTGCCCTTTAACCAAGTTGCATGTGATTTAACTGGGTCCCGGCGCAACTGAATATCCATCTCCGCCGTCGATCTCCGCAGATCGACGGTCCGCATGAAATTTCTTGATTCCATTGCGCGGTCAACCTTTTTCCTCCGCGGACTTTCCAAATCGCTCCCGACCGTTTATCACAGCGCAATCAACGGTTTTAATCTCCTCGTTCTCCAGCACGTCCTCTGATGCAGATTTTCTCATATAAATGCAGGATTTCATAATTTTGTTTGTATTTTGTAGGTTTAAGGTTCTTTTCGCCATGTTTGAGAAAGATTCGAAGGACGAGGGTGACGATTCTCGTTTTTTTTTTTATTTGTCAAAAAGATCGACCACAGGATGTAGAACTATGTTTTCAACAAGGTTTCATGAGCCTTTGTTGCCGTGCGCCCCTGTAAAACTTGGAAAGGATGAAGAAATCACAGAGAAAGAGTATCCGATTGCAGAAAGACATAGATGGACTAGTACAGAGATTTAGTGGACAAATCGGCGGGGATTACGGCTAAGACAGTTATCAAAAGCCTAATCCCCAGCCTATAAACATAGTTCAACATAAAACCTAAAAGTGTTTTATCAGACGAATGCCTCCACTGCCATATCTGAGGCAAATTGATTCCTCAGCTACCACAGTGCCACCTATTGCCTCAAAACACTCAATTAGGAGCCGAATTTATGGAGCAGGATCAGATATTATGCCTCGAAGCAGCCAAAGAGGTTACGTCTGCCATAAAATTTATTGATAAAATGTCCGCAGAGTAACCCTAATTGTACACAGATCCTCAAAAGGTCAACAAAGCCCCCACCGAGCAAAAATCATAAGTGTAAATATGTTAATACAGCGGAACACCTGTACAGTTTCTTCGTTGAGCCCCTCAAAGGCCAAGAAGACATTAATGCCTGTATTAATTGATTTTGAGATCTTTTATCAAATCTCACCTCCTCATTCTTCTATAAATACTTCAGTAGGAGATGAGTGAGGGGTTGGTTGGTTTCTATGTAATTGCTGAGCATTGTATTGTAATTGAGCTGGAGATTTCTGTTTGTAAATAGTGTTCACTGGCCCTTGGAGCTCTGCTTGTGATGAATAAGTTAGGCTGAATAGTGAAGATGATTGTTGAACTAAAACATTGGACTTGAAGATTGTAACTGGTTTGACATCAATATAAAGTTGTTTCCTCAGATCCTGGTCTATATTACTGGTGAAGTGCTTCTTTCTTTGTCAATGGTTTTCTTTCTATGTATGCCATATTTTCCATCTTCCTCTGTAAAGAACAATTTAAACAGGGTTAGGATCTGTTGTATATCAGTAACCTTCTCTGGCTGAGAAATATTTATCTTAATGTTTTCCTTTAACTTGTTTATTTAAGAATGATTCAATACAGTTTAAACAGTTAGGAATGTTGGCATTCCCTTGTCCTTCCGTTGGCTTAAACATTGTTCTTGAATGTGATTTCCATTATTTGCTATTAAAGTTAGACTAGAGAAGATATGGTTTGCCCTTATTCCTAGTTTCTATTCTCCAAAGGCAGATTCTAAAAGTTTCCCTTGGTGTTGACTGAAAGCAGACTAGGTTTAAAAGTACTTTATCTGATCTTAAGTTGCACTTTGTCTCTCTTATGTGTTTTCATACTTTCTGAAAGTAATTATGTGGATTACTGGATTGTTTGTCAATTAAGCTGCTTTAATACAAACTTGCCCAAGAAGTCTATGGTTAGCCTTGTCCTTGGTTAGTTTTAAACAGTTACTTAAGAGGATTTTCTCGTTTGGACTGACTATAAATCCCTTGAGAAATTATTATCAGTTTCCACCCTTCCAACACTTTATTTGTTTCCATTCCATCACTTTAATCTAAATGATCTTGTGATATAGATAACTTGCCCCTTGGATCACCCTTGATGTTGTTGTTCAATTAAAGTCCAGATATGACTCCATAGCCCAATGGACTAAAAACCAGCGTTATATCTATCTGTTAGCCAAAGCTGTTCTATTTGCTTGCAACTTCTCACCTTTGAAACTCTTTGCATATAGATCTTTCCGCCTCAAACAACAAATCATGCCCAACCACCCAAAAAAAAAAAAAAAACCCTTGTACTTCATAACTAGCCTAATATCATTACCTTAAGCTTTCAAAGACAAATCCATCTTTGTACATATTGGAGAGATCCCTCTCCGGATTCAGGAGGGCTAGATCCTAGAATCCCAAAGTTGGTTGAAATGATGTTAACTCTGTGATCGGACTTTTGCCAATCTTGCTTATTACAGAGACCCAAAATTTCTGGCGACTCCGCTGGGGAATCTTGAGTTGAGTTTTCCTCTCATTTTCCCTTGATTTTCACACAAAACTTTGAGAGTAAAAAGCAGCCTTTTCAAGCACTACCAAGAAATGGTAACCATGATGAAACTTGTTTGAATCAGTGAAAATCTAGGTCAACCCTAGGATTCTGATAAGTCCTCATCTAACCTTGAAAGAACAGTTGGCTTAGCCATAAGAGTAGACTGCCTTTGTCTCACAACCGTAGCTAAGTTTTGAAACAAAGTTAGGATATTCTTAAAAACCACAAATAAGAAATATCTCAGAAAATACCAAAAAACAGTTCAGATTGGTAGTAAAACACTTACTCTTACATATTCACTTACCTTATGATTGTGTTTTACCTTTACTCTCAGACAGAGTCTGGAAAGGGCCAGGCAGCCTCCGGATCTCATCCTCTTTAGAGGTGACATATCTGGTGAATGCCCTCCCAGTCAATCTCTGGTTAGATTTTGTTGTGTTTCAGGATATCCTTGAAAAGGGAGGTTTCACAAGCACTATGGTGGACAATGTATCTCTTTGAAAACATTCTAAAAACTTTCCACCTGGCGACTCCAGGATCCTGAACAGACCTTAAGACTCCACTGGGAAGAACCCTTATTATTATAACATCATTCAAATCCAGTTATAGGACTGTAGGATTAAAATTGTCAAAGCAGATTAGTTAACCTCTTAAAGATTGTCATATCTTGTTGAACTTTTCTGGTTTATTTGGGTCTAAAAACATAGCATAGTGGCTTCTGGGAATATTCACACTAGAGCCCATCCTGACCCTGATCTACCTGAGATAGTTGATAACCCAGAAAGAATCCTTAGGATGCCTCCTAAGATAGAATCTTCAGCTATTTTCAGATCACCCCTAAGAGCCAAATCAGTCCCTGAAAATCTTTCAGCTCTACAACACTCACAAGCTGACTTAGTTAATCCATTTAGGACTAGGTCATTTAGTGAGTTAGAACAACTAGATTCTGAGTCTTTACTATCATCTCCTGAAACAAGTGGACATCTTGGGAGAAGAGAAACAACACCTCCTGATTTACATTTTCTTCTTAACTTAGGTGTCTCTCATCCAAGATCAACTCAACAATCTACTGTTGTTCCATCCACTTCTGTTCATCCTTCATCCACTGTTCAAAACACTCCACTTCAGTTCACACCTCCTCTTGTTAATCCACCCTTAGTAAACTATAGTGTCCCTTCTTAGTGAGATAACTTTGATGACATTTAGAGATGGTGATTTTGATGTAATGATATAATATTATGTATGAAAGACTTATGCAGATGCTTATATGCTATGACCTGGTTTGGGTCACTTGGTTGTTGTGTGCTTATGATAATATCTATGTTTGCGTGCACAAGAATTGATTTTGGTTAAGAGCATATTAGCGATGTTTTATCTTTTGGTATCCTATTTTGGACATAGGTGTATGACATGAATGGTGATTCAAACTTGATACACAGATCCATGGATGATCATGGTTAGGTGGAACATATGGTTAATTATGATTTATGGATGATACATGATTTGTATGATTATATGTGCATAATATCGTACTAAGCATGATGTGGTAGGGGAGTTGGTCATTGCCAAAAAGGATGCTCAAGTTATAAATGACTGTGGAAGTCATTTCTCCAAAGCCAAAATGACTGTGGAAGTCACGCACAATATTTGGTAAAATTTGAATAAGTTAATTATGAAATTCATTTGATTTATTTGATCGATGAGATTGTGATGTGTGTAGGTCTTAGAAGAAGACCTTACCAACAAACCATCAGATGGGTATGAGCTCACAATCAGTACCTTAAGGTGAAACGTGGAGTTTCAAAGCAGAATAGATGAGAAGCCATGGAAATTAGGGCGCGGAGTCCTAAATCCGTCAAATATAAAGACGTGGAGTCTTGGATATATGATAAAAGGATTAGGACGCGGAGTCCTAAATCCATGAAATATAAAGACACGGAGTCTTGAATATATAAGGAAATGTTTGGGGCGCGGAGTCATGAATATTTAAAAAGATCAAGGTGTGGAATCTTGGATCTTTAGAGTAGATCAGGGCACGGAGTCCTCAATCTACTAAGGCATGAAGATGCATACAACAGGGGTGCGGAATCCCTATTATCTAGAAGAAAAATACCACTCATGGGCAACTCATAGATGAATTTCCTTAATAATCTAATTCCTAACAATTTTGGAGTGACTTTCTAAAAATAGAAAGTCATGTCTACCATTTCAAGTATGACTTTCCAAAAATAGTAAATCACCTCCAATCAATGGGTAAACAAGTATACTTGAAGGAAAATCACTAAAATTATGATTAATCAATTGTAATAGTTCAATCTCGACTTAATCCTCAATATTATCAATATTATTAATATTATTAATATCTTTTATGAGACTATGATATTATTATTAAAAGGAAATTATATCTCCTCAATCACTTCACACCTCTCTCCTTCATGACTCTCATGGCTCTATGTAACTCTCTCTATTTTAAATATTACATTACACTCTCTTTTATGCACTCATCAGGGAATGGCATATTCCTCTTACACTCATTAAATATATGTCATAAAATATTCCTCTTACACTCACTTTAATGCATATGTTACACTCTCCTTAAATAAGGCATGCATGCCTCTCCTTAATGGCATAAGTTACACTCCTCTAAATGGAATACAATGTATGCATATTAATCCTCCTTTATGACAAGAATTTGTTACTCCTCTTATATATGAGTCTCATGTATTCTCATTTGGGGAGAGGGGGGTAATGCCAAGAGCGGAAGAGACTTGAGGAATATTGTGAAAGGGAGAGATATGGAGAGTATCCAATTACTTCCAAAAAAATCTGAATTTCTTACTAATCTACTAAGTATCTATTGAGGTTGAACATGAGTGGTATTTAGAGGAAGTAAAAACTATCTTCATTAGTTTTCCTTGCATCTCTTTCTCTATTGCTATATTTTGGTACTAGTTGTGAGCTTTTACTGCTCGGGGGTTCCAGGGGGAGGAGTTCTCCCTAGATATGGTTGGGTGGAAAACCGGATGGTTCAAATGAGTTGGTTAAGGGATCGAAGGTGGATCATATTCTCAACGATTGGAGCTCAATATCTCTTCAGGTATAATTTCCATTGTCCTAAAATTATAGTATAGATTTAGCATAAAATAAAAGGTAGACATTTAAATTGTTGTAAGGATCTAATTTTGGTTTAGGCTTATGTTATCTAAAATATTATTGATTAGTTAAAAATGAAGACTACATCAATCTATATGTATGGATGTTTAGATCTCAATATTGGAGTTATTATTGGTATAGTTTATGGTACTAATCTTGGTATTGTAGCATTTGAGAAAGGAACGCCAAATATTGTTGAAGGTAATTTCAATAAATAAATTCCAAAGGACTTGGGTAAGTATTTCAGGATTTATGGTTATGTTTCAAGTAATTAATAGATGCATGTTTTATAAATGGTTTTAGGATAGTTTGCAAAGTGTTTGACAAAATCTGTGAATGAGTAATGTTATAAATTTATTTATGCACGAATAAGTGCTAACTTGCAGCTTACATTAGAAGTAAGAAAATGGACATGTACCCAAAATATGCTTGGAGAAATTATAGTATCAACCCTTAAAAGAAAATGCAAAAATAATGGCAACTAAAGTATAGTTTGGAAGATCAAATGCTTGAGGTAAGTTGGAGATAAATTTCAGTTATGGCTTATGTTTCATATTCTTCAATGTTTTGTCATTCAAGTTGTTGTAATAGTACTATCATAATTTTGATAGAAAGCCTTAATGGATGTAGCATTCAGGGCTTCCATGTGTTTGTTAAATTGTAGCAATAGGTGCAAAAAGCTTGTCAATCATGTCAAATGAATTAGCTTGTGGGTGGAAAAAGTTTCAAGAACTCATATGGTGGATTTAGAAATGTGTGATTTCAATGAGCATATATTAGTAGCATAACTCTGGGTTTTTTTTCCTCATGTAGAAGTGTATTTGTAAGTTTTCATTCCATATGTTAGACAAAAGTCATAAATGAAACATTTAGGCTATAAATTTTGTTGTTTTAAAGAAACACATTCCTGGGCATTTTTAATTTGATTCAGCCCAACATCAGGGGGTATCCGTGCCTCATGGACATGTAACCCCTGATTTCATTCCAAGAAAATACTTTTCAGAACCCAGATCGGAAATCTGGGTGATTTGGCAGATTGCTGATGTGAGTTATGTGCGCCTATTTTTGAGTATTTGATGAAAGAATAAGATTATTTAGTCCCTGTTTTAAGATGGAAATATTTAAAGTTTCAATTTCTGAATTTTATGAGATAAATATGTTGAAGAATAATCTTAAATTCATTATTTCCAAGTGTTTGACAAAATGCCTCAATGACTTTTAATTTCATGCGTGCAAAGTGTTTGTCATAAGGGCTCAATGAGTGAAGGGTGCATGTCTACAAAGTGTTTGTCAAAAGTCTTGAATGGCTGTAGCTTTTGTGCATATAAATTGTTAGTGTAAAATTATTAGTTACTATTGTTTTTATGTTACTATAAATTATAAATAAACTATTTAATGGGTGTAGCTTCCTATGTCTACAAGTTTTTGGTATGAATGTGAAAATGAATTTAATAATTTGCTGAAGTGTGAATAAGACGGTTGTTTCTTGTATTATCCAAAGCTTTCAAAAAAAAAAAAGGGCTTGTTGTTGGAAACAATTTTACAGTGACTAATTCTTTAGGATTTTGTGGGAATGAGTATTAGTGATTATGTGACATCTACTTCTCTATTTTACTGATGGTGTGTAAGGTGGGACCTTACATATGGTATCAGAGCGAGTTACAACACTAGGGCCTAATGGGCCAACATGCTTACTTGTAGGTTGATGATGTATGAATGTTGATTTTGCATGCATGTTGAGTTGTTGTATATCTTGACTTGGAAGCATATTATTTATTCTTATTATGTCATTTAGAAACTCATGAAAGAAAAAGAAAAAAAATTGCTTTCTTATATTCCTTTATATTTTTGTTAAGACATATTATTAGCAATATGTTAAAATTCTTAAAGACATGCTGGGAAATGATGTGCTTGAGAAAGTTCGGGTTAAACCAAAGTATGTGAATGCCTTGATTGTCAATTGATGAGTGAGATAGTTGGACTGCATGCATGGTTGAATATATGTTTAATGCATAATTTTCAATGTCATATGAGCTTAGTAGCCATCCTTACTAGCTGAAATCATATCTACCAAGATAAATATTGGCTTAATTTGGACTATAGTATGATGACCTTGGTGTGTATGCTTTGAGAATGAGTAACAAGTGTAAGGCTGAGATTCCATTAACGTGATGATTGAGTTCATCATGATAATTTTGAATCTTTTTGTACCTACACTAAAGGAAACTTAACTAAAAGCTACCTTGAAAGATGTCACTTTTAACTGTGAATGTAAATTCAAGAGTAATGTATGTATATTAATTAGATGTGTTAAAATATGATTTGTGAATACATTCTTAATGAGTAAGAATGAAATTTCTCTGATTTATTTGACATGATTTTGTGTATTTTGGGTTGACATTAGACATCAAATAACTTTAAATTACTCAAATACCAGGTTGAGGTGTGAACTTCCTAATAAACAAGAGGCTTAAATGATTGGTGCATGATGGGTTGTGGAAGCCATTTTAAGGAACACTTGAATGTTATGTTTTCCTTAAGCTAATGTATGGGTGTGGAATCCATACTAGCATATATCTATGAGAAAATGTATGGGTGTGGAATCCATACTAACATATATCTATGATCTAATGTATGGGTGTGGAAACCATACTAGCATATATCTATGATCTAATGTATGGGTGTGGAAACCATACTAGCATATATCTATGAGAAAATGTATGGGTGTGGAATCCATACTAGTATATATCTATGAGATAAGTAATGAGGTAAGGTATGGGTGTGGAATCCAAAGTAATATATCTATGAGCTAAGTAATTCTTCTAGTTAGAATATTTTGATGGAATTTGATATTCATGATTAAGGAGTGATTATGTGTAATTAAAGTTAAATGGATAGAGATTTGTAACACAAATTTTCTTGATATTTAAATCCATTATTTTATTTTTATTACAAATGAAGATACTAAGATTGGTATACTAAACACCATTAGGTGGTTTAGAATGTTTGGAATAATTGATTTTGATATATGGAAGTGTGAACTAGATATCTATCCTCTAGTATTGTAATCCTTTTGTATGTATTGAATTTAGGTAGAATTAAAATGACTTTGAAATTCTTGAAATGTAGAAAAAGATTATTGTGATAAGTTGATGAAATAACTTTTCTATTGGCTTAAGACAAATTAGGTCTAGGAAATCTCTTTAATGATTTTATCAGTTGAATATTGGTTGCATTCTATTTAACCAAATTAATTAAAGAAATTATGAGGATTGAACTCATGTATTGCTCTAAGCTATTGCTAGTTTGGCGATCACGTCAAAATTCAAATTGTTTATAAATTGTGAAGAGAATAACATATTTAGAAGGTAAATATTTTATGTGGTGAGAACTTGTTTGAATTAAATAAAACAAAAAAAAAACATGTGATTAATGAAAATCTTAGTTGATTTCTTGTTTTACAAGAATATGTGCTTGTGATATTTTTTTGAGGAAGAAATTGAAGGAGAGTGAGATCACATTTTTATGAATTGGAATTCTTGCATGATTTAGAAGCCTAAGATGAGTGTATTGTATGTGGAATGGAAGAGATTGTTGGATTTAGGAATTTTTTTGTTGGGATGTATAGTTGTTTGAGTATTTATTAGTCCTACAAAATGTTGTAATAATTTGAGAGGGTGGTAATTATCCTTAAAAAAAAAAGGGTCTAACTTTAGGCTAGAAATTCCCTTGTGATAGTCTAAATCTTATGTAAATTTAACAAGATTCGTCACATTTTGAGAAATGTATGGTTTTCATAGCTTGTTGTTGTGTATGTATTAATAGTAACGAATAAGATATGAAATCAAATGATTTGATTAATTACTGAATATAAATCGTGACGGATTTCATAGTTGCAAAACAAATTAACATAAAGTTATCAAGGTTACCATATTTTCATAATTGTGAGAGTTTTTATTGATTACAAGCCACTTTAAAAAATATATCATTAATCTACTTTTAGAATGAAGATCTTCTAACTGAGTCATTCCATAATTGATTCTCAAGTTAGAGAAGTGAATAATAATGAAGATTATGCAAACTAAAGGAATGATCTATAATACATAAGTGGGTCAATGAGGACTGTATTTAACCTTAGGTCGTTAGTTAAAACAAAAAAACAAAAATGGTGCCTTGAAGCTCAAATTGTATTTTTGCCTAAAGAGTAAACATTTAGTAAAAACTAAAGATAGATCCTAAATATTTCAATTGCAAGGATGTCTTATGGAATGAAAAGAGGAAAATTGGATTGAGAAGACATAAATCAAGTGGGATGTAAGAGTGTGTTTTATATATAACATCATGTTTTGTTGTGTAAGAGTGGGTTTTATATATAACATCATGTTTTGTTGCATAATTTCACTCACAATTGTATGTTGATTATTTTATGCTTATTGTATGCAAATTTGATTGTGATATGGGATGGACCATCATTTTTGTGTATACAACCAATGCGTGTTCTATTTATAGCTTGGCAAGCTCAACATACTACAGAACCTTGAAGATGACACATGTAGGATTCATATAGACTATGAGAAAGAAAAACATGTAGAATATCAAATTATTATAGATAAATTAAGTAGATATCATATCAATTACATACAATATTATTTTATAAGGTACTATAAATTGTATGGTTGGTTTTGATAAAAATCTTTGGTATTTTATATCAAAACATGTCTAATATGGCATGGATATATTTTCTACTTGATTAAGAATGGTATGTTTAGATTTCATGGAGTTGCTTCCAATATAGAAAACATTAAACTATGGATTGGCATGAAGAAAATATATATATATATATATATATATATATATATATATATATATATAGATAGATAGATAGATACATAATGTTAGCAACTTATTGATAGGAGAATCTAAAAGAACTAAGTATCTTATGACCGTAGGAAAAACTTCGGGCCAAGTTTAGCCCAAGAGGGGGAGTATGTAGTGTTCCTTCTTAGTGAGATAGCTTTGATGACACTTAGAGATGGTGATTTTGATATAATGATATAATATTATGTATGAAAGACTTATGTACATGCTTATATGCTATGACCTAGTTTGGGTCACTTGGTTGTTGTGTGCTTATGATAATATCTATGGTTGCGTGCACAAGGATTGATTTTGGTTAAGAGAATATTAGCGATGTTTTCTCTTTTGGTATCCTATTTTGGACATAGGTGTATGACATGAATGGTGATTTAGAATTGAGACACAGATCTATGGACGATCATGGTTATGTGGAACATATGGTTAATTATGATTTATGGATGATACATGATTTGTATGATTATATGTGCATAATCTCGTACTAAGCATGATGTGGCAGGGGACTTGGTCATTGCCAACGGGGATGCTCAAGTTATAAATGACTGCGGAAGTCATTTCTCCAAAACCAAAATGACTGTGGAAGTCATGCACAATATTTGGTAAAATTTGAATAAGTTAATTATGAAATTCATTTGATTGATTTGACCATTGAGATTGTGATGTGTGCAGGTCTTGGAAGAAGACCTTACCAACAAACCATCAGATGGGTATAAGCTCACAATCAGTACCTTAAGGTGAAACGCGGAGTTTCAAAGCAGAATAGATGAGAAGCCATGGAAATTAGGGCGCGGAGTCCTAAATCCATGAAATATAAAGACATGGAGTCTTGGATATATGATAAAAGGATTAGGACGCGGAGTCCTAAATCCATGAAATATAAAGACGCGGAGTCTTGAATCTATAAGGAAGTGTTTGGGGCGCGGAGTCCTAAATATTTAAAAAGATCAAGGTGTGGAATCTTGGATCTTTAGAGTAGATCAGGGCGCAGAGCCCTCAATCTACTAAGGCATGAATATGCATACAACAGGGGTGCGGAATCCCTATTATCCGGAAGAAAAATACCACTCATGGGCAACTCGTAGATGAATTTCCTTAATAATCTAATTCCTAACAATTTTGGAGTGACTTTCTAAAAATAGAAAGTCATGTCTACCATTTCAAGTATGATTTTCCAAAAATAGTAAATCACCTCCAATCAATGGGTAAACAAGTATACTTCAAGGAAAATCACTTAAATTATGATTAATCAATTGTAATAGTTCAATCTCGACTTAATCCTCAATATTATTAATATTATTAATATTATTATCTTTGATGAGACTATGATATTATTATTAAAAGGAAATTATATCTCCTCAATCACTTCACACCTCTCTCCTTCATGACTCTCATGGCTCTATGTAACTCTCTCTATTTTAAATATTACATTACACTCTCTTTTATGCACTCATCAAGGAATGGCATATTCCTCTTACACTCATTAAATATATGTCATGAAATATTCCTCTTACACTCACTTTAATGCATATGTTACACTCTCCTTAAATAAGGCATGCATGCCTCTCCTTAATGACATAAGTTACACTCCTCTAAATGGAATACGATGCATGCATATTAATCCTCCTTTATGACAAGAATTTGTTACTCCTCCTATATATGAGTCTCATGTATTCTCATTTGGGGAGAGGGGGGTAATGCCAAGAGTGGAAGAGACTTGAGGAATATTGTGAAAGGGAGAGATATGGAGAGTATCCAATTACTTCCAAAAAAATCTGAATTTCTTACTAGTCTACTAAGTATCTATTGAGGTTGAACATGAGTGGTATTTAGAGGAAGTGAAAACTATCTTCATTAGTTTTCCTTGCATCTCTCTCTCTATTGTTGTATTTTGGTACTGGTTGTGAGCTTTTACAGCTCGGGGGTTCCAGGGGGAGGAGTTCTCCCTAGATATGGTTGGGTGGAAAACTGGATGGTTCAAATGAGTTGGTTAAGGGATTGAAGGTGGATCATATTCTCAACGATTGGAGCTGAATATCTCTTCAGGTATAATTTCCATTGTCCTAAAATTATAGTATAGATTTAGCATAAAATAAAAGGTAGACATTTAAATTGTTGTAAGCATCTAATTTTGGTTTAGGCTTATGTTATATAAAATATTATTGATTAGTTAAAAATGAAGACTATATCAATCTATATGTATGGATGTTTAGATCTCAATATTGGAGTTATTATTGGTATAGTATATGGTACTAATCTTGGTATTGTAGCATTTGAGAAAGGAAAGCCAAATATTGTTGAAGGTAATTTCAATAAATAAATTCCAAAGGACTTGGGTAAGTATTTCACGATTTATGGTTCTGTTTCAAGTAATTAATAGATGCATGTTTTATAAATCGTTTTAGGATAGTTTGCAAAGTGTTTGACAAAATCTGTGAATGAGTAATGTTATAAATTTATTTATGCACGAATAAGTGCTAACTTGCAGCTTACATTAGAAGTAAGAAAATGGACATGTACCCAAAATATGCTTGGAGGAATTACAAAATCAACCCTTAAAAGAAAATGTAAAAATAATGGCAACTAAAGTATAGTTTGGAAGATCAAATGCTTGAGGTAAGTTGGAGATAAATTTTAGTTATGGCTTATGTTTCATATTCTTCAATGTTTTGTTATTCAAGTTGTTGTAATAGTACTATCATAATTTTGATAGAAAGCCTTAATGGCTGTAGCATTCAGGGCTTCCATGTGTTTGTTAAATTGTAGAAATAGGTGCAAAAAGCTTGTCAATCATGTCAAATGAATTTGCTTGTGGGTGGTAAAATGTTTCAAGAACTCATATGGTGGATTTAGAAATGTGTGATTTCAATGAGCATATATTAGTAGCATAACTCTGGGTTTTTTTTCCTCATGTAGAGGTGTAGTTGTAAGTTTTCATTCCATATGTTTGACAAAAGTCATAAATGAAACATTTAGGCTATAAATTTTGTTGTTTTAAAGAAACGCATTCCTGGGCATTTTTAATTCGATTCAGCCCAACATCAGGGGGTATCCGTGCCTATTGGACATGTAACCCCTGATTTCATTCCACGAAAATACTTTTCAGAACCCAGATCGGAAATCTGGGCGATTTGGAAGATTGCTAATGTGAGTTATGTGCGCCTGTTTTTGAGTATTTGATGAAAGAATAAGATTATTTAGTCCCTGTTTTAAGATGGACTAAATTTTATGAGATAAATATGTTGAAGAATAATCTTAAATTCATTATTTCCAAGTGTTTGACAAAATGCCTCAATGATTTTTAATTTCATGCGTGCAAAGTGTTTGTCATAAGGGCTCAATGAGTGTAGGGTGCATGTCTGCAAAGTGTTTGTCAAAAGTCTTGAATGGCTGTAGCTTTTGTGCATATAAATTGTTAGTGTAAAATTATTAGTTACTGTTGTTTTTATGTTACTATAAATTATAAATAAACTATTTAATGGGTGTAGCTTCCTATGTCTACAAGTTTTTGGTATGAATGTGAAAATGAATTTAACAATTTGCTGAAGTGTGAATAAGACGGTTGTTTCTTGTATTATCTAAAGCTTTAAAAAAAAAAAAAAAAGGGCTTGTTGTTGGAAACAATTTTACAGTGACTAATTCTTTAGGATTTTGTGGGAATGAGTATTAGTGATTATGTGACATCTACTTCTCTATCTTAGTGATGGTGGGTAAGGTGGGACCTTACATATGGTATCAGAGCGAGTTACAACACTAGGGCCTAATGGGCCAACATGCTTACTTGTAGGTTGATGATGTATGAATGTTGATTTTGCATGCATGTTGAGTTGTTGTATATCTTGACATGGAAGCATATTATTTATTCTTATTATGTCATTTAGAAACTCATGAAAGAAAAAGAAAAAAATTCTTTCTTATATTACTTTATATTTTTGTTAAGACATATTATTAGCAATATGTTAAAATGCTTAAAGACATGCTGGGAAATGATGTGCTTGAGAAAGATCGGGTTAAACCAAAGTATGTGAATGCCTTGATTGTCAATTGATGAGTGAGATAGTTGGACTGCATGCATGGTTGCATATATGTTTAATGCATAATTTTCAATGTGATATGAGCTTAGTAGCCATCCTTACTAGCTGAAATCATATCTACCAAGATAAATATTGGCTTAATTTGGACTATAGTATGATGACCTTGGTGTGTATGCTTTGAGAATGAGTAACAAGTGTAAGGCTGAGATTCCATTAACGTGATGATTGAATTCATCATGATAATTTTGAATCTTTTTGTACCTACACTAAAGGAAACTTAACTAAAAGCTACCTTGAAAGATGTCACTTTTAACTGTGAATGTAAATTCAAGAGTAATGTATGTATATTAATTAGATGTGTTAAAATATGATTTGCGAATACATTCTTAATGAGTAAGAATGAAATTTCTCTGATTTCTTTGACATGATTTTGTGTATTTTGGGTTGACATTAGACATCAAATAACTTTAAATTACTCAAATACTAGGTTGAGGTATGAACTTCCTAATAAACAAGAGGCTTAAATGATTGGTGCATGATGGGTTGTGGAAACCATTTTAAGGAACACTTAAATGTTATGTTTTCCTTAAGCTAATGTATGGGTGTGGAATCCATAGTAGCATATATCTATGAGAAAATATATGGGTGTGGAATCCATACTAGCATATATCTATGATCTAATGTATGGGTGTGGAAACCATACTAGCATATATCTATGAGAAAATCTATGGGTGTGGAATCCATACTAGTATATATCTATGAGATAAGTAATGAGGTAAGGTATGGGTGTGGAATCCAAAGTAAAATATATCTATGAGCTAAGTAATTCTTCTAGTTAGAATATTTTGATGGAATCTAATATTCATGATTAAGGAATGATTATGTGTAAATAAAGTTAAATGGATAGAGATTTGTAACACAAATTTGCTTGAGCTTTAAATCCATTATTTTTATTACGGATGAAGATACTAAGATTGGTATACTAAACACCATTAGGGGGTTTAGAATGTTTGGAATAATTGATTGGTATACTAAACACCATTAGGGGGTTTAGAATGTTTGGAATAATTGACTTGATATATGGAAGTGTGAACTAGATATCTATCCTCTAGTATTGTAATCCTTTTGTATGTATTGAATTTAGGTAGAAATAAAATGACTTTCAAATTCTTGAAATGTAGAAAAAGATTATTGTGATAAGTTGATGAAATAACTTTTTTATTGGCTTAAGAAAAATTAGGTCTAGGAAAGCCATAATAGTCTCTTTAATGATCTTATCAGTTGAATATTGGTTGCATTCTATTTAACCAAATTAATTAGAGAAATAATGAGGATTGAACTCATGTATTTCTCTAAACTATTGTTAGTTAGGCGATCGCGTCAAAATTCAAATTATTTATAAATTGTGAAGAGAATAACATGTTTAGAAGGTAAATATTTTATGTGGTGAGAACTTGTTTTATTTGAAATTAAAGAAAAAAAAAGCATGTGATTAACGAAAAGCTTAGTTGAGTTCTTGTTTTACAAGAATTTGTGCTTGTGATATTTTTTTGAGGGAGAAATTGAAGGAGAGTGAGATCACATTTTGATGAATTGGAATTCTTGCATGATTTAGAAGCCTAAGATGAGTGTATTGTATGTGGAATGGAAGAGATTGTTGGATTTAGGAATTTTTTTTGAAATGTATAGTTGTTTGAGTATTTATTAGTCCTACAAAATGTTGTAATAATTTGAGAGGGTGGTAATTATCCTTAAAAAAAGGGGGGGGGGGTCTAACTTTAGGCTAGAAATTCCCTTGTGATAGTCTAAATCTTATGTAAATTTAACAAGATTCGTCACATTTTGAGAAATGTATGGTTTTCATAGCTTCTTGTTGTGTATGTATTAATAGTAATGAATAAGATATGAAATCAAATGATTTTATTAATTACTAAATATAAATCATGACTGATTTCATAGTTGGAAAACAAATTGAAATAAAGTTATCAAGGTTACCATATTTTCATAATTGTGAGAGTTGTTATTGATTAATCTACTTTCAAAATGAAGATCTTCTAACTAAGTCATTTCATAATTGATTCTCAAGTTAGAGAAGTGAATAATAATGAAGATTATGCAAACTAAAGGAATGATCTATAATACATAAGTGGGTCAATGAGGATTGTATTTAACCTTAGGTTGTTAGTTAAAAACAAAAAACAAAAAGCAAAAACAAAAATGATGCCTTGAACCTCAAATTGTATTTTTGCCTAAAGAGTAAACGTTTAGTAAAAACTAAAGATAAATCGTAAATATTTAGATTTCAAGGATGTCTTATGGAATGAAAAGAGGAAAATTGGATTGAGAAGACATAAATCAAGTGGGATGTAAGAGTGTGTTTTATATATAACGTCATGTTTTGTTGTGTAAGAGTGGGTTTTATATATAACATCATGTTTTGTTGCATAATTTCACTCACAATTGTATGCGGATTATTTTATGCTTATTGTATGCCAAATTGACTATGATATGGGATGGACCATCATTGTTGTGTATACAACCAATGTGTGTTCTATTTATAGCTTGGCAAGCTCAACATACTACAAAACCTTGAAGATGACACATATAGGATTCAGATAGACTATGAGAAAGAAAAACATGTAGAATATAAAATTATTATAGATAAATTAGGTAGATATCATATCAATTACATACAATATTATTCTATGAGGTACTATGTATTGTTGGTTTTGATATAGAAAAATTTGGTATTTTATATCAAAACATGTCTAATATGGCATGGATATATTTTCTACTTGATTAAGAATGCTATGTTTAGTTTTCATGGAGTTGCTTCCAATTTAGAAAACATTAAACTATGGATTGGCATGAAAATATATATATATATATATATATATATATATATATATATATCAAATATATATACATAATGTTAACAACTTATTGATAGGAGAATCTAAAAGAACTAAGTATCTTATGACCATAGGAAAAACTTCGGGTCAAGTTTAGCCCAAGAGGGGGAGTATGTAGTGTCCCTTCTTAGTGAGATAGCTTTGATGACACTTAGAGATGGTGATTTTGATATAATGATATAATATTATGTATGAAAGACTTATGTACATGCTTATATGCTATGACCTGGTTTGGGTCACTTGGTTGTTGTGTGCTTATGATAATATCTATGTTTGCGTGCACAAGAATTGATTTTGGTTAAGAGCATATTAGCGATGTTTTATCTTTTGGTATCCTATTTTGGACATAGCTGTATGACATGAATGGTGATTCAAACTTGATACACAGATCCATGGATGATCATGGTTACGTGGAACATATGGTTAATTATGATTTATGGATGATACATGATTTGTATGATTATATGTGCGTAATATTGTACTAAGCATGATGTGGTAGGGGACTTGGTCATTGCCAACAGGGATTCTCAAGTTATAAATGATTGTGGAAGTCATTTCTCCAAAACCAAAATGACTGTGGAAGTCATGCACAATATTTGGTAAAATTTGAATAAGTTAATTATGAAATTCATTTGATTTATTTGATCGATGAGATTGTGATGTGTGCAGGTCTTAGAAGAAGACCTTACCAACAAACCATTAAATGGGTATGAGCTCACAATCAGTACCTTAAGGTGAAACACAGAGTTTCAAAGCAGAATAGATGAGAAACCAAGGAAATTAGGGCGCGGAGTCCTAAATCCATGAAATATAAAGATGTGAAGTCTTGGATATTTGATAAAAGGATTAGGACGCGGAGTCCTAAATCCATGAAATATAAAGACGCGGAGTCTTGAATCTATAAGGAAGTGTTTGGGGTATGGAGTCCTGAATATTTAAAAAGATCAAGGTGTGGAATCTTGGATCTTTAGAGTAGATAAGGGCGTGGAGTCCTCAATCTACTAAGGCATGAAGATGCATACAATAGGGGTGTGGAGTCCCTATTATCCGGAAGAAAAATACCACTCATGGGAAAACCATAGATGAAATTTCCTTAATAATCTCATTCCTAACAATTTTGGAATGACTTTCTAAAAATAGAAAGTCATGTCTACCATTTCAAGTATGACTTTCCAAAAATAGTAAATCACCTCCAATCAATGGGTAAACAAGTATACTTGAAGGAAAATCACTTAAATTATGATTAATCAATTATAATAGTTCAATCTCGACTTAATCCTCAATGTTATTAATATTATTAATATTATTATTATCTTTTATGAGACTATGATATTATTATTAAAAGGAAATTATATCTTCTCAATCACTTCACACCTCTCTCCTTCATGACTCTCATGGCTCTATGTAACTCTCTCTATTTTAAATATTACATTACACTCTCTTTTATGCACTCATCAAGGAATGGCATATTCCTCTTACACTCATTAAATATATGTCATAAAATATTCTTACACTCATTAAATATGTGTCATAAAATATTCCTCTTACACTCACTTTAATGCATATGTTACACTCTCCTTAAATAAGGCATGCATGCCTCTCCTTAATGGCATAAGTTACACTCCTCTAAATGGAATACAATGCATGCATATTAATCCTCCTTTATGACAAGAATTTGTTACTCCTCCTATATATGAGTCTCATGTATTCTCATTTGGGGAGAGGGGGGTAATGCCAAGAGTGGAAGAGACTTGAGGAATATTGTGAAAGGGAGAAATATGGAGAGTATCCAATTACTTCCAAAAAAATCTGAATTTCTTACTAATATACTAAGTATCTATTGAGGTTGAACATGAGTGGTATTTAGAGGAAGTGAAAACTATCTTCATTAGTTTTCCTTGCATCTCTCTCTCTATTGCTGTATTTTGGTACTGGTTGTGAGCTTTTATAGCTCGGGGGTTCCAGGGGGAGGAGTTCTCCCTAGATATGGTTGGGTGGAAAACCGGATGGTTCAAATGAGTTGGTTAAGGGATCGAAGGTGGATCATATTCTCAATGATTGGAGCTGAATATCTCTTCAGGTATAATTTCCATTGTCCTAAAATTATAGTATAGATTTAGCATAAAATAAGAGGTAGACATTTAAATTGTTGTAAGCATCTAATTTTGGTTTAGGCTTATGTTATCTAAAATATTATTGATTAGTTAAAAATGAAGACTAGATCAATCTATATGTATGGAGGTTTAGATCTCAATATTGGAGTTATTATTCGTGTAGTTTATGGTACTAATCTTGGTATTGTAGCATTTGAAAAAGGAAAGCCAAATATTGTTGAAGGTAATTGCAATAAATTTATTCCAAAGGACTTGGGTAAGTATTTCATGATTTATGGTTTTGTTTCAAATAATTAATAGATGCATGTTTTATAAATGGTTTTAGGATAGTTTGCAAAGTGTTTGACAAAATCTGTGAATGAGTAATGTTATAAATTTATTTATGCACGAATAAGTGCTAACTTGCAGAAGTAAGAAAATGGACATGTACCCAAAATATGCCTGGAGGAATTATAGAATCAACCCTTAAAAGAAAATGCAAAAATAATGGCAACTAAAGTATAGTTTGGAAGATCAAATGCTTGAGGTAAGTTGGAGATAAATTTTAGTTATGGCTTATGTTTCATATTCTTCAATGTTTTGTTATTCAAGTTGTTGTAATAGTACTATCATAATTTTGATAGAAAGCCTTAATGGTTGTAGCATTCAGGGCTTCCATGTGTTTGTTAAATTGTAGCAATAGGTGCAAAAAGCTTGTCAATCATGTCAAATGAATTATCTTGTGTGTGGTAAAATGTTTCAAGAACTCATATGGTGGATTTAGAAATGTGTGATTTCAATGAGCATATATTAGTAGCATAACTCTGGGTTTTTTTTCCTCAGGTAGAGGTGTAGTTGTAAGTTTTCATTCCATATGTTTGACAAAAGTCATAAATGAAACATTTAGGCTATAAATTTTGTTGTTTTAAAGAAACACATTCCTGGGCATTTTTAATTCGATTCAGCCCAACATTAGGGGGTATCCGTGCCTAATGGACATGTAACCGCTGATTTCATTCCAAGAAAATACTTTTCAGAACCCAGATCAGAAATCTGGGCGATTTGGCAGATTGCTGATGTGAGTTATGTGCGCCTGTTTTTGAGTATTTGATGAAAGAATAAGATTATTTAGTCCCTATTTTAAGATGGAAATATTTAAAGTTTCAATTTCTGAATTTTATGAGATAAATATGTTGAAGAATAATCTTAAATTCATTATTTCCAAGTGTTTGACAAAATGCCTCAATGACTTTTAATTTCATGGGTGCAAAGTGTTTGTCATAAGGGCTCAATGAGTGTAGGGTGCATGTCTGCAAAGTGTTTGTCAAAAGTCTTGAATGGCTGTAGCTTTTGTGCATATAAATTGTTAGTGTAAAATTATTAGTTACTGTTGTTTTTATGTTACTATAAATTATAAATAAACTATTTAATAGGTGTAGCTTCCTATGTCTGCAAGTTTTTGGTATGAATGTGAAAATGAATTTAATAATTTGCTGAAGTGTGAATAAGACAATTGTTTCTTATATTATCTAAAGCTTTCAAAAAAAAAAAGGGGGCTTGTTGTTGGAAACAATTTTACAGTGACTAATTCTTTAGGATTTTGTGGGAATGAGTATTAGTGATTATGTGACATCTACTTCTCTATCTTACTAATGGTGGGTAAGGTGGGACCTTACATAAACCCACCCCCACCACATATCATGGCAGCATGGTATGCTCCCTTAGCCCTTCCTATACCACTAGTCAACCTTCCACAGGACTATCAGTCCAAAATCCCATTGTATGATGCTAACAATGTTGTAACTGCATCACAAAATGTGGATAAGATGAATGACTACTTTGATAGAAATGAAATTAATGATGATTCTGTCAAGATTAGACTATTTGCTCAAAGTTTGGGGGGAGAAGTAATAAAATGGTTTAAAGGCTTAAACCCCCGTAGTATTAATTGCCTCCAAGGTTTCCATCAGACATTATTAAACAAATGGGAAGTGAGGAAGAATCCTCTCCAAGTCCTTGCTGACTACAATAATCTCCATAGGAACCCAGGGGAAAGTGTACAAGCTTATTGCACCAGATTTAACAGTGTGTATAATTCACTTTCCCCAGAATTAAAACCTCCACAGGGCTCAGCCTTAAACAAATTTCCTGAAGGATTTGACTCTGATATGACCTATTCGCTGAGAGAAAGAGATTTTTCAACTCTTGAAGACATGCAAAGAGGTGCTCGTTCTGTGGAAGTCAACCTAATGGAGAAGAGAGCAAGGACAAAAGCTAAAAAGAGAGTATCTTTTAGAGAGGAATCCACACCTACTACCTCAAACTCAAAGATGGAAAGAAGGATGGAAGAATTGATGAAGAAAATGAACATTCTTGAGAGAGCACAAGCAAGTCAAAATCAAACTGCTCCTCAAAACAGAAACCAAAACCAGAATCAGAATGCTAGAAGGAACCAACCTGCTAACCGACCTAGGGAAGATGATCAGCTCATCACTCCTCCCTTTCATCAAAAATATGTAAGTGAGGTTGAGGAAACGGATCAAATAACATAGGAGGATGATATGAACCTATTTGGGGTAGATGATGATAACTTTGAGGTTCATTATGATAGAAAAGAGGGTCTTTACACACCTTATGATGACAAAAGGAATGATAATGAAAATTGTTGTCAAAACATGGAAAATGCCATGACAGAACCTTCGAAAGAATATGAACTCAGAAGTAGATCGAGTCAACAAACCCCCAACACCAAAACCTCTGACAAACCTTCTCAAAACAACACTGCAACCAAGCCTAAAACAGTCAAACAAAAGGATAAAACAGTGGCTGAAAATTCTGATAAAGGTAAAGAGAAAGACACTCAAAACCTTGAAAAACAGAGTGCAAATGTTAGTAGTACTGATACTTCAGTTAGTACTCCTGTCAAAACCAGGGTGTCCAATGTAAATAAAACAAATCAGCAGGCCATTGTTGCTGATAAAGTGACAGCCAATAAGGCTGAAACAAACACTTCAAAGAACCAGACTCTTTTAAGCCTGGAACAGGAAATCTCAAAAATCAAAATCTTTGTTCCCTTAATCGAGTTAGCTGCCCAACATGCATATAGGAATCAAGTTTTGAAGGCCTTAAATTTACAAGAGAACGAGGAAACTCTTAATCTTAATGATGACCAACCAGAGCTCATTTTTGGTCCAAAGATTGAAGGTAAGTTTCAAGAGGGTCCTGTCCCTCCTTTTTATGTGAGCTTAAACATCCATGACAAGATTTTTCACAATGGTATGCATGATTCCGGGGCTTCTCATAATTTAATGCCGAAATCAGTAATGGAGGGCCTGGGTCTTGAAATCAATAGACCTTATAAAGATCTATACTCATTTGATTCAAGCAGAGTAAAATGTCTAGGCTTGATCAAAGACCTCTGTGTTAGCCTAGCGCAGATTCTAGCCAAGTGTTTAGTTATGGATATTGTTGTGGCTGATGTTCCCCCGAAATATGGAATGCTCTTATCAAGATCTTGGGGGGCTAAGTTACAGGGGACCATGCAAATGGACATGACCTATGCGACTATCCCTGTTTTCAATCAGACTAGAAGACTTTACAGGGAGTCCCACATGCAATACACAGTGACAAGTCAAGACAGGCCTCAAAAATCTCCTCTGTATGTTGTAAGTACAAGCCTTGATTCTTTTATCATGTTTAATGATGAAACGCTTACCGAACAAACCACTTCAACAGGATTAATGGCTGATACGGAGGGAGAAGAACACGACACTAAAGTGTCAAAACAGTTTGCTGCACTGGAAAAATTTGGCAAACAAAATGCAGGTCTTGATTTACAAGTCGTTGGTCCATCGCTGTTAAATTTTGACAGCAAAGAAAACACCCCTCAACATATTGAAAAACGTGAGGAATCAAATCATACAGAGGACATTCACCAAACAGATCAAACTAAGAACAATCCTCTTTGGAATATGTATTTTGATGGGTCATGCACTAGAAATAATGCTGGTGCAAGGGTCTGGATTACTAACACTGAAAGCCATCATACAAAATTTATTTCATGTAAATTAAACTTTCAGTGTTCCAACAACATAGTAGAATACGAATCCCTTCTCTTAGGCTTGCATCTCTTGAAGAAACTAGGAGCCAGAAGAATTAACGTATATGGGGATTCTGAGTTAATCATTAGGCAAGTCAATGGGGAGTATAATGCAAATCATCCCAGACTCAGAGCCTATCAGAATGATGTCATGGACCTTTTGAAAACATTTGAGGAGGCCAACCTAAGTTTTGTCCCAAGGAAAAGAAACATTGCAGCCCACAATTTAGCTTTTGCGGCTAGGACATGTCTAACGCCATATGAAACTGGATACAACACAACTCTGATAAAATTTAGACCAGCAGTGCCTGATAACAAAAAATATTGGCAAGTGTTTGACAATGACAAACAAATAGAAGACTTCATGCAATTTAAAAATGAATTCAAACTGCATAGTTCAGACTCAGACTATGATACAGACTACAGTGAAGAAAACTTTCTTGGTGAAGAAGAATCGTCTCCTGAACCTGTCAATATTAACCTATTGTCTAGAAAACTTAGAAGCAAAACAAAATTGAGTGCAGAATTAGAAACAAAAGAATTAGAAACTCTGCATTCTAAATATGAAAGTTTGCCCCCTGGTCTAGCACCTTTAGAAGAGTTGTTTGATCTTAATGATGTGGCCAAAAAACCTAAACTGGAGCCTGTAGAGACTGAGGTCGAGGAGTGCAATATTCGCAGTGAAGAGAAGCCGAAAATTATCAAACTATCCAAAACTTTACCAACTCACATTAAACTCAAATATATAGCGCTGTTCAAAGAATTTTCTGATGTTTTTGCATGGATTTATGAAGATCATAAGTCCTATGACACTGAAATAATACAACACAAAATCCCTCTTAAAGAAAACCAAAAACCATTCAAACAGAATCAAGGTATCAAACTTCGTACAAGCTGTTCTCTGTTAAGAAGGAAATCATGGAAAATGTTTTGATACGGTATTATTGTCCCTATTAGATATTCTGAGTGGATATATAATCTGGTGTCTGTTAGGAAGAAAACTGGAGAAATCAGGCTTTGTATATACTTTAGAGACTTAAACAAAGCTTCATTAAAAGACAACTACCCTTTACCAAAGATGGATCATATTTTACAAAGGGTGGTAGGGTCTAGAAGAGTTTCTTTGCTGGATGGCTATTCAGGGTATAATCAGATCCTAGTTCACCCTGCTGATCAATTAAAGACAACTTTTACCACACCATGGGGCACTTTCATGTATGTGAAAATGCCTTTTGGTCTAATGAATGCTGGAGCAACCTTTCAGAGAGCCATGGACATAGCATTATCGGAAGAATTGGGCTTCTTCATCATTATATACCTTGATGATGTCACTATGTTTTCAAAAACATATGAAGAGCACTTAGAACATTTGAGAAAGGTTTTCGAGAAATGCAAAAAGTTTGGGATATCTTTGAACCCTAAGAAGACACTATTTGGTCTCCAAGAAGGTAAACTTCTTGGGCACATTATTTCAGAAGAGGGTATAAAGATAGATCCCAAGAGAATTGAGGCCATATTGCAAATCTCTCATCCTCGAAACATCAAAGAGTTGCAGTCTTTCATTGGGAAGATTAAATTTTTGAGAAGATTCATCCCTAACTTAGCTGAGCTCCTTAGAAATATTACAAACATGTTGAAAAAGGAACAAGGGGTAAAATGGACCATGGAAGCAAAGACATCCTTTGAGCTGGTGAAACAAGCATTAACCAAAACACCGGTTCTGACAAGTCCTGATTTTTCAAAGGATTTTTATATCTTCTCATTTGCATCAGAACATACCATAGCTGCTATCCTTTTACAGAAAAATCCACAAGGAAAAGAGCAACCTATTGCATTCTTTAGTAAGGCATTGAGGGATGCCCCTTTGAAGTATAACATTATGGAGAAGCAAGCTTTTGCTTTGGTAAAGGCTTTAAAAGACTTCAGAGTATACATCCTTCACTCACACATTATTGACTTTGTCCCAAATTCAGTTGTTAAAGACATTCTAACACAGGATCCAGATGGTAAGAGAGGTAAGTGGATTGCTATCATTCTTGAATATGATTTAGAGATAAAACCCACTAAGCTCATCAAAGGCCAAGGTCTTGCTAGATTAATGGCTGAATCAAATTGTGAAGTTCTTAATATTAACATGATTAATACTTTGGATAGCCAAGAAGAATTCTCGACTCTCATTGTTGAAGACCATTTTATGAATTCTCCTTGGTATGCTGATATTGTCTATGTTTTGCTTAATTTAAATGCACCTCCCGGTTTGAAAAAAACAAAGGCAAGATTCCTAAAGTTAAAAGCTGTAAACTATTGCATTATTGATAAATGTATTTATTGGAAAAATGCAAGTGGTATATTGCTTAAATTTTTGCCTGAGTCTGATGCAGAAAAGGTTAAGCAGGAATTCCATGAAGGAGAGTGTGGAGGTCATTTATACTGGAAGGCAACAGGCAACAAAATTTTGAGGGCTGGTTTTTATTGGCCTACTCTCTTTCCTGATGTACACAAGATGACTACTACTTGCCATAAATGCCAACTATTCGAGGGCAAAGGAAAACTGCTACCCCTTCCTCTACATCCCATCACTGTTGAGGCTCCTTTTCAACAATGGGGACTCGACTTCATAGGTGAAATTCACCCTCCATCTTCTGCCTCGCATAGATGGATCCTTACAGCCACAGACTATTTCACTAAGTGGATAGAAGCCATCCCTTGTAGGCAGGCCAATGATTCAGTTATCATAAAATTCATGGAGACTAACATTCTCTCCAGATTTGGCTGTCCTACCAAGATCATCACTGATAATGCAGCAGCATTTGGATCAAAGAAAATGGTTGACTTCTGTCATAGATATCATATAACATTGGGGCATTCCACAACCTATTACCCTCAGGGTAATGGACTTTCTGAATCTTCAAACAAGAGCCTAGTGAACATAATCAAGAAATTGTTGGAGGACAATAAAAAGTCTTGGCACACAAAGTTGATCCATGCACTTTGGGCTGACAGATTAACTTTGAAGAAATCTATTAGTATGTCACCTTTTCAGCTTGTGTATGGTACATATGCAATTTTTCCAAAAAGCCTTGGCGTACCAGTTATGAAGTTGATCCAAGAATTGCAGACTGAAGAAAACGACATGACCAGGAGAATAAATCAGACCATTCATCTTCAACAAATCAAAGAAGAAGTGTATAACAAAGCATTGCAGAAACAAGACAGTATCAAGAAGATATTTGATAGAAGAAAAAAGGCTAGTAGTTTCAAGATTGGGGACAAAGTTTTAAAGTGGGACTCGAGGAGGGAAGAAAGGGGCAAGCATGGAAAATTTGAAAATCTATGGCTTAGCCCTTACTCTATTCATTCAGTTGCTGGTAGTAATGCATTTTTCTTACAGGGGCTGGATGGAGAAGAATTGTCTGGGGGTCCTGTCAATGGCAGGATGCTTAAGAATTACTTCTCTTGATCCATTTTATGTTTTGAGGTATTTTTATCTTTTTCCATTAAGAATATTCCATCCACCATTGCATTTAAAATTTAGAAAAATTAAAAATAAAAAATAAAAATTAAAATAAAAATTAAAAAATTAAAAATAAAATAAAATGAAAAGAGGGCAGAACAAAAACAAGAAAGGCAAGGCCCCATGTCAAAAAAGAGAAACAAATCTGAAAGTGTGCAAGCTCAAATGCCACTCCTCAAAAACACACTTCTAGTTAGTCAAACTGTTTAATCTTGACTAATTAGCTTTAAATTTTTCTGTTGGTAGGATAGTGAATTCGATTCGCCAAATTGTTCAATCTTGGCTTATCGGTAGATAGATTAGGATAGGAATTGAAGGTTCAAACAAACTCAAAATCTGAACCAAAGGTTTCAAAAAGAGATGACTCAAATCTATTTCAAATTTTGAGTCAGAAAATGTAAAATTCTGGTTCTAATTAACCCAAAATTTAAACCAAAGAAAAAGGAGCAACAACTCAAACAAAGTCAGAGACAGAGCTGTAAAGAGAGAAGGCAGTACTTCAAAATTTTTTAGATCTTAAGCCTTCTATTTTGATTTTAGTTTTTCTGCAAATAATAATCTATGTGCAACTTGTTTTATGCCATAGATCACAGCAAGTCAAACAACTTAATCTTGACTTGACTGTTTTAAAATTTCTGTTTTAAAATTTAGAGAATGAAAGTTTGTTGGACAGTTTAATCCCAACAGACAGTAGATTAGGTAGAGAAACATCTGAGCTCAACTGTTTAATCTGGGTTCAGGGAGAAATAAGGAGTAGAATTAGATTAGTTTTTATTCTTTCAAAAAGAATAAAATGTTATGTAAAGATTTTTCCAATCCAAGTGCACTCTGATGAAGAAAAAACGCTAGATCAGTAGGATTGGGTAGGTACAAATTTGTATTGATGAAGTCCATTATTATTTCATAACTGATCTTATTTTTCAAAAGCAGAGCAAGATCATCCAATAAAACAAGAGAAATCCAATGGATGGGGCACCTGGTAAACATCCCAAAGAAAATAATGGGTCAGGCACAGGCCTACCTCCCAGAGAATCAAGTCTGAATTCTTGATACCTTCAAGAAGGCACCATCCCCATGTGGAGCCACTGTTAGCCACCTATAATATTTTGTTATACCAAAAGGTGGCTAAAACTTTTGGGAGCCTCCAAGGAAGAAATTTTTTCACCAAAAGTTGTTGGCTCTTGAAGTCTCTTTAAGGCCTCCAGTCTTTTCCCTCTGTCCATATCCCATACTACTGTTTTCATCCTAAGAACCTCTGAAATCCTACAAAAATCCATAGTTAAATACTGCTACAAAGGACCCCTTTTCCCTCCCTTCTCCTCAAAGATAATCTCAGTTCCTTTTCTCCATCTCCATTGAAAACCCCTCAACTTCATGATTATTCCTTTTCATTCATTCAAATCCATTTCCTAAAGGTCTAAGACTCACTCTTGGCCTTACCGGAACCTTCATTTCCCCTTAAAAACCATAGAAAACACATCTTTTCTGTGCGTTGGACTTAAGCCCCTCAGGCTAAGCCCCTACCTCTTTTCCTCCATGTGCCTAAGTGCCGGAAGGAAACGCTGTAACCATTCGGCGCTTATCCATTTTTCTCTTCCCGAAGCACCAAAAACCTTTGAAAATCATGAAAACGGGTTTTAATTAAATTTCAAAGTTTTCCGCCCGCGAAAATTACGAAATAATCTTGACCGTCGATCTGCTCCACAGATCGGACGGCGTGGCATGCAACTTATTGTGTGGACCGCTCCTAACCATACTTCACTTCTCAAAACCGCTCGGTTTTTCCGCACTGCCTTCGTGCGAAGGATGGTTTTCCTCGGTTGCCCAACGATTCCATACGCTGGATGCCACGCGTCCTCTATACTATTCGAAAAAACGCCTCTTAACCTTTTCCCCCGCGCGTTATCTTCTGAACCATGACCGCCCAGCGGAATCAATGATAGCCGCCCAATCTGGGCCCCCGCATCCAACGGCTATCATCCATTGAAGTCACCCGCCCTTTAACCAAGTTGCATGCGATTTAACTGGGTCCCGGCGCAACTGAATATCCATCTCTGCCGTCGATCTTCGCAGATCAATGGTCCACATGAAATTTCCTGATTCCATTGCGCGGTCAACCTTTTTCCTCCGCAGACTTTCCAAATTGCTCCCGACCGTTGATCACAGCACGATCAACAGTTCCGATCCCCCCATTCTCCCGCACGTCCTCCGATGCAGATTTGCTCATATAAACGCAGGATTTCATCATTTTGTTTGTATTTTGCAGGTTTAAGGTTCTTTCCGCCATGTTTGAGAAATATTCGAAGGACGAGGGTGACGATTCTCGTTTTTTTTTCGATTTGTCAAAAAGATCGACCACAGGATGTAGAGCTATGTTTTCAACAAGGTTTCATGAGCCTTTGTTGTCGTGCGCCCCTGTAAAACTTGGAATGGATGAAGAAATCATAGAGAAAGAGTATCCGATTGCAGAAAGACAGAGATGGACCAGTACAGAGATTTAGTGGACAAATCGGCGGGGATTATGGCTAAGAAAATTATCAAAAGCCTAATCCCCAGCCTAAAAACACAGTTCAACAGAAAACCTAAAAGTGTTTTATTAGACGAATGCCTCCACCGCCATATTTGAGGCAAATTGATTCCTCAGCTACCACAGTGCCACCTATTGCCTCAAAACATTCAATTAGGAGTCGAATTTATGGAGCTGGATTAGATATTATGCCTCGAAGCAGCCAAAGAGGTTACGTCTGCCATAAAATTTATTGATAAAATGTCCGCAGAGTAAACCTAATTGTACACAGATCCTCAAAAGGTCAAAAAAGCCCCCACCGAGCAAAAATCATAAGTGTAAATTTGTTAATACAATGGAACACCTGTACAGTTTCTTCGTTGAGCCCCTCAAAGGCCAAGAAGACATTAATGCCTGTATTAATTGATTTTGAGATCTTTTATCAGATCTCACCTCCTCATTCTTCTATAAATACTTCAGTAGGAGATGAGTGAGGGGTTGGTTGGTTGCTATGTAATTGTTGAGCATTGTATTGTAATTGAGCTGGAGATTTCTGTTTGTAAATAGTGTTCACTGGCCCTTGGAGCTCTGCTTGTGATGAATAAGTTAGGATGAATAGTGAAGATGATTACTGAACTGAAACATTGGACTTGAAGATTGTAACTGGTTTGACATCAATATAAAGCTGTTTCTTGGGATCCTGGTCTATATTACTGGTGAAGTGCTTCTTTCTTTGTCAATGGTTTTCTTTATATGTATGCCATATTGTCCATCTTCCTCTGTAAAGAACAGTTTAAACAGAGTTAGGATCTGCTGTATATCAGTAACCTTCTCTGGCTGAAAAATCTTTATCTCAATGTTTTCCTTTAACTTGTTTATTTAAGAATGATTCAATACAGTTTAAACAGTTAGGAATGTTGGCGTTCCCTCGTCCTTCCGTTGGCTTAAACATTGTTCTTGAATGTGATTTCCATTATTTGCTATTAAAGCTAGACTAGAGAAGATATGGTTGGCCCTGATTCCTAGTTTCTATTCTCCAAAGGCAGATTCTGAAAGTTTCCCTTGGTGTTGACTGAAAGCAGACTAGGTTTAAAAGTACTTTATCTGATCTTAAGTTGCACTTTGTCTCTCTTATGTGTTTTCATACTTTCTGAAAGTAATTATGTGGATTAATGGATTTTTTGTCAATTAAGCTGCTTTAATACAAACTTGCCCAAGAAGTCTATGGTTAGCTCTGTCCTTGGTTAGTTTTAAACAGTTACTTAAGAGGATTTTCTTGTTTGGACTGACTATAAATCCCTTGAGAAATTATTATCAGTTTCGACCCTTCCAACACTTTATTTGTTTCCATTCCATCACTTTAATCTAAATGATCTTGTGATATAGATAACTTGCCCCTTGGATCACCCTTGATGTTGTTGTTCAATTAAAGTCCACATATGACTCCATAGCCCAATGGACTAAAAACCAGCGCTATATCTATCTGTTAGCCAAAGATGTTCTATTTGATTGCAACTTCTCACCTTTGAAACTCTTTGCATATAGATCTTTCCGCCTCAAACATAAAATCATGCCCAACCACCCAAAAACAAAACAAAACCGTTGGACTTCATAACTAGCCTAATATCATTACCTTAAGCTTTCAAAGACAAATCCATATTTGTACATATTGGAGAGATCCCTCTCCGGATTCAGGAGGGCTAGATCCTAGAATCCCAAAGTTGGTTGAAATGATGTTAACTCTGTGATTGGAATTTTGCCAATCTTGCTTATTACAGAGACCTAACACGACCCAAGCAAGAAAAGAAAACACAGGTACTGATGCTAATGTGCGTACTGAAAAGGGAGGAGCACAGATAGTAATAATGTTGAACAAGCAACTAAAAGTGATATAAACAATAGTGCAAATTTTCAACTTGGAGGAGAAGAAGCTACTAAACTTATTGTTTTTCCTCATTTGCTGAGCCAATATGAAAAATTTTCTGAGAAAATAGGACAATAGAACACTCCCCAAGTTGATGATCCGAAAGACTAGGATATAGAAATCATCCCTGAAAATCCCACAGGTGAGATCATGTTGAAGATAGAAGCAATCCCTCCTCTGGATATATTTTATAGTCCTAAACATAGGGTTGTTGTAAGAAAACAGAGGAAAAGGAGGACAACTGATCAAGATGCACTTTTGACATCACAGGTGGAATTTATGAATATTTTTTATAAGAATGCTGAGGTGAATCCATTTGAGGATCTCACCAAACTATCCCAGTATGCAGGTGCCTATAGTGTTGCTACTATAGACAAAGCCTCTGAAGTTACACAGTTAATGAAGAAAAAAGATGTGAAAATAGCCATGTTAGAAGAACAGGTTGTAGAGAACCAATAGAAAATCATTCAGTTAGAACAGTGATTACAGGATGGAAAGTTCAAATCTAAACAATTAGAAGAGAAACTTATTGTTGAAAAGGAAAAGATTGATCAACGGACTTTAGAAAAACAACAACAGCTAAATCAAGAAATAACAAAATTACAGGCTCTCCTGCAAAATGAGCAGACTTCAAATATTGAGCAAGAGAAGATGTTTCAATCTAAATTAGACAAGTTTAAGAATTATCCCAGTTTGGATCAATTCAAAAATGAAGCCCCCGAGACAAACAAGTTATTGTCTCAACAATTAAATGAATTTTGTCTAAAAATTGCAGAAGCAGAATCCCTATGTGAATTAACATCTTCCTTGGTAGATGAAGGAGTCACTTTTAAATTGAATATGATGAATCTGATGAAAATATCTCTGAATTTCTTTTATGGCACGACTCAGAATCAGGAAGAAAAGAAAATCTTCCGAAGATTATGGAGAGACATAAAGAAATTATTTTTGCAGAATGGGAACAACGTTTGATCAAAGATGAAAGAGCTACATCCAGAGCTAAAAGCATAATGAACAATGTAACACAGCTGGTGAATGATAATCTATATGTGATAAATTTAATTGCAGATTGTACTCTCGACCAATTACCTAGAGTAAAAGAAATTGATCAGAGATGGAAACAAGAGATAATTAATAAAAATTAGCAATTGGCCAATTACAAGGAATATCATGGGATATAATGTGGTCTTATCTTATCAAGCCACATAGTCAACAAACTCCAATAAAATTTCTTTCAAATGCCATCAATTGCATCATTCCTGAATTCTCCGATGCCACATATACTGGGCAGTTGCACTCAAAGCTTAGTCATCCTGAAGAAGTGAAGGAAATTCTCAAAATCTGCCATCTGGGCACATCAAACATAATAGATAATCAATGAGTCGATTTACCTCAAGATCGCATTTCTGTTCTAGATTTTTTTATTTAGATAGATTGTAGGAATAGTTTTAGTTATTTTGTTAAGTACCTATTTAAACCCCTTTCATGCATTTAGAAAGGGGTCCTGAATTTGTAATATTTTGACTTGGAGATTACATTTTTGTACTCCATTGACTCTTATATTTTTATAAAGGATCACATCTGGTGATTCTGTGTGAAATTGCCTTTAAGAATTTCATTTCTGTATCTTGGAGTTGATTTTACATTGAAGTTGATGGATTTGGATATCGTATTGCATTGGAGAGTAGCAAGATGGATATGTTATTTCTATCTATTCACTGTTAGTTTTCTTATGTTATGTGATATTCTCTTTTTAAATTGCTATCGTTTATGTGTATTCGCTTTACAATATTTCTTTATACATATCATTTCTGAGTGTGTAGAAATATTTATCTTTTACAATATATGAAAACGATATATGATGATGAATGCAATATCTTATTACAGCTCTGTTTAATTTCTTAAACAGAGTTATCTTTATTTGTTGCTACATATTTCAATTAAGCTATAATACATTTTCATGGTTATTGTTCAATTGAAACAATTTAAAGTTGTATTCACATTTCATGCCCGGGTTAGTTTTAGAATTATTTTATAAGTTTTAAGTTAGTTTAAATAGTTTTATTTCAATAATTTAGTCCCATTTTCCCTCCATCCAATCATTCCATTACCAACCCATTTAAATTACTAGGAAACTGGTCCTATAAATCAAGTCAGAGCCACTACACCAAATGGAAAAGGAGTTGTCCTAAGGTCCCGACCAGGTGGTTATCCCCAAATGTTTGAAGCAGTGATTTTCAAGGCTTCAACGCCACCCCAACCTCCATCTGGAATGGGAGGGCACTTTTATACTAGGGGCAACCAACCATTCACCCCGCAATACAATATGCCCTATGGACAACAACCATATATCCCTACCCCTCCACCTATAGGAAATTTTTATCAAAGTCCTACTTATCCTCCTGGTAACACATTGATGGGTGGACCCTATGGTCCAAATAGTCAGCCAATACTTCCTTGATTAGATTCATGGGAAAACCCATAAATGCCATTTTTGACAGCTCTAGACATCCCCGACATCCATAAACTGACTAATGACCCCCTCAATCACAACCCGCTCTGGCCTCCAGTACCGCACAAGATTCCGTTTGACATCCCAAAGTTCAATGGGAAACAAGGGGACGACCCAGCCGCACACATCACTACCTTTCATTTATGGTCTATATCTAAGTCCATGGTGGATGATAGCATCTGGCTTCGACTCTTCCCCTGTACCCTTACAGGCAATGCTGCCAAGTGGTATATTGAATTTCTACGCGCCGCCGTAAACACTTTTGGCGCTTTAGCGACGGAGTTTCTAAAGAACTTCCAATTACCAATTAGATTTGTAACCGGAATGGAACTTTTAACCTCACTCCACCAAGACACCGCCACCCACATCTCTGATCATATTCATGAATGGAGACGTAGGAGGAGGCTGGTCAAAGCGCAAATCTTGGATCATCTGCTGTCTAATTGGTTTTGTAAGTCTCTTTTACCCCACATCTCTAAAGACATTGGCCTATCTGTTGTGGTCAAAGAAGATCAATGCATTCGTCATGACCAACATTTGGATTTAATATATTCACAATCTGGCATGCTATATGATTTAATCCTCAATGCCCCTAGTAACCCAAATCCTCCCGCTACTTAGAAAACTGGAGCCCACGCCGACGGTCTCGTTGGCACACTCTCTGGCGTAGCCATAAAACAGTCCCGGGGGAAAACCTCCCAGCCATCCTCGGCTACCACTGCCCCTAACCAAACGACTACTCTTCCTACCGCTAAGGTAAATTATGTGCAAAATTCACAAAAATCTAGTGGTAAGAATAAGAAGAACAAGAAAAAGACATCTTCTTCGGAAGAGCAGTCGGACAATCAGAATAATCCTAATCAGGAAAACACTACCAAAAATGACAAAGGGAAAGATAAGCCCATGAATTTCCTTGCAAGATATGTGCGGAGGACCACTTGACATACAAATATCCTCAATTGCGGGAATGCTCTGATTTTATCGCAAACAAGGATTCTGGGTGAACACCTGTCGTTCTTCATAATCCTTTCCCTAATCAACAACAACAACACATGATTTACAACCCGCCATAACCCCAACAACGGGGAAATGGTGGTTCACATCCTTCCAGTGAAGGATCATCTGCCATTTATGGCATTGAAAGTGTTGAACTTCAAACCTGAGCCAAGATTTATGGAAATCCTACCATAGATGCTCAAGAACCTGGTACTAGTTCAAATCCACCGCCGCCTAACGATTTGCATATCGAACGACCTACATCTAACCTCGTGATTCGTCCCCCCAAAGGGACACTTCGATTCACGATTCATAACACCTCTGCACATGCAGCCCAAAACTACAACATTATAGAAGATTTGGCACAGTCACCATCAGCTATGTCTGCTCTCGAAGTATTGTAAATCTATCCAACACAAAGGAAAACCTTGCTTTCAGCCATTTGTGCAATAAACCCCCAGGATTCCATGCTAGATATCTTTGATATGGAAAAATTTCAGACTCGCCTCTCACACCAAATCACATTCCAAGTGCAGGTAGTGTCGAAAGGGAGACCAGTCCATCGCACTATCATAGACGAAGGTGCTTCGACCTGTGTTATGTCACAAGCTTCTTGGCTCGCTTTAGGTTCTCCTACCTTATCATCACCGTCGAATTCCCTCAAAGCTTTCGATGGCCGCACATTCCTCCCAAGAGGTTACCTTGCTAGCTTTCCCATCACTCTGAGTGGGAAAATGATAATTGTGGACATTTAAGTCGTAGATCGTCATCTCGACTATAATCTATTGCTCGGTCGCAGTTGGTCTTATGCCATGACCGCCATTGTTTCTTCGGTTTTTTGACTCATCCTATTTCCATTGGATGGGAAAATAGTCACAGTGGATCAGTTATCCTTCTGCACCCCTGATTATTCCACATTACCAAGTAGCATTGTATCCCTAATAGGAGGCTTTTCTTACTCTTATGTCAGTATTGATACCGGTCTTCTGAAGGCATCTTCCCTACTTGGTTTTTTTCCTCTCCCGCCGCCAGAGATACCAAATACGGTTGCAATGATATCCACCACTTCGGTTGGCTCTATCTACCCATGGATCCTCCCCGCACCTTCAGACATTGATTCTTACGTAGATCAGATGCCTCTCTCACCAGTCGAGTTGGCCTACCAAGCCATCCAAATTACATTTGAACCCTCCACTGTTATGGTTTTGACCAAAGGTACAAAAATCCTGCGCATCAAAATTCTCTCTAAAGATCTCCTCAATGAAGTCTTGCCTACAGACGAAGCTATTCAAGAGATCATGTCTCTAGAAGAATGACCTCGGGGAGAGTTTCACCATCGTGCTTCGATGATCGATTCGGACGTGATAAATACTGAAATCCCATCGTTTGATCCACCTGAGATGGTTTCATTTGCTTACACGACTGTTCAAACTATCGATTCAGAAGGGAACATGGGTAATATTTCTAAGACAATGCTCATTGATATCTCGGTCAAAACGAGTATCATGGAAAATATTCATATTGGAGCAGATTGCAATACTGAGTAAATTGTGCACTTCACATCCCTTTTCAAGGAATTCCGTGATGTGTTTCCTTGGTCTTATGATGAAATTCCCAACATAGATCCGTCTATAGTTGAGAAAAAAATCAAGATCTATGACAATGCCAAACCAATTCGACAACGACTCAGGCCTGTCCACCTGCGCAAAGCGGCCGCCATCAAAACTGGGTAGAAAAACTTTTAAACACTGGTTTCATCTATCTCGTTCCTTTGACAAAATGGGTTTCCAATCCGGTTCCCGTAGATAAAAAACAAGGCACCATCCAAGTTTGTGTCGAATATCGTGATCTGAATGCTGCTTTTCCCAACTACAATTATCCTACGCCATTCATAGATTAGATTCTCGATGATTGTGTCAGATGCGAATCTTTTTCCTTCATGAATGGATTCTCAGGCTATAACTAGATTGCGATTAAAAAATAAGACCAGCATAAAACTGCCTTCATCTATCCTTGGGGCACATTTGTGTATCGTAAACTCCCATTCGGTCTGAAGAATGCTGGAGAAAATTTTCAGTGGGCTATGGACTACACTTTCCACGAAATTCGACATATTGTACAGGCTTACTTGGATGACCTTCTAGCTCATTCCAAGAAACGACCTGATCACCTTGCTCATCTGAAAGAAATTTTTTCTAGGTGTAGATTCTACAATATACGTCTAAATCCTCATAAGTGCGTATTCATGGTTGAGTCCGGATGTCTGTTAGGTCTCATTGTCTCCAAGCACGGGATTAGGGTTGATCTCGATAAGGTTAAAGAAATTGTTGAATTGCCGGCACCACAATCCATCCTCCAACTCCAACATTTGCAAGGGAAGGAAAATTTTTTACGTCGATTCATTGTTAACTATGCCAAGATGACTAAAGGATTTATGTGATTATTGAAGAAAGGAACACTATACTTGTGGGATGACCAAGCTCAATGATCATTCGATGCTTTAAAACATGCACTTGTTTCAGCCCCACTCCTTAGTGCTCCCAACTACTCACGTGACTTTCTCCTCTACCTGGCAGCCTCACCATCCTCACTTGGAATGGTTCTGGTTCAAGGTGACAGTGACGATAGTGAACATGTGATATAATATTTGTCAAAAGGTCTAATCAGACCTGAACTACATTATTCACATGTGGAGAAAATTTTTCTAGCGGTAGTTTTTTTAGTCACCCGACTTCGACATTATATATTGCTGCGACAGACTATGGTTATTGCTTTGGAAAACCCCATGCGACACATCCTGTCTCAAAAAATTATTGGAGGAAAATATTCCAAATGGATCATAATCCTCCAACAATTTGACTTGGCCTTCGCAACTGCCAAAGAAAAGAAATCCCTTGTCTTCGCCGAATTATTATCGGACCTTCCCAAAATCAACCCAGGAGAAGTAGCTCATGATTCATTTCCTGATGAATCTGTATACTTGGTCGATTCTTCGGACCCATGGTATGGAGACATTTTGGTCTACCTACAAACCCAGTGCTTCTGCCCAACTCTCACGTCTAACGACTGTCGTCGTATTGGCCACCAGGAAAAGCACTACCTTGTGCTAAATGATACATTATATCTTCGTGGTATCGATACTATTCTCTAGCGTTGTCTCACTTTAAATGAAGCAGAACGCGTTTTGAATGACTTCCACATAGGGTCGTGCGGTGTTCATCTTTCAGGCATAGCTACTTCCCAAAAAATCCTACGCGCAGGTTACTATTAGCCCACTTTGTTTAAAGACTGCATTGCAGCGGTCCAGAAGTTCCATCCATGTCACATTTTCACAAAGAAAATGCATGCTCATCCTACCCCCCTTCATCTGGTTATCTGCATTGGTCCTTTTGATAAATGGGGAATTGACTTCATCACCTACAATCCCACTACGGAAAATGGACACAACTACATCGTGGTTGCGGTCGACTATTTTACGAAATGGGCTTAAGCCATTCCCACTTTTAAGGCCGATGGAAAAACCGCCACTCTCTTCCTATTCAATCGGGTAATCTATCAGTTTGGCATACCCCTATCTATTGTCATAGATCATGGATCCCAATTTTAGAATGATATGATGACCGAATTAACATCCATGCTAGGTTTTCTTCAAGATCAATCTTCATCTTATTATCCTCAAGCTAATGGTCAAGTCGAAGCCGTAAATTGCGTCCTCAAAACCATGATTCGTCGATTAGTCTAAAATCATAAAACCACATGGCATCAAAAGTTGTATTATGTGTTATGGGCATACCGAACCTCAATCAAAACTGCCACAGGCTTCACGCCATTTCAACTTGTGTTCGGCCTGGAGGCAATACTTCCAATCGAGTGTGAAATTCCATCACTCAAACTCGCGGTTGAAATCCTACCCGGCACCATTTCCATGGAAGAGCGCTTTCTCTCACTTGCTCATTTGGAAAAAACTCGTCGAGATGCTACACTAGCACTCGAAGCTCACCAGTGCCAAGTCAAAGCTCAATACGACAAATCTGTCAAGCCTCGTTCTTTCCAAGAGGGTGATCTTGTTCTACTTTATGATCAGAAACATGACCTCTTGGGGGCAGGAACACTCCAACCATTATGGCTTGGTCCTTACATCGTCACTAAATTCCTCTCAAAAGGAGCTTACGAACTTCAGGACTGTAATGGAATTCCGCTCGCGGAGCCCCGCAACGGGCTCTATCTAAAGAATTATTTTGTATAGTTTCGCACTAGGTGTATGCTTTGTAATTTTATGTATATAAGTTTTTGCCTATTGTTTTGATGTCTCTGGATATTTTTTGGTTTTTAAGGTGTTTTTCTCATCTACAATATTTTTTTCACACAGATGTCATCATCCTCCTTATCATACGTCAGATACGCAGATGGTGCTAGTCATCACACTAGACACATTGCTTCAGCTACTTGGGTTCTCTACACTCCTGAGTCGAAACTTCTTGGTTATAGGGGAATTTTCCTAGGTAATGCCACCAATAACATTGCTGAGTACATGTCAGTGATCCAACTCCTCATGGAGGTGGCATCTTGCAACATCTCTAGTTTAGTGGTCAGGTTAGATTCCCAACTCGTCATTATGCAGTTAAACAATCATTACCATGTCCGTCATCCATTCTTGTTACGTTATTTTTTAAGGGTGAGACTTTTAGAACGTCAATTTCAAATAATCACATTTGAGCATGTTCTTAGAGAATTTAATGCATTAGTCGATTCATTGGAAAACTATATGTTAGATTGGAATTTGTCACATTTGTTATAAAATATTTACACATGAGTACATATATTTTTATTTCATAGAAAATACATAAAAATTCAAAACACAAAATCACCAAAAAGTATGTATATATATGTCATGTCTAGTACAATAGTTACATCAAAAAATCTTCCAAAACTTCAGTGTTTTAGAAAAATTTGGCTATACTAAGCCATGCTCTAACACTTATACATCCGCTCTTCCAGCTAGGCTTGATGCTCAAAATAACATAAAACTACCCTAGCTATCCTCCTCAGAGGCACCAAGTATCTCTCTGGCACACCTACAGTATGCCGCTGCAGACGAACTGGGACCTCCTGCATAAGAAGAGGTGGTATACCCATACTAAAACCCTCCAAGTTCCTGGAGAGTTCATGTAGTATCTGGGCATCATCATCTCCAGTAGCTTCCGCATCCTCAGCTAGTGTGCTAGCCTCGGGTAGCTGCAGTGCTTGTTGTGCATAGTGAGGGGCCCCAACTGGGCGGACAGGTGCCACATCTGTGTCAAGCAAACAAGCTTCATGTCAAAACATGTTTTTCACCCTTTCAAACAAAAAAATTTGCATAAAAATTCAAAATACAAAAACAAAGTACTTCCTAAAGAACACTAATAATTTATTTCTTACCATCGAGTCCCCACTAGGTGCCAGAGGGCAACACTAACTCCGGATCGCCAGTGAAGTTCATCCCTGCATAGGGATAATCCTCAATCTAAATGATCTGCAAGTCTAGCCACTTAAAAAACCCATCATCAAAGTAGTGACAAACTAGGCCCTCTCCAGTCTGTGAAATCAAAGTTGCCCATCGAGCCTATCTCAGCTTGCATGGGCCTAATGGTGCTGTAATGATTCTGGGCCTCATTAATGGCACCTGTGGAGTACTAAAAAGGTATGCTTTTGATCATTATTTCAGTGGCTTTTTAATAGAATTTGTGAACCTTTTGTGTCATGAATTTGGAAAGTAATAAGGAACTATAACAAAACACATGAGAATTGATATGCAAGACTTAGCCATTGATAATGGTTATTTTCTATACAGGAAAAGGAGAAAACGAGGGATTTCCGTTCCAAAGGAAAGGACAAAGTTGAGATAACTGCTGTCCCTCTGGACGAGAACCGAACGCAAACAAAGATAAACAGATCAAAGAAAATCGGCTCGGAAAAGAAGGAGAAGATACCAGCTCAGCGCAAAAGAAAAGACAGGATGAAGAGTTAACTGTTTGGCGAATCCCTCAGGATCTTCGATCCTGAGGGATCGTTGCTTTATTTACCCTGTTACTTGGACATCTCCGCCGTCGTCCTTATATAAAAAGACAGCACTGTTAGCTTGAAGATAGAGATGTAGAGATGAAGGATACGCTTTTATGTAATTTATGTAAAACATCAGCTTTGATTATTAAGTTTCGTTGAGAACTGATTCAATGTATTTTTGACTGATGCATTAATGAAAGTTTGGTGATTATTTCACCTCTGCGACTGGATTAACTTCAAGCGGTGTATCCTTGGAGGCTAAGGGCCCGGCCCCGAAGGACACTTGCTTCTGTACCATTACGGCTTTATTTCTGTGTGGTTTGTTTATCAGTATTATTTGGTGATTTGATATGCTTTATAAGTTCATATTACATGCTCTGTTAAAGATTGAATCATTGAAGTTTTTGCAGATAAAATCGTGTGTTGACTCCGCATCAAGTTATTAATCCTTTCAAGAGTTCATTGCATGTTCTTACTGTTATGTTACAGAGCTGTTATATTAAACGTTCGTGTTGTGTGCGTTTCTAATTCATCAGTACTATTCCATAATTCATTAATCGTTGTTGTTGTTCCTTTAGTGTGATTTGTGTGAATTTCCTTTGGAGTGAAGGAATGTTATTTGATTGCATAGAGAGTATTTGAGTTAATAGGTTACAACCCGCGGGACTTAGTTATTCAATTGCTGTTCCATTTTAGACTTGCTGTTCTATTCCAGAATTGCTGTTCAATCCTTTATTCGCTTTTCTGTTCCATTTACTTGCAGTTGTTGGTTTGGTGTGAGAGATGATCTAAGGCTGTAGTGAGCATTGGCAGTCACTGTCTAGCTCCCAGGCTCGTGATCCATGCTCTAGTTTCCTTTCCATCAGTTTCCGAAGGGATGGGTTATCACTGCCGAACCCTTGACTGATAAGCTGTTGAGTTTTCTGAGTGCGTGATTTATTCTTTGAAGTAATTTAGTTACAAGCAAGCATCTGTTTACTCTTGTATTTCTTATGCACTGTACTACTAGCATTACTCTGACAAATGATAGCCTCGGATTGAGTCACTCTTTGTAATGACAAAACGCTCCCGGATTGACATATTAATGTGAGGTAATTAGAGGTGAAAGAGACCCTTTTTATAGCTCTACATTTTGGCGCCGTTGCCAGGGAAAGAGTGTAGCCATTTGTCTTTTTCAGAGTAGTGTACGAGCCTGCTAGGGAGGAGTTGGATCCTAAAAATGGAAGGTAAGAACCTACGTGCGGAGCATGTAAAAGACCTGCTCCACTATCCGCTTTCCTAACAGATTTGTTTTTGCTTTGTTTGAATAGAAGTTGGTAGTTCATTTTTTTTTGAGTGCATGACTAAGCAGAAAAGACCAGAAAAGAATATCAAACCCCCATCCAAGCCTGAAAAAGCTAAGGGGCCGGTGACCCTTGGCCGAACGACCTTCATAGACGAAATCTATAAGAAAACAGAATCTCGGCCATCAGTAGGCCTCAAGAAAAACATTTCTAAACCGCCTACTAGTTCCCTTCAGGCCACAGGATCACCATCTGTAACCTGCGCTGAGGTGCATAGTCAAACTGAAGAGCAGGACTTTCAAGAAGTTGAAAATTCTACTCCAGAATTATTGCAAGAAGGGAACTCTAGCAACTTTTGTGAGGGAGAAGGAGAAACAGGGGAAACCAAGGAACCAAAATCCCCTAGTGAGACAAATCAGCCATTAGATAGCCCAGATAAGGGGAGTGTTGCGAAAGTCATTGTTGAAGGAATTCAATCTCCTCAGACACCTGGTATTCCCATTATTCCAGATAAAGGAAGCGCTGTTAAAAAGATCCCTGTCAAAACCGTTCCCACTCAACCTAGGAATACCCTCCTAGATATCCCAGAAGATTATTGGCATATATTCGATTCCATGGCTCAAAACCAACCAAACGCTCAAAACCAGCCAAATACTCAAACCTCTACATTACAATATCCTATAGTGGATTCTGCAGCAAATGCACCCATGAAAGCTATCCCTCTTCAGCATATCCCTACATTCCACGGACTCACATCAGAAGATCCGGATGCATTCTTATTCGAATTCGATGTGTTATGTAGGGGGTACGATTAAACCACCGATCCCCAAAAATTGAAATTATTTCCCTCTACATTAAAAGGGGCTGCTTTAAGATGGTTTATGGGGCTAGGTGGCGGGGTTATCAACAATTGGGATCAAATGAAAGAATCCTTATTAAAAAAATATCAGGATTATTGTAGGTCTAGAGAATTAAAAGACGAAATATTTCAAATGACAGCCAGACCAAATGAAACATTAGAGGAGTATGTGGAACGTTTTCAGTATAATCTACAAAGATCTCCTTATGCATCGCTACCTTTACCCGATAATGTGTTAAAAACTGCATTAATGAGGGGTATGAAAGAACAATGGATTGAAACATTAAACATTATGGGCAAAGGGGATATTTATCAAGAGAATTTTATTGACATCCTTGACTTATGTATCAGGAGTTCGAGAGGCAGCACAAGAATAAAACCGACAGAATATGATCGGTTTGCAAGAGATAACAAAGTATCAGCAGAAGGAGTAACACGTGCAGAAATTGGAAATTTATTAGAAAATTTTAAAGCTGATATTATGGGGACACTAACTACACAACTTGATATTGTGCAGGCTAAACAGAAGCAGCTGGAGGCAGAACAGAATTTGGCAATCTTCTGCCCCCGATGCAGAAAAAAACATAGCCACAAGGAGTGTCCATTGGATAAAGTCCAAACATGCGCCATCTGTACAAAAGATCACCTTACGGAGAGTTGCCCCTCACTTCCTGGATTGAAAGTGGTATATAAGGAAGCAGAAGAAGAACCAGAATCGGTGAATTCGATCAACCAGCGCCGCCAGTGGCACCCGAGACAACCTGGTATGTTTTCGGACCCAACCTCTTTCTTTCAAAACCCACAGTATAATGCTCAACAATATGGTATGTGGCAAAATCAATCTCAACCCCCATTTACAAACTGGTCACCAAAATCGTTTCCTTCTTCAAATTCATGGCTGAATCAAACAAGCCAAACTGGTTGGCCGAATTTCCCTTATACTCCACCATATTGGCAAAATGGTCCATACCCTTCACAGTGGACTCCCTCTACTTCACAAAGTTCACCCTGGAAGACAAGCTGGCAAAGACCGATGTACCACCCAGCTGGAACTATTCCGCTCCCTCAACCTACTCTGCCAGCCTTACAACAGAATCCCCAGTCTAACCTGAGAGCGCAACTCCCAGCCCAACCCGATCCCAATCCAAATAACAGACAGGTCCAATCTATTCAAATCATAGAAACACCAGAAATAGGACCTGACCTGAGGGAGTGCAATGACCTTCAGTTAAGATCTGGACGTATAATTGAAACTGAGGGAGATAAAACAGTTCATATTGAAGATCAGTTACCCAGAGAACATCAGTCACAACAAGATGATGTAAATAAGCAACAAACTCATAATCAAGCAACCACATCCTCTCCTCCGTTCCCAGAACGATTAGCCATACCTCGATCCATACAATATCCTGACTTTGACATTCTGGGAGAATTACAAAATCTGTACATAAAAATTCCATTCCTCCAAGCCATTCAAGACATTCCCATATACGCAAAAACTATAAAAGAATTGTGCATAAAGAAACCAAGGAGGAATATAACAAATAATCCAAGATTCCAAGTAGTCGGTACTTTATCTGATCTATTGTCGGGAAGAGAAACACCCCTTAAATATGAAGACCCCGGGAACCCAATTATAACTGTTCAAATTTATGGTCAGACCCTATCTAATGCCTTAGTTGATCTAGGGGCTACAATTAATATTTTAACGACCACAACTTGCCAAAAGCTCGGCATTACATCTGTAGAACCCACCTCCACTCTGTTGGAATTGGCTGATCGATCTATGGTTAGACCAGAGGGTACTCTACATGATGTCATGGTCTCTGTAGAATCCTAGGAGTATCCAACCGATTTCCTGATAATTAATCCAAAAACCCGACTTGATGGACATCCGCTAATTTTAGGTAGGCCTTGGCTTGCCACTGCCGATGCCTACATTGGCTGTCGGCAGGGAAATATGACCATCACCAGAGGACCGAATAGCAAAAATTTAGTTCTATATCCTCCAGCGCAGCCAAGTGTCACAATGATTAAAACTAATAAACACCCTGTATCATACCTTACTGATAACATTAGATCTCCATTAACTATACAAGAGGCACTCGATTTCAAAGATCAAACAGAAGACGATGCCATTAACAATTTCATTACTCAAACTGAACCTCGCACACAGTGTCACATGATAGAAGCAGCATTTGATAATGAATTGGAAGAAGATCCTTTGAAAGATATTCATGACCAAACGATACCTGTCACTCCTATTGCACATAGTAAAACTGTGGAAATTGCACCGGGGAAAACTTTAAACATCAATGCTAATCTCACACCTGAACAAGAAACAAAGCTCATCCATTTGTTAACAAAATATCAAGAAGCATTTGCATGGGACTACCTTGATATGAAAGGAATCGATCCCCAGTTATGTACACACCACATTTATATAGAAAAAGATGCCAGACCTGTGCGTCAGCCGCAAAGGAGACTTAATCCCCATCTAAAAGATGTCGTAAAAACTGAACTTCAGAAGCTTTTAGATGTGAATTTTATCTACCCTATTTTTGATAGTAAATGGGTCTCTTCGCTTGTGGTGGTACCAAAAAAGAACGGGAAATGGAGAATTTGTGTGGATTATAGGGAACTAAACAAGGCAACACAGAAGGATCATTTTCCTCTTCCTTTCATAGATCAAGTATTGGATACTTTAGCAGGGAAGAAGTTCTTTTCTTTCCTGGATGGCTTCAGTGGATACAATCAGATTCAGATTTCCCCTGAAGACCAGGATAAAACTACTTTTACTTGTCCCTGGGGAACATTTTCCTATCGAGTTTTACCTTTTGGCCTATGTAATGCTCCTGCCACATTTCAGAGGGCTATCCTTAGTATTTTTGCAGATTTAATAAATGATGGACTTGAAGTTTACATGGATGAATTTACACCATATGGAGATGATTTTGATCCAGCTCTAGACACCCTAGAAAAAGTCCTACAACGCTGCATTGTTACCAGGCTTTGCTTAAGCAACAAAAAATGTTTCTTGATGATGACTGAAGGACTTATCCTAGGACACTATGTCTCAGCAGCCGGCATTCAGGTAGACCCGGCCAAAATCCAAATACTTTTGCTTATTCCCACTCCTACTACTCAAACAGAGGTACGCAAATTTCTTGGATTTTCCGGTTATTATAGACGATTCATAGAGCATTATTCGCACATTGCTGCTCCTTTATATGCACTAACTGGTAACGTTGATTTTCTTTGGACAGACAAATGTGACCGTGCTTTCGAGGATCTAAAGAAGCGTGTATCCACAGCCCCAGTCCTTCGACGACCAAACTGGGATCTACCATTCCAGATATCATCTGATGCCTCAGATACAGCCATTGGCGCAGTCCTTGGGCAGGAAGAGGATAAAAAACCGTATGCTATCTATTACATCAGCAAAAATTTATCCCCTGCTGAATTGAATTACACTGTTACTGAAAAAGAATTCCTAGCTGTAATACATGCTGTCAATAAATTTAGACATTATATCACAGGCTACCCTGTTATCTTGTATACAGACCATTCTGCTATAAAATATTTAGCAAATAATCCTGTCACAAATGCCAGAGTAACTCGATGGTTAATCTTATTGCAGGAATTCGACATCACAATCAAGGACCGGCCTGGCAAAGAAAACCCTGTAGCCGATTTTCTTTCGAGAATACCAAAATCAAGCGATGCAGCAGCAGTCGAAGATCAATTTCCGGATGAGCACCTGTTTGTTGTTTCCGTTCAAACACCCTGATATGCTGATGTTGCCAACTACCTCGCAGTAGGTAAATTACCAAAACATTTAACTCCTAATGAGCGCAAGCAGATTATTCAGAAAAGTTCTCGATTTTCGTGGATTGGAGGCTATTTGTTTCACACAGGAGCAGACATGCATATCGGGCGATGTGTTAGAGAGGATGAAATCTTTGACATCCTAAAAGCCTGTCACGATGGACCGTGTGGAGGGCACTTCGCTGAGCGTAGAACTGGACATAAAGTATTACAGACAGGATATTACTGGCCTACGATCTTCAAAGATGCAAAGAAGTTTGTCCAAGCCTGTGACAGCTGCCAGCGAGCAGGACGACCTGGTCAAGCTGATGAGATGCCTCTGAAACCACAGTTAGTCATCGAACCATTCGAGCGGTGGGCTCTTGATTTCGTTGGACCCATCAACCCTTCATCAAATCAGAAAACATATATTTTGGTGGCTACAGAATATGTCACCAAATGGGTTAAGGCAGAAGCATTGCCAAGAGCCACAGAGGATTCTGTCATACAGTTCCTGTTCCATCTATTTGTTCGTTATGGCCTTCCCAGAGAAATAATTACAGATGGAGGACCACAATTTGTTGGGCATAAATTAGCTGCAACACTTAACAATTATCATGTCCAGCATAAGATCACTACTCCATATCACCCACAGGCGAATGGGCGGGTAGAAAGTAGCAATAAGATAATAGAATCAATCCTAACGAAAACCATTGCGTCACATAGGCGTGATTGGGCTACCCGACTACCTGAAGCACTCTGGGCCTATCGAACCACATGGAGGAGCACCACCGGTTACTCACCTTATCAATTAGTGTTTGGAAAACAACCCATTTTTCCTATAGAATTTGAAATCCAAACATTACGGACAGCACGGGAAGTTGGCCTAGATCTAACCGAGGCACAACTCAATCGACTGCAGCAGATCAATGAATTAGACGAAGTCAGGCTCTCTGCATTACAAAATACAGCATTAATTCAACAGCAGCGAGCCAAATGGCATGATGCGCTCATCAAGAACAAAGTCTTCCACGAGGGAGACTGGGCTCTGTTATACGATTCTCGGTTTCAGGACTTCCCTGGAAAACTTCGGACTCGATGGTTGGGACCATACGAAATCCAGAAGGTGCATGACAACGGAACCCTTACTCTAATCACCATTGACGGTTCTGGATATGCATTCAAAGTAAATGGCCACCGAGTCCGTCTCTATCGTAAACCACTCACTCGGGAATCCTTCTGCCAGCAGCTACGCCGAGACACTGATATGGAAATCTTAGGAGAGGAAGAGAAATCTTCCTCACCTGTAATTCATTAAGGGTTCATTTCTTTTTTGCAATTTGTACATAAATTCTTGTTTTTTTGAGTGATTCTTGTACATAAGTTTGAATTAAATATCTTCTTGTCATTTTTGTTGTTCCTTTTCTTTCATAAAGTTCGATTTTTGCTCTTCTCAAAATAGCATATGCGTGTTTTTGTTGGTTTCGCTTGTTTTGCTGTTCCTTTTCTAAAGGAACAGCATTCGGGATCTCTGCTGTTCCTTTTTCAAAGGAACGACATTGTTGCATTTTCCGCTGTTCCTTTTGGTTACCACTGTGCTTTTTCTTCAAAGAAACAGCGTTCTTTTATTGCTGTTGTTTTTTTTTTCAAAGGAATGAAATTTTGAGTGTTTTTATAGTATTTTTATTTTTGCTGTTCCTTTTTTCCAAAGGAACGGCATTTGCATTTTTGCTGTTTTTTTATCATCCGTTGTTGTTTCTTTTTCAAAGGAACACCACTCGCATACTTCTGCTCTCCTTGTGAAACATCTTATTCTTTTGCTGATCTAAATTGAGGATGCTTCTTGCCCGTCTTCTTTCTAGTCTTTAAGATACATCTATGTATTTGTGCAATGAAATATAAAATCACAACATACCGAAATATGCAAACCATAAATCGCTATATCTATAAGGCTCTGCATTAGTAAGAGGACAAATGGAAGGACATACTTATTTCTTACCTTTTGTTGACATGGTTTTACTAATTTTGCCCTGATTGGTTATCTTTATCATGCTAATTCCCTTAAACTTTTTTATTAGTACTTGGGAATAAGAGCAAAGAGTTTATATCTTCCTATTGAGATAATAAGACTTCTTCCACCATTCCTACTCTTAAAGAGTGTTGAACCACCCTTTGTGTATAAATAAGGAAAAGTATTCTATGAAAAGAAAAAATATGTGAACATGATATGTGAAGTGTCAAATGCAGGATAGGGGGTCTCATCGAGAGCCAGCCTACCATGATCATGAGGATGGAAGTGAAGTGGCATTTCCATTATGGCCACCACACCAGGGATATGGTCCAAAAGGTATATCAACTAAACGAACCTTGGAACAGGAGGTCTCATCACGAGCCGGCCTGTCCACATTTCGCTCCTTCCTCGTGAATGGCATTATGGTTAACTGGTCACCAAGCCAGCATAATGGTCTACATTTTGACATAACAACATTCCTAAGTATACACAAAAGATCATGGTTCCGAGGGTGAAAAAACAACTCTGCCAAGGTTATGGACACCTGTTGGCAGCAGAGTACTGTTAATGGTATTGAAGTCACCTTGCTTACACCAATGGGTAAAGATACTAATATTCTTTTGTTTCTTATCTCCTAGGAACTAATCATATGTCATTTCCCGATTTATACATCGCATGAATATTTATCATTACCAATCATGGCAACGGAAGTGACCATGACCACTTGAGATTGACAAGTACGATACATGCCCTATCCATCAGCCTCAAATCATAACATAGCAGCCTCTTATATAATACGCGATCAATTCTCCGCCTCGATTTCGGTAATTCGTTGTCCTTTTCAACATAGCATAATTCCATATGCTGTTCCTTTCTGACTTGATTGCAGACCGGGTGCCGCTCCTTTATTTGCCGGCTGGGACAGCCTATCACATTGCGGGGGGGGGAGGTTCACCTCATCATTCCTTGTATTACGTGTCAACTTACCATTCGGGAAAGCTAGTATACGACGGTTTGGCATGGTTTAACGGCATGGCATTTCTATTTTTGTCACAAGTTGCTTTCTGTTGCACTGTTGCATACTCTGTGTTTTTTCGAAACCTTGTGATTTTCACCCTCTCTGTGTTTCAAACAGAAAACGTAGTTTCCGTTCCATTTAGAATCTACAGTGAAACTATGGGAGGAAGGGCAATTCGAAGTGAGCCTCAACAGCTGACGATCTCCGCTGCTGCCCGGGAGATCCTGGAAAGAGAAGGATGGTTGAATTATTTCAATCGCCTACAGGAATCCAATGAAACAGTAGCGATGGAATTTTTGCAGAATTTACAAGATGACCACTCCACAGTAAGAGGGAAGCGGATAGTGGTCACTGATGCCATAATTGCAGAAGTGTCAGGACTACCAGCCACCGGACCGGTATGGACATTAAAAAAGGAACGATTACAGAAGGTCATGGAACTGTTCCAGGACGAAGGCCAGAATCTGACAATTAAAGGGAAGGGTATTCTGCCAGCAACCCTAGGAGAACCTTGGACGGAGCTAGCAAGAACAGTGCAGAGTTACATTACCTGCGAAGGAAGGAAAGACGTGGTAAGACCACGACATCTTAAACTTTTAGCTGTTTTAAAGGAGAGATGCTCTGTAAATTTACCTGCACTCCTGAACTCCTTACTGCATGATGCTGCACAAAGTATGAGAAAGGCACAACACGTAGAGTCAGTCGTTAGCCACCATGGGTTGATACGACTAGTGGTTAGTTATGGTCTCACCCAGCAGCAGAGCAGCTGGGAAGAACTGATTGCACTAATTGAGGGGGGATTGACAGAGCCATCCCCAAAACGTAGACATTCTATAAGCACACCAGAGTGTCCGGCAAAACGCAGAGAACATGTTGCTAGTACATCAGAACAACCAGAGATACATCAAGAATCGGCAAAGCGCAAGCATGCCATTGATTCACCCGAGCAACCAGAGGAACCCAGAAAATCAGCTCGGTTAGCTCGGATGAGAGGAAGCATAGATAAGCCCAGAAAATCAGCCCGGTTGGCTCGGATACGAGGAAGACTGGAAAATCTCCAGGGAAGCACCAGCCAACCAGTGATAATTGAAGATGAGCAACCCGAAGAAGAAGCAGCCGAGCCTTCGGGAACAGAAATAGAAGCAGAAACTGAACAGGAGGAAGAAATGGGACAGCAGGAAGATAGCCCATTACAAGACCTACTAGGAGATGATGACTTGGCCGCAGTCCTAGCCAATATGAGTAAGTATGGTCAACCTTCTAGTTCAGAGGACCCCCACGACAAACCCCAAGAAGAAAACATGCATGTTCATGATGAAGAGGAGGAAAATACTGAACGGGAACAATCTGTTCCCAGGTAACAAGAGGAAATTCTAGAAGGAGTAGGAGCAGAAACAGCAGAGACAGAACCAGTCAAGGCTCCTACCCCAGAACAGCCAGAGCAGAGCAGTGAAGAAGAACCCCAAGAGGAAGATTTAGCAACTAGTCATGATCCAGTCCGTAGCAGACAGACTGCTGTTCCTTCGAATGAAACATTGGAAATTAAGAAGTTGCGGAGGGAACGGAATAAATTGTTGAATACGATAACCCAGCTCAGACAACAAATTAGGATTCTGAAAAAGAACCAGAAGGTAAGAAAGACCGGAGGGAGGAAAAAGAAGGCCAACAAGCGGCCTGCTGTTCAAAACCCTACTGAGAATCTAGCTGCCGTTCCAAATGATGCTGAGGAACAGACGGGTGTTCGCGTTAAAACAGAAAAAGATGATATAAGGATCAGTGACAAGCAAATTCAGACAGAGGCACCACCCTCAGGGGTAATAAGGGTTCTGAACTCCAAACAGCATAATAAAAAAGTTCAGGTAAAACTCCCGGCCTCCACTGACCTATGGAAAAAAGATCCGAAAACGAAAACCTTGCATAAGATGGTGAAGCAAGCCCAGCAAGAAGCCGAAAAACTTAGAGAGCAAACGGTTCCCCGAGAAAAATATGAAGAGTTACAGCAGCAATTAAGGGACGTCAGTCAATCCAAAAGCCAGGCCTTTGAAGGTTGGAAAAAGGAACAAGAGGATGTTGCACAGGTAACCAGTAGACTAAATACTGTTATCAAACAGATGAATGACTTGTGTTCTTTATACAATGATGTTTTAGCATGTAGGGCTCCTGCTAAAAACTATGCTCTGTTTTTATTAGAATGGTATTTACAATTAAAAATCAAAGCTGTTAAAGCAGGCACCCCTATACAAATTAATACCGTCAATGACTTTATAGACTGCTGTAAACATTATGGAGTGAAAGTCCAGAGATTGTTGTGTGAACTTTATTTGCACGACCTTGTGTTAAGTCAGGAGACTGAATTAAACCCTGGCCCTTTCGTTGGAGACATCCAATTCCAAGCATTCATTTCATTCGGGGTTAATCAGATTAAGTGGCTCAAAGCCTATGACACTTTCCAGGGTCAGGAAAATGGTCTAGATTTACGGGTTAGAGCTGAGCCTAGGAACCCAGTACAGTTGTGGAAAGCTCATAGATATCTTATAAAGGCTCCTGGTGCCATTGAAACATTAGGACCCATGCATGAGGCACTCATTCAAGAGAGTTTAGAGTATTTTATTTCCATCAAAGACTTGGCTATTAATGCAGCCAAATTTCGATACCGAATCTCTGATCCACACATCCAGCTCAGAGAACCATTTAAGTATGAGAACTTTGAGTTAGTTGCCGACCGTTTGAACCTCTATGGCGAGGTCATTCTGGAAGCAGGATCATCCTGGTTAGGATATAGATTTCGCACTCCAATTATTTGGCACCCTGCACCCGGATACCAGGCCCTGTATGATATGCCTGAGGGGCAAACAGGTCAGTTCTTTGACTATCTAATCACTCAACATGGTTGTAGGCCTCCGCATGAGACTCCTTCTCCAGCATATTCTCTCACTACATTGCATGTCAACTACAATGTTTTCATGAGGACATGAAACAAGGTAAGCAGGGGGGTGTGTGGAGTACTAAAAAGGTATGCTTTTGATGATTATTTCAGTGGCTTTTTAATAGAATTTGTGAACCTTTTGTGTCATGAATTTGGAAAGTAATAAGGAACTATAACAAAACATGTGAGAATTGATATGCAAGACTTAGCCACTGATAATGGTTATTTTCTATACAGGAAAAGGAGAAAACGAGGAATTTCCGTTCCAAAGGAAAGGACAAAGTCGAGATAACTGTTGTCCCTCTGGACGAGAACCGAACGCAAAAAAAGATAAACAGATCAAAGCAAATCGGCTCGGAAAAGAAGGAGAAGACACCAGCTCAGCGCAAAAGAAAAGACAGGATGAAGAGTTAACTGTTTGGCGAATCCCTCAGGATCTTCGATCCTGAGGGATCGCTGCTTTATTTACCTTGTCACTTGGACATCTCCGTCGTCGTCTTTATATAAAAATACAGCACTGCTAGCTTGAAAAGATATAGAGATATAGATATAGAGATAGAGATGTAGAGATGAAGGATACGTTTTATGTAATTTCTGTAAAACATCAGCTTTGATTATTAAGTTTCGTTGAGAACTGGTTCAATGTATTTTTGACCGATGCATTAATGAAAGTTTGGTGATTATTTCATCTCTACGACTGGATTAACTTCAAGCGGTGTATCCTTGGAGGCTAAGGTCCCGGCCCCGAAGGACACTTGCTTCTGTACCATTACGGCTTTATTTCTGTGTGGTTTGTTTATCAGTATTATTTGGTGATTTGATATGCTTTATAAGTTCATATTACATGCTCTGTTAAAGATTGAATCATTGAAGTTTTTTCAGATAAAATCGTGTGTTGACTCCGCATCAAGTTATTAATCCTTTCAAGAGTTCATTGCATGTTCTTACTATTATGTTACAGAGCTGTTATATTAAACGTTCGTGTTGTGTGCGTTTCTAATTCATCAGTACTATTCCATAATTCATTAATCGTTGTTGCTGTTCCTTTAGTGTGATTTGTGTGAATTGCCTTTGGAGTGAAGGAATGTTATTTGATTGCATAGAGAGTATTTGAGTTAATAGGTTACAACCCGCGGGACTTAGTTATTTAATTGCTGTTCCATTTTAGACTTGATGTTCCATTCCAGAATTGCTGTTCAATCCTTTATTCGCTTTGCTGTTCCATTTCTAAGGCTGTAGTGAGTAGTGGCAGTCACTGTCTAGCTCCCAAGCTTGTGATCCATGCTCTAGTTTCCTTTCCATCAGTTTCCGAAGGGATGGGTTATCACTGCCGAACCCTTGACTGATAAGCTGTTGAGTTTTCTGAGTGCGTGATTTATTCTTTGAAGTAATTTAGTTACAAGAAAGCATCCGTTTACTCTTGTATTTCTTATGCACTGTACTGCTAGCATTACTCTGACAAATGATAGCCTCGGATTGAGTCACTCTTTGTAATGACAAAACGCTCCCGGATTGACATATTAATGTGAGGTAATTAGAGGTGAAAGAGACCCTTTTTATAGCTCTACAGCACCCGCTCCAGTAGGAAGGAAACGATCAATGTGCCATACCCAAACTCTCTTTGGGTACGGGTCTTGCATGGTGTGAGCTCTTCTCGGACCCGATGGACAACTCCATCACACCAGTCAAACACCTGAGGTTGCATACAATCCAAGGCTAGTAGCATCTGGGCCTTGGTGGCGACATGCTCACTCTTGGCCCCTGCCAAGTGAACAATCATCCATAGTATAGACCTCAGTGGTCTCAAAGCTATCCATGCAATAGGTACCCGGTTGCTCACAGCCTCTGTGTTGCGTATGCAATGAGCAAGAATGTGATCAGCAGTGGAACGTGAATCTTCTCTGGACCCTGTCAAGTTGGGCCTCAGTCCACGACATGATAGGCCGGTCAAAAAGTACACATCATCCTTCTCGATTGAGAGCTCATTGCCCCTAATCCGAAAGACATGGTGCCGCTCGTCCCATTACTGAATCAGCCACCTCAGGAGGTCCTATTGACCCCTCATCAGTTGTAAACATGCATATTTTAGCAAACCATATCTGCAAAGAGCCATTAAACTTGTAGCATCAGTAACCATATCTCTTTCTTCCCGTTCATGTTCTCTCTCTCGCCAGATACTCATGATTAACAGCTGAATACCTACAAATGCAAATTTTTCAACTGATTAGAAATTGTCTGGACCAATTCAAAATGCTTATAAATGATTTCCTAAAAAATGCGTTGTGCCTAACACTGGCTATAGTGTGAAATAGAGCGCGCTAATGCGCTCTTCCTTCACGGGAAGTGCACTTAATGCGGCTCCAACACTGCTGGCCCGTGTTAGCCGCTAATATTTTTGAGGGCCTGCAAAATTTCCCATTTTGAACTAGCAAAACTTCACAAAGACACAATAAAATGATAGCAGGAGGTTCTAGCTCTTACCTGGATCTCACGGGAAGGAAAATCGTTGCCCGGATTGACTGCAATCGCCAGCCGACGTTTTCACCCTTTTTCACCCCAGAGCTCCTTCACAACACTCAAAACAGTGAAAATGAAAGTCTTATGACCTTATTATAGCCATTTCTAGGGCCTGACTCTCTTAGTTAGTCCGCAAAAAGTCATGAATTCTTCCTACACATGTGTCGCAACTATTGAGTTTAGTTACTGATGTCCTAATGGGTGATCAAGATTTATATGCAGACATAAACATGTTTTGACCCATTTATCGAGCATTCTTTTTATGGTATTTTTCTTGCTCGTTAATCCGAAAAACCTCAAGTTCTCTTCTTTGGACTCGTTAAACTTATACGAAGTTGATTTCGAGCGTTCTTTTTATGGTTTTTTTCTTGCTTGTTAATCCGAAAAACCTAGAATTCTCTTGTTCAGACTCATTAAAACTGACATGAAGAAGCACTGAGCTTTCTTTTTAGGGACTTTCTCTAGCTCATAAAACTGAAAAACCACGAGTTTCCTTTGTCGAGCTCATTAAACTACCATGAAAGAGAGTAAGGAGCCATTCTTTTCCTCTTTTTCAAAGCTCTTTAAATAGAAAAAGTGATCGAGTTTTCTCCGTGTGACTCGTTAAAATTTCACGGAGGGCACTGAGTTTTTCTTTGTTGGACTCGTTAAAATTTCACAAAGAGTACTGAGCTTACTTCGTCTCCTCGTAATCATAAAAAAATGAGGTAGACGTCCATCGAACATAGATTTATCACTTTTCCAGCTTCGATGGACTAACTCACAGAAAATGAACTGTTTCGGACTTACTATTCTCCCTTTGTTGTGCTCGGTTATCAAGACATGACAAAGGTACCCCATGGAGTTGTCTTTTACGACATTTTTTAGACTCTCTAAACATGAAAATTCATCAAGTTTACTCGTCTGGACTCGTTAAACCTAATCATACAGGGCATAAAGTTGTCTTTTACGACATTTTTCAGACTCTCTAAATATGAAAAATTCACCGAGTTTACTCGTATGGACTCATTAAACTTAATTATATGGGGAAAAATTTGGAAAAAATGGATACTACCTCTGTTAAATTTTCAAAAAGGTCGATTTGGCAGCAAAAATATTAAACATTGCACTTCCCAAAAAACTCTTTCGCAATTAACCGAACCCTACCATCTATGAGTATTAGCCTTCATTTCCCAGTGTTCCTACACTGGTAAAATCCTAACACACTCTTTGGTTTTCATTAAGCCTCAACTGCCTAATACCCTATTACAGTGCCTTCTATTGTTCAAGAAGATCTCGCTATCTACTGCTCCTCTTATCAACCAAACTGCTTATTATGCCAGAAATTATTTGTTGTCCGACATCCCCATTTACTCTTCATTATCTCCATAAAAAAAAAATCATTTGGTTTCTGTTTCGTGTTGACTGATGTAGGACTCCTCATTGCCTACCTTTCAACAGATCTCTTCCTATAGACTGTAGCATCTTATCTAGGAAGTTGATCCAGAAACCCATCAGTACCCAGATACTTGCAGACATCAGTGGCAGGTAGTCTTGTGTTTGATTAGGAGTCTTCATCATTGGCTCCTGATCGAATGATTCTATGAGTGTTCGACTTAAACTCTTTTTTCACACTCACTAGATGGTACTGTGCATCTTAGGGACCATTCTCATTATCAGTGGATGCCTTCGCGTCTGTTAATAGTTTTCATTATCAACTGGTAATTAGACAATTTCTCACATGTTCGACGACAACTCCTTCATTCACATGTTGAGAAATATGTAGTTTAAGTGAAGCGACGGTCAGGACCTTGGGGCAAAGGTTACATCATTAAAGCTATGTTACCTTCCCCAAGTTGCGATATTGTTTATGGAGATAACTTGTTCAACCTGATCCTATTATGACAAACACTTCCACATTGTGTTTATTGGTGGATAGATTCTTCATATCTCTGTTCTAGAGAAATCATGTTGATTATGCTACTGAGCATGGGAATGCCCGACTCAAGGCAGATACTATATTTTTTGACATATGTTGTTGTTTTAGGTTTTCCTCAGTTTTTCAATCTCTTTATCTCTACTACACACATTATAAAGTATTTTGGCCATGGTCTTCGTCTCTTACCTCACACTTTAGGGGGCATATGTTACAAGACAAGAAACCTCCTCATCAGCTCAAAGGAGAAGATAAATATGGAAGGAATACAAAGACCTAAACTAAACCTACTTATGCCAAGGTAACGCACCACTATAACAACACAAGAGCATTATAATGCACCTGATCAATGAATAGGATGCGTTAGTGGCTAGGGAAATTCTCTGTTTACAGTAGAGGGTAGCGTTACTCGTGTTTTGAGTTTGGAACGGGAAAAACCAGCGGAGAATGATTTGAATTTCTAGCTTTTTCTCACAAGAGAGTCAGTACAAAATAGAAACTGCAAAGCACTAATCTCTTATTGGGCCTTGCCAAAAAAAACTGAACTCTGAAGGAAGGAAAAGGCATGGACGTTAAGGAAACATATTGGTTTTTTCTATTTAGAACTGGTGGAAGGAGAGAGGCAATGATTTCTCTCTCCATCTCCTATAAAATGGAGCTGAAGGCTCTTGGTTCAAGGTCAAAGGATTGTCAAAGTTTTGAATACTTGTGAAGCAGAGATTATTGTTGTAGTGTGAAGGTCAAAGGTAAAAGAGGTTCATTGAGAACTTTTTGATCAAGACATCACCAAATTGAGAGATAGAGAGATTGGAAGGATGAGGAGGGCTTGGTAGAACCAAGGATTGTAATCCTCCTTTTTTATAAATCAATAGAAATATATCTCCTTTGTCCATTCTATGCGTTGATATTGTTATTGTTTCTCAATTACTTATATAGCATGAGATGAATGGCTTAGATGTGAATTTTTAATGTTTTTCATATATTAACTTAATTGATAGGAATGTATATTGTGATAGAGATTACACGGGAGCTTTGATTGATCACAGGGTCAATATTTGGAGCTGGTGAAGGAGGATCCCTGCTTTGCCGCTTTGTGTTCTCCAAGAGACTTCGGGATCATAAAAGAGGTAATCTTCCATCTTATTCCATCACGTTGTTTTAAGTTGATATGAACATGTATGCATCTTCTTTGTGAACTATACAACTAATATTACTATCTACCTCGGGCACCAGAAAGCCCTGAGAGGGATATTCGATAACCAACAACCCAATCATTTTACCCTATAGCAATGCCGAGGAACCAATGAATGGTATGTGTTGACCGAAAGTTTCATTTTAACCTTCAACTTTGAGAGTGGATTTGATTTCTTGGGAAAATCACTGCAAAGAATTCAGGAGGTTATCTTTGATACTTCAAAACTAAAGATAGAGCTCACTTCTCCGGCATGGGATGCGTAGAAGAGGGATATCTTCAATTGTCGAAATCTGACAGTTGAAGAAAATGAAGAAGATACAAGGAATATCACAATCCCAAAACCTGAGGGACAACGCGTAGTAGCTTGGCCTTCAATTACATTGTTGGATGTCACGAAGCCTTTAAAGATACGAGAAGTGAAAATTGGTATAGAAGAGCAATCGAAATTGGCTAATATTGGAGATTACTAGGATGATGATATAGTGGGAAAGGTTGCTGAGCTGCTAGCTGAGTATCAGGACCTGTTTCCTACAAAGTTATCTGAGTTGAAAGGTATAATTTGATAACTTGGGGTCATGAAGATCACTTTGAAACTATATACACGACCTGTAAAGAAGTGCCCATATAGGTTTAAGCCCAAATATAAACATAAATCTAAGGAAGAGTTGGATAAGACTATTGTTGCAGGCATTATAGAACTAGTGGAAGAGTATGATTGGGTGAGTCCTGCTAGGGCCCTATAATAATAGGGTTCATAATTTTTGAATTGACTTTGATAGTATTGTAAATATGTACATACCATGCTTTCTACAAGTTGTTTTCCTATATTTTGAAAATAATAAAAAATGAAAAGAGGGTAAAAGTCCTAAAAGAAATATCAAAGGACTAAGAAAATAAAAGATCGAAAAATAATTAAAAATAGACCCCAAAAAGAAAAAGAAAAAGATAAAATAAGATGTGAAAGTGAGCAAGTCAAAATGCCACTACTATTTACTTTTACTGCAAGAATAATGATTATGTGCAGATTGTCAATAAATTCCATAATCCATGATTAGTTAAATAGTTTAATCTTAACTTTTCATGATTTCAATGTCATGTCTTAGATAGAGAATAAAGATATATCAAATAGTTTAAACTTAACAAATCAGTAGATAGTTAGAGGATAAATGAGGAGCTCAACAGTTTAATCTGAGCCCTCAGATGAAATAAGGTTAGATTTAGATATTTTTTATGCTTTGAAAGAAAAATGGATTTAGGGTTGCAAGCTTAAATGCGCCCATGAAAATGAAGTAAAAACTATTAGAAATAAAGATGGGTAGGTGGAAAAAAATTGTGCAAGGCATGTAATAAAGAATCATTGGGAAAATTAGTAATTTCCCCTCCCCCACAATCATCCAATATTCTAAACCTTCAGTTAAATAGGCTCAGAGAATTTCTTTAACTTCTGTTGGGACTGGACCCAAGGCTTAATAACTGATTAGTTAAAAATTTTGGATTTCCTACATAAAATCCATTTCATCAGCATATTCACCCTTTTCCAAAACTATGATCCCTTTCCTAAGTAAAACACTTTTTTGCTTAGTGAAAGTAAAAACCCTACTTAATTTATTTCATTTTCATTCAAAAAACACTCAAAAAACCTATAAAAAAATATTTTATCCTAAGTTTATGTGTAAAAATAAGAAATGGGACAAATTATGCTTTATTGCCTATTTCACACTTTACTTAGTTTAAATCTATGTATTTTAATTCATTTCATTCATTATTTCTCCATTTCATATTAACTTCTAACCTAAAGTATCAAATCCTTATAAAAACAACCCTTCCTGTATATATTAAAATACCCCAAAAAACCCACTTATTTTAAAGTTAAACCTATGTTTATTTATCCCACATGTTAAATAAACCCTCCCTTTTCCCCGTAGGTTTAAACATATCTATATTATAATTCCGTGCCCTATGGTTTTAAAACAAGTAAAAACGTTTTATTAACCATATAATATATACTACAAATAAAATAAAACATATCTACGCCATTGGTTAAAACATTCAGTAAATGTTTATTTAACCATATAACATTATTCCCAGCAATCACATATTACAAGTTTTTTACATTATAAATATATATATTTATAAGGTTTAAATCTATCCCACCGCATATCAAACCCTGGGCCCCATGCCTTAATGACGTGCAACTCCACTAGTAAATCGCAGCCGTTCACATCCCGATCATTCAATCTGACGATCGAAAGACGATATCACATTTTAATTTGTGCAACTATAACACTTTTCTAACCACATGAAATAGGTGGTTTCACCTTTTTCTCTCTCCTCCGCATGTCTGAGCCTTATTGGATCGCATCAGATTCAACTAATACCATTTACCACTCATTTCCTGCGTGTTAACCACTTGTGTTTTTTACCTTTCAAGCCTGAAAACCACCGTTTCACTCGATGTGACTGCCATTAATTGCAAGTTATTTTAGACCTAAAATGACTAATAAAATTCTAAAAATACACCATTAAGCCATTTTTTCTGTGCTATCTCACTTTATGCATTCTCCCGAATTAGAAAACGAAGCTTGTACACTGATTCAAGCCCAAAACCAGCAAAAATGACACCCAGTTGCTGCCAAAAGACTTCAGAAAGATCCGAGATAGTTGCTAAAGACCTGAAAAGTACCAAAAACCTGTTAAACAGCAAAGAATTTTTACAAAGACCTACACCTGCGAAAACAAGTATTTTCCAATAAAAAACAAACCTGTAATAGTTTGAAAATAATTTTTTGAAGAAATTGAATACAGTAAAAAGCTTATTTTCCCAAAGAAACTTATTTTTTCTCGAAAAAAGAGCTTAAACCCTGTCAAAATTTCAATAAAACCCTGTTTTAAATACTGCATTCAGTTTTAAAGGAGAAACTTGAGTTTATTTAAGCTTTTGCAGAACTATAAGATTCCTAAATTTCCCAGAAATCCTCTGCAGGTAACCCCTACCCTCTACGCCTGATTTCAATCAATGTTTAGCCCAATATCCACTGAAAAACTAAAATAAACCCCTGTTTCTTATTTTATAAAATAGTGAGAGTCTGAAATATAGTTAAAATCCAGAACTAAAGGTTGAAACCCAAAGAAAAAATCAAGTTGTACCTATTTCCATCCAAGAACCCCTGTCAAATTCAAGCATACTTCTGTAAACCATTTAATCTTACAGAAGAATCCAGAAAGCCTAAAAATAGAGTTTTAGTAATCTAGAAAGCCTAAAATTGCCAAAATCCACTCCAGCTATGTCCTCCAAGACTGAAATAATTGTGAATCCTCTACAACCTCATGTTGTAGACACTGAACACAACCCCTTAGCAGATGTGGACTACAAAATAACAGATCCAATAGTAGAATTCAATCTGTTAGACCTCCACAACTGGAGCTTTGAAAAATCCTTAGATTAGGTGGAAGAAGTCCAAATTTGGGAATCAAATTTACACAAATATGTTTTTCCAGACACTCATCCATGCCCAGGGGTTATTAGGTTGTGTCAGAACTATTATGTACTTGAACAAAGAGTAATCATAAATGCAAACAAAGAATTTTTGTTTACAATTACTACTGATTCCATAAACTAGATGTTACAGCTCAAACCTGATTCTAAAGCAGTTCCTTTTTCAATAGAAGCACTTACAAAGTTGTACATTGGCCTTGATTTTCCCAATAGATTTCAGATCTTCCAAGTATTCATGCCTTTACATGTTGAAATTCCACAAATCAACCCTCCATATTCTACTTCAAAATTTCCAGAATGTTCAAGGCATGTCATTTCCATGTTGTCATTCATTCTAGGATACTTTACAGATGAGCATACAGATGAATCAATCCTAGGTTTCCTATCTACTTTTGCACCAGGACAACCTCCTTCTATCATCTTCAATTATGCTGAATACATTGCTTATAATATCCATGATTAAATTGTTAAATTTCCAACTGAAGGAGTGTTTAGATATACATCTTTTCTCTTCCATATGTTCTTGTATTTTCAAGAAGAAAAGTTTCCTATAACCCTCTAGAAGCTTGACATAGAAGAAAATCCACTTTAGTCATTTTTTGGACATCTTTGATCAGAAAAGAGTGCACAGAATTTACTTATGCAGAGTTTTTAGACTTCTTTGTTCATCCACTAATAAACATGTTGAAAAATACTGAACAACCAAGGATCAGTGATGAAATGACAATATTTCTACAACTATCAGAGCATACTAGAACTGGAGATTGGTATTTATATGAAAAACACATAGAAATCAGAGTTTTTGGGTCTAATCTTCTACCCTGCAAACTACCTAAATATGTACCAATGAGGGTTTTTGCCTTGGAATACATCACACAAATCTTAAATTCTAATTATATCAACTTCTTAGCAGCTAAGAAGAAAACACAATTTAAGTTGAATAATAAAGTGGGACCCTTTATTTGTAATCGCAAAGATGCAGAGATAGAAGCAACCAAATAGTTACTTGAGTACAGATTTGAAGAAAGTTTCTCATGGAACTATGATCCACAAGGAATATTAAGAAAAATGACGGTTAAGTGCAAAATAACACCTTACATTCATGAGAAAAAACTAGAGATTGAAAAATATGTCAATCAAATTGAGTGGGTAGAAAACACTTTGGTAGATGCAGTTAAACAGGGGGATACTAGTCACACCTTAAAAAATGCAAATCAAGGAGAAAAGGCTACTAAAAGAGTCATAGAAGAAGGTACTTACATTGCTGAGACAACCACTGAGACTAGGTTCAAATTAAGATATAATAAAAAGCCTAAGATAAATCCAGTGGCTAAAGAGAAAGTGACTATTGAGGTAGAAGACACAGATATCCCAATGAAAAATAGAGATGCTGCTACAGTCATTACAAATGAGCCAGTTACAGAGAATTTGAATGAAGGAAATCCTGATAATTCAAATACACAGGTGGTAGAGAAACAACAGAATATGGAGGCATCCTCCTCACAGAGAGCAGAGGAAAAAGATCTTGATATCAGAGAAAAATATAAGCAGATTAAGACCGAATGAAGAGATAAAAAATGAGATTTACTCTCAATATTTGAAGCAAACATCAAGTGTCCATAACATAATTTTATTAGCTTTTGACTATTCAAATAAAAAGTTGATTATGGCAGTTTTACAACCTACAGTGAATATTGCAGAAAAAGACACCCAACTACTGTCAAAAGACTTCAGAAACATCCCAGACTGTTGCTAAAGACCTGAAAAGTACCAGAAACCTGTTAAACACCGAAGAGCTATTACAAAGACCTATACCTGCTCAAACACGTATTTTCCAATAAAAAACAAAACTGTTATCGTTTGAAAAGAACTTTATGAAGAAATTGAATATAGTAAAAGCTTATTTTCCCAAAGGAAACTTCTTGTTTCTCGAAAAAGAGCTTAAACCCTATAATTTTTTTGATAAAACCCTATTTTAAATACTACATTGAGTTTTAAAGGAGAAACTCGTGTTTATTTAAGATTTTGCAGAACTATAAGACTCCTAAATTGCCCAGAAATCCTCTGCAAGTAACCCCTATCCTTTGCACCCGATTTCAATCAATTTTTAGCTCAATATCCATTGAAAAAGTAAAATAAACCCCTGTTTCTTATTTTATAAACTAGTGAGAGTATGAAATAAAGTTAAAATCCAAAACTCAAGGTTGAAACCCAAGGAAAAAATCAAGTTGTACCTATTTCCATCCAAGAAACCCTGTCAAAATCAAGAATAGTTTTGTAAACCATTTAATCTTACAGAGCCTAAAAACAGAGTTTTAGTAATCCAGAAAGCCTAAAAATGCAAAAATGCACTCTAGCTATGTCCTCAAAGACCACAATCATTGTGAATCCTCTACAACCCTCCTGTTGTAGACGTTGAACACATCCCCTTAGAAGATGTGGACTACAAAATAGCAGGTCCAATAGTAGAATTCAATTTGTTAGACCTCCACAACTGGAGCTTTGAAAAATCCTTAGATTAGGTGGAAGAAGTCCAAATTTTGGAATCAAATCTACCTAAATATGTTGTTCCAGTCACTCATCGATGCCCAGAGGTTATTAAGTTGTGTCATAACTATTATGTTCCTAAAAAAAGAAAAATAGTAAATGAAAACAAAGAAGTTCTGTTTACAATTATTACTAAGTCCATAATCCAGTTGTTACAGCTCAAACCTGATCCTAAAGCAGTTCCTTTGTCAATAGAAGAACTTACAAAGTTGTACATTGGCCTTGATTTTCCCAAAAGATTTCAGATCTTCCAAGTATTCATTCCTTTACATGTTGAAATTCCACAAATCAACCCTCCATATTCTACTTCAAAATTTCTGGAATGTTCAAGGCATGCCATTTCCATGTTGTCATTCATCTTAGGATACTTTATAGATGAGCATAGAGATGAATCAATCCTAGGTTTCCTATCTACTTTTCCACCAGGACAGCCTCATTCTATCATCTTCAATTATGTTGAATACATTGCTGATAATATCCATGATCAGCTTGTTAAATTTCCAACTGAAGGAGTGTTTAGATATACATCTTTTCTCTTCCACATGTTCTTGTATTTTAAAGAAGACAAGTTTCCTATAACTCTCCAGAAGCTTGACATAGAAGAAAATCCACTTTTAGTCATTTTTTGGACATCTTTGATCAGAAAAGAGTCCACAGAATTTACTTATTCAGAGTTTTTAGAATTCTTTGTTCATCCCCTAATAAACATGTTGACAAATACTGAACATCCAAGGATCAGTGATGAAATGAAAAAAATTCTACAACTATTAGAGCGGACTAGAACTAGAGATTGGTATTTATATGAAAAACACCGAAATCAGAGTTTTTGGGTCTAATATTCTACCCTACAAACTACCTAAATATGTACCAATGAGGGTTTTTTCCTTGGAATACATCACGTAAATATTAAATTATGATTCTATCAACTTCCTAGCAGCTAAGAAGAAAACACAATTTAAGTTGAAGAATCAGATGGGACCCTTTATTTATAATCACAGAGATGCAGAGACAGAAGAAGCCAAACATTTACTTGAGTACAGATTTGAAGAAAGTTTCTCATGGAACTATGATCCACAAGGAATATTAAGCAAAATGAGGCTTAAGTGAAAACTAACACCTTACATTCATGAGAAAAAACCAGAGATTGAACAATATGTCAATCAAACTGAGTGGGTAGAAAATACTTTGGTAGATGCAGTTAAATAGGGTGATACTAGTCACACCTTACAAAGTGAAAATCAAGGAGAAAATGCTACTAAAAGAGTCAGAGAAGAAGGTACTTACATTACTGAGACAACCACTAAGATTTGTTCAAATTAAGATATAATAAAAAGCCTAAGATAAATCCAGTGGCTAAAGAGAAAGTGACTATTGAGGTAGAAGACACAGATATCCCAGTGACAAATAGAGATGTTGCTACAGTCATTACATATGAGCCAGTTATAGAGAATTTGAATGAAGGAAATCCTGATAATTCAAAAACACATGTGGTAGAGAAACAACGGAATATGGAGGCATCATCCTCACAGACATCAAAGGAAAAAGATCTTAATATTAGAGAAAAATATAAGCAGATTAAGACAAAGAATGAAGAGATCAAAAATGAGATTTACTCTCAATATTTGAAGCAAACAACAAGTGTCCAGAACATAATTTTATTAGCTTTTGACTATTCAAATAAAAATTTGATTATGGTAGTTTTACAACCTACAGTTAATACTGCAAAGAAAGTTGCAGACTACAAGAAAGTTGATCTAGAAGTGCCCACAGAAAATATTCATGCACTAGATCAAATAAAATTTCATAGGCAAAGTTTAGAGATGTTATATTCTACCATTACAACCAAGGCTATGAGTGTCCAAAAACTTAAAAATACAATCATAAACATGAGAGATCAAATGAAAGTGGAGAAAGCGTCTTCATATGCTAAAGATCTGAGGATTAAGTCTTTAGAAGAGTTGGTCATTCAAGTTGGATATGATCCTGCAAATGTCAAAGCTGCAGAAGAGTTAGTGAAGAAAAATAATGCTGATATTGCAAAATTAAGGAAACAACTCAAGCTTCCACCAACTGAACATCCTCAAGAAAGAGAAATTGTACAAGAATAGGCTCAGAAGGATGACATGATGAACTTAATTTTTCAGTTAACAGGACAAATCAAAGAAATTGAAATTCAAATGGAAAAGCTTGTGCATGAAAGGGAAACTACAAAATCACAGGAAGCCCCTATAGTAATTCCCTTGGTTACTACAGTTGTGCCTTCAACTCTAGCAGAATATTTGGCACCCAAAGTACCACTGGCTACTGCAGTGCGAGTAACATCATCTACAACTTCAGCTACATAATCATCTACTACAACATCTCAACTTTCATATGAGGCTAGTAAACTAGTAAAAGCCATGGAAGAAATGTCACTTCAAACAAATGAAATTAACATACTGAAGAAGGTGATAGAAAATCTTGAATATACAAAGAAGTTAGCTCAAATCAATGCCAAAATTCATGAGCAAAGGGCTAATAGGTTAAATGAAGAACTGAAGAATCTACAAAAAGATATGACCTTGAAGGAAACAATGTCATATGTGAAAAACCAGTTATGGAAAAAAATCATTGAAGCCATCAATGATGTGTGGACCTCAATTCAAGTAATCTATGAACAAACATATTTACTGAAGGCAACACAAGAAGAGATTCAGAAAACCAAAGTTGAGCTAAGTGCCAAATCTGAGCATGCCCAAGAATTGATTAAGTTTCTTAATAGCACGAACAAATAGGAATTAGAAGAAATTGAGATCATTGATAGGATGGAGACAATCCTTGAAATAATGAAGATAATCACAAAGAAGAATCTGATAAAACAACTTGAAGAGAAATGTGCCAACATTAACATAGCCATAACCAAGTTTATGGTAAATTTTGAGATTTTGAGGCAAAGAGGTTTTCCTAAAATTTTGGTTATAAATGATAAACTCATGCCATAGGAGGATTGCAATAAGAAAATAAAAGAATATGCAAAAGAGCAAGTGAACAAGACAGAAGGACAAGGAATTCCCACTGGAAAAGTTTTGCATAGAAGTTTTGAAGATTTGTTTTATCTGCAACATGAGATAAAACACTTGTTTGTCATGAAACCAACATTTTTTAGATATACTAAGGTAGATGAGAATTTTATATAGTTGAAGAAGATAAAAATTCCTGATGAGGAATCATGGGAATCACTTACTGATTTATTGTAAAAATTAAAAGGCAGAAAACATGATTAAAAAGTAGTTTGTTGATTTTTACAGTCAAAACAGAAAAATTACAGCAGTAAGATAGTTTTGGTAGAGTTTAAAGACTATCAGAGGTAAAGTGTATCATATGAAAGAGTATAATATTAGAAGATAATATTTCAAAACATATTTCAAATATCTTTGCGAGAAAAGAGGACAACAAGGGAACCTGCTAAACCCAATCCACAACAACATTTTCTATTTTATTTGGATAAATAGGACAACTTGCTGATTTGTTAAGCAGCTGTCACTATTTTTTTGTAAAGATATTTTATTTTCCTTAGATAATTCCTAGAATTAGTCTAGGATATTTTGTAAACATTTTTGTATATATACTTCATCTTTTGAAGTATTATTGTGGAATAAATTGCTGAAGATTTCTATGGTCATTTTTTTTGTACTAGAAGGCTTTTGTGTTGCAAATTCGAGTAGCAGACTGGATCAAATCAATTAGCATCATATTTCAGGATTCATGTGATGAGCCATTGAAGTGAAGTGTTTTCTACTTGTCATTTTTATCTTCTTTGTTTCATGCATCCATACATGTGTTCCAAATTTAAATGATAATTCAAGAGTATTATTTCAGGATTTTTTAAAAGCACCCTATCTTTACTGTTTATCATTTCTATGTTTTCTGCTGATTTCCAGAGTAGGGAACCCTTAATTGCTCCCTCTTTTGAATGACCTCTGTTTACTCCTTCCCTATCCAGATCAAAGAATCCTTCATTGCTCTTTATCCCAATCAAACCACTTCACCAAACAACCTTCCAATATCTTCAAAGAATTATCTATCTTGCCCTGAAAACATTTGACTTTTTGACCTTGATCCTAGTTTTGTATGCTTGAATTTTGACTCCTTAGCCCAATGGACAAAAAAAATTTCCACTATCCATCTCATTAAGTGATTTTCCCACCAAACCAAATCAAATCAAAAACCAAATTGCATAATCATAACTAGCCTAATATTTTATAAATCAAAACAAAGTTAAATCTTAAAGAGAGAGCCCTCTCTGAACCCTAGGAAGGCTAGATCCTAGAGTTTAAAAGTTTTTCTATGGTTACCTCTAGTGTTCTTTGAACTTTAAATAAAAATTTCACAGCTTAGAGAATTACTAGAGTGATAACATACTAGCGACCATACTGGGCAACTAACCAATCCTTAGTTGTGAAATAGATCTTAAAGGAAATCATTTTTATCATCATTTTGCCTTTAAGACTATTTTATAAGTTGTGAGTATCATAAACTGTAATTCTGGCTTCTAGAAAATTTACTATACCAGGCCTAATCTCGATACCAAACTTGTTGTTATAGTAGACAATCTGAACAGAATTTTTAAAAAGAATAAACAGATAGAAGATTTAGATGCTAAAGTTTCTTTAATTAGAGCCAATTCATTACGACAAGAGTTAGTAAGTTTACAAGATATAGAGTTTTATTTGAAATTTGAACATTCTTTATTCAAAAGAAAATCTGAAAGTAATTTTAGTACTGTTGTTTTTTACCCTGTTTTTATTTCATTTCTGGAGATAAAACGAGAAAATATTGCAATAGATTCTAAATTAAAGAAAGTTTAAAATCATGATAAACTTGAAGAGATTAATGCTACTATTCTTAAGGAAATTGATGAAGCTATTTAATTAGCTCAATTGTTAGCATATACATATGAGCCTTCTATTCCTCATTTAGATACCTCTACATCATCTATACTTTCAACTACCATCCAATTTACAGATCCATTTATCCCTAGACAACCCTTACAACCTATAATACTATTTCCATCATCCACTTCATCCACTAGTTTACCTTCTCCTATTTCAAACACATCATTCTCATTTCCTAGTATTTCTTTATATATTCCAGTTTCATTTCCTAGAACCTCAACTTCAGCCTTTAGTTAATCTACCACTTTTTCTAGTTCATCCTCTTATAATCCATTTTCACTAGCTACTGCTTCGAGTTCAGCCCCAACACTTCTACTTTACCTCCTAGCCAAGCTATAATTCAAGCTATGGATGCTAGGTATGCTCCCCTAGTTATTCCAGCATAGCTACATGATATGCCTCAAGATTACCAAAGTAGGATACCACAATTTGATGCTACTACTCATTACACAACCCAATAGCTTATTAATAAAATGACAAATCATTTTGAACTCCATGAAATAGATGATTCTGATGTACAAGTGAGGCTCTTTGCACAAACAATAACAGGGGAAGCTAAAAAATGGTTTAAAGGTCTAGATGTTGGTAGTGTAGATGATTTAGCATTTTTTTCATAGATTATTTTTAAATAAATGGGAAAAGAAGAAAAATCCACTTCAAATATTTTCTGAATTTGATGCCATGAAGAGAGCTCCTAATGAATCAATACAAGACCACTGGACTAGATATAACAGTGTTTACAATTCAATTCCTGAAAATCTCAAACCCACTCCTAACTTTGTCTTACTTAAATTCCCAGATGGATTTGACATAGACATGGCATATCAGTTAAGAGAGAGAAATGCAGAAACTTTAGAAAGAATACAAACAGATGTTGTAGGTGTAGAAGTGAACATTTTTAGCTAAAAAGGCCAGATTAAGGAATGAGAGGAGAGTAACCATGAAATAAGAGGCTTCAAGTTCAGACACAAAAATATATCAGTTATCTAAGACTTTAGAGAGAATGATGGATAGATTAGATAACATAGAAAGGACACCTCAATGGGATAATCAACAGCAAATAAAAAATCCCAACTTTAGGAAAAATACAAATTCAAGAAGAACAAAAGAATCAGCCCCAGATTAGACAATAAGACCCCCATTTCAGGAGAACTATGTTGAAAGTTATCAAAACAATGATGATGATGAGGATACCATAAATCTAATGGGAATAGATGATAATAACACTATATTTCTCATACAGGAGGAACAAGAGTTATTTGAATTCCAACAACTTCAATTAGATTCAAGTGAATCATTCGATTATAAACAAGGTTATGATTTTTCCATAAATGAAGTACAAAAGGAATATAACCTTAGGAGTAAGAAAAATACTGAAACTTCTACTAAGAAAACTACCCAAATTGAAAATAAGAAAACAGTAGAAACCCCAACAACAAAAGTTTTTCAAATTCTCCCTAGGGAAAATAGGCAAAACTCTAATTCATCCCAAAAAGTCTCTAGCTCTAAAATTTCACCAAATCTTAAGATTGTTGACATAACAGATGAAGTTTCTCAAGCTACAAAATATTCACAAAAATTTCTTGCTGCAAAAGCACCTAATTCTTCTAAAACAAAAAACTTGGATACTAAAACATTCATTGTTGATCCAAAATTAGCAGATCCAAAAGCTGCCTCTGCAAAAACAACTTCTGGCAATTCTATATCTGAAAAAAATCTACTGCTTCACAAACCATTCCTGAAAAGAAAACTAAGAGTAGTAAAACAGAAGAAACTCAAACAGAAAATGAAAACATAACTGTAGAAAAGCAAGATAAACCCACTCAAACTACAGTTACTAAGGAAGAGTTAATTCAAATAAGTAAATCACAATCTTCATTCAATATACAAACTGAAATTGCAAAGATAAAAATACAATTCCTTTTACAAAATTGGTAAAACATGATTTGTATAAAACAACTATCACTGAAACAATAAACATGAATGATGGAGAAGACTCTATAAACTTGAATGATGATCAACCAGAGTTGATTTTTGGTCCTGATGTAAATGGAAAGCATCAAGATGGATTAGTTCCTCCATCCCACATTAGTTTAACTATTCATGACCAAATCTTACACAACACAATGTTAGATTCAAGAGCTTCACATAATCTAATGCCCAAAGCTATAATGGAAACCCTGAACTTATACATTACAAGGCCTTACAAAGATTTATTTTCATTTGATTCAAGAAAAGTAAAATGCCTAGGTTTAATCAAAGATTTGTGTGTAACATTAGTTCAATATCCTGGTAAGAGTATACTTATGGAAATTTTAGTATCTTATAGCCCACCCAAATATGGAATTTTATTATCTCGCTCATGGGGAGCAAAATCACAGGGATCTCTAGAATTGGACATGTCTTATGCTACTATATCAGTTTCAGGTCAACCAAAAAAAGTATATAGGGAAACATTGATGAAATATATGGTGAGTAGTGCAAAAATATCAATAAATTACACAATTTACACTACACCTACTAACCTAGATTCATTCATCCTATGTAACTCTGGAACTGACAATGAAATCAAAACATAACTAAAAGAGAAAAATAAAACACAAAAGAATGACAATATATTTCATGAATCTTTATGGAATTTAGATTTTGATGGATCAATAAAAAAGTTAGGAGCAGGAGTAGGAGTTTGGATGACTAATATAGAGAAAAATCATGCAGAAGGCCATGCTTTCAGACTGAATTTCAAATGCACCAAAAATATGGCTGAGTATGAAGCCCTCATTTTAGGACTCCATATTATCGGAAACTTAGGAGGCAAAAGAATAGAAATAATGGGACATTCATAGTTGATTGTAAAACAAATTAATGGTGAGTATTCTTTTTACAATCCTAAATTAGGCCGATATAGAGAGACTCTATTAGATTTGATTGATGATTTGTTGGAATGTAATTTCTCTACAATACTAAGAAAGCAAAAATTACAAGCACACTCTTTAGCAACTTTTTCTAGTACTTGTAATTTACCTTTTCAGCCCGATAATATGTATACAACAGAAGTAAAACACAAACCAATAATTGTAGAAAACCTCAAATATTCGCAAATTTTCTCACAAGATCAACAAATTTACCTTTTTTTAATAATGAAGGTGAATTTCGGAATTGTAAAATAGACACTGATTGTACCATAGATCAAGATTTAGATAGTGAAATTGATTTGAATAATGTAGATGTAAATAAAGTAAAGTTTTCTAGACCTACTAAATTTAATCAATCAGATATAGATAGCTTAGAGAGAGTAGAAATTGATGAGATAATTGATGATTAATCTAATATATTAAATCTCAAAGATAATTTCTTACCAAAAGGTCTAACTCCTTTAGAATATTTATTTGACTCAAATGATGTTGCTAGAAAACCAAAAATGGAGCCACTTAGATCTGATATTGAAGAATGTGGCATCGGAACATAATTAAAAACCAAAATGATGAAACTTTCCAAAGCCTTACCTCAACAAGAATGTAATGTTCCAAAATTTTCATGCAGAAAATTGGAACATTAATTTTTGCTAATTTCACATAGGAGGAGGATAAATGGGTAAGGAGACCCATGAATAATGGAAAGCACAATAAAATCCCTCATATTATGAGAAGGGATCATTTTTGTATTTTATTTCACACCTCCATGTGTGAAAGGGGGTTATTTTGCAAAGTGGCTAGGCCAAGTTCACCAAAGTCAAACTGCGCAAGCTATGAGGTGGGAAGCACATTGTGGTACAATGCAATAGATAGGGAGGGAAGATTCCTTGAGAAGGAAAACCCTAATGAAGTGGGGCCCATGGATAGGGAGCTCACAATTGTATAAGAGGAGGGCAAGACAACCATTTTTGCTCATGAATGGATTATTGATTTCGTTGTCTTGAGAGACAAGGAGCATACTCATGATGTTCAGTAGAGTTGCTGGAGGAATTCTTGCTTAGGATTCCTTCCTCCTCATGAGAAGCCTCTTGAGGAATTGATCTTTAGATTTCTCCACATCTTGGCTCAAGGCCAAAGCATTCTCTTGCATCACAACGTTATTCCTGCAGTAAGAAGACATTGTGTTGCTGGGGTTGCAGTGGAGGCTTCCACCAAATCACTCCGGGACTTGATTTGTAGAGAAAGGAGTCTCCATCTAGTGGAGATATCATTTAGGAGTGTTATTGAGCTCATTTGCAGATTTTGGCAGCAGGCCAAGCTTTCTCCCATCTTCATCAGCGCAGTCCCTTCCATAGACTGTGGTATTTCAGAGTTAGTCTGCAATGGGAGTTTGCATCATCACTTTGGAGGGAGAGATTTCTAGTGTTGGGATCAACCTTGCACTCCAAAAATCCTTTGGAGGAGATTGATTTAGATTGTAGAGCATATTCTACCATCTCCTTCTATTTTTATTATGAGTTGCTGTAGCTACCTAGCAACTCCGACATTTTAGTATTTTTCCATTCCATGTATCTGGTGTAGCCAATCCTCTTGAGGATTGTTGTATCATCATTGTATTATTGTTTTCAGGGGTTGAGAGCACCGTCCCCCTCATTTCTTGAGCTATATTGCAATATCATCATATTCCACAGTTGTATGTAGCAGTGTCTCCAAAAGACTTCGCAGTCATATCTACGGTAGTTTATGCAGCAATATATTTCATGCTTCATGTACTTGTTCTTTGAGGTTGATCATTCCCTCTCTTGAGTGCTCTTCCCCTCAAGAAATTGTACACTTATTTTGTTTCTATGAGCTAATATAATAGCTATTAGTTCTTCTATCATTTTCTGAAGTTTGAGCAAGTTACTCTTCATGCTTATGTTTTGCATATTGTTGTAGCTCATTCCCTTAAGCAAGATCTTCCCGAGGAAGAAATATTTGCATAGCTATAGGCAGAGTCTGAGGAAGGGCCAGATAGCCTCCAGTTCTCATCCTCTCTTTAGAGGTGAAATAGCTGGTAAAAGCCCTCTCAGTCCATCTCCGACATAGCCTTGTTCATATTTCCGAAAAAGGAACATTTCAGCGGTGAAAAAGCTACTGATTTCCATTTCAGAATATTACAAAGAAAAAAAAATATATTGCTCTTTTTAAGGAATTTCAAGAAGTTTTTGCTTGGAGTTATGAGGACCTAAAATCCTATGAAACCAATATAATTCAACATAAAATCCATATAAAATAAGATCAAAAGCCTTTTAAACAAAATTTAAGAAGGATCAACCCTGTTTTGATGCCCTTGATTGAAAAATAAGTAAAAATAATGTACGATGCACAGATAATTGCACCAATCAGATATTCTGATTGGGTTTCTAACCAAGTTCCAAGAAGAAAAAAGACAAGAGAGATTAGATTATGTGTCAATTTTAGGAATCTAAACAAAGTATCCTTAAAAGATAATTATCCTTTACCAAAGATGGATCACATTTTACAAAGGGTAGTTGGTTCTTCTAGGATTTCACTTTTAGATGGATTTTTAGGATACAACCAAATTGTAGTCCAACAAGAGGATCAAGCCAAAATAAATTTTAATACTCCTTGGGGCACTTTTATGTATTTAAAGATGCCTTTTGGTTTAATCAATGCAGGGGCAACCTTTCAAAGAGCTATGGATATAGCCTTTGAAAGGAAATTCATGAATTCTTAGTAATTTACTTAGATGACATTATTGTATTTTCTAAGACTGACTATGAACACTTAGATCATCTTAGACAAGTCTTTATTAAATGTAGAAGGTTTGGCATTTCATTAAATCCCAAGAAAACCTTATTTGGATTAGAAGAAGGTAAGTGTTGTGCTATGCAACAATTCCCCACATTTTTATTTTTCAAAATAATCTAGACCTTTGATAAATAAAAATAGGGACCCATTTTATAAAAGTAGTTCTGTCTTTTGATAAAAATAAAACTCCAAAAAAACCATCAATTCTTTTTAATTAATAAAAACATCTTTATCGCAAAGCACATTTTCGCACAAATTTTTCTTAGTTAAAATAATAAACCAGTGATATCCCGATTTTGCGATCGCCGATTTGAAATTTCGCAAGCGACATTATAAATCGCATATAGCAGATTTACATTGGAAAACGTTAAGTAATTCTTACCAAAACTCCAATATTGCGATACTGTAAACAAAAGGTAATACACATCATTAAGACAGGTTCAAAGGGCACGATGTGATTGATTTGACAGGTTTGAATAAAGGTTTTACGCAAAAATAAATCATGTCAGAAAGTACTAATTGTGTTTTATCATCCCAATGTAAATAGTTATGGATGCGTCATGATTAATTAATGATATAGTTGTTTCCCGAATTTTTCTTTCAAAATAAATCATGTCAATAGATCTTCTATCATTTAATCATTTACTCTGTCTTTACTAGGGATTTCCTTTCAAGATATTTCTATCCGAAAAGTGATTCAAAAGCACGACAAATATATTGTTGCAAAATTCGAACAAACAAGAATGGCGCCTATAGTTTCTGATACTGTCTGCACTGTTGATGGAGGAGCTACTAAGTGGTAATTTATTTACACTATACTCGAAGAAAAAGAGCCAAAAGTATTGGAAGTCACGGCGATTGCTTATGATGCAACGAGAGCTACTCTTCTTCAATATACTGACATGATTAGGTGGGTGCTTGACAAATCAATGATCAAAGACAGACAGTTAAGAACCTGCAAGGATGAGATTCTAGTTTCTTTCAGACCTGAAGTTCTGAAAATCATGTATAAGCTGCCCGACCCGCAAGACACCTACAACAGTCAGTTTGTTGCAAAGTTTGCCAAGAATAATGAAGACTCGTTGAAGGCAATTCAAGGTTGGAGGAAATTAGACAACAAGTTCAAATGTGAGAAAACTAGTATGTATCCTATTGCGTCATTAGAAAACCCTTATAATTTTGTAGCAGTAATGTTATGCAAACTATATGGTTTACCTGATAATACCAAGTTATCCATAAATTGGCTTCCCCTAATTGACTCTGTTACATCATTTTTTGGTCACCTAACTTGTTACTATTAGATGGATCTAAGTACACCATGTAAGACCAATTTTACCCGAAGAAAAATTGCTTTCACTTTGAAAATAACTTAGTAAACCACCTTTATTAAGTTTTTTATGGTCTAAATAGGAAACCCCATGAGGAAATATTAAATAAATCTACATTTGTTTGATTTTCCTCCAGGAATAATTAGTTAAAAAGTAGTTTAATTAATTTTCCTGGTTATATTTAACCCAAGACAAGGAAATTAATTAGACAAATCATTATTTATATTATGATTTTCTAAGAATAATTATTTAAACCTTATTTAAATAATATTCTTTGTTAAATATGACTCAATCACCCTTAAATAATTAAATAAATCATTATTTATTTGATTATTACTCAACCACATCATTAAAATGATAAATAATCATTTATTTATTTATTATTTACAAATAAAGGGATTTGTCCCAAGTCAAATTTATTTTCCCTCCAACAAATATAATAAAATATTCCATACAAATTGGATCTTGATTTGGTTAATAATATTTTAACTATGCACCAATATCTAGAATAACTCAATATTTTGTTATAAATAGAAGGGTTTTCCCATTCATTTACCACCTTTTGTTTCCTAAAGATCACTCTAGATCTATACTTTTGGTCTGACTTTGATCCACCATCATAGTCATATTTTGCTACCATTTTTTTCTGGGTTTTGTACACCATCAAGAGAGAGGAATTTTAGATCTGAAGTGCTAAGGACTTACAAGAACCCATCACATTGAGGAGAACTGATAACACCCTTCTGTGTTTTGCTCCTAGGTGCCATTAATACAAGATTCATTTAACATATTTTTGTCTTGTCTATTCGATGCATGGAGCAAATCTTGTTTTTTTCTATTGCTTAATATCTTTTAATGTATAGATCTAGACTTTTGCAACATTTAACTTGATCACCTAAGTACAGATCTGAGGATATTGGCAGCCATCTTTGCTGTTGTACTGTACAACAACCCTCCCCATTTCTAAATTTTTAGAATAAATTTCATTTAGAAATAGGTCCCCTTTTTTATCTTTCTTTCTAGATAGAAATAAAATATTTAGAAGCAATCCGATCATTTTTGAATTAGAAATAAGAGTTCATTGATAAAAAGACATATTGCATATCTTTATTAACAAGTGTGTATAAACAAATACAACATTGAAATAATTTCCAATTTGATGAGATATAAAGCTTTTAACATATCAAAATATTACATAAAGTTTTTATATTTAACAATATTTGATGTGTACAGTAATCGCAATCGGAAATCGGAGAGATATTTAAATTTTCATATTTGTTTTGCATACTTCCGATGAGATGCGATTCATCGCAATCGCATTTCGGAGAATGATCTTTCATGGACTTGTTATAATAAAACTTCGATGCGATGAGTCATATCACAATCGCGAATCAGAAAAGTTTGAAATGATCATATCTTCTTTGAAATGCTCTGATCTGATGCAGTTCATCACAATCGCATTGCGGAGAAACAAATGTTATATTTGTTTGATTGAAAGACTCCGATGCGGAGGACCCCACCTCATCGCAATCGGAAATCGGAAGAAAACATCTTATGTTATTTTGTGTACCTTTGAAAATTCCCGATGCGATTAGTACTTAATGCCCATACACTATTTATTGATCGCATCGCAAGAATTCAAAAGGTAATTTTATATTCTTATTTCAAAATATGTCGATTTCCGATTGTAAGTTTACCATTAATTGAAAATCGAACGAATAATGACGATTTATTCTCATGAATGCGTGAGTGTGACCCTTTAGAGGGAATTTAAGTTTTAAACACAGAGATCATAAATAAAAATCAATGAATAGATTGTTTATACAGTTGTTCTCTTCATTTGTGTTTTCACCACGATTGAGTTGTTTCTCCTTTGCGGAACCAAAGAACACCCAATACTTTCATTCGTAGAGCGAGGGAAACATTTTTGAATACCAAAATGTCAAAGAGATCCAGGAAAGAAAAATTTTCTATCGCAGCAAAAGCCCCTTTTTTCCACATGGCACCTAAGGAGAAACTAGCTAAAATTAAGCTGGTTACAGACACGTCATGCCAAGGTCTTGGTAAATTATCCTGGGAAGAGGTATATAATCTCATTAAAAGGGAAAATACTAAAGTTACTGTGCCAAAAGAAATAGTTCTTCACGAGGATGATTTAGAGTCTGATTTAGAAACCTCCCTTCAAGCACTTGCAAATTCGTTCCTGCACCGAATTGCAGCTCGGACGAACATTTTCCCATATTATGATGTGATTCGGTGGGTAATTGACAATGTGGCCATCCAAAACAGAACGTTTGTTTCAGGTTTTGGAGCAACATTTTAGTCATTTAGAGTAGAAGACATTAAAGCAATGTACCACCTTCCAGACCCGCAAAAAATCTACAACAAATATTTCATCAAGGAATTTGCTGCGAATAATGAAAATCAGTCAGAGCCGATTAGAGAATGGAGAACGGCTCCCGAAAAGCAGAAAAACAAGACATCAGGTATGTACTCTTTGGAGTCTCTTTCACCTCCATACTATTACGCCGCAATAGTGATGTGTAGATTGTTTGGGAATGATAATTCAGCTAGGTTTTCTATACAAATGGTGCCATTAATACACTCTGCTATAAATTCTGAAATAATGGACTGGGCTGTCATTCTTTCTGATAAGATAGCCAATAGGATTCTTGAGTATAGGAAGGACAAAAACACAAGAAATACTACTCCTTTTTACTTTTGTGCTTATATTCTAGATGCCCTTTGTTTCAATTCTGAGTTTCCCATGTTAGGATGGAAATGGACCCCTAAAGATCCTGCTCCTATTCATATATATCACAAGTTCTTGTGGAAGGGGCATTTTAAAAGCCATTTTTATAGAGTTTTTCATGGTTTCCTCATCCCCGTTTATCAAACTATTTTTGGCTGATTCCCTCCTAGGCTATCTGAGAAGGCTAAAGTTGATTTATCCTCGATTGGGGATTAGTTCAGAGAAATTCACATTTATCAGAGTTTTCGGGAGTATTTTAGAACCACACATTCTTCCTTTGTATGTTCCAGATAAACTGTTAGCACAGGAAATTTCATATCAGCTAACAGTAGAAGGCATGTCGAGGACTTTGAAGAATAGAAAGAAGCTAATGTGGCCTTCTTTTCCTTTTAAATGTGGAGATTACACTCTCAATAATTTTGTTCATGCTGAGAAAGAAGTTGGCACGATAACCAATCTCAAGCTTTCAACAGTCTAAGGCAGGAAATATGACCCAAGGAAGGTGGCATTTTATTTTACCACTTCAGTTTCAATTGCTCATTTTGAACACGAACCAGATGAGTTCGATGATTTATTTGTTTCTGTAGAGAATTTGTCGCAAGTTTATGATTTGGACAAGTCCAAATTCCAGGCTGAGAAGATGAATAAGTTTATGTTATTTAGAAGCCAGGGATTACTCAAATTCCCTCTGGATCAATTAAAAATTCCTATGCAGGAAGATGAGTCGCAAAGAAAGGAAAAAGAGGATATATCTGGAAAAGAAGTAACAGAAATAGCTGCCAACAAGGTCATTATACAGACACAGAAAGAAGTAACAGGAACTAATCCTCTTAAATAGAAGGAAGACATTAGCAACAAAGTTGATACTAAGAAGAAAGAAACAACTGGTGAAACTGATGTACATAATGATCAGTAGTCTTCAGCCCAAATGGGAAAAGAAATCACAGGTACTAATACCAATGTGCATACTAAGAAAGGAGGCACAAACAGCAAGGCTACTGAACAAGCAGCAAAAAGAGATATAAGCAACAATCAAGAGTCTCAACTTGGAAGAGAGGAAGCTAGTGAAAAATTAGTGGAATCTATTGAACTTATAGTTTCTCCTCATTTTATGAGCCAATATGAGAAATTTGCCCAGAAAATAGGACAACAGAATAATCCCCAAGTTAATGTTTTGGAAAACCAAGATATGGAAGTTATTCCTGAAAATCCTACAGGTGAAATTATGTTGAAAATAGAAGAAATCCATCCTCTGGATGTATTTTACAGTCCCAAGCATAAGGCTGTTGTGAGAAATCAAAGAAAGAGGAGGAGAACTGATCAGGATGCCCTTTCAACTTCATAGGTGGAGTTTATGAATATTGTTTATAAAGATGCTGAGGTGAATCCATATGAGGATCTCACTAAATTATCTCAATACGCAGGTGCCTATAGTGCTGCAACTATAGATAAAGCTTCTGAAGTCTCTCAGTTGATGAAACAAAAAGATTTACAGATAGCTATGCTGGAAGAACAGGCCACAGGGAGTCAACAAAATATTGTTCAGCTTGAGAAACAATTGCAAGATCAGGAGCTTAAATCTAAACAACTAGAAGAGAAGCTTAGTATTGAAAAGAAAAAAATTGATGAACAAGCCTTGAACAAACAACAGCAGTTGAGTCAAGAGGTAGGAAAGCTACAAGATCTTCTGCAAAATGAGAAAAATGCAAATATTGAACAAGAGAAAATGTTCCAATCAGCATTGGACAAGTTCAAGGATTATCCTAAGTTAGCTCAATTCAAAACTGAAGCTCTTGAAATAAACAAACTTCTATCTCAACAATTAAATAAATTTTGTCTTAAGTTGGCACAAGTTGAGCCTTTGTGCGAAATAACATCATCTTCGATAGATGAATTAGTTGCTCTCAGGCAAGAAATTGATGATGTTGATGATAAAATTTCTGAGTTCCTTTCATGTAAAGAAACAGAGCAGGGAAGAAAATCTAGTCTTCCTAGAATTGAGGAAAGACACAAGGAAATTGTATTTATCGAATGGGAACACTAGTTGATGAAATCAGAAAGAGCCATATCAAGAGCTAAAAGTTTGATGAATAATACAACACAATTGGTTAATGACAGCTTGTACGCCACTAATTTTATCTCAGATTGTATCCCAGGAAAATTACCAAAAGTAAAAGAAGCTGATTCCAGGTGGAAGGAATAGATAATCAATAAAAATCAACAGATTAGCAAACTTCAAGGAATTTCATGGGATATTATGTGAAATTATCTGATCAAGCCACACAGCCAATAGATGCCCATCAAATTCATTTCGAATGCTATTCATTGTATCATTCCTGAATTCTTTGATGCTACGTACACTAGGCAGTTACATTCAAAAATGAGTCGGCCAACATAAGTCCAAGATATGCTCAAGATCTACCATCTGGGTACAATAAACACATGAGACAATCAATGAATCTGGTTCACTTTAAGATCGCAACTTTTCTTCCAGATTTTTGATTAGATAGATTGTAGGAATAGTTTTAGTTATTTTTTTTTATTAAGTACCTATTTAAACCCCTTTCATTCATTTAGAAAGGGGTCCTGAATTTGTAATATTATGACTTGGAGATTACATTTCTGTACTCCATTTACTCTTATATTTTTATAAAGGATCACATCTGGTGGTTCTATGCGAAATTTCCTTTAAGAATTGCATTTTTGTATCTTGGAGTCTGTTTTACATTGAAGTTGCTGGATTTGGATATTGAATTGCATCGGAAAGTATCAAGATGGATATGGTATTTCTATCTATTCACTGTTAATTTCTTATGTTGTGAGATATTCTCTTTTATATTTCTATCATTTATGTGTACTCGTTTTACAATATTTCTTTATACATATCATTTCTGAGTGTGTAGAAATATTTATCCCTTTCAGTATATGTGAATGATATATAAAATGATGAATGCAATATGTTATTATAACTCTGCTTAACTTCTTAAACAGAGTTATCATTATTTGATACTGCATATTTCAGTTAAATTATAATACATTTTCGTGGTTATATATTTGATTGAAACAATCTTTAAGTTGTATTCATATTTGATGCCCGGGTTAGTTTTAGAATTATTTATCAGTTATAGATTAGATTAGATAGTTTTATTTTAGTCATTTAGTCCCATTTTCCATTCATCCAATCATTCCATCACCAACCCATTTAAATTATTAGGAAATTGGTCCTATCAATACAGTCGGAGCCACCACACCAAACAAAAAAGGAGTTGTCCTAAGGTCCCAACCAGGTGGTTATCCCCCAATGTTTGAAGCAGCGATTTACGAGGCTTCAAAATTTTTTGCGCTAGAAGGAAGGCCAAATATATGAATGGCATATAAATCCAAATCCACAATCTATTCTAAGAGCAACTCACCCTCATCATCTTCAATTTCTTCCACATCTCAAATCACTAGAGAAGAAATTGATAAAAGTATTCAAACACCCACTACCAAAGTCTCAGATCAATTAGATAATCTGCCTTCTGAATCTCTTGAAGTTGAAGCTTTAGTTCATAAACTTCAATTATTCTCATTATCATTAGAAGAATCTGAAATATCTAAAGGTATTGTTACCTCGCAATTTGTTTCTTCCAGACCTCTCACTAGGTCACAAAGTGAAAAACTTGGCATTTCACCAAAAGAATTTCCTTTACCTAGTAGAGTCAAAACAAGAAGAACTCCATCGGAAAAATAAAGTGGTACTAGTTCTTCATTGCAAATTCAATCATCTATTTCCCAAGCTCCAAATCAGAAAAATGCAGTAGTCTCATCATCATCATTTGCTCAAACAACATCTGTCCAAACACCAATTGTCTCTTCTAGTACTTCAACTGTTACTACTCATACACCAGTTGTCACTTCTAGTTCTTCTACCATCATCACAACAATGGCACAAATACCATGGACTAGACTTGGAGCTGTAAATATGGCTACACCTTTGCATGATCTACCTGATCATCCTGAAAAATGGCTACCAAAATTTAGTCCAGATATTGGTATACCAGCAGAAGAACACATCAATAACTTTATGCTTGCTATAAATTTGAATGCAGTAGAGCATGAAGATGTTGTAGTCAGGTTATTCCCCTATACTTTGCAAGGAACAGTACGATCCTAGTACTTTTCCTTACCTTCTAATTCGATTAAAAGTTGGGATATGTTCGAAGAGAAATTTTTAACTAAATATGGAGATGATAGAACAATAGCTACTCTAATCAATGATCTCTCCAATTTATAGACTCAATCCAAGGAACCCATTAAATATTTTAACTCTCGATTCAATAAACTATTGAATAAGATCCCTACAACATCTAAACCTAGTGATCAGGTTAGAAGTGAATGGTATATTAATTCTTTTCCCTCAAACATAGTAATTTTTGTAGATAGAGCTGCAAAACTAACTTTAGCTAAGAATATGAAAGAAGCCATTTTAGTTGAAAAACGAATAATTGATCTAGATAAGAAAAACTCTATTGAGGAAAGAAAATAAAAGAAAGTCACTTTTAAGGATGATTCAAAGAAAAAGACACCAAGAGATCCATATGACATGGAAGGTTTACAGAAATTTCTTAAAACCATGTCTAATGAGATGGTTGAGATTAAAAAGCAAGTAGTAGAGACTTCTACAAAGATACCATTTAGAAATTTCAAGAGAAATCAAGTCGAATCAAACCCTCCCAATTCAATCTCCAATGCAGAAGAAGAAGAAGAAGAAGAGGAAGATACTCCTCCAGTATCAGATGAAGAATATGAAAGGGAAGAAATAGTTGAACTACATGGAATGTGGGATTTCATTCTCCCTAATTCAGATAGTGAAATAGAACAAGAAGCCATGCCTATGAGTACAAGGAGAAAATCTACATCGGAACCTGTTCAACCTGTTCCTAAGAAGAAAACTACAACTCCGAGTAGCAAAGAAAAAACTTCTGCAAATAAAGCTTCTCCCTTACCCACTCAAAATCAGCAATCATCTCCCAATCCTCCCACATCATCATCTAAGACTCTAGTGGTATCAGATTTGATGGATTATAACATTGTTGAGAACATGAAAAAGACTAGAGCGAACATCTCTTTACATGAACTCAACAAAATTAAACATCAACAAAAGCTGTTATTAAAAGAATTAAATGCTACACCTATTGCTCCTCTACTAAGTGGTGTAGTTGCCAAAGCAACTAAAGGGAATGGTAAGCCACCAGACAAAGTAGATGCCACAGATACTGTTCTTATTGGAGAAAGATCAAATTCTTAGACACCTCCATTTTTTTTTACTTATGAAATCTACAATAAGAATTTGCATAATTGTTTAATTGATTATGAGAATCCTCTAATATAATGCCTACTTCAGTCTGTGTGAAATTGAATATTGAACCACAAAAGTCTGTAGTTCACATTTCACAATTGGATCGCTCTAAATTTCAAGTTGTAGGAGAAATCAATTCAATTACCATTAGACTAGCCTCATAACCTAGGATTGTCCAAAGAATTGATATTCTAATTGCAAATATTCCTGAATTATATGGGTTAGTCTTAAGCACGGACTGGTTTGCAAAGCTTAACGGTTATATCGCAACTGATTATTCGCACATGTGGCTTCCCTATAAAGGGAAACCAAATCAAATCAAAATCGAGCGAGAAAAACACATGACGCACACCATGACTGAATTTGAAAAACCAAATGAACTTATAGCTTTCAACAACAATATCCTTGGAGGTTATTCTGCTAAGTCATTTCTTGGGAATTTTACTACACTACAATCACCCTTTTCTGTAAATTATTTTGTTTCTCAAATTGAAAATTTTTTGCAATCTGATTCTTCTAGAATTGTTAATATTTCTGATACATTTGTAGATAAAAATTTATTCTAGTCATTATATTTTGATGGATCAAAATCTAGTGATGGAGTAGGAGCAGGATGCATCCTAATTGATCCAGAAGGAGAGAAAACCATACTATCATGTAGATTATAATTTTAGTGCACTAATAATACTGCAGAATATGAAGCCTTGATTCAAGGGCATTATAAAGCCATAGGGTTAAATGTAAAATACTTGAAAGTATATGGAGATTCTGAAATTGTCATAATAAAAGTGAGGAATACCATCCATTGTCTTTCAGGACATCTTAAATATTATCAAACCCTAGTACAGGACCTTACCACTCAATTTATAGCATTTAATATATCTTCTATTCCTAGAAATCAAAACACATCAGCTGACCTGTTAGCTAATGTTGCATCCAAACTCCTCCCTGCTGAAGATTGCAGTCCTGATAGATTTTCAGTAGAATTGATTTTTCGTCCATCTGTTCCTGATAATATCACAAACTGGAGAGTATTCTACCACGATGAAGACATATTGAATTTCTTGAAATCATAGAAATACTATGATGAACAAATTATTGATGAAGACTATCATGATCTGCAAATTACTTCAAGAAGTAATGAAAATCTGATTCCTAAATATGTTGTTAAACTTGAGCATCTATATGATATAAAAGACAGATTCAAGAAAATTACTAATGCTAAACTTCAAAGTTCAACTTTAGTGTTTGAATTAGTGAATCTTGGCTCTGATTCTAAACCTCAGAATTTTAATCTAGGACTCAATTTAACTCCAGAAGAAAGAGTTTCTTTCATCAAACTCCTGAGTAAGTATACAAATGTCTTTGCTTGGAATTATGAGGACTTAAAGACTTATGACACTTCTGTGATTCAACACACAATTCCAATATTATCCGATGTTAAGCCTGTTCAACATAAATTAAGAAAGATTCATCCAAATCTTGAAGATAAAATCAAAATAGAACTCAACAAACTTTTGAAAGGCGAAATAATTTTTCCTGTAAGGCATTCTAATTGGGTTTCCAACATGGTACATGTCAGAAAGAAAAATGGTGATATTAGAATCTGTATTGATTTCAGAAATTTAAACAAGGCATGTCAAAAGGACAATTTCCCATTACCAACTGTTATCACTCAGGTTTTCCTAGAAGTTGTGTAAGAGGAAATTATACCCGAGGTAACCACAAACCAATCTTTTAGATGCAGAATCTAGCCAATCTGCATCCAGAGAGGGCTCTCTCTTTATGATTTATCTTCGTTCTTGAAACAACCATGGAGAAAATTCTCCAAAAGGTAGCTAGTTCTGAACTCATGTCCTTCCTTGATGGATTTTCAGGCTATAATAAAATTTTAGTACATCCAGATGATAGGTTTAAAACCACTTTCATAACCAAATTGGGAACCTATGCTTATCATAAAATGCCCTTTGGTTTAGTAAACGCAGGAGCTACTTTCCATAGAGCCATGGACATGGCATTTAAGGGTCTAATTAATAAATTATTTGTCATTTATCTTGATGACATAACAATAGATTCAAAGAAGAGATCCAATCATCTACATGATCTAAAACAAATATTTGAAAGATGTAGAAGGTTTGGTATTTCCTTAAACCCAAAGAAATCCTTCTTTGCTCTCGATGAAGGAAACCTCTTAGGGTTTGTTGTGTCAAAGATGGTATATATATCGATCCTAATAGAGTTAAAGAAATTTTTTATATTTCTTTATCTCATAATAAAAATTCCATGCAATCATTTTTAGGGTAGATTAATTTTGTAAAAAGATTCATTCTAGATTTTTCTCAAATTTTTTTACCTATGCAGAATATGATTAAGAAAAATTCAGTATTCAAATGGGGGTATAAAGAGAAAGAAGCCTTTGATGCAATCAAAAAGGCAATCATAAATGCACCTACATTGAATACTTCGGATTTTTCTAAAGATTTTATTCTGTATACTTTGGAAACCGAAACATCCTATGCTGCTATTTTAACACAACTCAATGAACAAAAACTTGAAGCACCTATTTCTTTCTTTAGCTCGAATCTACAAGGGGCTGAGCTTAACTATTCCGATGTAGAAAAACAATTCTTCATTGTGTTTAAGGAAATCAAACATTTTAGACCTTTTCTCTTAAAAAAACATACAAAAATTATTGTCCCATTCTCTGCAGTAAGACAATTATTAATTCAAAAGGAAGTAGGAGAAAAAAGGGCTAATTGGGTGACATCTTTGCAAGAATATGATATTGATATTAAGACAACCAATATTGTTAGAGGTCAAGGATTTTGTAGATTATTAGCAGGAGCTCATAACATACCAGAAAATCAAGATCCAGAAAATGCTATTCAAGTAAGTCAGATAAGTGTTACAGATTCTGAATCTCAGTATGCTGATCTGATATTTTACTTGAAAAATGAGTATACTCCTTCTAATCTCAGCTATAAGAATAAATGTTCTTTAATATTGAAGGCTATTAAATATGAAATCATTGATGATGTGTTATTCAGAAAGAATTATAATTCAATCCTATTAAGATGTCTTGAAAAGACTGAAGCAAAAAAGGTATTGCAGGAATTACATGATGGACCATCAGGCGGTCATTTTGGAGGTGATACCACAGCTCACAAAATCATCCATGCTAGATATTATTGGCCTACCCTTTTCAAAGATACACATGATTATGTGAGGAAGTGCAAAATTTGTCAAACTGCTAGTGGAAGACAAAGGAAGCTAGCTTTTCCTTTTCAACCAGTAAACATTAAGCAACCATTTGAGCAATGAGGGCTTGACATCATTGGTGAGATAGTACATCATTCTTCCAAACAACACAAATACATCCTCACAGCAACAGATTACTTCACAAAGTGGGTAGAAGCAATCCCTATAAAGGTAGCCAATTCTGATGCAATTATTGATTTCATCGATCAATTCATCATTACCAGGTTTGGTGTACCTAATGCTCTCGTCTTCGACAATGCATCTTATTTTTCTGGTAATAGTATAATGGAATTTGCAATCAGAAGAGGTTTTAAATTGAAATATTCAGCAAAATTTTATCCACAAGGTAATGGTTTAGCTAAATCCACTAACAAAAATCTCATCAAAATCATTAAAAGGACCATTGATCAAAATCAAAAGAATTGGCACAAGTCTTTAATATTTGCATTATGGGCTGATCGTATTACTCTTAAATATTCAATAGGAACTTCACCTTTGAATTTAGTTTATGGAAAAGAAGTTGTGATACCATCAAATCTAGCTCTCCGATCATTATCCCTAGTGCAATTCATTGAAGAAAATCCTTCCTCATCCATTCAATTGATATTTGATCAAATCCTTAAATTAGAAGAAGATAGAGAGAAAGAAAAAGATATTCATGAAAAACATCAACAACTTGTAAAATCTTCTTTTGATTCAAGTTCCACCAGCTCAAAACATTTGTTAATTGGTGATCTAGTTCTGAAATGGGATAAAGGACATGAAGAAAAAGGTAAGCATACCAAATTTCAGAAAATGTGGCTTGGACTATTTCAGATTGCTGAAAAGATAGGCTCATATACATTCATACTCCAAGATTTATCAGAAAAGAGAGAATCTCTTCCTGTAAATGGGCTTGTCTTAAAAAAATTCTTTTCATGAGGAGGTAACCCCTTCTTACTTGTACATATTCCTTTCTGCAATTTTTTTTTATTTTGTAAATAAAGGTTGTTAATAGTCTCTAATTGACTTTTTATTATTAGAAAATTGTCTTAGGAAAAATGTTATAAATACTTATTTTGTGTAAATAACAATTTTTAGGGAAATTATTACAATTTTTGATAGTTTAAAATAAAATGTTAAACTTTGAAATATTGTTCAAAACATTTGCATGATCTTTTGAAACCTTGAGAAAATGTAAATCATTATAATTTTATTGAGCAAAGAAAGGTTATATTTAAAAAGTAAAGACTTTTTTCAATATTTAGCAAACAAAAATCTCTGAAATTGTCATCCATAGATTCTTAAGGATACAACTATTTCACCCCATCCATTTAGGTTGTGATTTTTTAGAATGTAATTCTAAGAAATTATATGGAAAAATTTAGTAGATAAGAGGTCTCATCACGAGCCTGCTTACCATGATCATAAGAAGTAATAAAACTGACATTACCAATACTGCATACCAAAATAGGGTAATGGCTTATAAAAGTAAGACAAGGGGTCTCATCACGAGCCAACTTGTTTAGTTTAATTACAAATAGTGAATGGCATTGTTACTAACTGGCTACCAAACCATAACAATGTCTCTTAAATTAAAAAATAAATAAAAGACAAAAAACATGAGATAATATGTCTTATGAATTTATTTTTAAAGATTCATAATCTTAGTTGGATGGAATAATGAATGGTTAATGGTTAAAAGGTAACCCTGTCGAGACTATGAATGTTTGCTGGCAGCAGAGGCAATGCCTATGACAATAGATTATATCACAAAAGCTAAACTTGGAAAGGTCTACTTCATTATTATCAACCAATCAAAGCTTGAGATAACCCAAAAATGTTTTTATCTTTAAGGAATTATAAAGAAATTGTAAGTGATTTTTATTTCTTTTTTAGAGTTAGATTTTATTTAAAATTTCTCTAAGATAGTCCTCATTATCTTTAGAAATTTTTACTTACTAGAAATATAGTGTTCATTTTATTTTTTCATAGATAACTGTTTCTTCCAGTGAATCACCAATTGTTGTACTGTACAAGAACCCTCCCCATTTCTAAAATTTTAGAATAAATTTCATTTAGAAATAGGTCCCCTTTTTTATCTTTCTTTCTAGATTGAAATAAAATATTTAGAAGCAATCCGATCATTTTTGAATTAGAAATAAGAGTTCATTAATAAAAATCCATATTGCATATCTTTATTAACAAGTGTGTATAAACAAATACAAAATTGAAAGAATTTCCAATCTGATGAGATATAAAGCTTTTATCATATCAAAATATTACATAAAGTTTTTATATTTAACAATATTTGATGTGTACAGTAATCGCAATCGGAAATCGGAGAGATCTTTAAATTTTCATATTTGTTTTGCATACTTCTGATACGAAGCGATTCATCGCAATCACATTTCGGAGAATGATCTTTCATGGAATTTTTATAATAAAACTCTGATGTGATGAGTCATATCACAATCGCGAATCAGAAAAGTTTGAAATGATCATATCTTCTTTGAAATGCTCCGATGCGATGTAGTTCATCGCAATCGCATTGCGGAGAAACAAATGTTATATTTTTTTGATTGAAAGACTCCAACGCGGTGGACCCCACCTCATCGCAATTGGAAATCGGAGAAACTCATTGACAATTTGCTCCATTTAAAAATCCCCAATGCGATCATCGCAATCGGAAATCGGCAGAAAACATATTATGTTATTTTGTGTACCTTTGAAAATTCTCGATGCGATTAGTACTTAATGCCCATACACTATTTATTGATCGCATCGCAAGAATTCAAAAGGTAATTTTATATTCTTGTTTCAAAATATGCCGATCTCCAATTGTACGTTTACCATTAATTGAAAATCAAACGAATAATGATGATTTATTCTCTTATGAATGCGTGAGTGTGACTCTTTAGAGGGCATTTAATTTTTAAAGATGGAGATCATAAATAAAAATCAATGAATAGATTGTTTATACAGTTGTTCTCTTGATTTGTGTTTTCACCATGATTGACCTGTTTCTCCTTTTCAGAACCAAAGAAAACCAAATCCTTTCATTCGCAGAGCAAGGGAAACATTGCCAGATACCGAAATGTCAAAGAGATCTAGGAAAGAAAAAGTTGTTGTCACAGCAAAAGCCCCTATTTTCATCATGGCACCTAAGGAGAAACCAGCTAAAATTAAGCTGGTTACAGACACGTCATGCCAAGGTCCTTCTAAATTATCCTAGGAAGAGGTATGTAATCTCATCGAAAGGGAAAAGCCTAAAGTTACTGTGCCAAAAGCAATAGTTCCTGACGAGGATGACTAAGAGTCTGATTTAGAAACCTCCCTTCAAGCACTTGCAAATTCATTCCTGCACTGAATTGCAGCTCGGGCGAACATTTTCCCATATTATGATGTGATTTGGTGGGTAATTGACAATGTGGCCATCCAAAACAAGAAGTTTGCTTCAGGTTCTGGAGCAACATTCGAGTCATTTAGAGCAGAAGACATTAAAGCAATGTACAACCTCCAGACCCGCATAGAATCTACAAAAAATATTATTTCATCAAGGAATTTGCTGCGAATAATGAAAATCAGTCAGAGTTGATTAGAGAATGGAGAAGGGCTCCCAAAAAGCACAAAAACGAGGCATCAGGTATGTACTCTGTGGAGTCTCTTTCACCTCCATATTTTTATGCCGCAGCAATGATGTACAGATTGTTTGGGAATGATAATTCAGCTAGGTTTTCTATACAAATGGTGCCATTAATAAACTCGGTTTTAAATTCCGAAATAATGGACTAGGCTGACATTCTTTCTGATAATATAGCTAATAGGATTCTTGAGTATAAGAAGGACAAAAACATAGGAAATACTACCCATTTTTACTTTTGTGCTTATATTCTAGATGCCCTTTGTTTCAATTCTAAGTTTCCCATGTTAGGATGGAAATGGACCCCTAAAGATCCTGCTCCTATTCATATATATCACAAGTTCTTGTGGAAGGGGAATTTTAAAAGCCATGTTTACAGAGTTTGTCATAGTTTCCTCATCCCAGTTTATCAAACTGTTTTTGGTCGATTCCCTCCTAGGCTTTCTGAGAAGGCTAAAGTTGATTTATCCTCGATTCGGGATTGGTTCGGAGAAGAAAAATTCACATATATCAGAGTTTTTGGGAGTATTGTAGAACCACATATTCTTCCTTTGTATGTTCCAGATAAACTGTTAGCACAGGAAATTTCATATCAGCTAACAGTAGAAGGCATGTCCAGGACTTTGAAGAATAGAAAGAAGCTAATGTGGCCTAATTTTCCTTTTAAATGTGGAGATTACACTCTCAATAATTTTGTTCATGCTGAGAAATAAGTTGGAAATATAACCAATCTTAAGCTTTCAACAGTCCAAGGCAGGAAATATGACCCAAGGAAGGTGGCATTTGATTTTACCACTTCAATTTCAATTTCTCGTTTTGAACATGAACCAGATGAGTTCGATGATTTATTTGTTTCTGTAGAAAATTTGTCCCAAGTTTATGATTTGGTCAAGTCCAAATTCCAGGCTAAGAAGATGAATAATTTTATGTTATTTAGAAGCCAGAGATTACTCAAAGTCCCTCTGGATCAATTAAGAATTCCTATGTAGGAAGATGAGTCACAACAGAAGGAAAAAGAGGATATATCTGGCAAAGTAGTAACAAAAACAACTGCCAACAAGGTCATTATACAGACATAGAAAGAAATAACAAGAACTAATCCTCTTAAACAGAAGGAAGACATTAGCAGCAAAGTTGATACTAAGAAGAAAGAAACAACTGCTGAACTTGATGTACATAATGATCAGTAGTCTTCAGCCCAAACAGGAAAAGAAAGCACAGGTACTGATACCAATGTGCATACTGAGAAAGGAGGCACAAAAAACAAGTCTATTGAACAAGCAACAAAAAGATATATAAGAAAAAATCAAGAGTCTCAACTTGGAAGATAGGAAGCTACTGAAAAATTAGTGGAATCTGCTGAACTTATAGTTTCTCCTCATTTGCTAAGCCAATATGAGAAATTTTTCCAGAAAAGAGGACAACAGAATAATCCCCAAGTTAATGTTCTGGAAGACCAAGATATGGAAGTTATTCTTGAAAATCCTACAGGTGAAATTATGTTGAAAATAGAATAAATCCCTCCTCTGGATGTATTTTACAGTCCCAAGCATAGGGCTGTTTTGAGAAAGAAGAGAAAGAGGAGGAGAACTAATCAGGATGCACTTTCAACTTCACAGGTGGAGTTTATAAATATTGTTTATAAATATGTTGAGGTGAATCCATTTGAGGATCTCACTAAATTATCTCAATACGTAGGTGCCTATAGTGCTGCAACTATAGATAAAGCTTCTGAAGTCTCTCAGTTGATGAAACAAAAGGATTTATAGATAGCTATGCTAGAAGAACAGGCCACAGGGAATCAACAGAAGATTATTCAGCTGGAGAAACAATTGTAAGATAAAGAGCTTAAATATAAACATCTAGAAGAGTAGCTTAGTATTGAACAGAAGAAAATTCATGAACAAGCCTTGAACAAACAGCAGCAGTTGAGTCAAGAGTTAGAAAAGCTACAAAATCTTCTGCAAAATGAGAAAAATGCAAAGATTGAACAAGATAAAACGTTCCAATCAGCATTGGACAAGTTCAAGGATTATCCTAAGTTAGCTCAATTCAAAATTAAAGCTCTTGAAATAAACAAACTGCTATCTTAGCAGTTAAATGTATTTTGTCTTAAGTTGGCACACGTTGAGCCTTTGTGCGAAATAACATCATTTTTGATAGATGAATCAGTCACTCTGGGGCAAGAAATTGATGATGTTGCTGATAAATTTTTTGAGTTCCTTTCATGGCAGGACACAGAGCGGGGAAGAAAATATATTCTTCCTAGAATTGAGGAAAGACACAAGGAAATTATATTTATGGAATGGGAACATTAGTTGATGAAATCAGAAAGAGCCATATCAAGAGCTAAAAGTTTGATGAATAATACAACACAGTTGTTTAATGACAGCTTGTACGCCACTAATTTGATCTCAGATTGTATCCCAGGAAAATTACCAAAAGTAAAAGAAGCTGATTCCAGGTGGAAGGAAGAGATACTCAATAAAAATCAACAGATTAGCAAACTTCAAGGAATTTCATGGGATATTATGTGGACTTATCTGATCAAGCCACACAGCCAACATATGGCCATCAAATTCCTTTAAAATGATATCTATTGTATCATTCCTGAATTCTTTGATGCTACGTACATTGGGCAGTTACATTCAAAAATGAGTTGGCCAACAGAAGTCCAAGATATGCTCAAGATCTACCATCTGGGCACAATAAACATAGGAGATAATCAATGAATCTGGTTCACTTTAAGATCGCAATTTTGTTTCGAGATTTTTGATTAGATAGATTGTAGGAATAGTTTTAGTTATTTTGTTTTATTAAGTACATATTTAAACCCCTTTCATGAATTTAGAAAGGGGTCCTAAATTTGTAATATTTTGACTTGGAGATTACATTTCTCTACTCAATTGTATCTTATACTTTATAAAGGATCACATCTGGCGGTTCTATGCGAAATTGCCTTTAAGAATTGCATTTCTGTATCTTGGAGTCTATTTTACATTAAAGTTGCTGGATTTGGATATTGAATTGCATCAGAAAGTATCAAGATGGATACGGTATTTCTATATATTCATTGTTAATTTATTATGTTGTGAGATACTCTCTTTTAAATTGCTATCATTTATTTGTACTCGTTTTACAATATTTCTTTATACATATCATTTCTGAGTGTGTAGAAATATTTATCTTTTTCAGTATATGTGAATGATATAAAATGATGAATGCAATATGTTATTATAACTTTGTTTAATTTCTTAAACAGAGTTATCATTATTTGATACTGCATATTTCATTTAAATTATAATACATTTTCATGGTTATATATTTGATTGAAACAATGTTTAATTTGTATTCATATTTGATGCCCGGGTTAGTTTTAGAATTATTTATCAGTTATGTATTAGATTAGACAGTTTTATTTCAGTCATTTAGTCCCGTTTTCCATTCATCCAGTCATTCCATCACCAACCCATTTAAATTATTAGGAAACTGGTCCTATCAATCCAGTCGGAGCCACCACACCAAACGGAAAAGGAGCTGTCCTAAGGTCCTGACCGGGTGGTTATCCCCTAATGTTTGAAGCAGTGATTTACGAGGCCTCAACATGCTGTTAGGGATATTTTCTATGCACAACTAAAGTGGTATTTTTTCGTATGCTTGGAATTAAGATTCATATTAACAACTCCACACGGGTTTGCGATTACGACCTCTGTCATTTTTCTGATCCTTGCATATCCAGTTGCTTCAAACCCTAGGATTTCTCTTCAGCCTCTTTTTTTCTTTTTTCTTTTATTGATGTTTTTTTTAACCTATAAAACCCTAAAAAAATAAAAATTATAACTTCTGTGTGTTTTCGGACCTATTGCACAGGTGACAGACATCAGCCGCAGCTGACATGACAATTTTTTCTTAAATCTTCCGCCGAGAGTGCCGGAAGTGCACGTCACACTTTTTGGCTCAAAAACTGAAACCTAGACCCTCAGGATGCACCTTTCAGCCCAAAAACTGTGATCTTTGCTGAAAACAGGTCAAAAACTGCGATCTGGACTTTTTGTGGAAATATTTCTGAAAGTTTTCTGGGTTTGTCTGAGCCTCTGTTCAGGGTTGTCTGACCTCCGTCTCCACTTCTTTTGGACCTGTAATTGGTTTTTTTTTCTCAAATAGGTGGAAAACTAGCCCCCTAGGGCTTTAGTACCCTCCTCTTCTTGTGGAAGAGTTTTTGGTGTTGTAGGTTGTCTAAAATTTCAGAGTCTTCAGCCATTTTTCAGATCCGATACCTCATCTTCAGATCCACTTCAGATCGGCTTGTTATCCATACAAATCACCTCATTTAGCTTTTTTTGGGTTTTCCTCTAGGGTTCACTCCATTTCCCTCTAGGAGATAGCTTTTCGCCACCTCATTTACAACAATTTTTCCTCTGATTTGTTGTTGTTTTCTGCACCACTTTCCAGCAGAGTTTCCCTTTAGATCCCTGTCCCTCCTGACCTTAGATCTATTGGGTTTTTTTTTTATTGTGTTTTTATTAGTTTTTTACCCACCTATATTCTACTTGTTGAGAGGCCTGCCTCCTTGGGTTTATGTTATTGCATTATTAACTATTTATTTAATGTTATTTCAGTTTCATATACTGTTATTTGCAGGTTTATTTTCAGTTGCACAACACACTTTTTCTTTTTCTCTACAAATGTCTGGGTTTAAAAATTAAAATTTACACACTTTGCACACACACCCTAAGAGAAAAAGGGCTTGGTTAACACTGCCAAGCAAAGACTCTAAAACGTTGAAATCAATTGATCCTGCAACCTTTTGCCCTTGTTTCAACATTGTAATCAGTTGATCCTTCACCTCCCTGCCCTTTTCAGTCTCTGTTTCCTTTGTGCCATTTTTGTGTCGTCATCATTGCGCCACCAAGGTGTTTATATCAGAAACTTCTTGGCCTTCATCCTTAGTTTCTGGTAGGAAGACTCACTCCTCCGTGTAGGATTCAAGTTAGTCCTCCACGGAGTCTGCACTATGACTCTTCTTCTGGTCCTTTGGGTTCTCCTTCTCGTTCCTCATTTGGTTCTCCCCCTATCACTTTCACCATTCCTGGTGCAGGACCTAATGCTAGTGGTAACCCTAGCCCTCATGCTGGGAATACCATTAGTGGGACCGCAACAGACACTACCCTGACTGCGCCCTTGCTCCCCTCCAGGGCAAGCCTGAGGCTTCCCGATTTTTACTAGTTGATAAATGACCCTATACACCATGACGCTAGTTGGCCTGCTATGCCAACGAAGCTCCCTTCTAACATCCCAAAGTTTGAAGGTCTTGCTGGAGAAGATCCTACAAATCATGTTCGATATTTCCACATGTGGTGTTCGTCTAACTCCATTATCGATGACTCTATTCATCTTCGGTTGTTCCAACGTATGCTTACAGGTGAAGCTCATAAGTGGTATGTTGATCAGGCCCCTCCCTCTCATACAAAATTTGCAACTATTTCCCGGGATTTTCTATCTTACTTCCGGCTTCCCCTTCATTGTGACACTAGAACTGAACTCTTGACTTCATTCCGTCAATTGCCTACGACCTGCCTATCCAACCATGTTCAATAATGGCAGAGAAGAAAGAGCCTATGTCAAGCCCCTACCTTTGAAGACCATGTCTACATGGACTAGTTCCTTAGATCTCTTTTTCCACATATCGGGAAAGATTTCGCATCGTACTTTCCTCAAACTGAAGAAGCCGCTCTCCAAATTGTGTTAAAATTTGACCTGATCTACGCTTAGTTGGGTTATGTTTATACCGTTCTACCTGATCTTCCCAGACCCGGTGGTGCCAATGCACCGGGGGCATATCACGTCGCTGACAGTATTGTTGGAGCTCTCTCTAATCGATACACTCAACCTCACATGGGCTATGGCTTTCCTCATGGGGGGCCAACACCTCTTGCACTTTTCCCCCTCTCAGTAGCACGCATCCAGGATATGGCTTGCATCCTCATTTTTCCCAACCTCCTATTTACCACACTGTTACCCAACCTCCTTATTATCCGTATCCACAGCCTGGTGTTCCATCTCCTCCAGCATTAGCACTACCTCCTCCCTTGCCTTCTTAACCCCCACAACAACAGCCATCGCCCCCTTAGGGGCAGGTGTATGCACAGCAGGGCGCGACTAATCCTCCTCCCTCCAAAAATAAGAGGAAAGACACTCAAAATTAGTCTATTCCTTGTATTACTAGAATTAATCATCAAAATAATGCTCCTAACAATACTAACCAGCAACAGGGCACCCAACCCAAGCAGGACAGGCCTGTTTGCACAAACAAGCCTTGTTCTTGTTGTGGTTTTTATGGTCATTACACACATGATTGTCCTCTTTTACCACAAATGCGACAGTTGTGGGAGTCTCAAGCAACATTTCGAGGACAACAAGCCTCTCCTTCCCTCCCTCCCAGTGCTGCACCTAGTCAACCACCTGTCACTAATGATCCTTTCCCTCAACAAGGATTTGTGGCTACCCAACCACCTGAAGGTCAGGTGGCCACTCAACCTCTTCCATCTGGTACCTCTGATTAACAGATTCTCATGATGAACTCTGATCAACCTCTAACCGTAGACATTAATCTTCATACTCAGTCCCGTTAGTACAACAAGCCTCCCACTACATATGTCCCCGAGCAACCTCCTTCGGTCTCTACCGAGCCTCTTTCGACACCTATGGTCCCTTGCAGATCCCTCACCCTAAGGCGGAGGTTCATACCAATATCCATAAGGGACCACTATGCTGAAATTCTACCTCTGGCAAAGCTGCCCATTCATATAGCATAGTAGATGATTTGGCACAATATCCTGCTGCCATTTCAACGCTGGAACTCCTCTAGCTGTGCCCTTCACAATGGAAAGATCTACTATATGCCATGGGCACTGTAGATCCTTCCGACGATCGATTGATTGTCTTTGATGTTGACCGGTTAGAACATCCTCCTCTCCCTGCTTTCGTCTCCTTTCAAATCCTAGCCAAGATCTGGAACGCCAGTGTTTCCCGGTGCATTATTGATGAGGGGTCATCCACCTATGTGATGTCCGCTTTAGTTTGGAAGCAACTAGGATCACCTGAGTTGTACCTTCCATGATCGCTCTCTGAGCATGGGATGGCCATGCCTCCCAGTCCATTGGATTATTCTGCAATTGTCCTATTACTCTTGCGGACAAGACTGTTTGCGTTAACATAGAAGTCATAGATGCCCCCTTAGATTACAACATTATATTGGGTCGTAGCTACATGGATGCAATGTCTACTATCCCTTCCGTGGTCCACCGCAAGATGTCCTTCGCTCATAACAGAAAGATAGTCACCATTGACTAGTTGACATATTACGAACCGAAGTCTCAAACCTCCCCTGAGTCCACCATCTCTTCAGTGGCCAACAAGCAAACCATCGATCCTTTGCCTAGTGTCTCACTCGGAGTCTACAAAGATTCATCATTGCTTGGTACATTTCCTGGTCTTCCCCCTCTTGTCTCTGATCCCAATTCATCGAATGTTTGCATGATGCAATTGTCTCAGGCTACTCTAAAGCGGCCCTCTTCGTCTAGCCAACAGCCTCCTCGCCCTCCGTAGCCTGCTCCTAGCCTTTTGATTCAGCCTTCTGGACCTCCTCCTCCTGGCCCTTCACCTACAACTGGTATTAATGAGCCTCTTTATCCCCATGGAACAGTTCCTCTAGGCCTTAACCATCTTGGAGTCGTCCCGCCTGGCCATTACCCCTGTGGTCAGATACCGTTCCTAGCTCCCCCTCCCAGAGTGTACACGGTACCTGTTATCACTACCCTCTCTCTTCCTAACCTGACCCTGGGGATTCCCGTCTGGTACCTTGATCCCCCAGGCGCTACCTTACCTAGTCAACCCAAACCTTATCTTGATTTGACCCTGGTTCAACCAGTCCACATGACTTCTCCCGCTTCTATAGTGCCTCAACCACCTCAATAGGAACCCTCTCCTGTTGTGACAACTTTGGGTAAGAAGGGAAAAGCTCGCATGCAAGCAACTAAAGAAAAGGCTGCCCCGACAAACCCTGCCCCTTCTCGGTCGCTAAAGCGTACTATCCAATTTTCTTTGTGTGATGTTGTCGGTCACGCCACCCATACCTGTCTAGAATTTCCCCACCTCAAGCCCATGGTTAACAAAGCATTTCCAGAGTCTGATATCACTATACCTGATTTAGTCCCAAAACTCAAGTCTTTGCACACAAATCATCCATGTTCTTTGGGTGATTTCCATGGCCACTATACTTACCTCTATCCCTGCCTCGAGTAATTCCACACCTCTCTAGCGGTAGTTCGCCAATTCGAGGCCAAGCGCAATGAGTCCACCGCTCCCTTATTTGATCATTTTGCTTCAGCAGAAACAGAGGACACATCCACTCCCATAGACATTCCCCCTCCAGATGTCGAAATGACAGAGTCTTTAGCCACTTTCCACTACCTGTCATCATCTATGAGATCCTCAGTGAAAGACACCCCTGGGCCTTCCTCTTCTGTTTCTCTTGACCTCCCTTCAGTGATCACCTTGGGCTCAACATTGATGGATCCTTCATATACTTGTTTTTCTGTCACCCCTTGTGACGATGAGCATGTGAACCTCTCTTCTCATGATGATGAGTCAGGTAGCTTTGTCGCGTCAGGTGGTGTTTCTTCCACCAGTCACCCCATCTTCTATTACGATGAAGAAATTATGGAAGCAGTCACCACCCCTGACTTTATCTATCCCCCCTTACATCAAACCCATGCATTCAAACCACATACACCTTGTGGCCATTACATTGACACCCAATGTTTGGGTAAGGGGGCACCCATTTTTTAGAGACCAGGAGAAGCAATTCTCCACAACTCTCCTAGTTTATCTGGTCATGTCAACTGTAGTACCATTGTTTTTCCAAATTTAGAAGAACCTCTAGAGTCCCATATCACTTTAGATCACTCTAGGGATGATACCCCTCATAATTCCTTCATCTTACATCAACAATGCAGTCCCTTCGACATTGTTGTTGACCAACCTGTGAATTTTCTAGGGGAGCACCAGTTCATTATCTCCAAATCCTCTCTTTGGGATAGTGACACCATGTATGCCAACCTGGAAACTTAAAGTCCATTTGACTCATATATGAAGTACCAAAAGAGATTGGTAATCCTCCATCCCCTTTCTCAAACTGCATAACCATAACGAAAATAAATGATGCACCACATCATTAAAATGTGTTCAGATTCCCCTTTTACTAAATAAATTTTGGCGTGACCACAACATGCTTGGGGGTACCTATACGCCTCAACCATAAAAATCCTAGATCTCAGCCAAAAACAACACTGAAACCCCCTTTCTCTTACAAGTCACACTTTTCAGGTCATTTCTTGGGACAGGTCATAGTTTTCTGCCCAGTACCTGCTACCCAGGTCACAGAACAAACCCCTGAAAGTGTGACCTGGGCTGTTCATGAGCTCTGGGGACCTAAAATAAAATTTCAATCCACTAAAATGAAAGAGTGGGGTTAGGCCTCTTACCTGCAACTGACGGATCTTGATTCCAACAGTCGGTTTGTCTGCTACGTTCACCGCAAGATTTAGGGCCTTCTCTCCTCCCTACATTCACCACAACTCCACATGAAAATGAGTGAATTTGGAGGGAAAACGTCTTATTAAAAGAAAACCGCTGATTTTTCTTTCGCCTACTACGGCCAAACCATAGCTCAGTTTGATGAACTACTTGTACTATTGGAAAGCTCTCAACATGCCCTCAAATGGGTATCTGTTATCTTTTAGTGATTTGATACTTCACCACGACACTTTTTGTCCAGGAAGCATCACTTCATTCCTCCTAAAAATCAAATTTCTTCACTTGCAACACTCGTACTGTGGGCACTACTTTGCCTCCATACTTGTCCACGCTTGTGTTGATTTTCGTCGTGAGTTACCATCTTGTACTCATGTTTCTATGGTCCCCCATTAGACCCTTATTGTGTGGCAGCACCATCAACTCGCCCTTAATTAGAGCATCCGAGTTGAGTCATCATCGCATTCATGGAGTCTATCTCGAGTCCCTTTGTATCCCGCTATAGTCCTCCATTGTTCATTGCTTGGTCCCTCTCTCGTGTCTCCCATTATGGCCTCTAGTCCCACTATCCCCTATCCCTCATGATATTGTGTCAATCACTGCTAGGTCATCCATGCCCTTTATGCTTTAAGAAGGGAAGTTGTATGTCTGCTACTCAATACCCCCCCCCCCCCATTTCATCATCACCCCTAGTGTCCAACTGTCAGTCGCTTCAATATTTTCTCTCATGCCGTAGTTGAGGACACCTTATTTCCTCACCTATGGTGGACCTCCTTCTGTCAACATCAGATCATTTATTCCAGAAGACAGGTTTAGAAGGCGGTGTACCTTGGTTCTAGATTCCACTCTTGTTCAGTGACTCAGATCAAGAAAAGGGACTCCTTATAGCCCTTTGACTTTATTTTTTCTCTACTCCAGCTCCTTTCAGCATGATTGAGATCCGTATACTCGATGGTTCAGTGATGCAGCAGATTGGACCGATGATTCTCGGGTGTGTGTGAGATGTCTCAGCCCTCATGAGGGAGTGGCCCTATAGGTAGCCCCCCACATGCTTGGATGACCTCTTCTTTTCAGCCTTCGATGCATCTCCATATATTTGATGATGCCAGCCTCAGCCACTTGCAGTGCCTTTTTGATTGCATGTATCAGTCAGATTTTCAAAGACCTTTCCTGTTTACAAGGGCATCTGGATTGTATTTATATCTCATGTACTCAGATATTATTATACAAGTCCTGGCTATTATCCTAGGCACAATATGTATGAGGGATTCATTATCGTGTTGTTTATCTGGCTCATGTTTATGCCAACATGTACTATATTGTTCAGTCCCTTGTTTACTGGACGCCTTATTTTTCGTACTTTGTCTCGACAAGCATAGGTATGCCTCCCCCGCCGCCTATAGCACAGGCACTCATTCATAAAAAGAGACTTATCACACCTGTAAGTCTTGCCTCCTTAGGGTCTAGTCCTCTCAGCACTTTTGTCTACCTTACATTTCTCTCTCTTTGACTTCCCCTTCAGTGTCTAGTGATTGAGTTCTTACAACGTACTTCGGTCATATGATTAGCTCCTAACGCTCACATGCTGGGGGGAAATTCGTTACACCATTTTTTGGTCACCTAGCTGTTGTACTATACAACAACCCTCCCCATTTTTAAATTTTATAATAAATCCCATTTAAAAATAGGTCCCCTTTTATATATCTTTTTCCCCAAATAGAAATAAAATATCCATGAATAAAAGAATGCATATCACATTTTTATTCACAAAGTGTACAAAATTTAAAAAACTTTCTGATCCAATGAGATAGAAGACCTTTTAACATATTTGAACATATTAGAAAGACTTTTTATTTAAAATATGTCAAGAGGAACAGTAATTGCAATCAAAAATTTGGAAAAGTTCTTTTAAAAGAGTTGTTTTTTCTTTGAAAAGTTTTGATGCGATTGCACTCAATCGCAATCGCATTTCGGATTGGCATTAGTTATGCAATTTTCTATCTATGGCCGATGCGATGTGATTTATCGCAATTGCGTTTCGGAAGAAAGTTAAACATTGCATTCCTTTCATTATAAATTCCAATGTGATTGCGCTCAATCGTAATCGCATTTTCGGAGATAGTGTTAAATGGTCCATTTCAATTTAAATCTCCAATGCGATCGGGATTGGGTAGAAAGTGTTATTGCATTTCCCTTTTAAACAAATTGTGATGCGATTGTCGCAATCGGAAAATTGACAATGAATTATGTTGTATTATTTTGTGCACCATTGAAGACTTGCGATGTGATTTGTTATTTCGCATTTATATTTATTCATCACATCACAAAGAATCAAAAGTGAATTTTAGTATTTATTCCAAGGATATGCCGATCTCCGATTGTACGTTATCATTAATTGAAAATAAAAAAAAAGATCGTGGGTTATTTTTTTTTCAATGCGTGAATGTGACCCCTTGGAGAGAATTTGTGTTGTAAATATGGGGAGATTAGATGGTAATTAAATAAATATATTCTTAGATAGTTGTTCTCATTATTGTGTTTTATTTCGGCTGAAAGCATTCATTTGAATTGTAGAAAAAAAATTTGAATCCTTTCATTCTTAGAACCAGAGAGAATTTGCTCGACACTAAAATGTCAAGGAGAAGCAGAAAATCTAAAGCTGCTTTTGTTGCAAAAGCCCCTGTATTAACCATGTCACCCAAGGAGAAACTGGCGAGGCTCAAGCTAGTCACAGACACCTCCTGTCAAGGACTGGGGAAGATGACATGGGAGAATGTATACGATTTGATTGAAAAAGAGAAACCTATGGTTATTGTGCCTAAAGTAACTGTTCCCGATGAAGAATATTCTGACTCTGACTCTGAAACTCAACTCAGTACATTGGTAAATTCATTTTTATACCGAGTAGCTACTCGGGCAAACATTTTTCCCTACTATGATGTTATCAGATGGGTCATTGACAATATGACTATTCAAAATAGGACTTTTGTTTCTGCTTCTGGATTAGTGTTCGGGTCATTCAGGGCAGAAAATATTAAAGAAATGTACCACCTTCCCAACCCGAAAAATATTTACAACAAAGACTTTCTTAAGGAATATGCTGCAGAACATCCAAACCAGGTAGAGCCAATCAAAGAATGGAGGAATAAACCTGAGAAGCATAAGTAGGAGGCATCAGGTATGTACTATGTGGAGTATCTCTCAGCTCCATATTGTTATTCTGCAGCGATAATGTGTAGGTTGTTCGAAAACGATAACTCTGCTAGGTTTTCTATTCAAATGGTCCTGTTAATTCATTCTGCTGTTAGTTATGAAATTATGGATTGGGCTGCCATTTTTTCTGATAAGATAGCCAATCGAATTCTTGAGTACAGAAAAGACAAGAATTCAGGGAATTCCACCCCTTTCCATTTTTGTGCTTATATCTTAGATGCCCTCTGTTTCAATTCTGAGTTCCCCATGCTAGGTTGGAAATGGAATCCAAAAGAACCTATCCCTATTCATGTGTATCACAAATTCTTATGGAAATAACATTTCAAAATTCATGTTTACAGAGTCTGCCATGGTTTTCTAATTTCAATTTACCAAACCATTTTTGGTCATTTCCCTCCTAGAATTTCTAATAAAGCCAAGATTGATTTGTCCTCTATCGGAGATTGGTTCGGGGAAGAAAAATTCACTTATATCAAATTTTTTGGGAGTATTTTTGAGCCACATATTCTTCCCCTATACGTTCCAAATAAGTTGTTAGCTCAGGAGTTTTATTATCAACTAACAGTAGAAGGAATGTCTAGAATTTTGAAAAGCAATAAAAAGCTTATGTGGCCTACTTTCCTTTTTAAGTGTGGTGATTATACTCTCAATAGTTTCGCTCATGATGAGAAAGAAGTTGGTAAGATTTCTGATCTTAAGTTTTCAACAATTCCTGGAAGACAATACGACCCAAGGAAAGTGGCATATGATTTTACTACCTCTATTTCGATTGCTCGGTTCGAACATGAACCAGACATTTTTGATGATTTATTTGTTTCCATGGATGATATATCCCAAGTTTTTGATTCAGCCAAGTCCAAGTTGCAGGCTGAGGACATGAAAAGGTTTTTTTTGTTTAGAAGTCAGAGGTTACTTAAAGTTCCTCTCGATTAGTTGAGAGCTCCCATACAGGAGAAAACATCACAACAGAAAGAAGCAGGAAGTACTTTTGGTAAGGAAGTAATAGGAGCTGATCCTGTTCTAGGGAAAAAGGATGACAGCAGCAAAGCTGACACTGCCAAGACAGAAGCAACTGCTCAAAAAGATGCACAGAAGTATTTAGTTCAATCAGAAAAAGAGAGCATGGGTACTGATGCCCATGTACATATTGAGAAAGGAAGCACAGAAAATAAAAACACTGAATAGGAACGCAAGAAAGATATAAACAATAATGCAGGAGGACAAGTAGATATTGAATTGATTGTTTCTCCTCATTTCCTGAGACAATATCAACAATTTTCCTAGCAGATAGGACTGCAAAACACTTCTCAAGTTGATAATCCCGATGATCAGGATGTAAAAGTCATTCCTAAAAACCCCACAGGAGAAATTATGCTAAAGATAGAAGAAATCCCTCCTTTAGATATATTCTACAGTCCCAAACATAGGGTTGTAGTAAGAAAACAAACGAAAAGGAGGAGAATGGATCAAGATGCACTTTTAGCATCACAGGGGGGATTTCTAAATATTGTTTATAAAAATGCTGAGGTGGATCCATATGAGGATCTCACCAAATTGTCTCAGTATGCCAGTGCCTATAGTGCTGCCACTATAGATAAAGCTTCCGAAGTTATACAACTGATAAAACAAAAGGATGTGCAAATTTCTATTTTTGAAGAACAGGTTGCAGGTAATCAACAAAATATTATTCAGTTCGAATAATGAGTACAGGATGCAGAACTCAGAACTAAACAACTAGAAGAGCAGCTCAGCCTTGAAAAGAAGAAGATTGATGAACAAGCCTTCGAAAAATAGCAACAGTTGAATCAAGAGGTAGAAAAACTACAAAATATTCTACAAAGTGAGAGAAATTCAAAGATTGAACAAGAAAAAATGTTCCAATCAACATTGAACAAGTTCAAGGATTATCCTAAATTAGCTCAATTCAAAACTGAAGCTCTTGAAATAAACAAACTTCTATCTCAACAGTTAAATGAATTTTGTCTAAAGTTGACACAAATTGAGCCTTTGTATGAAATAACATCATCTTTGATAGATAAATCAGCCACTCTTAGGCAAGAAATTGATGATGCTGATGATAAAGTTTCCAAGTTCCTTTCATGGCAGGATACAGAGCAGGTAAGAAAAACTAATCTTCCTAGAATTGAAGAGAGACACAAGGAAATTTTATTTATGGAATGGGAACAACATTTGATGAAATCAGAAAGAGCCATATCAAGGGCTAAATGTTTAATGAATAATGCAACACAATTGATTAATGACAGCTTGTATGCTACCAATTTGATCTTAGATTGTACCCCAGGCAAGTTACCTAAAGTAAAAGAAGTCGATTCCAGGTGGAAGGAAGAGATAATCAATAAAAATCAACATATTAGCAAACTTCAAGGAATTTCATGGGATATTATGTGGACTTATCTGATCAAGCCACACAGCCAACAGATGGCCATCAAATTCCTTTCGAATGCTATTCATTGTATCATTCCTGAATTCTCTAATGCTACATACACTGGGAAGTTACATTCAAAAATGAGTCGGCCAATAGAAGTCCAGGATATGCTCAATATATGCCACCTTCGCACATCCACCTCAACTGATGATCAATGAGCCAGTCTACTACAAGATCACATTTCGGTTCTAGATTTTTTTGATATTAGTTAGATTATAGGAATAGTTTTAGTTATTTTGTTTTGTTAAGTACTTATTTAAACCCCTTTCATGCATTTAGAAAGGGGTCCTTAATTTGTAATATTTTTGACTTGGGGATTACATTTCTGTGCTCCATTTACTCCTATATTATTTTATAAAGGATCACATCTGGTGATTCTGTGCGGAATTATCTTTAAGAATTACATTTCTGTACCTTGAAGTTGATTTTACATCGGAATTGTTGGATTAGAGTATCAGATTGCATTTGAAAGTTTCAAGATGGATATGGTATTTCTATCTATTCACTGTTAGCTTCTTTTGTTATATGATATTCTCTTTTTAAATTTTCTATCATTTATATGTACTTCATTTCACAATATTTCTTTATATATATCTTTTCTGGGTATATTGGAAATATTTATCTTTCATAGTATGTACAAGCGATATACAATGATGAATACAATATGTTAATATAACTCTGTTTAATTTCTTAAACAGAGTTATCTTTATTTGTTGCTGCACATTTCAATTAAGCTGTAACACATTTTTATGGTTATTGCTCAATTGAAACAATTTTAAATTGTATTCACATATGATACTCGGGTTAGTTTTAGAATTTTTTTATCAGTATTTAAATTAGAATAGTTAGTATTTTCATTTCAGTCATTTAGTCCCATTTTCCCTTCATACAACCTTTCCATTACCAACCTATTTAAATTAATAGGAAACTGGTCCTATAAATCCAGTTGCAACCACCATCCCAAATGGAAAAGGAGTTGTTCTAAGGTCCCGACCGGGTGGTTATCCCCCGATGTTTGAAGCAGCGATTTTCGAGGCTTCAACATTTTTGGCGCTAGAAGGAAGGCCATAAGCTATGAATGGTAGATAAATCTAAATCTAAAAGCCATTATAAGAGCACATCACCCTCATCACCTTCAATTTCTTCCACATCTCAAATCACAAGAGAAGAAATTGAGAAAAGTATTCAAAAACCCACTACCGAAGTTTTAGATCAATTAGATAATCCAACTCCTAAGTCCCCTAAATTTGAGGCCTTGACCCACAAACTTCAAGGATTCTCATTATCATTAGAAGAATTATAATTATCTGAAGGTAGTGTCTCTTCGTAGTTTGTTTCTTCTAGACCTCTTACTAGATCACAAAGTGAAAAACTTGGAATTTCCCCAAAAGAATTTCCTATTCCTAGTAGGGTCAAAACAAGAAAAACTCCACTGGAAACAGAAAGTGGTACAAGTTCTTCATCGCATATTCAATCATCTGTTTCCCAAGGTCCAAGTATAGTAGTCTCATCTACATCTGGTCAATCTTCCTCCTCTGCTCAAACTTCATCTATCCAATCTTCATCTCCTCAAACTACATCTACTCAAACATTAATTGTCTCTTCTGGTACCTCAAAAGTTACTACTCATATACCAATTATCCCTTCTATTTCATCTACTATCATCATAAGAATGGCACAGAGACCATGGAATAGACCAGGAGCTATGAATATTGCTACACCTTTGCATGATCTACCTGATCATCCTGAAAAATGGCCCCCAAAGTTTAGTCCAGATACTGGTATACAAGCGGAAGAACATATCAATAACTGTATGCTTGCTATAAAATTGAATAAAGTAGTGAATGAAGATCTTGTAGTTCGATTATTTCCCTATAATTTGCAAGGAACAATAATATTCTGGTACTTTTCTTTACCTTCAGATTCAATCATGAGTTGGGATATGTTTGAAGAAATTTTTTTGACTAAATATGGAGATGAGAGATCACTTGCTACCCTAATTAACGATCTATCCAATTTAAAGATTCAACCCAAGGAACCCATTAAAGACTTTAATTCTTGATTCAACAAACTCTTGAATAAGATTCCTAAAACATCTAAACATAGTGAACAAGTTAGAAGTGAATGGTATATTAATGCTTTACCCTCAAACATAGAAATTTTCATAGATAGAGCTGCAAAAGCGACTTTAGCTGAGAATATGAAAGAAGCTATTGCAGTTGAAAAACGAATGATTGCTCTTGATAAGAAAAATGTGATTTATGAAAGAAAATAAAAGAAAGTCACTTTTAAAGATGATTCCAAGAAAAAGACACCAAGAGATCCATACGACATGGAAGGTTTACAGAAAGTCCTTAAAATCATGTCTAATGAGATGGTTGAAATCAAAAAGTAGGTAGCAGAAACTTCTACAAAGAGACCATTTCGAAATTTCAAGAGAAATCAAAATGAATCAAAACCTCCCAATGCAATTACCAATGTAGAATCAGAAGATGAAGAAGAAGAAAATCCTCTAATATCAGATGAAGAAGATGAAAGAGAAGAATAAGTTGAACTAAATGGAATGTGGGATTTCATTCTCCCTAATTCAGATAGTGACATGGAACAAGAAGCTATGCATGTAAGTACAAGGAGAAAATCTACATCGGAACCTGTTCAAACTGTTTTGAAGAAGAAAAATACAACTCCAAGTTCTAAAGACAAAACTCCTGCAAAAAAAACTTCTTCATTACCCACTCAGAATCAACCATCATCTCCCAATCCTCCCACATCATCATCCAAAACTCTGGTAGTATCAGATCAGATGGACTATAATATTGTTGAGGACATGAAAAATACTAGAGTGAATATCTCATTACATGAACTCAGCAAACTCAAACATCAACAAAAGCTGCTATTAAAAGAGTTAAACTCAACACCCATTGCTCCTCTACCAAGTGGTGTAGTAGCTAAAGCAGCTAATGGGACTGGTAAGCGACCAGACAAAGTAGATGCATCTGACACTGTTCTTATTGGAGAAAGATCAGGTTCCCAGACACCTCCATTTCTGCTAACCTATGAAATCTACAATAAGAATTTGCATAATTGTTTGATTGATTAAGGAGCATCTTCCAATATAATGCCTTTTTCAGTGTGTGCTAAATTGAATATGGAACCACAGAAGTCTGTTGTTCACATTGTACAATTGGATCGCTCCAAGGTTCAAGTTATTGGAGAAATCAATTCAGTTACCATTAGACTAGCGTCCAATCCTAGGATTTTCCAAAGAATTGATATTCTAATTGTAGATATTCCATAATTCTATGCGTTAGTCTTAAGCAGGGACTGGTCTGCGAAACTTAATGGTTATATCTCAACTGATTATTCACATATGTGGCTTCCCTACAAAGGGAAACCTAATCAAATCAAATTCAAATGAGAGAAACATATGATGCACACTGTAACTAAATTCGATCACCCTAATGAACCTGTAGCTTTCAACAATAACATTCTTGGAGGTTATTCTGCCGAGTCTTTTCTTGGAAATTTTACTGCACGACAATCAACATTCTCTGTCAATACTTTTGTTTCTCAAATTGAAAAATTTTCACAATCTGATTCTTCTAGAATTGTAAATATTTCTGATTCTTTTGTAGAGAAACCTATAGATAAAAATTAATTTTGGTCATTATATTTTGATGGATCAAAATCTACTGATGGAGTAGGAGCAGGATGCATCCTAATTGATCCAGAAGGAGAGAAAACCATGTTATCATTTATATTAGAATTTGAGTGCAATAATAATATTGCTGAATATGAAGCCTTGATTCAAGGGCTTTATAAGGCCATAGGGTTAAATGTAAAATACCTGAAAGTATATGGAGATTCCGAAATTGTCATAAGACAAGTAAGGAATACCATCCATTGTCTTTTAGGGCATCTTAAACACTATCAAACCCTAGTATAGGATCTTACCACTCAATTTATAGCATTTAATATCTCTTCTATTCCCAGAAATTGAAACACATCGGTTGACTTGTTAGCTAATGTTGCATCCAAACTCCTTCCTACTGAAGATTGCAGTCCTGATAAATTTTCAGTAGAGTTGATTTTTCGCCCATCTGTCCCAGACAATATTACTAACTGGAGAGTATTCTACCATGAACAAGATATTTTGAATTTCTTAACTTCTGAGAAATCATATGATGAACAAATTATTGATGAAGATGATCATGATCTTCAAATTACTTCAAGAAATAATGAAAATCTGGTTCCCAAATCTGTTGTTAAATTAGAAGATATTTATGATATTAAAGACAGATTCAAGAAAGTTACTAATTCAAAAGTAAAAGTTCAACTTTGAAGTTTGAATTAGTCAATCTTGGCTCTGATTCTAAACCTCGGAATGTTAATCTAGGTCTCAATTTAACTCCAGAAGAAAGATCTGATTTCATTAAACTTTTGAGTAAATATAAAAATGTTTTCGCTTGGAATTATGCAGATTTAAAGACTTATGATACTTCTGTAATTCAACAAACAATTCCAATGCTATCTGATGTTAAGCCTGTGCAATAGAAATTAAGAAATATTCATCCAAATATTGAAGATCAAATCAAAACAAAACTCAATAAACTTCTGAAAGCCAAAATCATTTTTCCTGTACGACATTCCAATTGGGTTACCAATATGGTACCTGTTAGGAAGAAAAATGGCGATATTAGAATCTGTATTGATTTCAGGAATTTAAACAAGGCATGTCAAAAGGAAAACTTCCCATTGCCAACTATGAAGCAAATTCTCTGAAAGGTAGCTGGTTCTGAACTCATGTCCTTCCTTGATGGACTTTCAGGGTATAATCAAATTCTAGTACATCCAGATGATAGGTTGAAAACTACTTTCAGAACCAAATGGGGAACTTATGCTTATCAAAAAATGCCTTTTGGTTTAGTAAATAGAGGAGCTACTTTCCAGAGAGCCATGGACATAGCATTTAAGGGTCTGATTAATAGATCAGTTGTTATTTATCTTGATCACATAATAGTTTATTCAAAGAAGAGATCCAATCATCTACAAGATCTAAAACAAATATTTGAAAGATGTAGAAGATTTGGTATTTCATTAAACCCAAAGAGATATTTCTTTGCTCTTGATCAAGGAAAACTATTAGGGTTTATTGTGTCAAAATATGGTATATATATCGATCCTGACAGAGTCAAAGAAATTTCTGATATTTCTTTACCTCACAGTAAAAAGTCCATGCAATCATTTCTACGTCAGATTAATTTTGTAAAAAGATTCATTCCAGATTTTTCTCAAATTGTTTTTCCTATGCAGAATATGATTAGAACAAATTCAATATTCAAATGGGGTTATAAAGAAAAACAACCCTTTGATGCAATCAAGAAGGCAATCATTGATGCACCTGCATTGAATACTCCCAATTTTTCCAATGATTTTATTCTGTATACTTTGGCACCCGAAACTTCTTTTGCTACTTTTTTAACACAACTCAATGATCAACAAATCGAAGCACCAATTTCTTTCTTCAGCTCAAATATACAAGGAGCTGACCTGAATTATTATGATGTTGAAAAACAAGTTTTTGCTGTATTTAAGTCAATCAAGAATTTCAGGCCTTTTCTCTTAAAAAAACACACAAAAGTGATTGTTCCTTTCTCAGCAGTAAGACAATTACTAATTCAAAGAGAATTAGGAGAAAAAAGGGCTAATTGGGTGACAGCCTTACAAGAATATGATATTGACATTAAACCAACAAATATTGTTAGAGGACAAGGTTTCTACAGATTATTAGCAGGAGCTCATAATGTACCAGAAAATCAAGATCTAGAGAATGCTCTTCAAGTAAGTCAGATGAGTACTACAGATTCTGAATCTCAATATGCTGATCTCATATTTTACTTGAAAAATTGGTATGCTCCTTCTAATCTTAGCTATAAGAATAAACACGCTTTAAGATTGAAGGCTACTAAATATGAAATCATTGATGATGTGTTATTCAGAAAGAATTATGATTCAATTTTATTAAGATGTCTTGAAAAGACTGAAGCCAAAAAGGTATTGTAGGAATTACATGATGGACTAGTAGGAGGTCTTTTTGGAGGCGATACCACAACCCACAAAATTATCCATGCTGGGTATTATTGGCCTACCCTTTTTAAATATACACATGATTATGTGAGAAAATGCAAAATTTGCCAAACTATTAGTGGAAGATAGAGGAAGCCAGCTTTTCCTTTGCAATCAGTAAACATGGAAAAACCATTCGAGCAATGGGGGCTTGATATTATTGGTGAGATAGTTCCTCATTCTTCCAAACAGCACAAGTACATTCTCACAGCAACAGATTACTTCGCAAAATGGGTAGAAGCAATTCCTCTAAAGGTAGTTGTTGAGGAGGTAAATCCCCTCTGCGGACAGAGGCGATCCCTACTAGCCCAGCAGGGGTCTAGCAACAAACAAACAATGCTATGACGCAAGCTCCTAGTTACGAATGAAAGACTTGGGATAAGAGCCTACCTGAATTCCAACGCTAGATCTGAAGAAGAAGATGTCCCCGTCCTTCAGCCCTGGCAGATCACAATCCTTCCACGATCTCTGTGGATGAACACCTGCACACAGAAGAAACGAACAGATACATGCATAGGAACCGGCATACGTAACTAAACATCGGTCAGAAAAGATATTACTCGCATTAACATGATAGAAAAAGGAGTGGAACCATAATCATAGTCATCTATTAAAGTGATAAACGAATAGAAGTTACAACCAAGTTCTGACGTCGCAGCTTCCTTCGAACGGGTCTCCGGTTGTCCACGTCTCGCAAAACTCGCCAAGGAAAGGGAAACCTCTCCAGAGTCTCGTAACAATGGTCTCCTCGCTTGAATGGGCCTTAAGGGAAAGAAGGGATTCTTTACAGCACAAAGGCGCTTGGGAATAGGGAGATGCAAAGCTTCAGCACTTCAAGACTCTCAGCCTTTCAGCCCCTTCATCAATGGATGAAGGCTATATTTATAGAGGAGAGGAGGAGGTTGGGATCCCTACAATAGTGGAAGGGAGGCCTTATCCTTTGGGAGGTTCCCCATATGGTGGAAACAAGAGGCCAAAGGAGGAAGGCCGTGGTTATTCAGGCGAAACCACTCCTGAATACTCATCCACGAAGTTGTTGTAATCGAAACTTCGCCTCTTCTTTTAAAAAACTTTCCATAAACAGAGTGGCGCAGGTGCAACACTGGGACAGAGCGCCAATTGGCGCGGGCTCAGTGTTAATTTTTCCCCATTGGCGCGGGTACATAACGGGCTACCAGCGCCAATCCAAAAACAAGTGTTTTTAGGGGTCTGCTCAGGAAATGATAAACAGGAGAAATGTTGTCCTCATGGAAAGGGATGCAATGAAGGTATTTTCAAGGCTTGACATTGCTCACAGGTCACATAATGTGTCCTCCATTGTGCGGGACGGGGAATGGTAGGGACGGTGACAAATTACTGTGTAACAGTAGCCAATTCTGACGCAATTATTGATTTCATCGATCAATTCATCATTACCAATTTTGGTGTACCTAACACTCTGGTCTTTGACAATGCATCTTATTTTTCTGGTAATAGTATAGTGGAATTTGCAATTAAGAGAGGTTTTAAATTGAAATATTCAGCTAACTATTATCCACAAGGTAATGGTTTAGCAGAATCCACCAACAAAAATCTCATAAAAATCATTAAAAGGACTATTGATCAAAATCAGAAGAATTAGCACAAGTCTTTAATCTTTGCATTATGGGCTGATCGTATTACTCTTAAAGCTTCTATTGGAACTTCACCTTTCAATTTAGTTTATGGTATAGAAGCTGTAATACCATCTGTTAGCCCCTTATAAATTCCTTGACAAGCAAGCAAGGGGCTAATTTGTTTTATGAGCCTTCAAGAAATGCATTTCTCTTGAAAACACATCATCCTTGAAGGCTTTCCATGTTCCCTACCCTTTGATTGTTTCCCTCTGCCGTTCTTGAGTCAATAAGCCTCACTGATGATAAAAATTTGTGCTCCAAAAGGCGTTTATTTTCCCCTTGTACCTCTACGGAATTATCCATTTCACCCCTTTTTCCCCTTTTCAAAGGCCCCTTTCCTGCCCAAAATTCCCCCCTTAGTCCTCCTAAACTACCCCAGATTTCCCTTTAAACCACGCACACACCCCTGGTTTGGTTTAATTTCCCCTTTATTCCCTTATCGTTACCCCTCATTGGCCTTGAAATGCACCAAAAATGGGCCAAAACCCACTTTCCACCTTACAATAGGGCCTAGCCCCTTTTCTGCTAGCCCCGCAAACCACTTCCCCACATGCCCAAGCGCCGAAACCAGGCGCCAAGATGTTAAGTGCTTATTGCAATCGCACCGTTGGGCGAGCGAAACTCTTTGTTAAACATAAAACTCCGATGTGATTGAGTTTTGGTCTAGAAGACCTCCGCCGCGATCTCCACCGTCGATCTATCGTCTTAATCAGACGGCCCGGCGCTAATCGCTCTCCCGCTTCCGATCGCAATCGAAACATCCACCGTGACACCTATCCACTCCCTCCGATTGTGATCCCTCAATTGTTTCTCCACCGTTGATCTATTACCCAGATCCAACGACTGGTGCTCAATTGCAACGTGCCCATCGCCCCTCTTCACTAACCCCTCCGATTAACCATGGGCCATCGATCTATTTCCAGATCCGACGGCTAGCATGTAATCACTAATCGCCAATCGGAACTTCTTGTTGCACCGCCCTTCCATTTCCTCCAATTGTGATTTCTTGATTTGATCTGAGCCGTTGATCTCTTTAGATCCAACGGTCCAGATCTCATCGCTCCACGCCTGTCTTCCCCCGCTGATTTAATCTCCACCGTTGATCTCCTACACGATCCAATGGTTGGTGCTTAATCGCACCATCACTCCAATCACAATCGCAAGTGTTAATGTGTCACCCCACTGCCTCCCCCGATTGCGATCCCCCGATCTGATCATAGCCGTTCGTTCATCCGAGATCAACGGCCCATATTGGATCGTGTCTTTCCCCATGTCTCTTCCATCGGACCTTCCCCCAGGTTCATATTTTAACCTTCGTCGTTGATCTCCTCCTGAGATCTAATGGCTCAAAACTAATCACCCTCCACCCATGCCGGGTTCCACATCAAGCCCTCTTCCATATGTTTTGCGTGCATTCCCTTTGTTTTTCGTTCCAAAATCCCGGGCCTTTGTTCTGCATAAATATTATATCATTGCGCCCACCTTTAAACTTTAATGTTTTTATATTAAATTTCACGGCATTTCTCCACCGTTTCCATCACATCCACATCGTTTGCCTCTGTTACACCACCATTCCTCCAAGCGTTCAAAGTATTCTTCCACCATCATCCCATAATTTTATAATTGAATTAATTTATTGTGTAGGGGTTATAAAGAGACCATTACAACAACCGAGTGAAGCAGCAGAGCCGAAATACAGGATTTAAACCCATAATTGAAGATTAACAACTATGATCCCGCATTCAAAGGATAAGGTGCAGTTGAAGTTAAAGAAGCACACGAACAAATCTATACCTATGTTTTATGTCAGCAAGGTACCTTTCTCCAGAAAACTTCCTTTCAGTGTTCTCCATGCCTCCTCAGGCCTTTAAACAAGATGAAATACACTGGCAGGAGTTTCTATTACTGTCAGGACCACAGTTATGAGGTATGGAGAGACCTGTAGACCTTTCCGCCATGTCTCTTGTTCTAGAAAGCTAGCGCAGAGTTCCAAATAGCCAGAAGGACTTCACTAAACATCCAAAGTCAAATCCAACTTGGTAGAGATCTCTGAATCGGTCTACAGAGTACAGTGCAGAGCTATTAAGCAGAGTGGGTTCAAACTCTTCCACCACTTTGTATTAATGGATCCATTTAATTTGTATCTACTCCTGCTATTATTCATTCTCCTATAAGTATTCCCAAGAACATTTTGTAATGGTTGTGGTTCGGTTGTTTTCGATTGCTGTTAGAGGGATTCATTTGACTGTTAGAATAGTCTTGAGAGGGAATAACAGAGTATTTTTTATGTAGTAGGCTGGGAGGAGAAATTTTGGACTGTAATAGCCATTGAGCTCAGTGTATGTGACTGGTTTTGCATCATTAATCAAGCAAATTTCACAGGATCCTAGTCTATTACTATTGGTGATGTTTTTCTAACACTTTTCATTACATTTTCATACTGTTTCATTTTCTACTGGCTTGCATCAGAAATATGGCATAGGATTTGCCCTTGTTAGGTAACCTATGTCTCTGCTCTCCTTGCCTTCAATGTTTTATGCTATATGTGTTATCTAAGAGTAAATTCAGCTAATTTAACTAGTGTATTAGTTCCATATGCTGCTAGCTGATGTATGAATTCGTGGTTTTCTCCTTAGGTGTTCCTTGCTGGTGTCAAAGCATTAAAGGTTCAAATTCCTTCTCTGATCTATAGACCCTGGCTCTATTAAAATTATCTATGTTTTCCTTTGGAGCATGCTAAAGCTGATCTGGAGTTAAATGACCTCTGGTCCGATCTATAAGCTACCCCTTTGTCCCTCCTTTGGGAGTTGCCTATGAGTATGTCCAAGTAGGCCTGGAGTTAAATGACCTCTGACCTGATCTTTAGACAGAAATTGGGTGTCTTTCCTTCTTTCACTTTCAACCCTTAATATTCCATCCCACCATCTATCTAGAAGATCCTTTAATGTAGATGACTTGCCCTTTGAAAGCCTTGGCTAGTTGTTGCATGTAATTACCTTTCATGACTCCATAGCCCAATGGATGGCACTTTCTTGACCTATCCCCTTTGCTGAAAAATCCTGCTGCTTTGTTCCTTTTCTCCCATTACTTTCTCAGTCTATGATCTCATGACCCAACCCAGCAACCAACCAACCAAATCATTTTAAACCCCCCATTGTGCTTCATAACTAGCGTAACACCTCATTGTGAGCTTCAAAGATACATCATTCTTTGTTTATGGAGAGATCCCTCTCCGGATCCAGGAGGGCTAGATCCTAGGATCCCAAAGTGCTTTGATGTTGTCTTATCTTTTGGTATTACCAAATCTTCCAAAACATAGGAACCCCAACATAATGTGGCTCCACATGGGGATGGCTTCTTCTTGAAGGAGTCAAGGCTTCAGAAAATGATCTTTGGTGTAGGCTAGATGCCTGGTACTTGACACGTCCATTCTTTTCTTGGGTCAGCTTCCACAAATCATGAAGACATCATATCAGTAGTAAAAATTCTCCCAAACCACTACCTACCCAGACTATAGTCCTAAATTTTTTTCTTCTGGGTGCATTTGGACTTGCAAACCCTTTACATCATCAATTTTTACAAGCATGTAAATAAAAAGATTCTAATTCTACCCTTATTACTCCATGAGACCAGATTAAACTATTGGTCTCATAGTTTCTCTACCTAAACTAATATCTGCTAGGATTAAACTGTCTAGCAGACTTCTTCTCTACATTCTAAGACAAAAATTGAAAACAGTCAAGCCAGGATTAGACTGTCTAGCTTGCTGGACTTTGCAGAAATAAAAAAAAAATAACTACATACTCGCACGCTGAGCTTTATTGATCTTTCCTACCTACCCTAATCTACTTGGAAATATCTAATGTTCTAGGTGATACAATAATGCCAATGCAGCCAGTCAATCAGTAGAAAAAAATGATATGAGCATTGACTGCCTGCCAGAGATAACCACAGGGTGCTCTGCATGTAGTTCTTCAAAACTGAGGTCACCATCAGTAGTGACCACTCCTGATGGATCTAGCCCATGTTAAAGATTAATGCTGGAGTATTTGAGAAAATTAGGGCCTCCATATATTCTGCCACAGGATCAATGAACACATGATGTACAAGTTCTTCTTTTAGGCCCTCCATGATGGGTAGGCTGTCTTTATCCTGGGCAACTTTGATTACTGCATCCTCCAATGCATCTTCAAAGTGGCTATTGAAAGCCTGATCACCTTCTTCTTATAATTTAATAGGCAGTGGAATCTATTCCCTCTTAGGGGAAGGGAGACTTTCCAAAAATGCTCTGGGGTCTCTGAAATGGTACGATTTCTCTTGTGAGTTTAGAAATTCAATCTCAGCTTCATACCTTTTCACCAGCACTTCTAGAAAAACTTTCTTCAGCTCAGGTTGATCATTGAATCTTGAGCTGGAACGGAAAACCTTTGGTAGGTCTTTGCTTCTGAGTTGGAATAGTATAGCTGATATTCCATAACGAAACTCTTCAAGGGGACTTAACTCAGAGTCTTCCATTGGTGGGAATGCTGTTTAATGTGACTGGTCTCCCAGTGGAGTCATGTGAAAACAAAGGTAATCAGTGGCCTACTGATCACCAGTGGAGTCTTTTAATCATTTAGGAACTATGGAGTCACGAGGTGGATGATTCAAAATTTTACTGTCCACCACAGTGATTTACCAAATCAGGCTGATTGGTCTCATTCCCCAGCGAAGTCGCCATTATGTTAAAATCCATGGTCTTATACCCTCTGTTTGCATCTATGTCTTCTGGTTCTGGCTCTCCCAAAGATTCATCGTTGCAGAAGATAAAGGAGTGAAGGTCTGTGTGTACGGAGTACAGAGAAGAATTTTCAGGCTTTTCAGGGCTACTAACCAGGAACTTCATTTGTGCCTCCCTGTACAGTCTTCTAGGTTGGCTAGAAACAGGGATTGTGGCATATGCCCCATCCATCTGCATTGTACCCTGGAGCTTGGCTCCCTAGGACCTTGACAATAACATGCCATACTTGGGTGGCACATCTGCCATGACAACATCCATGACCATGCACTTGGCTGGAATCTGGGTAAGGCTCACACATAAATCTTTGATTAGGCCAAGACAGTTTACCCTGCCAGAATCAAATGAATATAAGTCTTTGTAAGGTCGGGTTATCTCTAGGCCTAACCTTTCCATTACTACCTTAGGCATTAAGTTTTGGGATGCTCCAGATTCATGCATTGCGTTGTGAAGGATATTGTCATGGATATTGAGACTGATATAAAAAGGGGGAATTACCCCTTCCTGAAACTTTGATTCAATCTTTGGACCAAACATAAGGGCTGGTTGATCATCACTCAGGTTTACAGTGTCACTATTCTCACCTAAATTTAATGCTTTCAAAATTTTGCCTTTATATACATCTTGAGTGGCCAGCTCAGAGAGTGGGACAGAGACTTTAATCTTTGCAATCTCACTCTCTAAATTGAAAGTGGACTGACTTTTTGGAATGTTCAACTTTGTTTTTTTAGCCACTACCTTAGTGGCTAAATCAATGGGCTGCTTCTCATTATGTACAGAGTTTGGAATTTTTTTATCAGGAGCACTAACTGCAGTGCTAGTGCTACGAGTTGGTTGACCCTGTTTATCAGTGTTTTGGTTGTCTCTTTCTTTGTTCTTCCCAGAACTCTCAGCTACTGATTTTTTTCTCTCGGCAGCTGCTTTAGAATTTTTCTCAGACATTTTCTTGATAGTGACCTCAGAAGCTTTTGGTTTGGAATTTTCTAGGCTCTTTTTGCTTCTAAGTTCATAGTGTTCTCTGACCTGCATGATAGCATTTTCAAATCCTAACCTATAATCCTCAGATTCTAACCATTCCTCATCCCAATATGAGGGTGAGGGCTGATCTTCTTCTGTGGAACAGTTGTGGATTGAGTTTTCTATTTCAAACATGTTTATTGTGTTTCCCTCAGACTCATCTACGATTCCCTCATCTTCATCAAGAAAGTTATCTTGGAATGGGGGGATAACTTGCTGATCTGATTCTCTTTGTTTGTTGGGGGCGGTATTGTTTCTCCTAAAGATATGGTTCTGGTTATGGTTTTGATTTTTATTTTGGTTACTAACTGTGACAACCATTTTTTCCATCATTTGTTGTAGCTTTTCCATGTTTTTAGATAGACGGTCATAATTTGGATCAGATGTGGAAGCTACATTGTCATCTCTATATGTTACCCTTTTCTCAGTCCTCAATCTTGCTCTTTTCTCAATCAGATTAGCCTCTACACTCACTGCTCCTTTTTGCATGTCTTCCAACGTGTTGTAATCTCTCTCCCTAAGCTGGTAGGCCATGTCAGCATCAAAGCCTTCAGGGTATTTCACTAGAGCCATACCTTGGGGAGGTTACATATGTGGAGGAAGAGCATTGTAAATGCTGTTAACTCGCGTTGAGTAATCATGGACACTCTCTCGTACGTTTCTTTTAAGGTTCATGTATTCTGCTAGGATTTGGCGAGGATTGGCCTTGACTTCCCATTTTTTTATGAAGGTCTGATATAAAGCAGGGAGGTCTTGGATACTATTAGGAGGTGGGCTTTTGAACCATTTCTTCACCTCACCTCCTAAGCTCTGGGCAAAGATTCTCATTTTGACTGTATCATCATCTATTTCCATGTAGTCAAAAGAGTCCTCCATCCTATCTACATGGTGCTGGGCCATGGTAGACTCTTTGGCAGTGAAATGTGGGATCTTTGATTGATAATCGTTGGGTAAAGGTACCAGAGGCTGAGGTAAAACCAGAGGTGCATACCAGGCTGCCATGATGATGTTCTGAGGAGGTAGAGGGTTAACCTGAGCAACTGGTATATGGATGGCAGGGATATTATGACCAGCAAAAGACTGATGAGGGGTCTCTCTATCCCTAATGTGTTTTTCACTGTGAGATGGTGAACTAGGAAACTCAAGGTCTAGCTGGTCTAGAACATTGAATGACCTAGTTCTTGGTAGTCTGTTTGGTAGGTCTAGGTCAAAAGATGGATCTAATAGAGCTGTAAAGTCTTCTGGAGCAGAGTTAGCTCTATGGATGTGGCTGGAAATAGTTGGTATTTTAGGTGTAGGATATCTCTTGAGGATGCTCTTAGGGTTGTAAAATATTTTAGGTGGGTTTGGGTTAGGATAAGCTCTTGTGTGAATGGTTCTGAAAGCCAGAATGTTGTTCTCCAACAAGGCAGCTTAACCCTACTTGTTACCTTTATTGTGGTTGATGTTGCTTTTGAGGCTGGTATTCTAGTGGAGTCTTATGTGAAACCAATATAATCAGTAGGCCTACTGATCACCAGTGGAGTCTTTGACCTTTAAGGAGCTATGGAGTCGCCAGGTGGAAGGTTCAGGGTGCTTCGGAGGGTACATTGTCCACCACAGTGCTTATGAGATGTCCCCTTTCAGGAATATCTCAAACTCAACAAACTCTAACCAGAGATTGACTGGGAGGGCATTTACCAGATATGTCACCTCTGAAAGAGTGTGAGATCCGGAGGCTACTTGGCCCTTTCCAGGCTCTGTCTAAGAGTATGGGAGAAACACAACAAATGGTTTAGAAAGTGAATTGCAAATGGAAGTGTTTCACTACCAACCTAACCAGAGTTTCTAGATTTTATGAGGCTCTTGTAACACAGTAAGATGGAAAATACTCAGAAATTCCCCAGTGGAGTCGCCATTATGTTGGGGTTCCTATTTTTTGGCAGATTTGGTAATACCAAAAGATAATAAAACATCAAACCACTTTGGAATCCTAGGGTCTAGCCCTCCTGGATCCGGAGAGGGATCTCTCCATAAACAAAGAATGATATATCTTTGAAGCTCATAATGAGGTGTTTGGCTAGTTATGAAGCAAAATGGGGGGTTTAAAATGATTTGGTTGGTTGGTTGCTGGGTTGGGTCATGAGATCACAGACTGAGATAGTAATGGGAGAAAAGGAACAAAGCAGCATGATGTTTCAGCAAAGGGGATAGGTCAAGAAAGTGCCATCCATTGGGCTATGGAAAGTCATCTACACTAAAGGATCTTTTAGATAGATGGTGGGATAGAACATTAAGGTTTGAAAGTGAAAGAAGGAAATACACCCAATTTCTGTCTATAGATTAGGTCAGAGGTCATTTAACTCCAGACCTGCTTGGACATACTCATAGGAAACTCTCAAAGGAGGGAAAAAGGGGCAGCTTATAGATCAGACCAGAGGTCATTTAACTCCAGGTCAGCTTTAGCATGCTCCAAACGAAAACAGAGATAAGTTTAGCAGAGCCAGGGTCTATAGATTAGAGAAGGACTTTGAACCTTCAATGCTTTGACACCAACAAGGAACACCTAAGTAGCAAACCACGAATTCATACATCAGCTAGCAGCATATGTAACCACTACACTAGTTAAATTAGCTGAATTTACTCTTAGATAACACATACAACAGAAAACATTGAAAGTAAGGAGAGCAGAGACATAGGGTACCTAACAAGGGTAAATCATATGCCATATTTTTGATGAAAGCCAGTAGAAAATGAAACAATATGAAAATGTAATGAACAGTGTTAGAAAAACATCACCAATAGTAATAGACCAGGATCCTGTGAAATTTGCTTGATTAATGATGCAAAACCAGTCACATACACTGAGCTCAATGGCTGTTACAGTCCAGAATTTGTCCTCCCAACCTACTACATACAAACTACTTTGCTATTCCCTCCCAAGACTATTCTAACAGTCAAATGAATCCCTCTAACAGAAATCGGAAGCAACTGAACCACAACCATTACAATATGTTCTCGGGAATACTTATAGGAGAATGAATAATAGCAGGAGTAGATACAAATTAAATGGATCCATTAAGACAGAGTGGTGGAAGAGTTTGAACCCACTCTGCTTAATAGCTCTGCATTGTACTCTGTAGACCGGTTTAGAGATCTCTGCCAGGTTGGATTTGACCTCGGATGTTTAGTGAAGTCGTTCTGGCTATTTGGAACTCTGCACTAGCTTTCTGGAACAAGAGACATGGCGGAAAGGTCTGCAGGTCTCTCCATACCTCATAAATGTGGTCTTGACAGTAATAGAAACTCCTGCTAGTGTATTTCATCTTGTTTAAAGGCTCGAGGAGGCATGGAGAACACTGAAAGGAAGTTTTTCTGGAGAAAGGTACCTTGCTAACATAAAACACATGTATATATTTGTTTCGTGTGCTTCTTTAACTTCAACTGCACCTTATCCTTTGAATGCAAGATCATAGTTGTTAATCTTCAATTATGGGTGTAAATCCTATATTTTGGCTCTGCTGCTTCACTCAACTGTTGTAATGGTCTCTTTATAACCCCTGCATAATAAATTAATTCAATTATACAATTCTGGGATGATGGTGGAAGAATACTTTGAAGCCCTGGAGGAATGGTGGCATAACAGAGGCAAACGCTGTGGATTTGATGGAAACGGTGAAGAAATGCTATGAACTTTAATAAAAAAACATTAAAGTTTAAAGGTGGGTGCAATGATATTATGCAGAACAAAGGCCCAGGCTTTTGGAACGAAAAACAAAGGGAATGCATGCAAAACATATGAAACGGGGCTTGATGTGGGACCCCACATGGGTGGAGGGCGATTAGTTTTGAGTCGTTAGATCTCAGGAGGAGATCAACGATGGAGGTTAAAAGATGAACCTGGGGAAAGGTCCGATGGAAGAGACATGGGGGAAGACATGATGCAATATGGTTCGTTGATCGCGGATGAATGGACGGCTATTATCAGAACGGGGGATCACAATCGGGGGAGCCAGCGGGCTGACACATTAACACTTGCGATTGCGATTGGAGTGATGGTGCGATTAAGTGCCAACCATTGGATCACTCAGGAGATCAATGACGAAGATTAAATCGGCGAGGGAAGACAGGTGGGGAGCGATGAGATCTGGACCGTTAGATCTGAAGAGATCAACGGCTCAGATCAAATTGGGAAATCGCAATGGGAGGAAACGGAAGGGTGGCACAACAAGAAGTTCCTATTTGCGATTAACGATTACACGCTAGCCGTCGAATCTGGAAATAGATCGACGGCCCACGGTTAATCGGAGGGGTTAGTGAAGAGGGGCGACGGGCGTGTTGCGATTCAGCGCCAGCCGTCGGATCCGGGTAATAGATCAACGGTGGATAAAAAATCGGGGGATCGCAATCAGAGGGAGCGGAGAGGTGTCACGGTGGAATTTCTAATTGCGATCGGAAGAGGGAGAGCGATTAGCACCGGGCCATCCGATTAAGATGATAGATCGATGGTGGAGATCGCGGCGGAGGTCTTATAGACCACAACTCAATCGCGTCGGAGTTTTAATTTTAACAAAGAGTTTCGCTCGCCCGACGGTGCGATTGCGATAAGCACTTAAGACCTTTGCGCCTGGTTCTGGTGCTTGGGCATGTGGGGAAGTGGTTTGTGGGGCTAGCGAAAAAGGGGTTAGGCCCTATTATAAGGTGGAAAGTGGGTTTTGGCCCATTTTTGGTGCATTTCAAGGCCAATGAGGGGTAACGATAAGGGAAGAAAGGGGAAATTAAAACAAACCAGGGGTGTGTGCGTGGTTTAAAGGGAAATCTGGGGTAGTTTAGGAGGACTAAGGGGGGAATTTTGGGCAGGAAAGGGGGCTTTGAAAAGGGGAAAAAGGGGTGAAATGGATAATTCTGCAGAGGTACAAGGGGAAAATAAAGGCCTTTTGGAGCACAAATTTTTATCATTAGTGAGGCTTATTGACTCAAGAACAGCAGAGGGAAAATTCCAAGGGCAGGGAACATGGAAAGCCTGCAAGGATGATGTGTTTTCAAGAGAAATGCATTCCTTGAAGGCTCATAAAACAAATTATCCCCTTTCTTTCCTGTCAAGTAATTTATAAGGGGCTAACACCATCAAATATAGCTCTTCCATCATTAGCCCTAGTGCAATTCATTGAATAAAATCCTTCTTCATCCATTCAATTGAGATTTGATCAAATCCTAAAATTAGAAGAGGATAGAGAGAAAGAAAGAAGTGTTCATGAAAAACATCAACATCTTGTTAAATATTCTTTTGATTCAAATTCCACTGGCTCAAAAAATTTGTCAATTGGAGATCTTGTTCTGAAATGGGATAAAGAACATGAAGAAAAAGGTAAGCATACCAAATTTCAGAAGATGTGGCTTGGACCATTTCATATTTCTGAAAATATAGGCTCATATACATTCATACTTCAAGATTTAATAGGAAAGAGAGAATCTCTTCCTGTAAATGGGCTTGTCTTAAAGAAATTCTTTTCATAAGGAGGTAACCCCTTCTTACTTGTACATATTCCTTTCTGTAAATTTTTATTTATTTTTGTAAATAGAGGTTGTTAAAAGTCTTTGATTGACTTTTTACTATTAGAAATTTGTCTTGGAAAGAATGATATAAGTACTTATTTCATGTAAATAAGAATTTTTGGGGAGTTGATTACAATTTTTATAGTTTAAAATAAAATGTTAAACTTCGAAAAATTGTTTAAAACATTTTCAAGATCTTTTGAAACTTTGAGGAAAATATAAATCATTACAAGTTTATTAAGCAGAGAAAGGTTATCTTTAAAAAGTAAAGACTTTTTCAAGCTTTAGCAAACAAAAATCTCTATGAATTATCATCCAATTATTCTTAAGAATACAACTATTTCACCCCATCCATTTCGATTGTGATTTTTTAGAATGTAATTCTAAAGAAATTATATGACCAAATTTAGGAGATAAGAGGTCTCATCACGAGCCTGATTACCATGGTCATAGGAAGTAATGAAACTGACATTACTAATACTGCATACCAAAACAGGGAAATGGCTTATAAATTAAGACAAGGGGTCTCATCACGAGCCAACTTGTTTAGTTTAATTACAACTAGTGAATGGCATTGTTACTAACTGGCTACCAAACCAGAACAATGGCTCTTAAATTAAGAAAAATAAATAAAAAGAAAAAAATATGAGAAAATATGTCTTATGAATTTATTTTTCAAGAGTCATAATCTTAATTGGATGGGACAATGAATGGTTGATGGTTAAAAGGTAACCCTGTCGAGACTATGAACATTTGCTGGCAGCAGAGGCAATACCTATGATAATGGAGTATATTACATAAGCTAAACTTGAGAAAATCCACTTACTTTATTATTATCAACCAATCAAAGCTTGAGATAACCCAAAAATGTTTTTTTCCTTGAAGAATTAGAAAGAAATTGTAAGTGATTTATATTCTTTTTCACAGTTAGATTTTATTTGAATTATCTTAAGAAAAGTTTTTCATTATCTTTAGAAATTTTTACTTACTAGAAATATAGTATTCATTTCATTTTTTCAGAGATAACTATTTCTTCCAATGAATCGCCAATTGTTGTACTGTACAACAACCCTCCCCATTTTTAAATTTTAGAATAAATCCCATTTAAAAATAGGTCCCATTTTATATATCTTTTTCCCCAAATAGAAATAAAATATCCATGAATAAAAGAATGCATATCACATTTTTATTCACAAAGTGTACAAAATTTAAAAAAATTTCCAATCCGATGAGATAGAAGACTTTTTAACATATTAGAACATATTAGAAAGACTTTGTATTTAAAATATGTTAAGAGGAACAGTAATCGCAATCGTAAATTTGGAAAATTTCTTTTAAAAGAGTTGTTTTTTCTTTGAAAAGTTCCGATGCGATTGCACTCAATCGCAATCGCATTTCGGATTGGCGTTAGGTATGCATTTTTATATCTATGGCCGATGCAATGCAATTTATGAAAATCGTGTTTCGGAAGAAATTTAAACATTTCATTCCTTTCATTATAAATTCCAATGTGATTGCGCTCAATCGCAATCGCATTTTAGAAGATAGTGTTAAATGGTCCATTTCAATTTAAATCTCCGATGCGATCGGGATTTGGTAGAAAGTGTTATCGCATTTACCTTTTAAACAAATTGCGATGCGATTGTTGCAAGAAAATCGGCAATGAATTATGTTGTATTATTTTGTGCACCATTGAAGACTTGCGATGCGATTTGTTATTTCACATTTATATTTATTCATCGCATCACAAAGAATCAAAAGTGAATTTTAACATTTATTCCAAGGATGCGCCGATCTCTGATTGTACGTTATCATTAATTGAAAATCAAACAAAATATCATGGGTTATTTTGTTTTCAATGCGTGAATGTGACCCCTTGGAGAGAATTTATGTTGTAAATATGGGGAGATTAGACGGTAAGTAAATAAACAGATCTTTGGATAGTTGTTCTCATTATTGTGTTTTATTTCGGCTAAAGGCATTCATTTGAATTACAGAACAAAAATTCGAATCCTTTCATTCGCAGAACCAAAGAGAATTTTCTCAACACTAAAATTCCAAAGAGAAGCAGAAAATCTAGAGTTGCTTTTGTTGCAAAAGCCCCTGTATTAACCATGGCGCCCAAGGAGAAACCGACGAGGCTCAAGCTAGTCACAGACACCTCCTATCAAGGACTGGGGAAGATGACATGGGAGAATGTATACGATTTGATTGAAAAAGAGAAACCTAGGGTTATTGTGCCAAAAGTAACTGTTCTCGATGAAGAATATTCTGACTCTGACTCTGAACTCAACTCAGTGCATTGGAAAATTCATTTTTACATCTAGTAGCTGCTCGGGCAAACATTTTTCCCTACTATGATGTTATCAGATGGGTCATTGAAAATGTGACCATTCAAAATAGGAATTTTGTTTCTGCTTCTAGATCAGTGTTCGGGTCATTCAGGGTAGAAGATATTAAAGCAATGTACCACCTTCCCAACCCGAAAAATATTTACAACAAAGACTTTCTTAAGGAATATGCTGCAGAACATCCAAACCAGGTAGAGCCAATCAAAGAATGGAGGAATAACCCTGAGAAGCATAAGCAGGAGGCATCAGGTATGTATTATGTGGAGTCTCTCTCGCCTCCATATTGTTATGCCACAGCGATGATGTGTAGGTTGTTCGGAAACAATAACTCTGCTAGGTTTTCTATTCAAATGGTCCCGTTAATTCATTCTGCTATTAGTTCTGAAATTATGGATTGGGATTTCATTTTTTCTGATAAGATAGCTAATCGAATTCTTGAGTATAGAAAATACAAGAATTCATGGAATTCCACCCCTTTCCATTTTTGTGCTTATATCTTAGACGCCCTCTGTTTCAATTCTGAGTTCCCCATGCTAGGTTGGAAATGGAATCCAAAATAACCTATCCCTATTCATGTGTATCACAAATTCTTATGGAAAGAACATTTCAAAATTCATGTTTACAGAGTCTGCCATGGTTTTCTAATTCCAATTTACCAAACCATTTTTGTTCATTTCCCTCCTAGACTTTCTAATAAAGCCAAGATTGATTTGTCCTCTATCGGAGATTGGTTCGGGGAAGAAAAATTCACTTATATCAGAATTTTTGGGAGTATTTTCGAGCCACATATTCTTCCCCTATACATTCCAGATAAGTTGTTAGCTCAGGAGATTTCTTATCAACTAACAGTAGAAGGAATGTCTAGAATTTTGAAAAGAAATAAAAATCTTATGTGGCCTACTTTCCCTTTTAAGTGTGGTGATTATACTCTCAATAGTTTCACTCATGCTGAGAAATAAGTTGGTAAGATTTCTGATCTTAAGATTTCAACAATTCCTGGAAGACAATACGACCCAAGGAAAGTGGCGTATGATTTTACTACCTCTGTTTCGATTGCTCAGTTCGAACATGAACCAAATTTTTTTGATGATTTATTTGTTTCCGTGGATGATATATCCCAAGTTTTTGATTTAGCCAAGTCCAATTTGTAGGTTGAGGATATGAAATTTTTTTTTTTGTTTATAAGTTAGAGGTTACTTAAAGTTCCTCTTGATCGGTTGAGAGCTCCCATACAGGAGAAAGCATCACAACAGAAAGAAGCAGGAAGTACTTCTAGTAAGGAAGTAACAGGAGTTGATCCTATTCTGGGGAAAAAGGACGACAACAACAAAGATGACACTGCCAAGACAGAAACAACTACTCAAAAAGATGCACAGAAGTCTTTAGTTCAAACAGAAAAAGAGAGCATGGGTACTGCTTCCCATGTACATATTGAGAAAGGAAGCATAGAAAGTAAAAACACTGAACATGCACCTAAGAAAGATATAAAGAATAATGCAGGAGGAAAAGTAGATACTGAATTGACTATTTCTCCTCATTTGCTGAGCCAATATCAACAATTTTCCCAGTAGATAGGACTACAAAACACTTCTCAAGTTGATAATCCCAACGATCAGGATGTAGAAATCATTCCTGAAAACCCCACAAGAGAAATTATGCTAAAGATAGAAGAAATCCTTCCTTTTGATATATTCTACAATCCAAAACATAGGGCTGTAGTAAGAAAACAAAGGAAAAGGAGGAGAATGGATCAAGATGCACTTTTAGCATCACAGGGGGAATTTCTAAATATTTTTTATAAAAATGCTGAGGTGGATCCATCTGAGGATCTCACCAAATTGTCTCAGTATGCCAGTGCCTATAGTGCTGCCACTATAGATAAAGCTTCCGAAGTTACATAGCTGGTAAAACAAAAGGATGTGAAAATTTCTATTTTTGAAGAACAAGTTGCAGGTAATCTATTGGCCCCTTATAAATTTCTTGACAAGCAAGAAAGGGGCTAATTTGTTTCATAAGACTATAAGGAATGCATTTCCTTTGTAAACACATCATCCTTGCAGCCTTTCCAAGTTCCCTGCCTTGTGACTATTTCCTTCTGCTGTTCTGAATTAATATGCCTTGCTGACCAAAAATCAGGCTCCTAAAGGCTTTGTTCTGCCCTTTATACCCTTGCAATTTTTTTCATTTTCACCCCTTTGTTCCTTCCCTTGAAGTCCCCTTTACATCCCATAAATCCCCTCTAAAACATCCCTACTCCCTTGATTATGCCTTAACCTCCCTCTTTCCCCTACCGCTACCCTCCTTAGGCCTTGAAATGCATTAAAAAAGGTTAAAAACCCACCTTCGGACCAAATAATAGGCCTCAGCCCCTTCTCCGCTAGCCCCGTAACCTTTCTCTCCATGTAACCTTGCACCAAAGCTAAAAGCGCTTAGCGTGTTTCGTATCAAGGGCAACAGCAGCCGTTGATATTCACAGAATGGACGGCGATCGCCGCCCCCGTAGCTTACACCGTGCAACTCGTCCACTGCCCATCGTCGCATCTCCGCCATCCGCTAACTCACCAGATCAACGGTTCACAGCTCACCCGGATCGGGCATGATTTAAACCATTGATCTGTATAGATCTGACGGTGCGGAATCCGCCCATCACGGTGGTCCCCGACTGCTTTCACTGTTCCAAAAACCAGTGGTTTCTATTGCACCGCCTTTGGGCAGAGGGTGGTATTCTTCGATCAGCCAGCGATTCCATACAACGCTCGACACCTGTCCCCTGTACCTTTTCCAAAACCGTCATCCCCGTGTGTTAAATGCCATCCGTTGCACATTATTGTTCGGACACGGATGCCCAACGATATTGCCATGGACCGTCCGATATGGGGCGGGCCATCCAACGGCTATCACTCGCCGAAGATGCGCGATTGTTAACTCAGGTGTACATGCGATAACTCAAGGTATGGCCCACCATCCATCGCCCTCCGATGAATTTTTAGCCATTGATCTCCTCCCGAGATTGGACGGTCCAGATTCGTTTTCCCGCTGTTGACTTTTCCACCATCGCCACGTCACCCCCACGTGCATCCATCGTACATCTGCCCATTCTGCTGCATATATTCATTCAAAGGTCGATTTTCATATGTTTTGTTTAATTTTCTGCTGTGCTCTGCACACATCCTCTAGACCACGTCCCTCTGTCATAGCATGTTTTCCACCATGTTTATGCGCCTTTTCTCCATCTCACCAGTCTGCATGGCCTTCCTCATCGTCCGCACTGCATCCATTACCCTGTCCATGGTTTTCTTGACGATTTTTCATGTTTTGCAGGGTTATTCCAAGGGCAGAAAGCCGACATGATTCATATACACCATTAAAAAGGCACATCGCACAAAAAGAGCTTAAATCTAGAGCCTGTTGATTGCAGGAAAATGTCCGGATAGGTGCCTGCAGCATAAATTTCATCAAAGGATAGAGTTAGAATGCTGCAAACCCTTCGGTGCCATTAAAGCTCGTATTTCATGAACAAAGGCAGTGCAGGAGCAGCAAAGAGTTTGAGGCGAGAAATAGAAGACTTTGAGCCTTTCAGGGATTTTAGAAGGCAAAGGTACCAGTTCAAGGACATCATGGATTGCACAAAAGGTATGACACGCAGGGATTTATGTATATCAGGGTTTACACACCAGCAAAAGGTTTCCTCCATAAAGGACAGGGCACCCATGCTGCTTTTATTACACATCATGTCCCTAAGGATTTTTTGCCCTGACAACAGTCCAGAATACCATCTGAAGCATTTGTTTCATAGTATGGAGACCCAAGAATTCTTATTTTACCTTTTGTTTAAGTCACCAGAAGTACTGCAGAGTACTAAATCCAGAATACATCAAGAGACAGACCGAAATAAACTGAGGCCTGAAGAAGATCACTCTTCCATCCAAGAGTGACAGGAATTGAATGCTCAGAGTTTAAGATAGAATGGGTTGTGGCCTTCTTCACCTCCTGAGTTTTAATACTGCATTTATTTTTTCACTTACCGCCTCTGTTTCCCTTCAGATATAAAGTTCATGAAGAAACTCATTGTAAAGGTTTTTGATTAGTTATCAGAGAACTGTAAGTAGTTGCTTTGACACACAGTCTCTGTGTAAATATTGTAAGATAGGTTGAAGGAAATTTTTTCAGACTGAGTATTCAGCTATTGGTAATGTTGTACTTGACTGGTATTACTATTTAATATGACAAGCACATTTCTTTCGATCCTGATCTGAAGCAGCGGTGATGTTTTCCTATCTTTGTGTTTACATTCATTTCATTTCATTTCTACTGGCTTGCATTAGAATATTGGCATAGGATTTATTCTTGTTAGGTACCCTATGTTTCTGCTCTCCTTGCCATTTATGTTTCTCTTCTGAATGTATTATCTAAGAAATGATTTCAGTTGGTTTAACTAGTGTAGTGGATGTTATTGCCTTCTCCCTAATGTATGAATTAAATGAAGTCAATTCTTAGATGTTTCTCGTTATAGATTTACTTGGAAGATTTGGGAACACTGGGGATTAGAGTTAGCCCTGTCCACTAGGATCCTTGTGCGACCAGCTGAATCTTTAAATTTATGCTCTGAACCTGTTTTATCTCCTCCCCTCCTACTTTCCACACCACATAATCATCTTGAAGATCCTATGTTTCAGATGACTAGCCCAATTGAAAGCTTGCCTATTGAGTAGTAAGCAAACCCTTTCCTGACTCCATTGCCCAATGGTTTCGAATATTTCCTGGAATAATTCACCTCTGACTTATACCTCTTTTCTCATTCTTGTGCTTCACTGAATCCTTCTTTCATGATAACCAACAACCAAAACAAACAATCAAACAAACAAACCCCGAGCCTTATAACTAGCCTAACATCTTAAACTTTGAGCTTCACAGACATAAAAATTTTGCTCACATAGAGAGATCCCTATCTGGACCCAGGAGGGCTAGATCCTGAGGTCTGAAAGTGGTTATGATGTTGTCTCATCTTTTGGTCTTGCCAATCTAGCCAAAACATGGGAACCCCAACATAATGGTGACTCCGCTGGGGACTGAGTGCATTACACCTTAAACATTCTTAAGCATTCAAAAAACCTAGAAACTCTGGTTAGGTTAGCTGTTAAACACTCCTATTCTCACATCAACCTCTATACCATTTGTTGTATTTTCCCATACTCTTTGATAGAGTCTGGAAAGGGCCAGGTAGCCTCCAGATCTCACACTCTTTCAGAGGTGACATATCTGGTAAATGCCCTCCCAGTCGATTTCTGGTTAGAGTTTGCTGTGCTTTTAGGATATACTTGAAAGGGGAGATATCATAAGCACTGTGGTGGACAGTGTACCCTCCAAAACATCCTAAAACCTTCCACCTGGCGACTCCATAGCTCTTAAATGTTTTAAAGACTCCACTGGTGATCAGTAGGCCTGCTGATTATCTTGGTTCACAATAGACTCCACTGGGACACCAGCCTCCATAACAACATCGACCACAGTAGAAGTAACGAGTAGGGTTAAGCTGCTTGGTCAGAAAACAACATTATGGCTTCTAGAACCATTCATACAAGAGCTTACCCAAACCCAGACCCACCTGAAATAGTTGACAATCCTGAGAGTATCCTCAAGGGAGCTCATACACCTAAAAGATCAACTATTTCCAGCCATATCTATAGAGCTAATTCTGCACCAAACGATCTTATAGCTCTATCACACTTTCACCTTGACCTAGACCTACCAAATAGATTACCCAGAACCAGGTCATTCAGTGATCTAGATCAGCCAGGCCCTGAGCTTCCTGATTCACCATAGCAAAGTGGTAGACACCTAGGGAATAGACAAACCCCTCCATATACACCTCTTGATATACATTTCATACAAAACTTGGGGCTTAGTCACCCTAGGTCTACTCATCAGTCTTCTGCTGGTCATAATATTCCTGTCATCCATATACTAGCTGCCAAAGTTAACCCTTTACCTCATCAAAACATCATCATGGCAGCCTGGTATGCAACTCTAGTTTTACCTCAGCCTCTGGTACCCTTACCCAACGATTATCAGTCAAATATCCCACACTTCACTGCAAAAGAGTCCATCACATCCCAACAACATGTAGATAATATGGAAGATTCTTTTGACTACATGGAAATAGATGATGATAGAGTTAAAATGAGAATCTTTGCCCAGAGCTTAGAGGGTGATGTGAAGAAATGGTTTAAGGGTCTACCTCTAGGTAGCATAAATGACCTCCCAGCTCTATATCAGACTTTCATAAAAAAATGGGAAGCTAGGGAAAACCCTCTCCAACTCATGGAAAAATACATGACCCTCAAAAGAAACACGGGAGAGAGTGTCCATGATTACACAACAAGGTTTAACAACATTTATAATGCTCTCCCTCCACATATGAAACCTCCACAAGGCATGGCCCTAGCAAAATAACCTGAAGGATTTGATGCTGACATGGCCTATCAACTTAGGGATAAGGAATACAACACACTGGAGGACATGCAAAAAGGGGCAGTGAATATAGAGGCAAATTTGATTGAAAAAAGAGCAAGACTGAAATCTGAGAGAAGGGTAACATATAGAGATGACAACGTAGCTTCCACATCTGACCAAAATTATGATAAGCTGTCTAAAAATGTGGAAAGGTTACAGCAAATGATGGAAAAAATGGTTGTCACAGTCAGTAACCAGAATAGAAACCAAAACCAGAACCAGAACTTTAGAAGAAACAATAACACTCCCAACAGACAAAGAGAATCAAATCAACAAGTCATTCCCCCATTCCAAGAGAACTTTCTTGATGAAGATGAGGGAATCATAGAAGGGTCTGACAGAAACAAAACAAACATGTTAGAAACAGAAGATTCAATCCATAACTATTACTCAGAAGAAGATTAGCCCTCACCCTCTGGTTGGGAGGAGGAATGGTTGGAATCTGAAGATTATAGATTAGGATTTGAAAATGCCATGATGCAGGTCAAAGAACAATATGAAATTAGAAGTAAAAAGAACCAGGAAACTGCCAAACCCAAAGCTTCTTAGGTAACCATCAAGAAGAGACCTGAGAAATATTTTAAAGCAACTGCTGAAAGTAGCAAACCATCAGCTAAAAGTTCTGGGAAAAACAAAGAAAAAGACAACCAAAAGAGTGATAAACAAAGCCAACCAGCTAGCGACACTAGCATTATAGTTAGTGCCCCTGATAAAAATGTCACAAAACCTGTACATAGTGAGAGTCAGCCCACTGATTCAGCCACCAAAGAAGTGGCAAATAGAACAGAGATGAGTATCCCAAAGTGTCAGTCCACTTTCAATTTGGAAAGTGAGATTGCAAGAATTAAAATCTCTGTCCCACTTTCTAAGCTAGCCACTCAGGATGTATATAAAGGCCAGATTTTGAAAGCATTGAACCTAAGTGAGAGTGGCAACACTGTAAATCTGAACGATGATCAGCCTACCCTCCTGTTTGGACCTGAGATAGAGGGGAAGTTTCAGGAAGAGGTAGTTCCACCTCTCTATATCAGTCTCAAAATTCATGATAAAATCCTGCATAATGCAATGCATGATTCCGAAGCATCTCACAACCTAATGCCTAAGGTAGTCATGGAGAGGTTAGGCCTAGAGATAACTCTTCCCTATAAATATTTATACTCTTTCGACTCTAGCAGAGTAAAATGCCTAGGCTTGATCAAGGACTTATGTGTGAGCTTAACTCAAATCCCAGCTAAATGTATGGTCATGGATGTTGTGGTGGCAGATGTGCCACCCAAGTATGGCATGTTATTATCAAGATCATGGGGAGCCAAGCTTTAGGGTACAATGCAGATGGATGGCTCATATGCCACAATCCCAATCTTTGGCCAACTTAGAAAACTGTATAGGGAGGCATAGATGAAATTCCTAGTCAGTAGCCCCGAAAAACCAGAAAATTCACCTGTTTATTCTGTACATACAGAACTCGACTCCTTCATCTTTTGTAATGATGAATCCTTAGAAGGGTCAGAGTCCCAAAACAGAGATACAAACGGAGAGGCGGAAGCTATTGACTTCAACATAATGGCTGCTTTGGATTTAGAGGACAACGAAGAATAAAACCGCAACAAAACCTGTAGGATATGTGGTGGAGACCTAGCTCCGAGTGAACAAGAAACAAAGCATAAATAGCCATCTGGCCAGATCCCTGAAACTCACACACTTCACGAAGAACAAAGCGGCCCACAGCCCAGTTCAGACCCCATAGAGCAACATAACAGTGAAAACAGCTATAGGGAAATAAATGATAACAAAAACGAGAATGAATCCCTGTTGGAAATGAATTTTTATGGGTAATGCACCAAGAGAACTTCCGGAGTGGGGGTATGGTTACACAATATAGAAAACGATTACGCAGAGAGTGACGCCTGCAACCTGTGTTTCAATTGCACAAATAATGTCGATGAATATGAGGCTCTGATCCTGAGTCTAAATCTGTTGAAGAAAATAGGGGCCCGTAGGATAGCCGTAAGGGGAGACTCAGAGTTAGTTATTAAATAGGTGAACGGTGAATACACAGAAAAACATCCTAGGCTGAGAGCATATAGGAAGGACACTATGGATCTACTGAAAACGTTTGTTGAATACAAATTAGTGTTTGTTCCTAGGAGTCAAAATGTCATTGAAAACGGATTAGCTTGCCTAGCCAGTTCCTACCCCAAGACTCCCAGTGACCAACAGATCATCATTCAAACCAAATTCAGACCTGCTCTGCCAGAAAACGAAAAAAAATTGGCAGGTTTTTGAAGGTGATAAATAGATCGAATATTTCCTGGTAGGCAGAAACGAGTTTGAAATTTCTGATTCAGATTCCAAATCTGACAGTAGCTGCCTAAGTGAACAATCCTCAGATGAGGAAGAAACACCCTGTAACATAGAAATAAACTCTTTAGATCAACAAACTGGAAATTCATAAAGAAAATGTGAGAATGTAGAGAGTGAAGAAATGGAGGTACTGCAGGCCAAAGATAAGAATATACCTAGAGGCCTGGCACCCTTAGAGGACCTCTTTGACTTTGATGATGTGGCAAAAAGGCCCACTATAGAACATGCAGACTCTGATGTGGAAGAATGCAACATAGGCACTGAATATAAGCCCAAAATGTTTAAACTGGTTAAGTCTTTAACTGCGGACATGAAGAAAAAATATATTGACCTTTTCAAGGAATTCATTGACGTGTTTGCATGGAGTTATGAGGACATAAAGGCCTATGAAACAAATATCATACAACATAAGACACCCTTGAAATAAAATCAGAATCCCTTCAGACAAAAACTTCGCAGAATCAATCCTAAACAATTGCCCGCAGTTGAAAAAGAGATTAAGAAGATGTATGAAGCAGGTATAATTGTGCCTGTGAGGTTCTCTGATTGGGTATCAAACTTAGTGGCTGTGAGGAATAAAACAGGTGAAATCAGGCTGTGTATAGATTTTAGGAATCTTAATAGAGCCTCACTCAAATACAATTACCCTTTGCCAAAAATGGAACATATTCTTCAGAGGGTAGTAGGCTCTAGAAGGATCTCCTTGCTGGATGGTTTTTCAGGTTACAACCAAGTCTTAGTAATCCCAGAAGATCAACTCAAGACAGCCTTTACCACTCCATGGGGTACCTTCATGTATGTGAAGATGCCTTTTGGATTGATGAACGCTGGAGCCACCTTCCAAAGAGCGATGGACATAGCATTTTCAGATGAGATAGGGCACTTCATTGTTATCTACTTAGATGACATAACAGTATTTTCCAAAACTGAAGAAGGACACCTGAAACATCTAAGGAAAGTATTTGAAAAGTGTAGAAGGTTTGGTCTGTCCTTGAATCCCAAAAAAAATATTTTTGGGCTACAAGAAGGTAAGCTTCTTGGCCACATTACATCCAAGAAGGGAATCAGGATAGACCCACAACGAGTTGAGGGAATAATACAGATCACACACCCCAGAAACATCAACGAATTACAGTCTTTCATTGGGAATATTAACTTCCTTAGGAGGTTTATTCCAAATCTGGCTGAACACCTTAAGAACATAAATAACATGCTAAAGAAAGGTGCAGGAGTTAAATGGACTGTAGGAGCCAAACAATCTTCTGAATCGGTGAAACTTGCACTTACCCAAGATCCCATCCTAATCAGCCCAAATTTTTCTAAAGATTTCCTAATATTTTCATTTTCCTCTGATCATACAGTGGCTGCAGTCTTGCTGCAGAAAAACACAGAGAGAATGGAGTAGCTAATTTCCTTCTTTAGCAAAGCACTCAGAGCTGCGCCCTTGGAATACAATATAATGGAGAAACATGCCTATCCTCTGATTAAGGCCTTGAAAGAGTTCAGAGTGTACATATTGCATTCTCACACCATAGCTTATGTGCCCAACATCATAGTAAAAGATATACTATCCCAAGACCCAGATGGGAAAAGGGGCAAATGGATAGCTATGATCCTAGAGTACGACCTTGAGATAAAACCCACCAAACTGATTAAGGGTCAGGGCTTAGCTAAATTAATGGCAGAATCAAACCTACAAGCCCTAGACATTAACATGATAAATACCTTGGATGAACAACAAGAATCGCCCGATCCCTCTATTGAGGAAAATTTTCAGAGCTCTCCTTGGTATTCCGACATTCTATATTTGCTTACACACCTCAATTCCCCTCCCGAGCTGTTAGCCCGTTATAAATTTCTTGACAAGCAAGAAAGGGGCTAATTTGTTTCATAAGCCTATAATGATTGCATTTCCTTTGTAAACACATCATCCTTGCAGCCTTTCCAAGTTCCCTGCCTTGTGACTATTTCCTTCTGCTGTTCTGAGTCAATATGCCTTACTGACCAAAAATCAAGCTCCTAAAGGTTTTATTCTGCCCTTTATACCCTTGCAAATTTCTTCATTTTCACCCCTTTGTTCCTCTCCTCAAATTCCCCTTTCTTCCCCCTAATTCCCCTTTCCATCTCAGAAATCCCCTCTAAAACATCCCTACTCCCTTGATTATGCCTAAATCCCCCTCTTTCCCCTACCGTTACCATCATTGGGCCTTGAAATGCATTAAAAAGGTTAGAAACCTACTTTCCGACCTTATAATATGGCTCAGCCCCTTTTCCGCCAGCCCCGTAACCTTTCTCTCCATGTAACCTTGCGCCACGACCAGGTGCCAAAGCTAAAAGCGCTTAGCGTGTTTCGTATCAGGGGCAACAGTAGCCGTTGATCTTCACAGAATGGACGGTGATCACCGCCCCCGCAGATTTCACCGTGCAACTCGTCCACCGCCCATCGTCGCATCTCCGCCTTCCGCTAACTCACCAGATTAATGGTTCGCAGCTCATCCGGATCGGGCATGATTTAAACCGTTGATCTGTACAGATTCGATAGTGCGGAATCTGCCCGTCACGATGGTCCCCGCTCGCTTTCACTGCTCCAAAACCCGGTGGTTTCTATCGCACCGCCTTTGGGCAGAGGGCGGTATTCTCCGATCGGCCAGCGATTCCATATAGCGCTCGACACCTGTCCCCTGTACCTTTTCTAAAACTGCCATCCCCACGCATTAAACGCCGTCCATCTCGCATTATTGTTCGAACATGGATGCCCAGCGATACTGCCGTGGACCGTCCGATCTGGGGCGGGCCATCCAATGGCTATCGCTCACCGAAGATGTGCGATCGTTAGCTCAGATGCGCACGCGATAGGTCAAGGTATGGCCCGCCATCCGTCGCCCTCCGATGCATTTTCAGCCATCGATCTCCTCCCAAGATCGGATGGTCCAGATTCGTTTGCCCGCTGTTGACTTTGCCACCATCACCACGTCATCCCCACATGCATCCACCGTAGATCCGCCCTTTCGTTGCAAATATTCATTCAAAGGTCAATTTTCGTATATTTTGTTTAATTTTCTGTTGTGCACTGCACACGTCTTCCAGACCACGTCCCGCTGTCAAATCTCATTTTTCACCATGTTTCTGCATTGTTCCATCATCCCAACAGTCTGCATGGCCATCCTCGTCGTCTCCATCTCATCCACTACCCCCATTTGTGGATTTTGTAACAAGTTTTTGTGTTTTGCAAGGTTATTAATAGTAAATGACCGCCATGATGCAAAGTCTCCATTATGGCAGCAAGGAATTCAGAAAGGACCATGTTTCAGAGGCCGTGATCACAAAGAAAGCTTGGGAAGGAGCTGGGACAGGATGCACCTTAAAAAATTAGGGTTTCAAACTTTGTAAAACCTTTCCGGCACCATTAAAAGCACAGGTTTCACAGTCAGAGGTACAAATGGAGCAGCAGAGAGCCTAAGGCGTGCAAAAAAAGATTTTAAGCCTTATGCTCAGGGATTTAAAGGAAAAGCACCAGATTGAAGACTCGGGGAGCTCTCAGAGAGTACAGCGCGCAAAAATCAATGCATATCAGGGTTTTTTACTACATCGGAATGTTTTTCCTCCATAAAGGACAATGCACCCATGCAATGTTCAATCCAAGCCGTGCTCTGGAGATATTTTCTACCTTGAAACAGCCCCAACACTATCAGGTCATTTATTTCATCAGTATGGCAGACTTATCTATCATTCCTTTATCTTTTGTTTATGCACCAATAGCACCACACAGTATTATAGTCAGAACACATTCGAGTCATATCAGAGTAATCCAAAGTCTGAAGAAGATCATTCGTTCACCAAAAGAACACCAGAGATTAATGCACAAGATTTATACAGAATGGGCTTCGATCCTCTTTCTTTTCAGAAGTTTAATACTACATTTAGTTCTCCACCTACCTCCTCTGCCCCTCCGGAGCTATAAATTCATGAAGAACTCATTGTAACGGTTGTTGATCAGTTATCAAAGAACTGCAGTAGTTTCTTGGAGATAGAGTCTCTGTGTAAAGATTGTAAGATGGGTTGAAGGAAATGTTTTCAGACTGAGTATTCAGCTATTGGAAATGTTGTACTTGATTGGTGTTGCTATTTAATATGACAGACACATTTCTTTGGATCCTGATCTGGAGCAGCGGTGATGTTTTCCTATCTTTGTGTTTACATTCATTTCATTTCGTTTCTACTGGCTTGCATCAGAATATTGGCATAGGATTGACCCTTGTTAGGTACCCTATTTTTCTGCTCTCCTTTCCATTTATGTTTCTCTTCTGAATGTATTATCTAAGAAATGATTTCAGTTAGTTTAACCAGTGTAGTGGATGTTTTGTGCCTGCTCTCTGATGTATGAATTAAATGAATTCGATTCTTAGATTTTTCTTGTTATAGATTCAGTTGGAAGATTTGGGAACTCTGGGGATTAGAGTTAGCCCTGTCCACTAAGATCCTTGTACGACCAGCTAGTCTGTAACGTTGTGCTCCAAATTTGTGTTATCTCTTCCCCTTGATACTTTCCACATCACATAATCATGTTGAAGATGCTATGTTTCAGATGACTAGACCAATTGAAAGCCTGCCTATTGATTAGCAAGAAAATCCTTTCTTGACTCCATTTCCCAATGGTTTCAAATATTTCTTGAAACATTTCACCTCTGCCTCATCCCTCTTTGCTCATCCTAGTCTTACACTAAACCCTTCTTTCTTGATAACCAACAACCAAATCAAACAATCAAACAAACAAACCCCGTGCCTATAACTAGCCTAACATCTTAAACTTTGACGTTCATAGACATAAACCTTTGCTCAGCTAGAGAGATCCCTCTCTGGACCTAGGAGGGCTAGATCCTGAGGTCTGAAATTGGTTTTGATGTTGTCTCATATTTTGGTCTTGCCAATCTGGCCAAAACATGGGAACCCCAACATAATGGCGACTCCGCTGGGGAACTGAGTGCATTACACCTTAAACATTTTTAAGCATTCAAAAAACCTAGAAACTCTGGTTAGGTTGGCTGTTAAACACTCCTATTCTCACATCAACCTCTATACCATTTTTTGTGTTTTCCCATACTCTTGGATAGATTCTGGAAAGGGCCAGGTAGCCTCCAGATCTCACACTCTTTCAGAGGTGACATATATGGTAAATGCCTTCCCAGTCGATCTCTGGTTAGAGTTTGCTGTGTTTTTAGGATATCCTTGAAAGGGGACATCTCATAAGCACTGTGGTGGACAGTGTACCCTCCAAAACATCCTAAAACCTTCCACCTGGTGACTCCATAGCTCCTAAATGTTTTAAAGACTCCACTGGTGATCAGTAGGCCTGCTGATTATCTTGGTTCACAATAGACTCCACTAGGAGACCAGCCTCCATAACAACATCGACCACAATAGAAGTGACGAGTAGGGTTAAGCTGCTTGGTCAGAAAACAACATTCTGGCTTCTAGAACCATTCATACAAGAGCTTACCCAAACCCAGACCCACCTGAAATAGTTGAAAATCCTGAGAGTATCCTCAAGAGAGCTCATACACCTAAAAGATCAACTATTTCCAGCCACATCTATAGAGCTAATTCTGCACCAAATGATCTTACAGCTCTATCACGCTTTCACCTTGACCTAGACCTACAAAATAGATTACCCAGAACTAGGTCATTCAGTGATCTAGATCAGCTAGGCCCTGAGCTTCCTGATTCACCACAGCAAAGTGGTAGACACCCAGGGAATAGACTCACCCCTCCTTCTACACCTCCTGATATACACTTCATATAGAATTTGGGGCTTAGTCACCCTAGGTCTGCTCATCAGTTTCCTGCTGGTCGTAATTTCCTTGTCATCCATATACAAGCTGCTCATGTTAACCCTTTACCTCATTAAAACATCATCATGGCAGCCTGGTATGCACCTCTAGTACCCTTACCCAACGATTATCAGTCAAAGATCCCGCACTTCACTGCGAAGGAGTCCATCACAACCCAGCAACATGTAAATAAGATGGAAGATTCTTTTGACTACATGGAAATAGATGATGATACAGTCAAAATGAGAATATTTGCCCTGAGCTTAGGGGGTGATGTAAAGAAGTGGTTTAAAGGCCTACCTCCAGGTAGCATAAATGACCTCCCAGCTCTATATTATACTTTCATAAACAAATGGGAGACTAGGGCAAATCCTCGCCAACTCCTAGCAAAATACATGACCCTGAAAAGAAACGTAGGAGAGAGTGTTCACGATTACACAACAAGGTTCAATAGCATTTGTAATGCTCTCCTTCCACATATGAAACCTCCACAAGGCATGGCCCTAGAAAAATACCCTGAAGGCTTTGATGCTGACATGGCCTATGAGCTTAGAGATAAGGAATACAACACATTAGAGGACATGCATAAAGGAGCAGTGATTATAGAAGCCAACCTGATTGAAAAAAGAGCAAGACTGAAATCTGAGAGAAGGGTAACATACAGAGATGACAATTTAGCTTCCACATCTGATCAAGATTATGACAAGTTGTCTAAAAATGTGGAGAAGTTACAGAAAATGATGGAAAAAATGGTTGTCACAGTCAGTAACCAGAATAGAAACCAAAACCAGAACCAAAACTTTAGAAGAAACAATAACACTCCCAACAGACAAAGAGAATCAAATCAGCAAGTTATTCCACCATTTCAAGAGAAATTTATTGATGAGGATGAGGGAATCATAGAAGAGTCTGAGGAAAACACAATAAACATGTTTGAAACAGAGGATTCGATCCATAACTGTTACTCAGAATAAGACCAGCCCTCACCCTCTGGTTGGGAGGAGGAATGGTTAGAATCTGAAGATTACAGGTTAGGGTTTGAGAATGCCATGATGCAGGTCAGAGAACAATATGAAATCAGGAGTAAAAAGAGCCAGGAAGCTACCAAACCAAAGGCTTCTGAGGTAACCATCAAGAAGAGACCTGAGAAATCTTCTAAAGCAACTACTGAAAGTAGCAAATCAGCAGCTGAGAGTTCTGGGAAAAACAAAGAAAAATACAACCAAAAGAGTGATAAACAAACCCGACCAGCTAGCAGCACTAGCACTGTAGTGAGTGCTCCTGATAAAACCGTCACAAAACCTATACATATTGAAAATCAGCCCACTGATTCAGCCACTAAGGCAGTGGCAAATAGAACAGAGACGAGTATCCCAAAGAGTTAGTCCACTTTCAATTTGGAAAGGGAGATTGCAAGAATTAAGATCTCCATCCCACTTTCTGAGCTGGCCGCTCAGGATGTATATAAAGGCCAGATTTTGAGAGCTTTGAACCTAAGCGAGAGTGGGGACACTGTCAATCTGAATGATGATCAGCCCGCCCTCCTGTTTGGACCTAAAATAGAGGGGAAGTTTCAGGAAGGGTTAGTTCCACCTTTCTATATCAGTCTCAACATTCATGACAAGATCCTGCACAATGCAATGCATGATTCTGGAGCATCTCACAACCTAATGCCCAAGGTAGTTATGGAAAGACTGGGTCTAGAGATAACGAGACCCTACAAGGACTTATACTCATTTGACTCTAACAGAGTAAAATTCTTGGGCCTGATTAAAGATCTATGTTTGAGCTTGACTCAAATCCCAGCTAAATGTATGGTCATGGATGTTGTGGTGGCAGATGTGCCACCCAAGTATGGCATGTTATTATCAAGATCATGGGGAGCCAAGCTTTAGGTTACAATGCAGATGGATGGCTCATATGCCACAATCCCAATCTTTGGCCAACTTAGTAAACTGTATAGGGAGGAACAGATGAAATTCCTAGTCAGTAGCCCCGAAAAATCAGAAAATTCACCTATTTATTCTGTACATATAGACCTCAACTCCTTCATCTTTTGTAATGATGAATCTTTAGAAGGGCCAGAGTCCCAAAACAGAGATACAAACGGAGAGGCAGAAGATATTGACTTCAACATAATGGCTGCTTGGATTTAGACGACAACGAAGAAGAAAAGCGCAATGAAACCTGTAGGATATGCAGTGGAGACCTAACTCCGAGTGAAAAAGAAATAGAGTGTAGACAACCATCAGGCCAGATCCCTGAAACTCATACACTCCACGAGGAACAAGGTGATCCACAACCCAGCACAAGCCCTATACAACAATATAATGGCGAACTCAGCCATAGGGAAAGGAATGATAACGAAAACAAGAATGAACCCTGGTGGGAAATGAATTTCGATGGGTCCTGCATAAGAAGAACTACTGGGGCAGGAGTGTGGATACATAACACAGAGAATGATTATGCAGAGAGTCATGCCTACAACCTGCACTTCAAGTGTACAAACAATGTCATAGAATAAGAGGCCCTTATCCTAGGTTTGAACCTGTTGAGAAAATTAGGAGCCTGAAAGATAAATGTGTGTGGGGACTCTGAGCTGTTTATTAAACAGGTGAATGGTAAATACAAAGCGAAACATCCTAGGCTGAGAGCATATAGGAATGACACTATGGATCTACTGAAAACGTTTGTTGAATACAAATTAGTGTTCGTTCCTAAGAGTCATAATGTCATTGCAAATGGATTAGCTTGCCTGGCCAGTTCCTAGCCCAAGACTCCCAGTGACCAACAGATCATCATTCAGACCAAATTTAGACCTGCTGTGCTAGACAACGAAAAATATTGGTAGGTTTTTGAAGGTGATAAACAGATTGAAGATTTCATGGTAGGCAGAAACGAGTTTGAAATTTCTGATTTAGACTCTGAATCGGACAGTAGATGCCTAAGTGAAGAATCCTCAGGTGAGGAGGAAACACCCTGTAACATATAAATTAACTCTTTAGATGAGCATACTGGAAATTCTGAAAGAAAAAGTGAAAACGTAGATAGTGAAGAAATGGAAGTGCTGCAGGCCAAAGATGAGAATATACCCAGAGGCCTGGCACCCTTAGAGGACCTCTTTGATTTTTATGATGTGGCAAAAAATCCCACTATAGAACATGCAGACTCTGATGTGGAAGAATGCAACATAGGCACTGAAGATAAGCCCAAAATGATTAAACTGGATAAGTCTTTACCTGCGGACATGAAGAAAAAATATATTGACCTTTTCAAGGAATTCATTGATGTATTTGCCTGGAGTTATGAAGACTTAAAGTCCTATGACACAAACATCATTCAGCACAAGATACCCGTGAAAGAAAATTAGAAACCCTTTAGGCAAAAACTTCGTAGAATCAATCCTAAACAATTGCCTGCAGTAGAAAAATAGATTAAGAAGATGTATGAAGCAGGTATAATTGTGCCTGTGAGGTTCTCTGATTGGGTATCAAAATTAGTGGCTGTGAAAAAGAAAACAGGGGAAATCAGGCTGTGTATAGATTTCAGGAATCTTAATAGAGCCTCACTAAAAAAAAATTACCCTTTGCCAAAAATGGACCATATTCTTTAGAGGGTAGTAGGCTCTACAAGGATCTCCTTGCTGGATGGTTTTACAGGTTACAACCAAGTCTTAGTAATCCCAGAAGATCAACTCAAGACAACCTTTACCACTCCATGGGGTACCTTCATGTATGTGAAGATGCCTTTTGGATTGATGAACGCTGGAGCCACCTTCCAAAGAGTGATGGAAAAAGCATTTTTAGATGAGATATGGAACTTCATTGTTATCTACTTAGATGACATTACAGTCTTTTCCCAAACTGAAGAAGAACACCTGAAACATCTGAGGAAAATATTCGAAAAGTGTAGAAGGTTTGGTCTATCCTTGAATCCCAAAAAGACTGTTTTTGGGCTATAAGAAGGTAAGCTTCTTGGCCACATTATATCTGAGAAGGGAATCAGGATAGACCCACAACGAGTTGAGGGAATACTACAGATCACTCACCCCAGAAAAATCAAGGAATTACATTCTTTCATTGGGAAGATTAACTTCCTTAAAAGGTTTATTCCAAATATGGCTGAACACCTTAGGAACATGACTAACATGCTGAAGAAAGGTGCAGGATTTAAATGGACTGTAGGAGCCAAACAATCTTTTCAATCGGTGAAACTTGCACTTACCCAAGATCCCGTCCTAATCAGCCCAAATTTTTCCAAAGATTTCCTGATCTTTTCATTTGCCTCTAAGAGTACAGTGGCTGCAGTCTTGCTGCAGAAAACACAGAGGGAATGGAGCATCCAATTGCCTTCTTTAGAAAATCACTCAGAGATGTGTCCTTGAAATACAACATAATGGAGAAACAGGCCTATGCTCTGATTAAGGCCTTGAAAGACTTCAGAGTGTACATATTGCATTCTCACACCGTAGCTTATGTGCCCAACATCATAGTCAAAGATATATTGTCGCAAGACCCAGATGGGAAAAGGTGAAAATGGATAGCTATGATCCTAGAGTACGACCTTGAGATAAAACCCACCAAACTAATTAAGGGTTAGGGCTTAGCTAAATTAAAGGTTGAATCAAACTTACAAGCCCTAGACATTAACATGATAAATAACTTGGATGAGCAACAAGAATTGCATGATCCCACTATTGAGGAAAAATTTCAGAGCTCACCTTGGTATTCTGACATTTTATCTGTGCTTACACACCTCAATGCCCCTCCCGAGCTATCAAAGACCAAGGCCAGATTCTTAAAGCTAAAAGCCAGAAATTACTGCATTTTGAATGAAAACTTATACTGGAAGAATCCTAATGGCCTATTGCTTAAATGTTTTCCTGAAAATGAGGCAGAAAGGGTTAAACAAGAATTCCATGCTGGAGAATGTGGAGGCCACCTGATTTGGAAAGCCACTGCAAAAAAAATACTCAGAGCTGGCTATTATTGGCCCACACTCTTCAATGATGTTCATAAAATGATAGTTGCCTTCCACAAATGCCATATATTTGAAGGCAGAAGAAAACTCCTCCCTTTACCCCTACAACCCATCACTGTTGAAGGGCCCTTTCTGCAATGGGGCATAAATTTCATAGGGGAGATTCACCCTACTTCTTCCACGTAGCACAAATGGATCCTAATAGCCATAGACTACTTCACTAAGTGGATAGAGGACATACCCACTAGAAATGCCACAGATTCAGTCATCATTAGTTTCCTAGAAGGTCACATCCTCTCTCGGTTTGGCTGCCCAAGGAAAATAATCCCTGATAATGCTACTGCTTTCGGATCCAAAAATATGGTTGATTTTTGTCACAGGTATCAAATAGCACTTGGTCATTCAACTGCCTATTACCCTCAAGGTAATGGATTAGATGAATTATCAAACAAGATTCTGGTGATCATCATCAAGAAGCTGTTGGAAGAGAACAAAAAATCATGGCATAACAAGTTAGTGCATGCTTTGTGGGCTGACAGGATTACAACAAAGAAGTCCATTGGCCTGTCACCATTTCAGCTTGTCTATGGAACAGAAGCAGTATTTCCTTCCAGCCTTGGGATACCAGTGATCAAGCTGGTCCAGGAGATCCAAACAGAAGAAGATAGTATGGTGAGGAGAATAAACCAAACAATCCATCTTCAGCAAACAAGGGAAGAGGTCTACAACATAGCAGTGAAGGTTCAGGAGAATATAAAGAAATTGTTTGACAAAAGAACCAAAGCTACCGATTTCAAAGTTGGAGATAAGGTTCTGAAGTGGGATTCGAGAAGAGAGGATAAAGGAAAGCACAACAAATTTGACAGTTTGTGGCAAGGTCCATACCTCATCCAGGCCACTGCGGGTCCCAATGCTTTCTTCTTACAAGAATTAGATGGCACTGAGCTTTTTGGGGGTCCTATCAATGACAGGATGCTCAAACATTACTTCTGCTAATTTACAATTTCCAGTCTCCATTTCCATTGTACATACCATTGCAGTTTTTATTTTCAAGAAAAGGGAAAAATGTTTCAAAAAATAGAGGAAAAGGATAGGTTCATACATGCTTAAAACATGAACCTCTGATGTGAAAAATATTGGCTCTAATAAGATCAAAACCTAAGCCAAAGAAAGTAAATACAGTTGGTCCTAACATGCTCAAAATCTGGACCAGCAAAGAAGAAAGAAGAACCAGCTCTAACATGCCCAAAACCAGAGCTGAGATGAAGAAAAGAAGTGACTCTAACATGCTCAAATCTTGAGTCACAAAGGGAAAGAAGGATGTTTCAAGCTTCAGATTTCAAGCCTTTATAGTTTTGCTTTCAGTTTTCTACAAGTTTTGTCCATGTGCAACTATCTTTATGCCTTGGATCCACATCAAGTCAGACAGTCTAATCCTGGCTTGGCTGTTTTTCAATTTCCTGTCTTAGAATGTAGAGAAGAAATCTATTGGATAGTTTAATCCCAGCAGATATTAGATTAGGTAGAGAAACATATGAGACCAACAGTCTAATCTGGTCTCATGGAGTAATAAGGGTAGAATTAGAATAGGTTTATTTTCTGTTATAAAAAATAAATGATGAAAAGGGTCTGCTAGTTCAAATGTGCCCAAGAAGAAAAAATTCTAGGATTGTAGTATGGGTAGGTACTTTGGTGGAGAAAGTTTTCTATTGATGTAATGTTTTCCTATTATGGAAGCTGATCAAAGAAAGAAATGGATGTGCCAAGCAGCAGGCCACTGGCCTACACCAAAGATCTACTCTCTGAATTCTTGATTCCTTCAAGAAGAAGCCATCCCCATGTGGAGCCACTGTTAGCCCCTTATAAATTTCTTGACAAGCAAGCAAGGGGCTAATTTGTTTCATAAGCCTATAAGGAATGCATTTCCTTTGTAAACACATCATCCTTGCAGCCTTTCCAAGTTCCCTACCTTGTGACTGTTTCCTTCTACTGTTTTGAATCAATATGTCTTGCTGACCAAAAATCAGGCTCCTAAAGGTTTTATTCTGCCCTTTATACCCTTGCAAATTTCTTCATTTTCACCCCTTTTTTCCTCTCCTAAAAGTCCCCTTTATTCCCCCTAATTCCCCTTTCCATCTCAGAAATCCCCTCCAAAACATCCCTACTCCCTTGATTATGCCTAAATACACCTCTTTCCCCTACCGTTACCCTCCTTGGGCCTTGAAATGCATTAAAAAGGTCAGAACCCTGCCCATTTGTTGGTAGAGTATGAATCTCAAACTGAGAGGTTTAGAGATCATACTGATTTCCAGGAGTTTTGAAAGATCTAGATGGAGAAGATCTAGCAGCAGGATGCAGAAATATTTCTTCTATTTACTTTTTCCGGATCACCTACATTTTTAGTTGGAGCTTGGGTGAAGGAGCTAAACTCCTATTTGCAGCTGCACCATATTTCTGGAGATGAAGCTACCAGAGTTGCAGTGCCGCATTTCAGAGGTAAGGCTCATGCATGGTGGATTTTTGAATCATATACCTTAAAGAATGCCAACACTTTCTCTTATACAAGATTCATAAAAACATTGATGAAGAGGTTTGGTGAAAAACTTCCTAAGACACATGAGCAAGGAAAACTTGAGAAAACAAAACCCTTGCATGTGATGGAGGAAAATCCATTTCAGAAAACCATGGGAGGAGTTGATTTCTTGCATTAAAAATTGGTAGAAGCAAAACCTCTAGTTCATATTCTTGAACAAAAAGGGCATGGGGATCACTTTATCACAAATTGTCTCAATTGTTGAGATGTTTCCTACACACATTGATGAAGAAGAGGGAAACATCACTATCACATGTAGAGCACATCCAATGCCTCATGCAGAGGGAGGAGGATCACATGCTCCAATAGGAGGGATTCTTTTGCCTTTGCAAGAAGTTCCCCAAGATCTCATACATAGAGGTCCAAGCACAATCAGGGAGCAGCATGATTGTGCAGCATTGCAGCTGGATGGAGGAGGTAGGGAGGAAGAGAAACATCAGTTGATGAGAATCACACACCCTTCTCTATTTCAAAAAGCTAGTGCAAAGAGGAGGTAGACTGTATTGCGCTGTGATAGAAAGGGCAAGGTTGCCCAACCATATGAGCAGTCTCCTCTTGACATTGATGTCTCACTACATGGAGGAATTCCACCTGGCAAGCCACCTGGTCTTCAGTTGATGAGAGATATCTTGTCTTTGGGTTCACCACTCTTGGATTTTGGAGAGGTGAATGGTTTGGAGGAGAACTTTTCCATGGGGGATGTCAAAGTAGCAGGCAGCAGCATGAGTAGAGCTTCACATGCCAGATCACCAATGCTGTCACTGAGGAGTATTGATCCTTATTGGAGATCTCAGCTTTTGGTAGAGTACTCCAAGGATCTTGGTGCATGCATGATTCTTGATGACTCGGATGGAGATGATAGATACATGGTGGATGATGTGGTCATCTATTTACATGGCAGAGTCTTCTTGACTAGAGCTTCTAGTCTCAAGGAGAAATTGTTACATGCAGCACATGAGGACTTCTATTCTATGCAATTTGATGCATATTTCCAGTTGATGGATGATTTCACTTAGGAGGACATTCAACATGACATATTACAGCATATGGAGAGATTCATAATCAGATGGTGATGAGAGGAATTCATAGCCACCTTCCTACTCATTGGGAGTAAGGGAGAGCTTCCAGTTGAGCCATTTCAGCTCAAGACCTCAAGTACATCAAGGAGGAGGTATAATTTTACATTTTGTATTATACTTCTTTTCCTTATTTGAACAACATGATGTATCAATAAGAATTGCTTCTTCTTTCATATTGTATAATGATGTACTTGTAGCTACTTGTAGCATTGATCTTAGCTATATTTTTTATAAGCTTTGGGGGAAGCCACATGTTTCTTAGTGTGCACCATTGGCACCATATTGTAACTTCAAGTTTTCATCCTATGAGATGATTGTGGCTGAAAAAAAGTGGCTGGAAAAGTACTTGTTATTTCTTGTTTTGATTTAGGCCTAGGAAGCACTATGTTGGTTCCATGAGAGGGACCATGATTCACTCTGTGGTTTGTATTTGGAAACTTGTTTTTATTGTATCTTGCTTCCATGTATTACTGATGTATTTGTTCAAGGGAAGCTTTGTATGGAGAGAGAAGCCAATTGGATGGCATGGCACCCATATGATAGAGCAACAGAAGACTTGTTGGTATGGGGAATCATACACGCTGATCATCATGATCTCACTTCATGGCTTTTATGAGGGAGAGATGAGGTAGAAACATAATTTTTTTTTGCTATGGTTGCATTTGGGAGCATATGGGAAAAATTCTTCCCATGCTTTTCATGAGATTTCTAAAGAGAAGGAAGGCACATTCATGGTGCAAGGAGGCTACCCTTCAGCATTGGAGGATCATGAGAGACTTCCATATAGGAAGGAGATATTCTCACATAGCAGCATGATGGTGGATGACTTTGGCATGTGGAATGTCAAAGGGATGAGTCATGGAGCCTTATTTCTAAGGCCTACAATGCTGACACATGGGAGAGTGTTCTTATTGATGGAGTGTTCCAAGGAGTATATGTATCCCTTCTTCTTGCAGATCTTTATGAGGGGATCAACATGGGGAAACTTATACATGGACCTCACTTTCAGCTCCCACATGATGCATGGTAAGAAATACATTGATATGCTTGTTGATTACTCTATTGAGTGTTTGTGCTTTCTCACCATATGTAAATAGTGCATTGCTCCATATGAGAGCAAGATTATTTATGGGTTTCATGGTCACTTTAGGGCCAAATATTGTGATGTTGGTGACCCATATTTACATGAATTTTGGCAAGTGTTTTATTGCTTTGATTATGCACATCTAGTATATACTGTAGCTTACTACTTCATAGTAGATGAGCTAACATGCATAGCTTCAAATTCTTGGGAGGACAACTTGCCACTTGATGCTCTACATCAGTAGTTGAAAGAAATGCGCTGTATCCACCAGAGAGACCATATGTATCATCCAAACTTGCACATAACCTTCAGCCATTTTCTGATTTGGATGCCATATGGTGATGATGTGCCATTCATCTTGAATGGAATGGTTTGGGTTGGCATGACTCATGATTTTGGAGGAAGAGTCCTTGGAGTCTCAATCTTCTTCTTGCAATTGGAGGGCAATCATGTTTCAGCCCAAGATCAACATGCCTTCTACACTTATCATAAGTGGATAAGAGGACAGTGTGGCATAGGCCCTCTTGCCTATCATGTACATTCATTCAACCCACCTACATCTCAGGAGCATAAGGTGGAGGAGACTTTTCATGAGTTTCCAAGTTGGAGGGTGACTCACTTCATTTGGATGATAGCATGGGTGAGGGAGGAACTCATTCACCATGTTAATAATCACTCCTACTTTGTGGAGGCCATGAGACAGCTAGCAAGCTTCCATACACACTTTCCACCTTTGATTGATGTAGACACTTTGGTTTTGCACACTTGGGAGGAAGCATTGGATGACAGTATATTTGCAGATTCTCTTGATGCAGTGATGGAGGCTATTGATGGAGGCCACATGAGGAAGAGGGGAAATATTTTGTTCTCCTTATGCATTTTCTTTTGCTTGAAGACAAGAAAATATTTTGGAGGGGAGGACTGTAATGTTCCAAAATTTTAGCCTCCAAGCTAAATGGAAAATTAGAGTTAGCAGCAACTCTATTGAGTAAATAAATGGGTAGAAAAGCCCATAAGTCTCCTAAGGAGGATAAAAACACTCCAAGTTTGAAAGGGGACATTCTTTCTAGGTCAATAAAACATCTCCATGTGTGAACAGGGTTAAGATCAAGCTGCTTTGACTAAGTCAACAACGCAGTTTTAGTGGAGGAGGAATCCAAGGATGAATAACGCAATTTTGGAGGCAGATGTAACTTGGGTTAGAAGTAACCTACTTGAGTGGGGCCAAGGGAAAAAAACTCATGTATTATATAAGTAAGAGGATGGAAGAATTATTCATCATGTTGTAGATTATTATTCTTGGCTGACAAGAATTGTTGCTGCTTTGCTGCTTAGAAAAGTTGCAGTGTTGTTTAGCACTGGGTGTTCCTGGGCAGGAATCCCACATATTTCCTTTGAGGAGATCATTGGGAGAGTTTTTATTAATCATTCCACATCAGGTTTTCAGGCCAAGATTTAGCCATCTTCATCAGCACAACTTTTCCAGAGATTGTGTAGTGTTGCTAGGTGTAGCAGTGGAAGGGATTGGAATCCCGACTTCTGAGCTAGTTTCTCATTGGAGGAAGGTTTTCTTCACCTAAGAGATATGTTTGGAGAGCTCCAGAGCTTATTTCAGATATGTGGTGTCATATCACACATTTCCCATACATTCCCAGTGTTGTTTCTGCTAAGGGATGCATTATTCTGGAGGCAGTGCTCATTGCATGGTTTGGTGGCTCCGTTGGTGAGTTTCCTTGTGATTGAGAGGTTCATCCTTTCATGGGAGGAAGAAATTGAGGTATATACATCAGATAATAAATATTTCAGCCTTTTACACTCATGTGCTTCATTGTTTCAGTGATAATTCAGTGATTTCTTGAATATCACATTTGTATACAGAGTGTTTGGACAAGAAACCCTTGCTGGTTTCTTTTGTATTTTGTATAAGGAGCTTAGATCTATGTTCTTCAGTATTATTCATCAATACATGAGTATATATATTGTTCTCCTATCATTTTATGTGTAAAACCTCTCGTAGACTATGCAGTTCCTTGAGCAGTTGCTCCGACATTTTGCAGTCTTGAGGTTTTAACACGTTTTGGCAATCGTAGGTGTGGGAGATCTGTTTAAACCACCTAGTTTGCTTTTTTCCAGCTCTATTCTTGGATTTAGAATGTATATTGACTAATATATGGGATCCAAGAGTCCATTTTACTATTTTATTGCAGTTTTTGTTGGAAATGCGTTTTTGATGCTTGATTTATGAGAAATCCTGAAAAAGGAACATTACATGGCTCCCCCGCATATTATTCCTTGATATGTTTCAGATAAGTTGATGGAAAGAGAAGTCACTTAAAAAATTGTTGGTAATGGACTCACTAAATCTTTGAAAGATAGTAAAAAGTCTTGATGGCCAAGTTTTCCAATTTCATGTGGTTCATTCACACTCAATAATTTTAATCACGCATTGAAAGAATGTCAAAAGATTAAGCTGTTGAAGCTCCCCATTTTACCCTCCAGGCAGTTCGACCGAGAAAATACTGCTAACAAATTCACTTTGTCAGTCAAACTCAAACCTATTGTACACACTAATGACAAATTTGAATATATTTTGCAATCTGCTGGGACTTTTGAAGAAATCCTAAATTTTGTCAAATTGAACTTGAATCCAGAAGAAATACTGAAATTCAATGAAATTAGAGAACAAATACTCAGAAATATCCCAAAGGATGTTTTGATTACTAGTTATACGATTAAATAAATTCAAGAAATTAGAGCAGAACAATCAGATTCACAAAATCAAAGTGAATTAGATAAAATATGTACTTCATTCAGCGATGCATTAAAAATTACTCCAGAGGCATCATCATCACAGAAAAATACATAATTCCATACTCCATAGGAACAAACAGTTTCAACAAAGGAAATCATTGAAACTCCTGAGATAATCTCTCAAGACACAAAAATTATTCCTAGAAATCCAACAGATGAAATTATCATCAAGGTGACTGATATTCCCCCACTAGATGTGTTCTACAGCCCTCTTCATAAAGCTGTAGTGAGAAAACAGAGGAAAAGAAGAAGGATTTAAACACCCCTGGGGAATGAAGCTATGGAAGTAGTATGGAAAGATACTCCATCAAATCTGGTTGAAAATTTAACTCAACTATCTCAATTCGCTGGTGCTTACACCACTGCGACAATGGATAAGGTAGAAAAAGTATCTATTTTGGTCCAAGAAAAGGATGTCAAAATCATGGAACAACAACAGTAGCTAGATGAAGAAATAAAAATTTTAAATCAGAAAGTGAAACTGTAGCTTCTCAGAGTACAGAAAGAGATGGAAATGCTTAAGATAAGTCATGAAAATGACTTGTCTAGAAAAACATCATTGATTGAACAATTGAGAGAAGATCTTAACAAATATGAAGGAATTCCTACTGCAGAGGAATTCATAAAAGAATCATCATTAAGTGCCTTACTCTCAAAACAACAAAACCTATTTTTTGTACAAATGTCAAACATAATTCCACACCTAGAAATCAGTGAACAATTAACAAACACTGTCATTGATCAAAGAATTGAGTTCAATGAAATTAACATCAAAATCTCTAATTATATTGAATAGAAAGATACTATGAAGCACGAGGGTTTTTGATTTTTTTGTTTGGTTGGAGATCATTAACTGAGAAGGTTATGGAAGTAAAGAAGGAACTAAATAGAAGAATGTTTCGGCATGGGAAGATAGGTCAAGAGAAGTGCCAATACATTGGGCTATGGAGTCACGAAAGGGGATTACTTGCATAACAACTATCCAAGGGTTTCCATAGGGCAAGTCATCTATACTAAAGGATATTTTTAGATAGATGGTGGAATGGAACATTAAGAATGGGTGAAAGAAAGAAACCAAAGTATAGCCTAAGATCAGGTAATGACTTTGAACCTATGACATACTTCAAAGGAAACTCTCAATAAAGACACAAAGGGTAGCTTAAGATCAGGTCAGATGTCATTTAAATCCAGGCCTGCTTTCAGCATACTCTCAAGGAAAACAATCCAGCAGTCCTCATAACTACTTTCAGAAAGTAGAACACATTAAAGATTGAACATAGAGTAAGGCCTAAGATCACAAAAAGACTTTTAACCTTCAATGCTTTTGACACTAACTCAAAGGGATCTTAGAAAGGCAAACTGTTGGAAAAAGAACCTAGTGGACAGGGCTAACTCTAAATCACTAGTTTCCCAATTTCTTCAGCTGAGACCAATCAAGAACATCTAAGAAAAAAACTCTAAATTCATACATCAGTAAGCATGGGCAAACCAACTTCTATATTGGTTAAATTATATTGAATTTGTTCCAAGATACACATTCATAGGAAAACATAAAGATAAAGATTTGACAGTGAGATTTAGGGTACCTCCAATAGTATGTCCTAATATATGCGTGCTATTCTTTATCAGAGAATAATTGGTAGTATGATAAAACATAAAAGGAGATAGTTACAGTAAGGAAAACATCACCAATAATATAGACCAGGATCCTGTGAATCTGCTTGTTCAATTGATGTGCAAAACTAGTCACAAACTTTAAGTCCAATGGCTCTTTACAGTCCAAACTTCTCTTCCTAGCCTACTATATTACAGACTACTCAACTACTTCCCCTCAATAACAGTTCAAACAGTCGATAAAATCCCAACCCCAACAACCTTTTCAATGAAGTTTACAGGGGCTCTTATAGAGGAATGAGGAGGTTAAGTAACAGAAGATATTGTTGGCCCAATTAAATGAAGAATTTAGTGCTTCTCGGCCTCCAGGAGGCTTGATGGAGAAGAAAAGCCATGCTACATACTTCATTAAATGGGCCTTCGCTCTTTATTTGTACTATGTCTGTTTTATTTGAATTTCAGAAGCTCTGGTAGGCTGGAAATTTACTTATCTGATGCATACATATCGATGATATCTCTAACTGCCTTTACTGTGACCTATGTTAATGCAAATAGGACTGCAGGGGGTAGTATGGGTCGATGGAAAGTGACTAGCCTCTCTGTTTTGGTGTGTAGAGGCTTCTCTGCTGATCTGTCCTTCATCTTTCACTGATCTGGCTCTGATTGTGCTTTAGGTGCTGATACTCTCTGTTTAGCTGATGTTCACTATGTTTTTGTGTTTTTTACAGGCTTGCAGAAGGCTTCATGATGTCACCAAAGCTTATAAGGCATGGGTAAAATCATAGTTTGAATCTTGTAGATTTTCTTTCTCCATGGATAATGGCCTGTGTGATATTTCAAAAATGTGGGAGAAAACCTTTATAACCTGTCAAAAAACAAACAAAATTAAGATAACCCTGTGGAAAATGGGTTTAGAACTAGCTTTGGAGGTTTGGGAGTGAGGTTATAATGGAGTCGTCGATTTAGATATGTCGACGAAGATCTACGACTAAGATCTTTTCATGAAGTTGTTAAGAAGGTTAAATGGATGAGTATGGGAGGTGACGAGGTTAGATTAGGGCTGTTAGATTAGAGTAATCAAAGGCTAGGATTTAAAACTAAAAGGTCATTGCGGAGGAGAAGAGTGGTGAGGTAGAAAACCATTGGTGGTTTTCGCAAAATAAAACGGTGGTAAACAGTTTCGCCAAGAAAAATGCGATACAATACGTTGCTTGACATGAATCCTTTTGAATACCGCTGGTTTCAGACTTTTTTCTAGTGTTGATGTCCTGTTGCAAAAGTTTTGCGAAATGTGATATCAGCCGTCGGATCAGAGGGCCCAGATCAGACGGTGCCAAATGGATGCGATGGGGAAAGGTGTTATATGGCGCGGGATAGATCCTGGCCATTGAATCTGTAGAAAGGACGGCCAAGATTTAATCGGGGATCACAAATCGGAGGAGACAAGGGTATGTCACTTGAGACTTGTGCGATGTGATTAAGCACTGGCCGTCGGATCAAGGGAAATGAACGGTTGGGATCTCATCAGAGCATCGCATCGGTGACGGTCATAGGGTAAGGGATTTAAGCCTTTGCGATTATGTGATTATGTGAGGGCTGTCGGATTAGAGGGGAGATCAACGATCCAAATTGATCAGAGGGTGTGGCAAAGAGTTATGGGAAGAGAAATGGTTTAATCTCGATCATTAGATTCTACGATCAAACGGTCAGGATTAGAAGAAGGGGCAGGTTATATTAATGGAGGAAAGTTGAAAAATCTGATTGCGATTAGTGATTTGGCCCTAGTGCTTGGTCGTAGGCGCAGGTTATATGCAGAGGAAAGGTTAAGGGCTAAGCCAAAATGGGCTTAAGCCCTAAAGTGTTAAAAGGGTGATTTTAGGCCAAAAAATAAGGTTTTTAAGGCTTAGAAAGGGGTTACGATGGATGAAAGGAGGCATTTTTAAACCAGATAAGGTGAGGTATAAGGTTTAAAAGGGTTTTTTTTTAGGTTTAGAGGTTAAATGAGGATGTTTTGAGGGATTTTATGAAGGAAATAAGGGTGAAATTGTGGGAATGAAAAGGAAGAAACTGGAGGCCTCTTTGACAGCAATTTTCTTCACCAATTAGCAGGATTCTTCAATGGAAACAGCAGTGAAGATTCTTCAAGGAACATAAGACACATAGAGGCTTCAAGAATGAAAGGTTTTCAAGGGAAACATTTCTCTTGAAGGTTCAGAAACATTTTTAGCCACCTATTTTCTATGCCAAAATTTTATAGGTGGCTAACAGTGGCTCCACATGGGGATGGCATCTTCTTGAAGGTGTCAAGAATATCAGAAAATAATCTTTGGGAGTAGGCCAGATGCCTGGTACTTGACACATCATTTTTTCTTTGATTAGCTGCCACAAACATGAAAGCATTATATCAGCAACAATGCTCCCTCAAACAACTACCTACCCATCCTACTGTCCTAACATTTTATCTTCAAGGTGCACTTAGACTTGTAGACCTTTTACATCATCAAATTTTATTTTATTTTTTTGAAAGAATAAACTAATCTAATTCTACCATTATTCCTCCATGAGACCATATTAAACAGTTGGACTCATAGTTTCTCTACCTAAACTAATATCTGCTAGGATTAAACTGTCTGACAGATTTTCATTCTCTACATTCTAAAACAGAAATTGAAATACATCCAAACCAGGATTAGACTGTCTGTTTTGTTGTGGGTCCATGGCATAAAGACAAAATTATCATGGACTGAACTTTGCAGAAATTAAAACAACTAACTAAATGCTCACAGGCTGAGCTTTATTGAGATTTCCTACCTACCCTACTCTAACTTAAAATATTTACATGTCTAGATGACCAAATATATTTTCCAATACATCCAGTCAATCATATGATCCCATGACTGGCCTTTTCTGCTCATCTCTTTCAGCATGTTGGATAGGCAGGGCCACTCCCATTCTCTTTGTTTTTTAACAGCAGCTTCAAATTTTTTTCTTGTAGTCTACAACAAGCTGCTCTTGATGACCTTTGATCCTTCTCTAAATGTCTGCAGGAAATGAGCATAAGTATCTTGAAATAATACCTTTTTGTGAGTATTTGACAAGTATTTTTCAACCAGGATTGCTTTCTCTTCCACTAGATCGGGAAAAAGATCCTCTTCAGAAAGAAACTCTTCCTCATATTCATCATCATCTGAAATAGAGGACTCATCATATTTGGCAGTGTTGTCCTCTTGTAGCTCTAAGATCTTCTGATCTGGTGGGCCGAGCTCTGTGAAAAGACTGACATACTCTTGAGCAGGGGTTTCTTTGATTACCTTAACCCTTTCAGGAGAAGTTTCAGGATATTCAACTTGCTCATGAGTTTCTTCATTGCTTTCTTCCTCATCCTCTGAGCTGAAAGGCTGTTGACTTCCATCTTCATGGAAATTATTACTAATGATGTGATATAAAGCAGAATGAAGATTCAATGAATCTTCACCTCCTACTAGACTTTCATAACCTTCTTCATCAGTATCATAAATAGCCTGACTTGGCTCATTTCTTTCTTGAAGTTGATGGAATTGATCTTCCTCCCACAAATCTACTAATGATGGTCCTGTAGGATTAGCTTCTACTTGGAAAAAATCATCATCATATAGATCAAAACTGGAAGAATCATAATTGTAAGTAATGTCACCAATCAAACCTACTGGATTCTCAGCAAGTCTTTCTTCAAAATAATTTGCAAGTTCATCTTCTGATTTGAAATCTTGTTCATTATACATGCTTTTCATGATGCTTATGTCTTGTAGTGATCTAGTTTGTTCTTCCTGAGGACAAGGTGTGGGTCCCTTTGAATAAGCATTTCTAGTTTCAGCCTCATATTCTTCCTCTTTCATGTTTATCAAGCTATTGGTTGTCTCTATAAGTTTCTTCAGCTTGGTTTCTACAGAGATCAGTGTTGGTCTCTTTAATTGTTTTAACAATTCAAGCTCCACATAAATTGTCAACCTGAGAAGGTCTGTTTATTCCAAAGACAATCACGCACTAGATATGCTCAATTCCAAAAGCAAAAATAATGTTGTAGTAAAAAGTCACACAATTTTTAATAATACAAATCTAATTATTCACACCCTGTTTAATCAAAGCTGAAGTTTACTTATGTTATAGTAGAAGCAATTCCTCTATTGCAGTTTTTAGGAATCCAAATAAAGGCAAATCATTCTGCAGGAAAGGAAACCAATCAACCATAACAGGGAACAGGACCCTATTCCTTCAATTAGGAACTTCAGCACCTGCTACCTGAAACTAATCACTCTGTAGAGAAGATAAACTCAAGAGAACAAGACCCTATTCCCATGAACAGGAACCTTCAGCACCTGTCTCCTGTTTCTAATCACACTGCAGGGAAAAGAAAGGCAATCAATGGGAACAGGACCCTATTCCTTTGTACAGGAATCTTCAGCACCTGCTTCCCAGCATCATACATTCAAACAAATAACAGAAATAGATCTCTCAACTTCTTAAGAATGAATGTACTAAACACATGCAGCGTTAAAGGAAACATAATGCTCAATAAACTACAGAACTGTGTAACTGGTGTTTCAGCAAACAGAATTAAAGTAAAGTGCGAATATCATAAAGAAATCTAACAAACTACAGGAACAGTCGGGTGAATCTTGTGAGGAAGGCGGGCCCTTTCCTTCTCACAATATTCCCCAGGGAAAGGATTAAATTGAAGCGCTCAAAAGGAACTTTTATTCATCTGTCAAAAGAAATGATACATTACAAATGGAGTCTAGCTCATGTCCTCTCAAACACAATGTTCTCCTGTAGTTTTCGAACTCCCTTCTAATGATGATGTCTCCTCTTTTTAAAGAGGAGACATCTCTTACAATTACATTAGAGCAAATCTATGTTTATCCCAAATCTGTTCTTCTTTCTTAAAACAGGGCTATTCTATTCTTCTATAAAAAGATATTGTTACAACAGATACAAAAAGAGTACTATCTTCAGAATAATCTGTGTAACCACTTCCTTGCTCGTCTTCATGTTGTTGCCATTGTTCCAAAAAATACTCTTCCAGAATCGCAAATTACGAGTAGTGACAGAATTTGCGTGCCTGCTGACTGTTTCAGCAACGGAGTCGACTGTTTCAGCAATGGAGTTTGACTGTTTCAGCAACGGCTGAATGTTCCAGCACAGCACATAAATTATCTGCGATCTTTTAGACTTATGTTAGCAATGATCTACCTTCGATTAATGACCAAATATAAGAGTAATATGGAATTATATGTAAACATATTAAATATATAGTAAGGAAGAGGATTTTATATACATTTGGATAAAGTGAATGAAAATGATGATGGAATCCTTTTTAAACATGGTTATAAAGGTAATTTGGTGTCAAAATATATAGTAAAAAGTGGTACATAGTGAGGTCCTAACATCCCCCCCAGCTGAAAGGGTTGCATGTCCTCAGGCAACTCCTAGTCTGAGTCAGAGTCTGAGTACTGACTCTGTGCATGCAAGTTGCTCAAGCAGTAGCTGGAGAAGGTAGCTTCTGTCGGAGCTCAGAATCCTCGATTGTTCTGTAATTGCTGCCATGCTACAGCTTCATCTCTGTCAGCCAATTGGTAGTGACACTGGTATTTTTCTGCAGGCATCCATAGAATTGGAAAATGAAAATGGTAACCAATCCAGTTCTCTCCACAATGCCGAATGCATCTGATGTAGTTAGGTACCCTGGAGAGTGCAGCTTGAAGATTATCAGGGCTGAAAGGGTGATACTCTTGTCTTTCCTTGCATGACTGTTGCCAAAACATAGTGTTGGCATTCAATGCAGCAGTCTCCTTTACTCTGATTAGCTGTAGACACTTTAAAAGTGTTGAAGCCTGCAGTTGTTGTATGTACCTGTGCATTCCTGGCTTCTGCAAGAATCGGTGATATTGTGCTACAAACATGGCTGGATTTAAAGGTTCCGGTCTAATCCAAAGGAGTCGATTCTCCTCATTATGCCTACTTGCAATAAACGCAGTTTTCTAGGTGATCTGATTGGCCAGGAATGAAACGAACGCCGTAATTTGTACATCACCTACAATTGGAGTGAGATTGACTTTTCTATTCTCAGGCATGGCCTCGTTATGGAGATAAAGTTCACACAACAAATTTTGGTCACTTTCAGGGGCCTCAGCAAAAATTTTAACAAATTGTTCCGCAGTAAGCAATTCATGAGGTCTGCCATCCTTTATTGCCTTCAATTGAAAATAAACCAGACGTTCAGAGAGGAAGAGAGAATAATTGAAGGAGGGTTTTCGGGTAGCCATCAATTTTTGCACTAATGAAAACATCAAAATCAACTTTTCCTTTGATTCCTTGACTTCTTTCTTGGAATCCTTGAGCTATTGCAATGTCTGTTCCCAAATATCCCAGTTGGCATACATGTGATTCTGCTAGGCCAAATTATGCTGCTGCAATATTTTGTCTTGATCTACAACATATTGTTTCTTCTAGTTATTCATAAGTTCTAATTGTTTCCATGGCAGGGTCTGTGTCTCGGCATTATAAGTACTGGGTTGGGGCATTGTCTGAGTGGCTGAGCTGACTAGTACAGGGCGGGATATTTGTGGTTTAGTTTATTTTTCTAGACTTTTTGAGGGCCCTAATGGTTCTTGTGTGGCAGTAGGGCGTTCTTCTTTAATTGCAGCTGATGTAGATGCCTCAGATACCTGAATTTTGACTACTTTGTATCCTGCCTGTTGGTAAATGTTACCACACTCATGGCACATGTATTATCTGCATGGATCCTTCTTTTGTGTTGATGCTATGTGTGCCAGCATGTAGAGATTCAATTCTCTATCAAAGGCTTCTCGTGCCATGATTAATTCTTTCTTATAGGCCTCTAGTTCTGATTTCAAAAACTCATTTTCCTCCAACAAAGATGCCATAGTGTGTGAACCCTGTGTGCTGGTTGATTCTGATGGGGTTGTCTGCTGATCCACAGCTGTAGCTAGTTCTTGTGGAGCAGATATAGCTGGTTTCCCTGTATTATCATGCTTGGTGTATGATTCTTGTACCACAGTGGCTGGTTCTTATGTTTCAGCTTCTGGGTAAGTGACTGGTTCTTGTGTGGCAGTCACTGTTTGAGCAATAAACGATGTCATGTTATCCCAAGCCACTGGTTCTTGTGTGATAGCGCCACAGGATGAGACGGGTTGGGGAATTTGGAATGGTGGTGAGGACTGAAGTTTTAATAGGATAGTGGCAGGGTCAGGGGAAATGGGAGTAAGTCCAGTTTCAACAGTCATTTTCATTTTCCTTTTTGGTAGGAAAGCAGAGAAGTCAATGTCTTTCCTTTTCTTTGTAGGAGAAGATTCTTTTCTAGGGGAAGGGCTTTTGGAAGAAGTGAAAACTTGGGATGTGGCCCTTGTTTGTCGTTTTGAGACAGAGACTGTTGGGGTTCGTCTCTTTATTTTATGAGTAGGTGGAGATGGGGGTGTTGGAGAGTCATTGCTAGGGATAGGAATAGTGGGAAGGGGTGACTCTACTAAGTGGGAGAAACTTGGGGGTAGGTCAACTGGTTCCGAGGATGGAAATACTGGGGGGTCTGGGATATCGTCCAGTTGCCTTTCATAAGAACTCTCAGGAGTTTCTTGGGAACTTCCGGCTTGTTGGGGAATTTCTGCTTGCAGGGGAATGATGAGTGGATTATTCAGAAGGGGATTTTGCTGAGAAAAACCCCTCTGAATTAATAATTGACATAAACGATGATGGGTAAGGGATAAAAATGGGAATTTAACCCGTCTACAATAATATGACATGTTTTTTATACAACCAAGAAGATAATAGGGAATATTAACTAATCGACCATGCCTCAAATGATTCATTAAAACGAAGTTGTGTTGATAGACTACCTGGTAACGCCCTTCGCATGTCAAATAGTGCTTGATGAATTCAGCTACTGTTGGCCATGGTCGAGGTAATGAATGCAGACTTATACCGCGGCCTTTAAGTTGAACTGGTTCTTCTGGAAGAAGAAAATCTTGCTGTGCATTTAAAATAACTTGTTTCCTACTGAACCAGCGAGCACCTATAACCCGAAAACCTGAAAATTTTGCTATATCTTCCTCTGTGACTGAAATTCAGACCCCTTGAACCACTAAATAATTCCCCTGAAGAATTTGTGCGAACTCTAAAACTTGCTGCTGATCAAATTCTCCTAACCTTTCGAAGTATGTTGTCCATCCTGCTTGTTGAAAAATTTGGTAGGCCTCCGGGAACAATTCAAGAAGAGTTATCGAACCAGGCTCGTGTCTGATAGCCAACCCTCCCATAGCTACTAGCTTGAGTCACATGCAGAGGCGCAGAGAACAGGAACACAGGCTTTGGTCAAGCTAATTGTTGCAACAGAGGGTATGGAGTCTCAATAACGGTGGAAATAATAGATATGAAAAGTGACGGAGGATTGGATGGTTTGAAATCATGATTCAATTTTCGAAATTCCCCCCCTTACGTATGGTGCAATGATGTTTAAGTGTGCGGAGATTACAATCATTATGAGCAAGATCCTCTCTTTAAAATATTATTTAACTGCATTACATAAAAACCATATACCTTATATTTTTACCTTTGTCTTTAAAATTCAAAGTATAGAGTGCTTCATAATGGCTTGATATTAATGGAAAAATCTGTAGATTTCTTTGAAATGTAGAACAGGAGCATATCAGGATCTGTTCAATACTGAATAATATTCACCCAAAGGATCTGAAGAGTAAAAGTGGAGAACTGAAAAGCTTGTATAGCAGAGGAAAGAAATGATGTTTTAGTGATGAAAAGATAAATGACAGGTTGCTGAAACTGGTGTTTCAGCAACGGAAAAATGAATGACATGTTGCTGAAACTGATGTTTCAGCAAAGGGAAAAATTAGGAAAATGGGATATAATGATTTGGGTTTAAGACAAGTGGGGGAAATATTTGCTAAGGGATAATTTCAGCAGTGAGGAATGGGAAATACTAGCTGAAGGATGATATTTCAGGAATGGTGGAAGTGGGAAAAATGGAAAAAGGGAAATAATGTAGTAATGGAATAAAAGGGATATTGCTAGGAAATGGGTTGAAATGAAGGGAACAAGCTTCTGTGATTGAAGCTTCAGATCTTCTTGTGATGAATCTGTCCTCCTTAATGAGCTTTTCCAGAATCTGCAAAATTCAATTGTAATATGCCAACCCTTGACAGGGATTATTAGTTTTAAATCTAATCTAATACTAGAAATACAATGCAGAAAATTAAATGTTGTGAGGAGCAGAAGACTCCCCTAGAAAAAGATAATGTGTATCAGTCATGCAAGCAGTCTTGAAATCCTCTTTAGAAACAGGGCGCTGGTACAAACGAAGCCTATGACCATTGACTAGTAGAGGTGTTTTAGAATCATCAATTGTTAGAAGTCTTACCGTTCCATTAGGAAAAACAACATCTACTTCATATGGTCCAAGCCAACATGTACGTAGCTTACCCTGAAAATTTTCAAACCGAGAGTCATACAATAAGGCCCAATTACCTTTTTGGAACTGCTTGTGTTTGATAATTTTATCATGCCACTTCATTCTTTGTTGTTGAATCATGGTTGTTTGGTGAATGGCATCTAATCTATTTTCATCCAATTCAAGAAGTCACACAACCAGTCAGTTCGTACATCACCAAATCAAGATTAATAAAATAAAGTAGTTTCAGAGTTTAATTAAATTTGGCAGAAAAACAACATTTCTACTTTCAACAATTCATAGAGAAAACTCCGTAGTGTTTCTCCAAGTAGTTCGTAACAACAGGTACCAGGAGTCTTTGAGACCAATCCTTCCGGCTGTCCTTCATCGTTTTAGTTAGAATGGCTTCAACATTTATTTATGCTTTCCACCGCCTACCGTCGGGGTGGTATGGGTGTAGCTGTCTCATGATGATTATGATATTTCTGCTGCGGAGTTAAAACCATGAGAATTGAATGGAGGTCCTCCATCTGTAACTAGCTCTCTAGGAATTCCAAATCTAGTGAAGATTTCTTCAAATAAGAAAGCTAGGACAACCTCTTCATTGGCTCTAATAAGTGCTTTGGCCTCCACCCATTTAGTCATATAGTCTGTAGAGACTAATATATAAGTTCTTTGATTGGATGGAGGATTAATGGGTCCTATGAAATCCAAGGCCCATCTTTCAAATGGTTCAGAAACTACCTGGGGGTTTAATGGCATTTGATCTATATGATTGGGTTGACCCATTCTCTGGCAGTTGTCAGAATCCCTCACATATTTCTTTGCATCCTTAAATAATGAGGGCCAATAGTAACCCATCCTCATAATTTTGTGTGCTGTTCTTTTATCAGCAAAATGCCCTCCACAAGGGCCATCATGAAAAGATTTCAGTATGTCATACACTTTATCTTCCCTAATGCATCTTCGGATTTCCTGATCAAGCCCTGTGTAGAAAAGACACCCACTTATCCAACTATACCTGGCACTTTGTTGAACAATTCTTCTCTTTTCTCTGTATGACAGGTGTGATGGTAATTTTCCCGCAACCAAATAATTGGCAATATCTGCATACCATGGAGAGTGAGCAGAAATTGCAAACAAATACTCATCAGGAAAAGAATCATCTACTGGAATATTATTATCAGTTTTTAACCGTGAAAGGAAATCAGCCACCACATTTTCTTTACCAGGCCGATCTACAATTATGATATCAAATTCCTGCAGTAATAATAGCCATCTGGTAACTCTAGCATTTGTAACAGATTTGTTCATTAAATACTTAATAGCCGAGTGATCAGTGTGGACAAAAGTAGAATAACCAGTGATATAATGTCAAAATTTATTAATGGCATAGATTATTGCAAGAAACTCCTTTTCGGTAACTGTATAATTAATCTCAGCAGGGGTCATGTTCTTACTAATAAAGTAGATAGCATAAGGAAGATGATTCTCCTCTTGTCCCAAGACAACTCCAATTGCAGTGTCTGAAGCATCAGAAGATATATGAAAAGGGAGGGCCCAATCAGGTCCCCTCAAAATAGGAGCAGTAGATAACTGATGCTTAAGTTCAACAAAGGCTTTCTGACAAGGATTAGTCCACTTAAATTCAACATTTTTCATAAGCAACACGAATAATGGAGAAGCTATCTTAGAAAAATCTTTAATAAATCTTTTGTAGTATCCAGCATGTCCTAGAAAACTTCTCACATCAGTTTTTGTTTTAGGAACATGAAGATTCTGAATGACCAATATTTTAGATGGGTCTACCTGAATACCTTGAGATGAAATAAAATGTCCAAGCACTACTCCTTCACTCATCATCATATGACATTTTTCAGTACTTAGGGAGAGGTGAGATTGTATACATCGTTTAAGTACCTTCTCAAGATTTTGTAATGCATCTTTAAAAGACACACCATAAGGAGTAAAATCATCCATAAATATTTCCATAGAGTCATTCAGCATATCAGAAAAGATTCCTATAACAGCCCTCTGAAAAGTTGCTGGTGCATTACATAGCCCAAATGGAAGAACTCTATAAGCAAAAGTTCCCCATGGGCTAGTAAAAGTGGTCTTGTCCCGGTCTTGGGGTGCAATTCTAATCTGATTATACCCACTGAATCCATCTAGAAAAGAAAATAATTTCTTCCCTGACAGACTATCCAACACCTGATCAATGAAAGGTAAAGGAAAGTGATCCTTTTGAGTAGCTTTGTTCAAGGCTCTGTAATCAACACATACTCTCCATTTCCCGTTTTTCTTAGGGACAATTACCAATGGGGAAACCCATTCACTGTCAGATATGGGGTATAGAAATCCTGCATTAAGCAATTTCTGAAGTTCTTCTTTAACAATTTCTCGTAAATTAGGGTTCATTCGTCTTTGGGGTTGACAGACTGGTCGGCATCCCTCTTTAATGTAAATTCGGTGAGTACATAGTTCAGAAGAGATTCCTTTCATATCCGTGTAATCCCATGCAAATGCTTCCTTATTTTCATGTAATAACTTCATTAACTGCTGTGTTTCAGCAACTGTTAGATCAGGATTTATGTTTAATGTCTTGTCGGGTTCAATTTCAACTATTATGCTTTTAGATGAGATGGTGGTTAATGTCTGAGATAAGTCTTCAGATTAAATCTTTTCTTGGGTATCTGTTTCAAAAATTGCAGTCAATTGATTGTGTGTTTCAGCAATTACAGAGGAAGGTTCACAAATAAAATTATTAATTATTTCATCCTCTGTATTGTCTTTAAGAGTTAAGGCTTGTCCAATAGTTAGAATGGGCTGAACATCATTATCATCATAATCCATCCACATATAATCTTCATTATTAATTATGGGTGTAGCATGAGGATAAAGAGTAAGCTGTTTGGTTTCATAACCATTAGAAAATTTCATTGAACCAGATCTACAACTGATAAAGGCATCAGCTGTGGCTAGCCATGGCCTCCCCAGAATTAAAGGATGTCCCCCCAGCTTTGTTTTAGTTTGCAATACAAAAAAATCAGCTGGGTAATTCCAGGATTCAACTGAGATAAGTAGATCTTCAACAACTCCTTCAGGTTTAATTGTAGAACGGTCAGCCAACTCTAGAATGGTAGGTGTATCTCTGATTGTGTTATTCAGCTGTAACAACTGTGAAGTTTCAAGAGTCATTATGTTTATTGCAACACCTAAATCTACCAGAACTTGAGGAATCATTGTTTTACCAATTTGAACTGTCACGGTAGGATGGCCGGGGTCACCATATTTCACAGGGGGGGTTTTTCCGGACATTAATGCGGATAAATCACCCATCACATGTACTATAAGGGGATCTTTAGTTTTCCTACCAGGTTTTTTAACACAAATATCCCTTATGGTTCTGGCATAAATTGGTACATCTCTCAGTGCCTGTAAAAGTGGAATTTTAACATACAAGTTTTGCAATTCCCCTAAAAGATTAAAAGCAGGTGTTTCAGGCGTTCTAGTTAAAACCAAACGCTCGGGGAATGGTGGTTTTGTTATTTCAATACCCTTGTTAGAGGGTGGTTGTGCTTTCTTATGTTTCTCAGTTTCCTCTTTATCAGAATCAGAAGAGGTTATGTCATCAATAATAGGCTCTACTATTTTCCCGGATCTTAAATGAATATCATTACATTACATAGTAGGAAATATAGACTGATTCTGAATATCAATGACTTGCACAACTTTATTATTGGGGTTAGGATTTGGTTGCATAGGTAGCTGGGGTCTCATTTGGTTATTTGGAGGAGCATTTGATGGTAGAGGAAGTTGATGGAATTGATATTCCTCCCACAAATCTACTAATGATGGTCATGTAGGATTAGGCTCTACTTGGAAAAAATCATCATCAGATAGATCAAAACTGGAAGAATCATAATTGTAAGTAATGTCACCAATCAAACCTATTGGATTCTCAGGAAGTATTTCTTCAAAATAATTTGCAAGTTCATCTTCTGATTTGAAATCTTGTTCATTATACGTGCTTTGCATGATGCTTATGTCTTGCAGTGATCTAGTTTGTTTTTCCTGAGGACAAGGTGTGGGTCCCTTTGAATAAGCATTTCTAGTTTCAGCCTCATATTCTTCCTCTTTCATGTTTATCAAGCTATTGGTTGTCTCTATAAGTTTCTTCAGCTTGGTTTCTGCAGAGATCAGTGTTGGTCGCTTTAATTGTTTTAACAATTCAAGCTCCACATAAATTGTCAACCCGAGAAGGTCTGTTTATTCCAAAGACAATCACGCACTGGATATGCTCAATTCCAAAAGAAAAAATAAAGTTGTAGTAAAAATTCACACAATTGTTAATCATACAAATCTAATTATTCACACCCTGTTTAATCAAAGCTGAAGTTTACTTATGTTATAGTAGAAGCAATTCCTCTATTGCAGTTTTTAGGAATCCAAATAAAGGAAAATCATTCTACAGGAAAGGAAACCAATCAACCATAACAGGGAACAGGACCCTATTCCTTCAATTAGGAACTTCAGCACCTGCTGCTTGACACTAATCACTTTGTAGAGAAGATAAACTCAAGAGAACATGACCCTATTCCCATGAACAGGAACCTTCAGCACCTGTCTCCTGTTTCTAATCACACTGCAGGGAAAAGAAAGGCAATCAATGGGAACAGGACCCTATTCTTCGCACAGAATCTTCAAAGACCGATTCTCAAAGATCACATATCTAAACAACAGAACAGATCTCTCAACTTATTAAGAATGAATGAAATACATGCGCATTAAAGGAAACAGAACACCAATAAACTACAATCGTGTAATCGTTGTTTCTACAAAACAGACCAGTGTGCTGGCGAATACTGTAAACAACAAACTACAGGAACATTCGGGTGAATCTTGTGAGGAAGGCGGGCCCTTTTCTTCTCACAAGATTCCCCAGGGAAGGAATTAAATTGAAGCGCTCAAAAGGAACTTTTATTCATCTGTCAAAAGAAATGATACATTACAAATGGAGTCTAGCTCCTGTCCTCTCAAACACAATGTTCTCCTGTAGTTTTCGAACTCCCCTTCTAATGATGATGTCTCCTCTTTTTAAAGAGGAGACATCTCTTACAATTACATTAGAGCAAATCTATGTTTATCCCAAATCTGTTCTTCTTTCTTAAAACAGGGCTATTCTATTCTTCTATAAAAAGATATTGTTACAATAGATACAAAAAGAGTACTATCTTCAGAATAATCCATGTAACCACTTCCTTGCTCATCTTCATGTTGTTGCCATTGTTCCAAATAATACTCTTCCAGAATCACAAATTACGAGTAGTGACAAAATTTGCGTGCCTGCTGATTGTTTCAGCAACGGAGTCGACTGTTTCAGCAACGGAGTTTGACTGTTTTAGCAACGGCCGATTGTTCCAGCGCAGCACATAAATTATCTGCGATCTTTTAGACTTATGTTAGCAACGATCTACCTTCGATTAATGATGAAATATCAGAGTAATATGGAATTATATGTAAACAGATTAAATATATAGTAAAAAAGAGGATTTTATATACCTTTGGATAAAGTGAATGAAAATGATGATGGAATCCTTTTTAAACATGGTTATAAAGGTAAGGTGGTGTCAAAATATATAGTAAAAAGTGGTACATAGTGAGGTCCTAACAATCAACCTTCTTTGCTCTACTTGGTCCTTCTTTATTGCACTTAATCTTTCCTCCCTGCACCATATGTTGTGCTCTACAGTAATTGCTATGCTTTGCATTTCTTCTAGGCTAGAAGGATCTCTTTCTCTTATATCGAATTCCACCTCAGGATCAAAAGAACTCAGATAGTGCAGTAGAGCCCATCCCAAAGGTGGTTTTATATTAGTAGGTATTACATTGTATACCCTATTGAACCTGGCTGAAAAGTTTTGCACTGTCTCTCCTCGTTGCCTCTTCAAATTCTGGTATTCTTCTAGGATAAGGAAAAAATTTCCCAGGACTGCCCATTTATCAAGGAAAACTTGAGTGAACTGATGAAAATTGATAATGATTGCAGCAGGAAGCTCTTTAAACCAACTCTTAACCATTCCTTGTAATGATAAGGCAAAAATTCTAATACGCACATCATCTTCTTCTACTTCATATAAGTCAAGTAAATCCTCAATATTTTGAACATTTTGCTCAGAAGTGATATTTTTATTTTCTCCATAAAAAAGAGGCAGCTTATTTGTAAGTCCTACAGGAAGGGGCTGGAAGATAAGAGGCAAAGCTAGAGCCTTATATCTTTCTATGACCTTTGTGGGTGTAGGTAGTGCAACAAGAGACCTATGACTGCTTGAAGTTTCCTTAGGAGTGAGAGATACAACATGAGGCTCTTGTTTCACCAGTTTTTTCTCAGCTGTATAAGTCTGCTCATGGTCTGAAGACTGAGGCTTGAGATATTTCCTATAATCAGTGTGGATCTCATCTTTTTACACTTGATCAAGCTTAAAGTAGGATAGAACATAGCTGTAGATAAAAACAATGAGTTATTTAAACCAAATCCAGCCTGAATGTTCTATCCTTCTAGAATGTCTGGCCATGATTCAGGTTCTTCCTCCAGTGGAGTCTTCAGGTCTATTAGGAATTGTGGAGTCGCCAGGTGGATGAATTTGAATGTTTGGAAGCAGGCTGTTGTCCAACATCAACAACTGAATACCAATCTAACCAGAGATTTTTGGTCTTCTGAGGTCTTAAGGATATCTGACGTAAAATTCACTCAGAAGTTCCCCAGCGGAGTCGCCATTATGTTGTGGTTCCTGTGTTTTTTCCAGATTAGCAAGACCAAAAGACAAGACAACATCAAACCACTTTGGGATCCTAGGATCTAGCCCTCCTAGATCCAGAAAGGGATATCTCTATAGATGTAAATAATGATATATCTTTAAGGCTCAAATTGAGGTATTAGGCTAGCTATGAAGCACGACGGTTTTTGATTTGTTTGTTTGGTTGGACATAATTAACTAAGAAGGTTATGGAAGTAAAGAAGGAACTAAATAGAAGGATGTTTCAGCATGGGAAGATAGGTCAAGAGAAGTGCTAATCCATTGGGCTATGGAGTCATGAAAGGGGATTACTTGCATAACAACTATCCAAGGGTTTCCATAGGGCAAGTAATCTATACTAAAGGATATTTTTATATAGATGGTGGAATGGAACATTAAGAATGGGTGAAAGAAAGAAACCAATGTGCAGCCTAAGATCGGGTAATGAATTTGAACCTATCCTTCTTTTGACATACTTCAAAGGAAACTCTCAATAAAGACACAAAGGGTAGCTTAAGATTAGGTCAGCTGTCATTTAAATCCAGGCCTGCTTTCATCATACTCTCAAGGAAAACAATCCAATAGTCCTCATAACTACTTTCAGAAAGTAGAACACATTAAAGATTGAAAATAGAGTAAGGCCTAAGATCACAGAAATACTTTTATCCTTCAATGATTTTGACACTAACTCAAAGGGATCTTAGAAAGGCAAACTGTTGGAAAAAGAACCTAGTGGATAGGGATAACTCTAAATCCCCAGTTTCCCAATTCCTTCAGCTGAGACAAATCAAGAACATCTAAGAAACAACCTCTAAATTCATACATCAGTAAGCATGGGCAAACCAACTTCTATACTGGTTAAATTAGATTGAATTTGTTCCAAGATACACATTTAGAGGACAACATAAAGATAAAGATTTGACAGTGAGATTTAGGGTACTTCCAGTAGTATGTCCTAATCTATGCTTGCTTTTCTTTATCAAAGAATAATGGACAGTATGATAAAACATGAAAGGAGACAGTTACAGTAAGGAAAACATCACCAATAATATAGAGCAGGATCCTGTGAATCTGCTTGTTCAATTGATGTGCAAAACCGGTCACATGCTTTGAGTGCAATGGCTCTTTACAGTCCAAAATTATCTTCCCATCCTAATATATTACAAACTACTCAACTACTTCCCCTCAATAACAGTTCAAACAGTCGATAAAATCCCAACGCCAATAACCTTTTCAATGAAATTTATAGGGGTTCTTATAGAGGAATGAGGAGGTGAAGTAACAAAAGATATTGTTGACCCAATTAAATGAAGAATTTAGTGCTTCTCGGCCTCCGGGAGGCTTAATGGAGAAGAAAAGACATGCTCCATACTTCATTAAATGGGCCTTCACTCGTTATTTGTACTCTAGCTGTTTTATTTGACTTTCAGAAGGTCTGGTAGGCTGGAAATTTACTTTTGAGCTGCATATATATCGATGATATCTCTAACTTCCTTGAATGTGACCTGTGTTAATGAAAATAGGACTACAAGGGGTAGTATGGGTCGATGGAAAGTGACTAGCCTCTCTGATTTTTCATGTAGAGGCTTCTCTGCTGATCTGTCCTTCATGTTTCACTGATCTGGCTTTGATTGTGCTTTAGGCACTGATACTCTCTGTTTAGCTGATATTCACTGCGTTTTTGTGTTTTTTGCAAGAACGCAGAAGGCTTCATGATGTCACCAAAGCTTATAAGGCATGGGTAAAATCACAGTTTGAATCCTGTAGCTTTTCTTTCTCCGTGGATAATGGCTTGCGTGATATTTTAAAACTATGGGAGAAAACCTTTATAACCTGTCAAAAAATAAACAAAATTAAGAAAATCCTGTGGAAAATGGGCTTAGAACTAGCTTTGGAGGTTTGGGAGTGAGGTTATAACGAAGCCGTCGATTTAGATATGTCGATGGAGATCTATGGCTGAGATCCGTTCATGAAGTTGTTAAGAAGGTTAAATGGATGAGTATGGGAGGTGGAGAGGTTAGATTAGGGCCGTTATATTAGAGTAATCAATGGGTAAGATTTAAAATTGAAAGGTCATTGCGGAGGAGAAGAGTGGTGAGGCAGAAAACCATTGGTGGTTTTCGCAAAATAAAACGGTGGTAAGCGGTTTCGCCAAGAAAAATGCGATACAGTATGTTTCTTGACACGTGTCCTTTTGAATACCGCTGGTTTCAAACTTTTTTCTGCTGTTAACGTCCTGTCACAAAATTTTTGCGAAATGTGATATCAGCCATCGAATCAGAGGGCTCAGATCAGACGGTGCTGAATGGATGCGATGGGGAAAGGTGTTATATGGCGCGAGATAGTTCCTAGCCATTGGATCTATAGAAAGGACAGCCAAGATTTCATTAAGGATCACAAATCAAAGGAGACAAGGGGATGGCACTTGAGACTTGGGTGATGTGATTAAGCATTGGCCATCAGATCAAAGGAAATGAACAGTTGTGATCTCATCAGAGCATCGCATCGGCGGAGGTCACAGGGTAAGGGACTTAAGCCTTTGCGATTATGTGATTATGCAAGGGCCATTGGATTAGAGGGGAGATCAACGGTCCAGATTGATCAGAGGGTGTGGCGAAGAGTTATGGGCAGAGAAATGGTTTAATCTCGATCGTTGGATTATATGATCGGATGGTGAGGATTAGAAGGGGCGGGTTATATTAACGGAAGAAAGGTGAAAAATCCGATTGCGATTAGCGATTCAACCCTAGTGCTTGGTTGTAGGCACAGGTTATATGCAGAGGAAAGGTTAAGGGCTAAGCCAAAAGAGTCTTAAGCCCTAAAGTGTTAAAAGGGTGATTTTAGGCCAAAAACCAGGGTTTTTAAGGCTTAGAAAGGGGTTCCCGTGGATGGAAGGAGGCATTTTTAAACTAGATAAGGGGAGGTATAAGGTTTAAAAGGGGTTTTTGGAGGTTTAGAGGTTAAATGAGGATGTTTTGAGGGATTTTATGAAGGGAATAAGGGTGAAATTGTGGGACTGAAAAGGAAGAAAATGGAGCCCTCTTTGACAGCAGTTTTCTTCACCAATCAGCACGATTCTTCAATGGAAACAATAGTGAAGATTATTCAAGGAACAGAAGACACATAGAGGCTTCAAGAATGAAATATTTTCAAGGGAAACGTTTCTCTTGAATGTTCAAAAACATTTTTAGCCACCTGTTTGCTATGCAAAATTTTTATAGGTGGCTAATAGAAGGAATCCTAAACAGGAATTCCCCTGGAAACTCTTGCTAAACAACAAAGAATGCACAATTGTCTGAATAGAAAATGAGATGAATAATAAAAGCATGCCTAAAAATGGATACCTTTCCCTCCTTTTAAACAATTGAAAGCTCTCTCTCCATGGGCCCCATCCATTAGAGTTTCCTCCACCAAATATCCTCTTCCTCATTCACACTGCACTGTCTCATAAAGTGATCCACTCCTCCTATGGCATCCTTGTTGACTTGGTCAAACATGACCTTGTCTTCATGCATTTTCCCCCTTTCACACTTGATGGTGAAAAATGAACCTACTTTGATTATCCCTTTCACATTATGAGGGATTGTATTCATGTATTTAATAAGAATGGGTTCCTTTACCCATTTATTAAGCTGCTAGGTGATCAAAACAAAATTTTAATATTCCATTTAGCTATGTGCTGTTAGGAATTTAGTAATTTACCGCAGAAATAATAAATAATTTATCGAGAGGAATAAACATAAATAAATCCAGCAACAAATCATTAACATAGAAACATATGTTTATCCAAGAAAACCCCAAATTCGGGGCAAAACCCAACCAATGAAATTTCATTAAGCATTGGCCAAAACCCTGACCAATCCGGCCAAGTGAGCCTTCACCGCTCACCTCCAGGCCTATATTACAATGAAGTCTTCCCAGCCTTTTATAGGCTCCATTACATGAAATACCATGGGCTGAAAAACATGAGTGCACAATACAATGTGCCTCAAAACCACTACTATTTACCCTAGTTAACATTGACTCTATCCCGATTCAAGTTTACCTAACATGTGCTAAAATGGGAATATTACACTAATAACCTTAGTAGTATGAATTGTTGATGTAATCATTTGACTTTGAATTTTGTTATGTTTGACTAAAAATTTGACTAAGCATAAATTTCACATACGACCTTGGATTGAGACATTATTTACATCGTTGGATTCTTTCTGACGAGCTCTTTGATTTTGTCCTAGGTTTGCTAAGATATGAGAAGTTTTAGTTTTGGGCCATTAGGGATCCTCGTGGATCAACAAATAAAAAGGCTTATGGCCTATGGGATGCCACAGTACAGAAATCCTCCTTTTGTGCTATATTCCTATCCCTCTTGGATTTTTTTTCTCATTTATGGAACAAATGCACTCGAAATCAAAATAACCCCTTTTGCTCCTATTCGTCTGGGTATAACATAGCCCGAAAGCCTATTAGTGGCTAGGTTCAACTGCCTCACCTCTTAACCAAAGTTACAATATAGACTCTTCTATAGTTTTCTTCATCATAATCACAACGCTAGCCCTTCTCCATGAATAATGGGCACTGGTGTGGCATCCTCAAGAATTATAGTGGTGAAAAAAAGGAAGGTCAACTTCTTAATAGAATAAATTTTGCATAAAAACTCCAACTGAGGTGTTTCTTGCACCATTGAAAGAGGTGTGGTGCTAAAGAAAAAAAGTTGTATGCCAGAAAAAATTAATTTGATTCCTCAAAATTCTCCCTGAATGTTTCAGACCCCAATTTTCCAAAATGGGTTCCATTTATAAACTAACCTTGTGAGCTTATTCCTCAACTTTTTCCATTCTGAAATCATCAATATTCATGTAAAATGAATATAATGATCTAATTTGGATCAAACCTCCCCATTTTTGGAGGATTTTTCTTCCCAAAAGGTTCTACTGAATGAGGTGAGGAAAGTTTCCGTACACCTTTTTCCAGGGTATACCATATAGCTTTTTCTATAAGTTGTCCTTTCAACCCAATATTCCAAAGATCATGTTCCCCTATCTTGTAGTTCTAGACCTCTTCTACAATACTATATATTTTTTCAAATCTACTTGAGCATATGCTACCAAATCCTGCATAGATGGTAGGACTTATTCCTCTTCCTGATCTAGCATGGAAGGCTCATAAAGTTTTAGATTTTATACATTCAAAACTGAGTAAATGTGCATGTATTGGGATAGAATGAGTCTATAGGAATTATCTCCCACCTTTTCTAGTATCAGAAAGGGACTATACCAAAGATAATTTATTTCCTTAACATGAAATTGTAGCCTCTCCTTTATCAATTGTAACCATGCATTCTCTCACACCTTGAATGACTTCTTTATTATGTGTTGATTATGCTTGGAATTATACTTTTCCTATGAATTGTGTAGTGTCTCTTGTACTTGTTTATGGATCTTCTTGATATTTTCTACAAAATATTTATCCCTCAAGGCATCCCCTTAAGATCCTCCTCCACTCCTCCTTGTTTCTCTATGAAATATCCAAAGGTGACGGAAACAAATTTCAAATGGGGACTTACTAGTAAAAGTGTGGAATGATATATTATAAGAGTGTTGTATATATATTGGATTTTCATCCCAGGTCTTCAGATGCTTATGATTTTAACCCATCAAAATTTTCATCAAAGTCTTGTTGACTTTTTTTACCATTTTTGTAAGGATGGAATGTTGTATACCTCTTCAAATTTGTGTCCATCTTCTCCTACAATATAGTCCAAAATGCATTGGGAAATATCATGTCCCTATTTGAAACAATTCTCCTTGGTATTCCGAATCACACGCCAACCTATCCAAAGAACATGGTTTCTACTTCTTGTCCAATTATGGTTTTTTTATAAGGCTTCAGATTACACATATTTATGAACTTATCAACCACCATGAACATGTATTCACGTTTCTTCCTTTTTTTTGGTAAACCTCGCACAAATTCCATGGAAATTATTTTCCAAGGATGAGTGGGTATAGGTGAGGGATGATATAAACCTTGTTTCATGTTACTAGGATTGTTGGTACAAAAAAGTATTCATCCTTTTATGAACATAGCAATCTATTCTTGCATCTTGGACCAATAAACATACCTTCACAAGTTTTTCACTATCTTCCCTACACCAAAGTGTCTTCCAACCTTGGAAGTGTGAGAATCTATAATTAGTTGCAATCACTCACTTTTAAGAACACATAGCTTATCCATCTTGTAGAGTAACCCACCCTAGAGGTTGTATTCACTGGTTTTTTCGCCATCGTGCACATGAATCTAATTCCACAACTGCTAAAACACCTCTATGAAGTCCTCTTCCTATGAAGATGCCTCTCTATAATCATCATGGGTGAATGGTTCATGTGCATCAGAGTTCCCAAAGCTATGATATTTGATTTGGGTGGCCTTGAAATCATGTCGACCAACTTGTTTATGTTTCCTTTATTATACTTGATCATTAAATGAAACTATTGTAGAAACCCCATCCACTTGTAATTCCTTGTCTATTGTAGCCTACTCTAGTCCTAGAGGTATTGTATTGGTTGGTGATATATGTGTATTATTGTATCCTTTCCCATCAAATAGTTCTTTAACTTCTTCAGAACTTTCACCAAGGCATATATATCCTTATTGTAGGTAGGGTAGTTAGTACTGACCCATGGAATACTTCATAATGGTAGCATACAAGCCTTCTTCCCTGCATCAATAATTTTCCCATGGCATACCCACTCGCATTTGTCTCCAACTCAAAAAGCTACTGCAAGTTTTTCAATTCCATAATTGATGACCGATATTGTTATTTAACTCCTAGAAAGATATATATTCAATTCTGCTATAACTATCATATACCCTAGATACACAAATGACTGTTGTGAAAACTCACACTTTTTGATATTTTGTAGTAGATGGTGTTTCTTTAATGTCTCTATCACCTCTGTCAAATGTGAGATGTGCTCCTCCTAGGTAGAATTGTCTAATATTATAGCATCCAAATATAAATAAATAAATGAATCTATAAAATGGAATAAAATATCATTCATTAACCTCAATTTATGGGGCTAGACTTATTTTCTCTTAAAAATAGTAAAACTTACTTCTTGTTGGAATTGATCATCTTCTTAGCTTGGTTGGCACTTACAAACAAAATTTTCAACTTGCCTTTGTTCATGTTGATGAGTTGTTATTGGTTGTCTCTCTGCATGAATATTGCATCATGTAAGTACATGTAGGGACTTACAAACATGATTCCACATGCATTAAAGGGAACTACATCTAGTTTCACTTTATCAATAAAATCAGCTTTGAAGGAAAATCTAATTTGGCACTATTTTTTTACCTTCACCTTTGGATCCTTATTTACCCATCCCAATGTGTATGGGCTTGTATGATCATGAAATTCTAATCCTAATTTGTTTACTATCTCTACTGAAATGAGATTCGTCTGCAATCTTGAGTCAAGCAAAGCATTAATATTTTTCTTCTTGACCTGTATCTTTATGTGGAAAAGTTTATTCATTTATTTCTATTTCTGTTGTTGAAGGATACTCAGATTCACCTCCTTCTGCATTGACATAGAAATGATTTTCTCATCCACGTCTAAGTTTATTTTAACCTAGTTGCTTGAATCGGTGGCCATAAGGTTCTTATTCTTATTGTGACTACAAGGAAAATACCTTCTAGCAGAGGTTATAATGAAGGTTTTTAGTGTTATAAAATTATAAAAAATTGTTAAAAAAACATCCATTAAAACATCCATTTTCGATTGCAGATGTTTTAGCAGAGATTTTAATGGAACTTCATCACAACTAAAAAAAACTGGGTAGTCGAAGGTTTTAGAAGATGTTTTTTTTCTGCGGTGAGCTTAATTGAATAAGTAGCACCGATGTGCTACATATATAAAAGCAATGGGCTACATACATAACCAAAATAACTAAGGTGTTCAATGCAGATAACATCAGTGTATAATATATATCACACTCATGTTTATAGATAAAAAGAACACCCTCGAGCATTCTTGTAAGGAACAACACCGGGGCATAGAAAAAATAATGTTTGTGCTAGTGCTTTTGTTTAAAATTCAGCATCAATGCATATCATTTGTATAAATTCTTGGGTGAGTTATTTGTATAAAAGGGATGGTGTTATTTGTTTTCATAATTCACCAGTACTAGAAATAATATTTTGTAGGATCGGGGCGTTAGTTCTATAAAAGTACTAGTGCATTAAGAATTAGAATGCACTAGGGAATTAATTTGAGATAATACTAGTGCTCGAAGAAATAAAATACTCAATTTTTTCATTTTATGAAAAGGCACCGGTCATGAAAGAATATTTTGTCACATTGATTTTATATAGCATAAGATACTGGTGTGTTTTTATGTTATGGATGAACCAATTTTTTTATGAGAATTTCTCTTTTTTGGAAACCTCGACCTGTGATAGTGCAATTATTGTAATTTTTAAAATCCATTATTTAGTGAAAAATAGACATATATCTTATAAAAATATTTATATAAATTAAAATTTGACCAATGCATTTGTATATGATGTTTGGATTAATTTTTTATATTATCATAGTTTTCACCTCTTCATTATAATATTTAAGGAGTGTTGTAGCATTTCACAGCAAAATTGGATAACACAAAAGAATAAATTAAAATATATTTTATTATATATTAATAAGAAGCTCTTTCCCATACAAAATGGGATTGTTATTGGTAACCCCTTATCTTTGAATTCGGACACTATGTCCACTACATTAAATAAAATGTTTGACTTTCACATAAAATTATTTTAAAAAATACAACAGGTTGCATTGATATCTAAATAGATCATGATTCTTTGTTGGAACTGCTATTAGCGATTGAGTTACTTCCATGACGTGGGTTATTTGGAGGAATGTTTTTTTGACTGCATCGATTGTTTTAATCTTCTTAATTGTGTTCCATTTGTAAAAATAAAATAAAAAATTGTAATGAGTGTATCTACATTGGTGAGAATAATGAAAATTGAAATAAATAATATACATCAATGTAAATTAAATAGAAATTTACGATATCAAGAAGTCACTCATAAATGATGAACTAGGGGATGATGATCATATCACTAATACCTTATCTGAAAGCCCGAAATATACTACAACCAACCTAGTGGCAAGTATAAGTCTACTCATATGCAGACATTGATTTTATTGTACAACTTGAAAGAAAGGTTTGGCATGTCAAATGCATGTTTATTGAAAATATTGAGTTAATTTACCTACATGATCAATCAAGTTCCTTAGATTTTTTTACACAATAAAAACTAAAAATGTTTAATTTTATGAATTTTAAATATTGACATTCTACAATTATTTCTTCCACCAACTACAGGTTATTCAAAGATAAGGTTCTTCTAAGTGATAATTCATTGTCAAGTAGTTGCGAAGAGGCAAAGTAGTTGTTGAAAATGTTGGGTGTTGAGTACATGTCATATCATGTATATATGAATGATTGTATTTTATATATAGGAGAGTATTAGGACAAATATATATGTCTAAAATGTGGGCATGATAGGTACCATAATTAAAAAAAAATGTGTAAATCACATTGTCCTCCTCATAATATATTGAGGCACATGCCTATAATCCAAAGGATTCAAACACTCTTTCATTGCAAATAATTAGCTATGTTGCAGGGATGGGATGCCTCACAGTAGAAGTGAGTCAGGAGTTTTGTGAATCCAAACAAATTCAATAGCCTTGAAGCATATAGAGGATACATGACTTAAAAATTTCAAGGATGAAGTACAAAGTCTATGACTCAGCATATCCATGGATGGCATCAACCCATATTCCTTCCAAAACAAAAACGATTTTGTTTGGCCTGTAGTAGTGATTGATAAAAATACCACCCCATGGTTGTCTGTGAAGAATTAACATCTTATATTAGATCTCATAGTCCCTGGTGTTACACAGTATTTTGTTACCATCCCTGCAATCCCCATCCCGAATATTGGAGGACCATTTTAGTGACTTTTGTGTATTTTCATACCTTGCTATAAGTGTCATTGCATCCCTTGGCATGTCAAGAACATTTCCTCTTTTGATAATTCCCCAAGTAGACTCTCAAAAACATGTGATTTTTGGTCTGCGCTAGTAGGCAGTTATGGCCTCGCACCCATGGAGAAATTAACACTGGGCCCCATGCCCGTTGGCACTCTGTCTTAGTGGGGCACCCATGTCGAGCTGTTTTTGGAATTTTTTTAATATAGAAATGAATTTTCCATGCCTAAAAACTACGTGAGCGGAGTCATCATGGTTTTTTCGATTGAATAATGTTGAAGTCCTCCCTTTGGCTTCTTGTTTCCTACAATTGTGCAACTTCCCAAAGGGATAAGACCTCTCTTCCACCTTATGAGGGATCGCAAACCACTCCCTCCTCTCCTATAAATACTTCCTTCTCAAATGGTTTCACTAGTTGAACATTCATTACTATAGCTGGTGTGTAGAATAAGGAAGAGAGGAATCCATTTTCGAGAGAGAGTTTAGGCCCATTACCTCATCAAGTCCAATCCCGAACAAATGCTTGAGATGTGCTAGATTGAACCAGTCAAAGGAGGCTGCAACATCAAGGCATTAAGGTTGTAAACTTATTTTCTCTATCATTAATACATGACTGGTTTTTGGTTCAAATTTTGTGTTTGATTATATGAAAAATGTTTGATTCTCGTTGACCAATCGAATAGATGTAAATGAAAGTATGTTTTCATATGTTGTCATCATTCACTTGATCTTTGTGTAGGTACACAAATATTATCACTGAAGGACTACGACGTGTGAATACAAATATTAGAGGATCGCTTCTACAAGCCACGACAAGAGCGTTGGACTGAGGTAGGTAATATATCCCAACTCGTTTTTCATTTATAAGATAGGAGTCCAAAAGTCCAGCATGTTCCCTTGTTGCTAGACCCACCGTAAGGCTAGAGGGATTTCCTCTATCCACAGAGGGGATTTTCATGTTCAACAAGTTGGTAACCGTACTGGGGAAGCCGTGTGTTTTTCGTCTCTCGTTGTCCATATAGTATTTTGCTTATCTATCCAACTTTGGTCACATTACCACTCTTCTGCTTTGGTTTTCTTGTCTGACTATTTCCATACATCATACTTAGTCTCAGAGTGTTAATTCAGGGCCTTTCTCAGTGGCTTTTTATCCTTTCCATGGTTTTCTAGCTCAGAACTACTGTTTCCTTAGAAATCGCGTCGATTGGCACTTGTTGCATGTTTTACATGTGTGCATTCCCCTATTAAGTGTGGATTACAGCTGAAAAAACACGCCAAATCCTGTAGGTTGGGATTTTGGCCTCTTCCCTAAGTTTCTTTAGTGTCTCTTGCCTCTGGATTGGTTTTTCCCGCTTGAATTAGTCCATTTGAATCGTTTTGACTCTCCTGTCTCATTCTTCCTAGTTGTTTTCCCCTCACATGATCAATGTGGTTTTGGTATCGTAGGGTTTCTAGGTGTCTTATATTGCTTGTTCGGCCACCTCCTCACCAAGTCTTCCGAGTTGAGTTTGATTCAGTCTAGTTTGGGGTCTATTTGACCTTCCCTCTCTTGCCTTGAGCATAGATTACATTGCTCACTTAATTGATTTGGAAGCCCTGTTTTTTCTTGAAGGAATGTGTCTTTGTTTTGAGTGTGTTTTTTATTCGTGTTGAATGGGTCTCTTTGTTTTTTATCATTTCATTAGAGTTGCTCAAAACTAGTATCCATTTTGTTTTTTAGTGTAACAGTACATGATTGCTTCTCATTCATCTAAAAGAAAAATATTTGCATTCTTTCTCTTGGTTTGAAAATGAAAAGCATTCCTTTGCATTAGTAGCTTTTAGTGAACAAGGAAAGATCTTTTCGTTTTCTGCTTTGGTTGTGCTAGATGCATTAGGAATATTTCTCCTTGCATTTGATTGCTTGCTACTTCATTGTGCACTACTATCCCTCTCTTAGCTAGTTATTCATCGAACTAGAATGATTTTCTTTCGCATGTAGTTGTGCATTAGAGATTCGAGATTACATTCGGTAATGCCTTGAAACTACAACATTAATTCAAGATCAACTTTAAAAATAACTCAATCAACCTAAGGAAGCATTGCGACTTAACGCTCATATTTAGAGGTCTAGGCTAGCGATGTGTTCTGGCATATTCAAACCTAGTAGTTTTCATTCGCCATACGTCATTAGACAGCACTAGGATGGACTTGTGCTCCCCATATCATCGTGTATATAAAGGGAGACCCTCATAGGTTGCAATCATTTATCCATAGGAAGCCAAGTCTATCGCCCTGTAACCATGATACACCGAACACAACATTTGGGGACACTGCCTGAATGTACATTAAGTCCTTGGTCATTTATCTTTCATTTGATCACCAAGGTGTATATTGCAGTTCAGGAAGCTTGGTACACCCTCTTCGTTAGATTTCTTGAGTAGTCACTTTGATCTTTCTGTGACTCCCTAAAAATTGAAAATATCATCAAGCACTTGACCTTTCAATCTCGTCCAACCTGAAAGTGACTAGATTCACCTTTTTCCCTTTTCTTGACTCTTAAAATATGAAAAGGAAGAGTTTTGTTTTAGTGTCATAAAATTGATTACCTACGATCACATGCCCATTAAAGTTATTTTCTTGGCTTGTTCTTAAGTAGTTCCTTAGTGTTTCATCTTGAACCCTCGAATTGGTCATCTCTTTTCTCTCTTGTTTTTTAGACAAAATCACAATGGTGAAACTACCAGTTTCGTCTTCCCCTTCATTACCTCGTGGTGGATTTCCTTCTTCCAAAGTTTCTTCGGAGGCATATCAACCTACTATGCCTTTGGGTTACTGGCATTCTATTATTCCGAGTATTCTACCTGTTTCTACATGATCTCCTCCTGAGGACTGAGGAGCCATTTGATATCAATTGGCAACCTCTGGATGCTTGGGTCGGTTTTAGGGATGAAGAAGATCCTCCTCTTGTCTCAGAACCGCTTTCCTTGGAACTACTTGAATCGCCATTAACACATGCTTTACTTTCCACTACTCATCACCTTTTCCCTGAAAACATGTCTTCATATGACATGGATGCTACGAGTCCCATTAGTAGTGAAGAGGATTATATTTATACGAGAGAATATCAGTGCCCTTAGGAGAATTTTCCTTATGTCTCAGGTCAACCTTCCTCAAAGCCTTTATCTCTCCCAGCCAATTATCATTCATTGAGTTAGATCATTTCTAGTGCTACAACTTTTTATCAGAATCCTATATGGTTGGGTAAATCGACTCCCTCAGAAGAGTCGTTTGTTATTAGGTGAATCCCCCTTGACTCCCATTATGTCGGTGATTGCTACGTCTATCCCAAACAATCCCACTATATATGTGGATTGAATCACACCATCTGTTAGTGTGATTATATCATTAACACCATCTTCTATTTTTCGTGGGAAGACTCCTATCACTTCCACGATACCTGTTTGGCCCACTATGGGTGGATCACAGCCTCACGTATGAGGAGTCCATCAACCTAATGGTAGTGTTCATGTCTCTTCTAATCTGATTCTTGAAGGTTTTAAGTACGATCAATACATGTTGGCCATTTAGCAACAAAATTATATCCATCAGGGTTCTCAGTAGGTGCAAGCTCCTATCAATCCTTCGCATATGATGATGACCATGGAAATCACATCTATTTACATGGGCTTAAGATGATAGGTCCATTGTATGTTCAAACACTTCAAATGTCGGTTTACCCCAACCAGTTCACATACCTTCAGGGAAAACTCTATGGTCCACAGGGACAACTCTACAATCCACAAGGACAACAATTTCAGGGACAACCTTCAGTCCAACAAGGACAACCCTATCGTCCTGCTGGTCAACCTTATGTTCAACATGGAGCATATTATGTTCCCCAGGGGAAAACCTATCCACCATAGGGACAACCTTTTATGAAAAAGAACTAGCCTTGCATTCAGTAAGGCCCAAATTTTGTACAACAAGGTAAACCCTCTACTTCTTAGCCTGTCCAACTTGTTTTTCAGCAGCAACCTAGCTCATCTCAGTCGGGCCAACATGGTCTTCATGGTCAACCTGGCTCATCTCAACCATCGAACCAACCTGTTAGCACCCTGTAATTAGCAAGATTGGAAAAATTCCAACTACAGGGAGAACATCAAACCGCTTTTGGATTCAAGGATCTAGCCCTCCTGAATCTAGAGAGGGATCTCTCTATGAATAGGTTCAAAAGATGTGATCTTTAATAGCTGAAATTGTGATATTAGGCTAGTTATGAAGAGCATAGGTTTTGTTTGTTTGTTTTTGGTTGGGAAAAGACATGATGAAGGTAAAAGGCAGTTCAAAATAAAGGGTGAAGATGTCTGGAAGTGAAGGAATGATTCGGCTGACAGAAAAGGTAAAGAAAGTTTAACCCATTGGGCTATGGAGTCATAGGAGGATTTTAATTTTACAACAAGGTTCAAGAAGGATCCATGGGGCAAGTCACTTATGTCAAAAGGATCTCTTAAGGTGATTTTATGGAATGAAACAGATAGGAAATGGAGAAAAAACAAATGAAGAAACAGTGAAACAGCCTAAGATCAGGTAAGTTCTTTTAAACTATCTTGCTTCAGCATGTACTTAAAGAAAAACATAAAAGTATTCTGAGATCAGGTTAGTGCCTTTAAACTACCCTGCTTTCAGCATGTACTTAAAGAAAAACATAAAATTATTCTGAGATTAGGTTAGTGCCTTTAAACTAGCCTGCATTTGAAGTACTTTCAGTTAGAAAACATTTAAAAATAGTCAAACAACTTAAGATCAGGTAAGTGCCTTTAAACTACCCTGCTTTCAGCATGTACTTAAAGAAAAACATAAAAGTATTCTGAGATCAGGTTAGTGCCTTTAAACTACCCTGCATTGAAGAACTTTCAGTTAGAAAACATTTAAAAATAGTTGAATAGCTTAAGATCAGGTAAGTGCCTTTAAACTACCATGATTTCAGCATGTACTTAAAGAAAAACATAAAAGTCTTCTGAGATCAGGTTAGTGCCTTTAAACTAGCCTGCATTTGAAGTACTTTCAGTTAGAAAACATTTAAAAATAGTCGAACAACTTAAGATCAGGTAAGTGCCTTTAAACTACCCTGCTTTCAGCATGTACTTAAAGAAAAACATAAAAGTATTCTGAGATCAGGTTAGTGCCTTTAAACTAGCCTGCATTGAAGAAATTTTTGTTAGAAAACATTAAAAAACAGTCAAACAACTTAATATTAGGTAAGTGACTTTAAACTACCCTGCTTTTAGCACGTACTTAAAGAAAAACATAAAAGTATTCTGAGATCAGGTTAGTCCCTTTAAAATAGCCTGCATTTTAAGTACTTTCAGTTAGAAAACATTTAAAAATAGTTGAACAGATTAAGATCAGGTAAGTGCCTTTAAACTACCCTACTTTCAACATGTTCAATAAGAAAACCACAAATAATAGTGACAAAGAGAAATTTAGATCAGGCAAGTTCTTTTAAACCGACTTGCATTAATATACTCTTCAAAGAGAATGTTCAATTGAAGAAAACATAGACAATAAATCTTTTAGTAAGAGTAGGGTACTATTGAGAGTAAATCCTAGCTCTATGTTTGCTGCTCTTTATGAGAGAAAGTGGACAGAGTGAAAAAATTAAGCAAAATAACAATTGATAGTGAGGAACACATCACCATTGACATAAATCAGGATCCCATAAATCAACAACTTGTATTTGATGTTCAAACCAGTTACAATCAGCAAGCCCGGTGGGTCTCTACAACTTCAAACTTCTCATATCAGCTTATGTATCTTTAGGTTGCAAACAGGGCATTAGTAGCTTCAGAAAATATTACATGCATTCAGATGTCCAGAGACCAACATTTGCTCATCTTCTACAGAAGTATTTATAGAAGAATGAGGAGGTGGGATCTGATAAAAGATCCCTTGGGTCAATTAATACAGATTGATGACTCTTCAGCCTTTGAAGGGCTCGATGAAGTAATTTACAGATGATTTGTCTGTATTAAATTGATGTACATTTATGAATTGAGTTCAGTGGGAGCCTTTGTTGACTTTTGTGGCTTGGTGTCATGTTTGAAGTAACTCTGTTGCTACTCCCCGAGGTCTAATGATCGAAAATATTAGCTTCTGGGTTGTTCTTAATCTTTAAAATAGTTTTTCCGACAATTAGAGATAAGATCCTTGAGTAGTATGAATTTTTAGGCTGTCTTTGGGCAAACACCTCTTGTTTGAAATAATGACTAAGCCTTCTTTAATTACCATGAGGCTGCAGGTGCCTTTAGGAGCTGGAGAGGGTTCGATTAGCCTCTGCTTAAGGAAGTGGAAGCTTTCTCGGATCGATAGATGTCTTTGGCCTTTCCTAAAACACTTTTAATTTACTTTAGTTCAGTGTTTTCAGAACAAATCACACTCGGTCTGTGTCTTCGGTCTTCTGTTCTGGTATAAACTGATACTCTTTAACTGTGATTTCAAAACACAGTGTCTTGTTGATGTGTAGGTAGCACAGGGCTCATAAGGCATCGATGCCTCATAAAACATTGACGGAACGTAGAGTTTGAGCCGAGCGGATGGTTCCCTTTGATAAATTAAGGCACGGGAATCATCTTTCCCAGCCTTCGGCTTTCCTTTCATTTATAATGGAAAACCATTCGAACCTAAAAAATATAAAACCAATTAAGAAATCCTGTGTTTTTTGGGTTTAAACTTCTTCAAAGGCGTGGGATGAGAGCAAAGCCATTGGATGGCATCATCCAACAGTGGAGATTAGCTGAGAGGAGGTTTAAAAGGAGCAGAAGGAAGAAATGAATAGAACCATTGATTGCGCGATGATCGACGGTGGAGATCGGTTTTGAAAACCCTTTGGTGAAAGGTGGAGGGCGATGGTATGAAGTGATATTAGATCCGGGCCGTCCGATCTGGACACGTGGATGGTCCAGATTCAATTGGAGGACCACAATCGGTGGGACAAACAAATGTATGCGATTGAAACTTTGCGATGTGATTGAGCGATGACCGTTGATCTGAGGATCAGATCAACGACGGGGAATGAATCGAAGGGATGGGAAATCGGGGGGACAAACAAATGTATGTGATTGAAACTTTGTGATGCGATTGAGCGTTGGCCGTTCGATCGGTTTAAGATCAATGGTAAATATATTTTCGACTTTGTACCGGCGGAAACCTTTATACTTTATGAAAAACCCAAATTTTTTAATAAAACAAAGGTTTCGATGAATCGGGGTAGAATATTTATATATGAAGTGGCTAGCACCCGATTGTGGGGTTGTTGGATGTATGGAATACAATGGGCCCGGGGCTTTATATAACAAGGGCCAATCGCAATCGGAGCTTTCGGGCCCAATATTTCAATCAACCCATTCGAAACTTGGGATGCGATTAAGCGCTTCGGGACTTCAACACTTGGTCCCAGGGTGTAAGTAATATGGAATAAAGCGAAGGGGCGAGGTTATATATATGGGACTTAATTGCATCGAAATTTTGATGCGGTCTTTCAATCAACCCATTTGGATTTCTCCGATGCGATTGCGCATCCTATCTTTTTGATCTAACCATTTTTATATTCTAAAAACACATTATGGGCGTGGTTAGACCAAAACTTTGGGAAAAAGGATTTTTGACTTTACAAAGAAAAATATTAATCAGATATGGTTTATTCAATGGTCTTAGCACCTGATTGCGGGCCCACGGTTTGTATGGAGAAACAATATGATCAGAGGCTATGACTAGAGGGCTAATCATATTGGAACTTTTTAAAACATGGCAAAAGACTTGCGTACTTTGGATTTTTGCGATGCGATTAGCACTGAAAGGTTTAAGTGCTCGGTCTTGGCACCATGGCAATACGGTGGGGAAGTGGTTGAGACTTGGCCCAAAGGGGCTTAAACACTTAATAAGAAATGGGTTTTTCCATAGATTTTCAATGGTTTTTAAAGGGTTTTGAGGGTTTCGACAGAGTTCAAAAAGGACTTTTAAACTCTGCAAAGGCAATTTTATGAAGGAGAGATGAGGAAAAAAGGAAAATAGAGGAAAATGATGGGGAAAAAGAGAGTAAAAATGAAGGTTAGTTTCTGAGTGAAGGAAGGGGAGAAAAGGGGATTTTGCAGCAGTTCTCTCATAGAATTTTCAGCAGAATTTTTGAGTTCTGAAGGGAATCAGTAGTGAAGATTTTTAGACATGGGTGTGAGATGCCTCAAAGGCTTCAAGAGATAAAATTTGTGCATAAGAACTATTCCTTAAAGGCTCCAACAATGTTTTGGCCACCTTTTTATAGAACAAATTTTATAGGTGGCCAACACAACTCGTTCCTCAGGGAAAACTCGGTGGCTCTCACTATCTAGGCCAACCTGTACCCCAGGTACAACCTTTTATCACCCTAGTAATTTCTTAAGTTGTGGGATTTAAGTTTTTAGTCAAAGAAGACTAGGGGTAACCACAAACCTACTTTGGAAATATAGGATCTAGCCTTCCTAGATTTCAGAGAGGGCTATCTCTTTATGATTTAACTTTGTTTTGGATTCATATTTTGTGCTAGCTATGGTTGAACACTTGATTTTGGTTTTGAAATGTTTGGTGGAAAATAGGATTACTTAAAGAAAAATTAAAGAGGGATCTACTAGTCCATTGGGCTATGGAGTCAAAGTCTAGCAAGCAGAACTAGAAGGAAAGGCCAAAAGGATGCTAATATATTCAGGGCAAGGTAGATAACCATTAGAGATTTTGATAGATTGTTTTGATGAAATCGCTTGCTTCAAGATAAAGGGAAATGAAGGATCCTTTGATCCGGAAAAAGAAGAAGGAGGCAGGGGTCAAACGCGACTAGAAGCAATTAATAATTCCTAAATCCGAAAATCAGCAGAAAACATTTAAATGATTAAGTAGTTAAGACAGGGAGTTTTTACACTAGTTCTGAAGTAATACTCCTAATTAATCAATAAGATTGAACAACATATATGAATGAATGTAACTCAGAAAAGGAAACAATGACAAGAAAAAATTACTTTACTCTTCAAATTATCGCATGAATCCTGAATTATGAAGTCCAATTGGCTATTGTCCAGACTGCTGCTTTGAAATCAACACATGTGAGCATCCAATGTACCAACAAAATGTCTATAATGTTCTTAGAAATTTTGTTCCACCCTAAACGCTTCACAAACTGAAGTATTTATACAAATGTTTATTACAAATATCCTAGAGAGATCTCAGAATAACTCTAGGAAATATAAAATATCTTTACACATTAAGAGGGACAGCTGCTTAACAATTTTAGCAAACTGTCCTCTTATCTAGAAAATATAGAGCTAATTTATCTAACAAAAATTGTTTGTTGAATAGCTGTCCATGCTTGCTGGCACATTTCAAAATATATTTTTGGAAGATAAATTAACTGATACTCTTTCCACTTACACTCTTTAACACTGTAGTTCATCCCTGATGTTCTTTCACGCTGTTTATTTATCATTTTACTGTTGTAAAAAGGGAAATTACAACAGTCAGAATTAGCTGGCTGTTGCTTTTCTCTCTGATACACTTTGAGTCTATTGTTCACCCTGATACTCCTTTAACTGATATTTTAACCTTTAACTCATGTAAAAAGAGACTTATTATCAGTAAAAAATCAAAATCAAATAAATGTTTTATTGTTTCCTTCTTAGATTGCTTGTTTCACCTGCACTTTCTTTCACTGTTTTGCTTCTTTGTTGCTACAACAAATCTGTAAAATTCTTCCATTTTTCAACATCTGGTATTTTTACACTTTTGAGTTTTCTGAAGTTCTCATTAGCATCAGTATACTTGGAAAAATTTGGTTTAATTACAAACAAATGTTTGATTTAATTTTGAAGGAAAAATAAGTCTTCAATATACTGGAGAACAACTTTCCCTGTTGGAGAGCCCTGTGGCAGTGGCTTTTTGATCTGTTCTTTGGCATGATACCTTATATTTTTGTCATAATCATTCTGGTCCATTAAATTCTCATTGAAGACATGTATATCTTGAATGCCGGCTTGTCTTAGCATAGTGTATTTTGCTAAAAATTTGGTAATAGAAAAATTCATGGCATCACATTTTTATTTCAAATTGTTCATCAGAGTTTTATTTGTCAGTACTTTCTTGATTTTCAATATAGTCTGTATCCTATCTTGAATCTTCAATTCTTCTAGATCTATTTTGTTTTTACTGTTTTATAAAGTGATTAGCTTTAATGCCTGTGTTGGTTTGTTTGCTAATTCTTCTGTTGTCTTTTGTATTTCCACTTGTGCTGCTACAAGAAGGTCTCTTTGTTCATATATTATCTGGATTGATGGCCATTGAAGATGTATAGCCTCAATTATATTGGTCCATAGGTAATTTCTTATATAAGAAATTTGTGCAGTGAAACTTAAATATTTTTGAAGCCTTTTGACTTTCTCTTCAAGTCTCTTGGCCTTTTTCTCATAATTGTTGGCATTAATTAATGCTGCTTTGTTAGATACTTCCATATTTTGAATCATTTTCTTCAAACTATTAATTTCATTGTTTTTCAGAGACATTTCCTCCATTTCTTTGACTATCTTCCCTGCATTATCTCTATGTTGTACCTGTGATGTTGAAGATTCAGTATTGGAGGTAGTAGCTGATCGCACTGACACTGCAGTTTCCAGTGACACATTTGGTGCTAACTTTTCTCCCAGTGTAGAAGGAACAACAACTGTAATAATAGGTATTACTGTAGGAATGGTGGAAGTATCAGTTTCCTTCACATTTTCTTTTTATTTCATAAGTATATCCATTTGAATTTCCATATATTTGATTTGGGCAGTTAGATTTATGATCAACTACATCATATCATCTTTTTCTTTCTGTTCCTGAAGTATCTCCTTACTTTGTGGGTGCTCACTTTGAGGAAGTTTTAATTGTTTCCTTGAAGCAACAATATCATCATTTTTCTTCTTGATCAATACTTCAGCAGCTTGCACATTTGATGGGTCAACTCCTATTTGTAAAATCAAATATTCTAAAGCCGTTATCCTTAAATATTTGGCATACAAAGAGCCTTTGTCAAGTTTCATTTGGTCTTGCATGTTGATAATGGTATTTTGCAAATTTGTCACACTCATGGCTTTTGCCACCACAATAGAATATAACATTTCAGAGCCATGTCTGTGGAATTCTATTTGATCCAATTCATGCACCTTTTCAGTATCTACTTCAAATTCAACCTTTTTGTAGTCAGCTACTGTTTTTGGAGTTGAAGTAGTTGGTTGTAAATATGACATGATCATTTTATTTGAGGAGTAATCAAATGTTGTAAGAAACTTGCTCTGATTTCCTGGCTTTTGTTTGAGAAACTGAGAATAAATCTCACTTTTGATTTCCTCATTCCTTTGTTTGATCTTTTTATACCTTTCTTTGATGTCCAAATCTTTTTCTTCTGTTGTTTGAGAAGAAGAAGCTTCTATATTAACCTGTTGCTCAATCATCTGGGTATTCCTTTCTTTGGCTGCTGCTTGTTCCCTTCTATCTCTGTTAAAGTCTCTTTAATTATCACAGTGTCTTCATCATTGCTGACTTCTGGTTCATTGACATCTTCAACCTCAATAAATTTCTCTTTCCCTATGGAACCAAATCTGAGCCTTTTGTTGTACGTGAGATTGAACTTAGTATCTGGAGTAGTGTCTTCCGTGTAGGCTCCCTCATCTCTCCCTCTTTTGTTTGAAGATTCTGGCTATTTAGAATTTACCACAGCAAGTGTGGTGTCCATTTTTCCTATTGGTTGTTCATTTTCAGTTGCATCTACCAATGTATTTTTTTCCCATTATGTCTAATTAGAAAACTTTTCAATATCAGGCTTTGGCTCATGTATGAAAGGGGTGTTGGGAAAAATACTGAGCGGGGGGGTGAATCAGTATTTAGGGAAAACTAAAACTTTTTACTTTTTCATGCTCTAAAACCCATACGCTACTTTGCTAAAGCCAACTAGCGTATACACGCGGATATCCTTCATAAAAATCGCATATACACAAAGATCTAATTATGCCATTAATTCTTCACTTATATCATTCCATCATTCATTCATTAGATGTTCTATAAAAAATAAACATGTGCAGTAAGAACTGAATAAACCATCACACATAAGCATCACACATGAACACCAGGATTTTAGGTGGAAACCCAAGTCGGGAGAAAACCACCGCTGCAGTTGCTCAGCCTTCAATATTTTATTATAGAGAAAACATCTTACAACATATGTGCTGGTGCAGACTCCTACCATCACGCAGGCACCCACCTGCGCTTGTTTACCAGCCTCTCCTGGAAGGGAGCTCCAACCCCACGACTCGTTTACCAGCCTCTCCTGGAAGGGAGCTACGACCCCCTACTCTCGTTTACCAGCCTCACCTAGAAGGGAGCTACAACCCCCTGACTGAAGGCTACAACCCTCAGCACCTCTATGGACCACGTTTCATCAATTTTCTGGATCCAACCAACTTTGATAGAGCACAACTTGAAGACCTCAGTTTATCATATTTCGAGCCCGGACCCACTCCACATTTAGCTCGTCTGCAACCAAAGGCGATACGGACAACAGTAGAATAGGATGGCAGCAGCCTGGTAGAGTCAGTCCAGACATTTCCTTGCACATGCTTGAAAACCCTGTGGTTTCATAGCTCTACTATGATCACATTGTATATACGCGCCTTCTACCATACAAACCGCATATGCTTAAGCCTGCCTACGAGCTAATTTCTTTAACTATCCCTTTTCTAATCGGAAAACATGTATACGCGCTTCCTCTATGGAGAACAGCATCATGGTTCTTGACATTTAAAGTCATTGTAATTCTTGAACAAATACATCCACCTAGAACACCACTTTCTTGACAGATGTTCGCCTCATCTCGAGATCTAATCATTCCATAAACAGATCTAGCAAGTACAAATACATTTCAGATCTAGATACCCTTCTTCATCATTTTCTTCATTGGTGCATCATGCATTCAGATCTATCATTCAACTGAAACCCTTTCCATTCATATATATTTCAGAGAGAAGTATACATTCAAGCTCAGACATCTTGCACCCACGCTCATAATTTGCACAATGAATTTCTTATCCTTATATAGGTTTACCCTTTTCCAATACCATGAGCCAAAACCACATTACTTCCGATGGTATTCCTGGACGGGGTCATTTAGACGAATCATTACCCAATACAATGGGTCAATACCATGGTGGTTACCCCTGGTTTTTCACTTTTTGAGCGCTTTTTCCCATACGCGACTTGGCACGTTCTTTCCCGCGTGCATACGCGACTTCTCTTAGGCAAATCCGCATATGCCTAGAGACATACTCTTTTCATCATAGATTTAGTACATGCTGAATTCCTTTCTTCATTGCCTTCTGTACTCACTCTAGATACATCAGATTTAGTTCATCAAGACATATTCTATCAAGCACAACTTCATTAAGTGGGTTCCATCAAAGGACCTTGCTCTATCAAGTGGGTTAGCTCATCAAGGACAACACACAGCATCATATTATATAAACATATATCATCAGTTAGCTCAATTACCAGTCTCATCATTCAATAATAATCTTGTCAGGTGATTTCACTTCCATGACAACACATGCTAACAATCTCCCATCTTCCATCTTTAAACTAAGTGGGTTGCCATCAAGGACAACACTCTACATCATATTGCCAACAATCTCCCCCTTTGGACAGTGGCAACTATGATCAATGTTTAGTTCACATCAGAGATAGGTACATTAAGAATACAATGAATCCATGTCACTCTCCCCACATTCTTTCTCTTTATTCAAACACCATGTCACTCTCCCCCTTTGACATCAAGGGCAAGGGCGGATCAAACTCCAAGCTCCACTTGCTCTCACCCTTTTCTCTGATGTAGAAAAGCGGTCCTGCTGAATCCACAGGTATTACTGAAGTGACCAAGCTCCCCTTGAGTTCATCCTGAATCTTCAAACATATTTTTCAAATGAAGTACATGACTCTATGAACTTCCTATCGCAAAAGACTCATACTTACATCAAAGATCCAACCAAGTGGATTTACATATGAGACCCAAATACCCAACCAAGTGGGTTTACACATCTCAACTCAACTACCCAACCAAGTGGGTTTACAAATTTGACTCAGCTACCCAACCAAGTGGGTTTTACAAATTTTGACAAGTCCTTATATGACTGAATATTACAATTTTACATGTATGATTCTCAACAAGACCTTCTCTTGAAGTAAATATCAGTTGCTGTGGCCCAATCTGAGGAAAGACTTCAAGAAAAGAACATCCTTTTTGTAGAGCCATCATAATGCCAACAGTACACTTATTCTGTCAGGCTAATGCTCCCCCTAAATTTGTGTGCATCGAGGAACACTTTCAACCAACAGTCAAGTGTATTTAAAGCATATGAGAGATTGAAACAATAAATTATAGGCTGGAACACCACCCCAGAGATACCATAGATACCAATCGATGCTTGCGGTTGTCTTGGCTGACCCTAAAGCAATGAAATTTAGCAAATAATCGAGACATACATGGTTTTATGTGCATGACAGCAGCGTACTGCCTGAAGCTATATGTTTAGAAATCGCGTGTCCAATACCATCTTCTATATTTTAACTTTGATCGATCCTCTTTGAGAATAAGTGGTGTTAAAACTATTTCTGAGAAATCTGAAGCTTCCTAGAACAAAATCTTCAAATATGTGTCAAGCAATCATCCATGTGGTCCAATATCATCAAGATCTTCAAGATTTAACATGATGTAACATATGTAGGAAAAAGGTCTCTGCATGATCCATTCTTATCTTTGAATCATAAAAATTCCAATCTCATCCAACAGATAAACTTCAACAAATAGTAAACAGGGCTTATTCAAAGTCTCATCATAATAAACCATGTATCAAGCCATCATCATTTGAGCATGAGTATCACAATAACCAAAGAATAAGCAGTCATATTGCCAACAATGCAATCATTAGTATTCAACCTGCTGCTCCCCCTAAACCAGTGCTCTTCCTTAACTTGTGCAATCTGAAACACCTTCAACAGCAGGTCATCGTCAACAATCTTTGCATGATCTGTCCTTGTCTATGAAATATAAGACTTTCATCTCGGCAATGAATACTCTTCATTTAACAAGCACACAGGACTCATCCATAAACTTCAACATAAAAAACAAGTATCATATCATCATTATTTAGAGCGAAACTAAGTAGTCTGAGTGATAATCAGTTAGCTAATAGTCGGTAGCACTACACAGACCTCTTGCTCTGGATTTCGCTATATAAATTCTCTTATCATCAATGCATACGCGACTGTGTCTGCTAGAACTCGCGTGTATACGCGACTTGTGTTCATCGAACCCACGTATGGAAAGTGAAGCATAGATTTTTTTTTTTCACTTTTCACATTCCTTCATCTCCTCCTAAACTTGTACTTCCTCTACCTGTCTTCTTCATATCAGATGCTCTGTCAGAAATACATATAACCAGAATAATAAAATCAACCATGAGAGTCATGATACATTGCTCCCCCTGTGACGATACATTACTAAATCTCATAATTTATCCCACATCATTCCTGCAGTCAATAAGAAAAGTAAGCTTTAGAAGCGGATGACTGCAGTAGGGTCAAAATTTCCTACGTTTTTTATTGGTCCTCCTTCTTTTTCCAAATTTTCTTGAACTTCCTAAGTATGTGCTGAAAATTGTCCACTTTGTGACTCTTGTTCGGCACACTGCATTCTTTTTCTCATGTCCATACTTATTACAAGAATAACATCTCATGTGTCCAGAGAAATAAGCATAAGAATTATAATGAGTATTTCTAATCTTCCTCCTTTTGCAATCAGTTGCTTTATGTCCATACTTGTTACATGAAAAGCAATATCCCTTGAAGAAACCAGAGTACCTTTCTATGTAGGAGCTGTTTGTTTGAGGCTGAAATGATCTGCTCCTGCAATTCTTTATAACATACTTATAATTATGACATTTAAAGCATTCAACATTATTGACTGATTTCCTTTGAGATTTCATCATTGATGGTTGACCTTTTGTCTCTTTCAACACTTCAGGTTTTGCATTGACATCCTCTGAGGTTTTTTCACTTCCTTGTGAGCTAGATTCTCCCTTAACAGTTTCATGGAAACCAAGACCAAGTTTGATAGCAGGAGACCTTTGATTACTCCGAATATTGTCCAAAATATTAGTACTATCTTGAAACCTCAAAAGTTTAACTTTTTCTTCTAATTTACCTTTGAGAATATTTACCTCAACCTCCAAGGCTTGACATTGATTTGTCATGCTTTCTTCTTTCCTTCTTCCATCTTCTACTTGATCCTTCAGATTTAGAATCTCTTCTTTCAACCAATTTTCGTTTTCTTCACAGGTTTGTTGCAACTCTTCATTCTTCTTATTTGATTTATCCAGGTCTTCCTTGAGGGAGATGATTTCCGCTTCAAGCCCTTCCTTTTCAAATGATTGTAGAGGTTCCTCATTCTTCTTACTTGATGCTTCACGATCTGCTTGTAGAGAGATGATTCCAGCTTCAAGACCTTCATTCTTCCTTTTTGACATTTCGAGATCTGCACTTAGATCGTTGATTTCTGCTTCTAGTCTTTTCATTCGATTGGATGCATAAGCATGAAACCTTTGGTACTTGTCCACCTGTCCATTTAGCATTTCTATTTGTTCTTTCATTTGAGAGATCATCTCTTTTTAGATAGATTCTTGCTTATTAGAAGAACTTTGTAGTTCTTCATCTTCAATTTTGAGAGCTTCTTCTAGATCCATAACTTTACTTTCACTATCTTTATCATTGCTTGCACAAAGAAGATTATCACAAGGACCCCAATCACTACCTGATTCATCTTCTTCAATTTCTGCTGTACATGTTTTCTGTGATATCTCCTTGCTTCGAGTAGCCTTCTTCTTTTGCTTCTTTGCCATGAGTACTTTCAGATCATGGTCAGAATCTTCTTCATCTTCACTGGACACTTCATCATCATCTTCATTTGCATAATAACTCTTCCTCTTTTCAAATTGTTTCCCTTTACCATGTTTTTTTCTATAAGGACATTTAGCAGCATAGTGACCAACTTTTCCACACTCAAAACATTTGAAGGGAAGCTTACCTTTGAATCTTCCAGTACCTAGTTGGAGTTTTCTCACGAAATTCACTTCTTCTTCTTCGGATATATAGCTGGATTCTTTGACAACTTCCTTTTCTTTTCCTCTTGCAGATACCTTAAAAGCAGCTTCTCTGATTTGAGAAGGACCTCCTTGTCTCATTTCAAAAGCAGTCAGAATACCATGTAATTGAACAATAGTAAGATTTTGCAGATCTTGCCTTTCTTCAATAGCCGAAACTTTAGAGTCAAATTTTGAAGTCAAGGATCTTAAGAATTTTTCCACCAGAGTAGTATCGGTTATGGTTTCACCCAAATTTCTCATCCGATTTACAATATCATCTAGATGAAGAAAGAAACTGGCAATACTTTCATCACTATGCATCCTTAAATTTTCATATTCAATTCTGAGAGTTTGGAGTTTTGCACTTTTTACCTTTGTATCTCCTTCATAGCTCAGAATGATTTTGTCCCATATTTCTTTTGCTGAATTTAGCTGCATCACCTTAGCAAATTCTGGTTCAGACATGCTTCCTAATAAGACATTCACCGCTTTGGCATTGATTTCATACTTCTTCCTTTCAGCCGCATCAGTAGGAATACTTGCCGGATATTGATAGCCTTCTTCCACGATTGACCATACTTCTGCACCAAGACTTTGCAGATATGCTTTTGTTCGTACCTTCCAGAATATCAGATTTCTTCCATTGAATAGAGGTGGCTTTAGAGACATTACTCCTTCAAGACTTCCCATTGCGACGGATCTCCTTCAAGCGATCAAGCTTCTGCAGAAGAACCTGCTCTGATACCAATTGTTGGGAAAAATACTGAGAGGGGGGGGTGAATCAGTATTTAGGGCAAACTAAAACTTTTTACTTTTTCATGCTCTAAAACCCATACGCTACTTTGCTGAAGCCAACTAGCGTATACACGCGGATATCCTTCATAAAAATTGCGTATACACAGAGATCTAATTATTCCATTAATTCTTCACTTATATCATTCCATCATTCATTCATTAGATGTTCTATAAACAGTAAACATGTGCAGTAAGAACTAAATAAACCATCACACATAAGCATCACACATGAACACCAGGATTTTAGGTGGAAACCCAAGTCGGGAGAAAACCACCGCTGCAATTGCTCAGCCTTCAATATTTTATTATAGAGAAAACATCTTACAACATATGTGCTGGCGCAGACTCCTACCAGCACGCAGGCACCCACCTACGCTTGTTTACCACCCTCTCCTGGAAGGGAGCTCCAACCTCCTGACTCGTTTACAAGCCTTTCCTGGAAGGGAGCTACGACCCCCTGATCTCGTTTACCAGCCTCACCTGGAAGGGAGCTACAACCCCTTGACTGAAGGCTACGACCCTTAGCACCTCTATGGACCATGTTTCATCAATTTTCACACTGGATCCAACCAACTTCAATAGAGCACAACATGCAAGCCTCGTTTCATCATATTTTCAGACTGGACCCACTCCACACATTTAAGCTCAATCATACAACCAAACTGATACAGACAACTCAGAACTGTAGAATACAGATAGCAGCAACTCAGCAGAACAGATCAGACATTTCATACCCCATGCTTCAGCAAACCCTAGTTTGCATATGCTCTTTTCTTTCACTGATCCCGCGTATATACGCGCCTTCTACCATACAAACCTGCGTATACTTCTGTACATACTACAGAGCTAATTTTACTGCGCATACGCGCTTTCTCTTCAGAAAACCCGCGTATATACGCGCTTCCTCTGCGGAGAACTAGCGTATGGTTCTTCAGACATTTAGGTCATTGCAATTCTTCAGAACAGATACATCACACAAATTTTACCCTTTACTTCAGACAGATGTTCGCCTCATCTCAGATCTAATCATTCCATAAACAGATCTAGCAAGTACAAATACATTTCAGATCTAGATACCCTTCTTCATCATTTTCTTCATTAGTGCATCATGCATTCAGATCTATAATTCAACTATAACTCTTTCCATTCAGATGTACTTCAGAGAGAAGTATTCATTCAAGCTCAGACGTCTTGCACCCACACTCATGTTTTGCACAATGAATTTCTTCTCCTTATATAGGTTTACCCTTTTTCAATACCATGAGCGAAAACCACATTACTTCTGATGGTATTCCTAGATGGGGTCACATAGACGAATCATTACTGAATACAATGGGTCAATACCATGGTGGTTACCCTTGGTTTTGCACTTTATGAGCGCTTTTGCCCATACGCGACTTGGCACGTTATTTCCCATGTGCATACGCGACTTATCCTAGACACATCCGCGTATGCCTTGAGACATACTCTTTTCATCATAGATCTAGCACATGATGAATTCCTTTCTTCATTACCTTCTGTACTTATTGTAGATACATCAGATTTACATCATTCAGCAAGTTTATCAATACATAATCTATCAAGCACAACTTCATTAAGTGGGTTGCCATTCAAGGACAACACTCTATCAAGTGGGTTGTCATCAAGGACAACACACATCATCATATTGCCAACAAACATCATATCACATCAGATTTACATCATTTACCAAGTCCATCAAGTCAAGAATAACTTCATCAGGTGGATTGCCATCAAGGACAACACATGCCAACAATCTCCATGTCTTCATCTTCATTAAGTGGGTTGCCATCAAGGACAACACTCTGCATCATATTGCCAACAGGGGGTAGTTTATTTTTAATCCTTATACTGCTGAAAGGACCTTGAGGGTCATAATTACAGAGGAATCTCATTTGAAATTTAAGCTCTAACAATATTTTTTCTATCTATTTATCAACATCTCTATTATTCACTATGAAAGGACCAATCTGATTTTTTAATTTGAACTGGGCCTTCTTTTTGGAAGCCATGAAGTTGATAGCATCAACATTCAAAACCTATCTCAAATACTCTAAAGAAAATACTCTGATAGTAAAAAACATAGGTAATTTGTATGGGAGCATATTGGTTCCAAAGATTCTCAATTCAGTCTATTTTTCATACAAGTACCAATCTCCCATTTTGCATTCCTCTAACAGTTGTAATATTCTTTTCATTTCTCCACTTACCCTAGGCTATTCTGATTTATGTAGCAAATTTATAGCTGGCCTGATAAACAAATCTGTAAAATATGTGTAGCTGTATTCACTTCCTTCTTTTCTCAACAGTGATGTCCAAAAGACAACTGATAGAAGCTGGCCCTCTACATTCATTTTCTGTAATGATATTGGAAAGTGATAAGCTTGTGAGAATAAGAACAAGTGAAATAAATAGGAAGAATATCTGAATACCCCTTCAGTGGGTAACTTTGTCAATTGATAATGTATGGAATCAGCTATAAACCTAGCAAAGTCAAATATCATAGCAAGAGGTTGACCAGGAGACAAGGTAGAAAAAAACCCAAGGATGTACTCATCAGTAAACTCATCAGTGAAATAGCCCAATATGAAGGATAACATAGAAATTACATCCCTAGAACCCTCTGGAAACTCGGAAGTGGAATAGGGAGGATTCCGCTTTGGAATATCCACATGAGCTGACATGAAGTTCTGAAAAATCATGAATCTCTTAGGGAAATCCAATCCCAAATATAATTGAGTTAATGCTTCAATGGATAGGGGAACTGCCCTAGGGTCAAACTAAAGTTGTAACATTTCATTAATAGACTCTCCAATGATAGAAAACAAAATCTCCCTATCAGCATTCACAATTTCTCTTTGGTCTGGAACATAGTACTTCTTACACAATCTTACCAGGTCTTGACCAAGATGTGTTACTGGGACTACATATTTTGGTAAATTTGTATCCCAGAGAGGCATGTTATCTTTTTCTAGGAACTTTTCATGACACCAATTGTGAACTTCTAATAAGTTAAATTGTACCACTGGGTCTACAATTTTATAATCTACATCAAACAAGGGGATGATTTCTTCAGTAGACACTGGTGGTTGAAGGGGGTTAACAGTCACAGTGGTTTTTGTAGTGATTTTAGGAGTAGATTTTGGGGATTTTGCTGGTTCAGACATGGGAGGTTTGGATCCTCCTGGTTTAACAGGCTTGGATCCTCCAGGTTTAGGTGTCATTTGTTTCTTTGTCATTTTGAGATAAATAAAGCAAGATTACACAGTTTGCAATAGTTAATTGGTTGAAACATAGGGTAATCGAGCAATCTTATAGGCAAAAATGATGACAGTAGGTACTTCAGTGCTTAATTAGGAATTATGGACACAGGCAACAGGTTTAAGACAGAAAACATAGGTTTTCTGAATGATTGTGACTGTAAAATGGGTTTTTAAGGTAATTTGTAGGTTTTAAAACCTTTTTGAACCATGGAATTGATCTTTCAGGGGTCTTGGATTGAGAATTTGGCTTTAAAATGAGGCTTTCTGTAAACAACACTTTCTGGGAAAAAATCACGAGGCTTTGCCCTATTTTTTCAAGGTTTTGGACACACTAGGATGGATAATTTTACTATGTACAGCTCAATTGGTTCAATTGGAGGCTTAAATTAAGAAAATTGTAGGCTAAATTTGGGAAAATAACTTTTTTGTAGGTATTTTGGTAGTCAGAAGGGTTTCTGAAAAATTTTTGTAAGTTGAAGTTGAGCTCTGGTTCGGTGGTTGGATCCGAGCAGGTGTTAATGGTCTTCAAAGAGGGTTTTTCAGCTGCAAAGTCGAAATTTTCAGGCACAAAATCGACACATAGAGGTTTAAAATCAGGTTCGGGAAGCTTAAAGAGGGCTTAGAGAAGCTTTTTTAATTAGTCGGGATGCAAATACAACAATAAAATTTATTACAAAGGTTTCAATCTTTATACATAAATCTTTTAAAAAAATGTCAGAAATTCTGGTCAAATCATCAGCCGGAGAGGTTTTCTCTTTTTGAATGCGAAAAACCACAGGTGGGTTTCTCGCTGACATTGGGCAGTAAATGGTTTTTGGAAAAATGAATGTGATGCAATCAAATGGTGACACGTCACAGGAGGCAGAAATGGGAAAACTACCCATTTTGCGCTCGATTTTCGTTTGGGTTAACGATTGGTTTGTGAGCGCGAAAAGGATTTTGCGCCGTTGGATCATCAGGACAGGAGCGAAAGGTTAGGATCATTTCAAGAGTTGCGGTTGAAAGTAGAGTGGGACCCGAGGTGAATTTAGGTGCTGGGCAATGGATTAATGAAATAAAACCTTTATATTATATGAATTTTATATCCAAGGTTTTATATCCAAAGGGTAATGTTTATATGCGGCAATATGGTTAAAAAGGGCTCATATATATATAAAAGGAATTTCATATTTATGGTAAGTAAATGGGAGGGATGCGTGTGAGGCAGGTTGTTTAACTATGGGTTAATTTTGTGCGGCTAAAATGGATGGAAAATGTTTTACAAAGGTGCGAGTGAACCTTTATAAAAAATTAGGATAAAGTGTAAACTGCCGGATAATATTTTTAATTTGCAAATGTTTAGAATACATTCGAGCAGTTCATATATGTTTTATTTTATTATATATTTTTTAAACCATGGGGGGTTTAATAACTATAAGGAGAACGGTATTTATATATAGTTAGTTTTAGGCCAAAAGGGGTAATTTTTGGGATTTTATTTCAGCATATGGATAATAATTTTGGTCTAAAATCTTATAATAATGGGTTTTTGGGGATATTTAAATAAAAGGGGTTATAATAATAGGATAAGGTTTGTTTATAGGGATTTAATAAATAAATTAGAAGTTAATATGACCAAGGACAATGAAAAACACCGAAATATGTTTCTATGACTAATTAAAGTGATAATGTAAAAAGAAAAGCTTTATCATTTATAATTTGACCACTTTGACCTAGAATATAATATTTTTGGAGGGTTTTTTTTTTATGTTTTTATGAATGAAAGAGATTACTCAAAAGGGGAATTTATTTTTTCATTAAGTAAAAGGTCTTTACTTATGAAAGTTTAATGGATGAATGTAGGGTAAATGATGATAATTAGTTATTATTATAGGAATTCAACACTTTTAACTTAACAATCACCGGTACCAACAGAAGTTAGAGAAATGCTCTGAGCCTCTTTGACTGGAAGTTTAGAATGCATAATAACTATAGGGAAGGGGAAATTAGTGATTTTTGCTTGGTAACAAATATTACAATGATTTTCCCATCTTTTTCTATCTACCCAACTTTAATCTAACATTTTTTCTTCCATTTTGCAGGTGCATTTGAGCTAGCAACCTTGAACATTTTATTCTTTTGAAAGCATAAAAACTATCTAAATCTATCTTATATCATCCGAGGGCTCAATTTAAACTAATAAGCTCCTCATTATTCTCTACCTATCTACTAATTAGTCAGGATTAAACAGTTTGACTAATCTTATTCACTATCTACAACATGTAAAATGAAACATGACAAGTCAAGATTGAACAGTTCAAATTATCATGGATTATGGAATTTATTGACACTCTGCCATAATCATTTGAAAGTAAAAGTAGTGGCATTTGGACTTGCACACTTTCATGTTTTATTTCTTTTTCTTTGGGGTATATCATTTTTTCTAAGTCCTTTGATTTTTCTTTTAGGAATTTTACCCTCTTTTTTATTTTCTATTTTTTTTATTCTTTTACAAAATATGGGAAAATAACTTGCAGAAAGCAAGGTATGTACATATTTATAAGACTACCATAAGTCAATTCCAAATTATGAATCTTATACTTATAGGACCCTAACAACGACTTCACATGGGGATGGAATTTCCTAGTGAAATGTCAAGAACTCTAAGACTAGTAGCCTTCAATTTTGACCATGATGATCCTGTAACTATCTTCTGATTTCTGCAACAACTTATGCTTACGACATTTTACTCTTCAAAGCTTAGGGCCTTCACTCAAGGCTTCAACTTTGGAAATAAAACATCCAATCCAATCTACAAACTGTAATAATTATTTACAATGATGTAGAAGGAAATTAGGACTAACTATTAGTTAACTCAGAAGAATAGTAATGTTTGAGCATTCTACCATTCATTGGTCCTTCTGGAATGTCTGTTCCATCCAAATTTCTGATAAAAATTGCATTGTTACCTCTGTACCCATAAATGAAATAAGGCCCTTTCCATAGAAATTCAAACTTTCCATGCTTTCCTTTTTCTTCTCTCCTGGAATCCCATTTTAACATTTTATCTCCTATGGAAAAGTCATCTTCTTTAGTTATGTTATCAAAGATTTTCTTGATTTTCTCTTGAATGACTTGATATTTTTCATATATTTCTTCCCTTTTCTGTTACGGATGGATAGTTTGATTTATCTTTCTTTGTATATCATTGAGTTCTACTTGTGTTTCTTGAATAATCTTCATTACTGGAACACCTAAAGATGATGGGAAAATTGCATCCATCCCATATACAATCTGGTAAGGAGATGTTCCAATTGACTTCTTGGTCGTAAGTCTATTTTCCCATAAGGCATAGACTAACTTTTTATTCTAAGTTTTCTTATTTTCTTCAAGTAGTTTTTTGATGATATTGACAAGGCTTTTATTTGAAGACTCAGCTAGGCCATTACCCTGATGGTAATAAGAAGCAGAGTGGCCTAAGGTAATATGGTACTTGTGACAAAAGGAAATCATTTTCTTGGATTTAAAAGGTAGTTGCATTATCAGTAATTATTTTCTGTGAGCATCCAAATCTAGATAAAAGGTTATTTTATATGAAGGAGATAATGACTCAGTCAGTGGCTTGTCTGGTAGGAATGGCTTCAATACACTTGGTGAAATAATCTGTGGCAGTGAATATCCACTTGTGTTGGATAGAGGATGGAGGGTGAATTTCTCCAATGAAGTCTAAACCCCATTGTTGAAATGGCATCTCAGTAGAAATAGGTTTCAGTGGTAAAGGTAACAACTTCTTTTTTCCTTCAAAAATATGACATTTGTGACATGAAGTAACAAATTTTTTCACATCCACAAATAAGGTAGGCCAGTAGAAACTAGCTCTAAGAATCTTATCTGTTGTACTTTTCCAGTGTAAGTGTCCTCCACAATCACTTGCATGAAATTCTCCAATAATTTTGTCAGCTTCTGATTTTAGTAAATAGTTCAGTAATATCCCACTTTGTTCTTTCCAATAAAACATATTATCTAGAATACAATATCTCATTGCTTTAAGTTTGACGAATCTAGATTTAGTTCTAGTTAATCTAGGAGGAGCTTGTAAATTTGTAAGTACAAAGATAATATCTGAGTACCATGGTGAGTCTAGAAAGGCTTCACTGAACAATGGATTCGCCATCTCTTCCTAGTCATCAATCTGGGCAATAAAATTTATATCCAAAGCATTACAATTGGATTCATCCATCAATCTATCTAAACCTTGTCCTTTTATGAGCTTGTTTGGTTTAATCTCTATGTCATATTCAAGGATAGTGGCAATCCACTTTCCTCTTCTTCCGTCTGGCCAATCTCGTGTTAAAATATCTTTGACTACAAAATTAGGGACATAGGCAATAATGTGGGAGTAAAGAATGTACACTCTGAAATATTTTATGGCTTTAACCAGGGCTAAAGCTTTTTTTTCCATTATGTTATATCTCAAAGGTGCATCTCTAAGTGTTTTACTAAAAAATGCTATAGGCTATTCAAACCCTTGGTTATTTTTCTGTAGTAGAACTGCAGCTATGGTAGGTTCTAAGCCAAATGAAAAGATTATAAAATATTTTTTGAAGTCTGGATTGATTAGGACTGGATTTTTTGTTAAAGAATGTTTAATGTATTCAAATTATTGTTTTGATTCAACTATCCATTTTAAAAAAAAGTCGTTTTTTAGCATGTTATTGAATTTTTTGATGATTTCTGCTAGATTAGAAATAAATCTTCTTAAAAAGTTAATTTTATCTAAAAATGCTTGTAACTCTTTGATGTTCCTAGGTGGGTGAATGTTTAGTATGGATTCTATTCTTGCTGGATCTATCCTAATACCTTCCTTTGAAATTATGTGTCCAAGTAATTTTCCTTCCTCTAGTCCAAAAAGAGTTTTCTTAGGATTCAATGATATACCAAATTTTCTACACTTAATGAAAACTTGTCTCAGATGATCCAAATGTTCATTATTTGTCTTAGCAAGAACGGTAATAACATCTAAATAAATAACCAAAAATCAATGTATTTCCTTAGCAAAGGCTATGTCCATAGCCCTCTGGAAGGTAGCCCCAGCATTGATCAAGCCAAAAGGAATTTTCACATACATGAAAGTGCCCCATGGAGTGGTAAAAGAAGTTTTAGCTTGGTCTTCCTTTTGAACAAGTATCTGGTTATATCTTGAGAAACCATCCAATAAAGAAATCCTAGAAGAACCAACTACCCTTTGTAAAATATGGTCTATTTTGGGTGAAGGGTAATTATCCTTCAAAGACACTTTATTAAGATTCTTGAAATCTACACATAATCTAATTTCACTAGTTTTCTTTCTTGTAGGTACTAAGTTAGAAACCCAATCAGAATATCTGATTGGTGCAATGATTTGGGCATCATACATGCGTTTAAATTCTTTTTCAATCAAAGGTAATAAGACAGGATTAATCCTCCTCAATTTTTTTCTAAATGGTTTGTGATCATCTTTTATAGGAATCTTGTGTTGAATTATGCTTGTGTCATATGATTTTAAATCTTCATAACTCCATGTAAACACATCTTGATATTCCTTTAAAAGTTCAATGTATTTTTATTTTTCTTGAGAGGGTAAATATTTTGACAATTTGATCATTTTTTGTTTTGTTTCTATCCCAATGTTACATTCTCCAATGTCAGACTTGACTGGTTCCATTTTAGGTTTTTTGGGCACATCATTGGAATCAAAGAAGTCTTTCAAAGGAGTTAAATCATTAGGTAAGAAATTATCTTTTAAATCTAACATATCAATTTCATGTTCAATTATTTCCTCTATATCTACCTTCTCTAAGTTATCTATGTCAAATTGAGTAAATACAGTGAGTTTGGTAAGTTTATGTACATCTATATTATTTATTTCACAATTAACATCTATATTGCATTCTAAATCTAAATTACCATCTGTGTCTATCTTACAATTTTGAAATTCATCCTCATTATTCAAAAAATGGTAAATCTGTTCATCTTTAGAAAAAATCGGCCAGTATTTGACATTGTCTGGGACAATGGGTCTATATTTAACTTCAGCAGTATATCTATGTGTTGGTTGAAAAGGTAAATTACATGTGCTAGAAAAATTTTCCAGGCAATGTGCTGGCAAATTTTGATTTCTAGGAATAGTAGAAAGCTTACATTCTAGTAAATAATCAACCAAATCATTTGTTGCATCTCTATATCTCGCTAATCTAGGATTATGAATAGAATATTCAACATTTATTTGTTTAATGACTAATTCTGAATCTCCCATGATTAAAATTCTCTTACCTCCTAAATTTCTAATGATTTGGAGGCCTAAGATAAGTGCCTCATACTCTGCCATGTTGTTGGTGCATTTGAAGTTGAGTTTAAAAGCATGTCCTTCCGAATGACTGGTCTCAATGTTGGTGACCCACACTCCAGCTCCTGCTCCTGACTTGTTCTCTGATCCATCAAATTCTAAGTGCCAAAGGGCTTCATGAAAAATATTATCATTGTTTGTTTAGGTTTTATGTCAATTAATTCAATTTGGATCTCATTATTATCATAGTTACATAAAATGAAAGAGTCAAGTTCAGTTTGTGTTGAGTAAATTAGGTAATTTATTGATCTCTCAGCACTGCTAACCATGTATTTCATTAAATTTTCTCTATAAAGTTTCTTAGGTTGTCCAAACACTTATATGGTGGCATAGCTCATGTCCAATTGTAGAGATCCCTGCAACTTAGCTCCCCATGAGCGAGAAAGAAGCATACCATATTTTGGTGGGATGTCAGCTACTACAATATCCACAACCATACTTTTACCAGGATACTGAACCAAATTCACACATAAATATTTTATCAATCATATGCACTTAACCTTGCTTGAATCAAAATAGAACAAATTTTTATAGGGCCTTGTTATTTCTAAATTCATAGTTTCCATGATAGCTTTTGGCATTAAGTTGTGGGAAGCTCCTGAATCTAAAATTGCATTGTGTAAAATCTAATCATGAATAGTAAGACTAATATAGAAGGGAGGAACTGATCCATCTGAATGCTTACCATTTACATCAGGGCCAAAAATTAGTTCAGGTTGATCATCATTTAGATTAATGGCATCTTCACCATCCTTCATATTCAAAGTTTCAGTAATTGTTGGTCTATAAAAGTAATTTTTTACCAATTCTGTTAAAGGAATTGGTATATTTAAATTTTCTATTTCAGTTTGAATATTAAATGCTAGTTGAGACTTACTAATCTGAATTAGTTCATGTTTTGAGATAGTTATCTGAGTGGGTTTTCCATGAATTTCAGCAGATGTACTTTTATCTTGAGTTTTTCTTTTGCTCTTTGTCTGTGTTTCTTGAATTTTGTTGTCTTTAGTTCTCTTTTCACAGATAGATCTAGGGGTAGCAGAAGTTTTTTCAGATTTTGAACTTTCAGCAGAATCTTTGGTATTAACAGTTTTGGGATTTGCTGATTTAGAATTAGCAGGATTCTTCTTAGCATCAGGAATTACTGATTTTACTGAATTAGGGGCCTTTTTAGTGTCAACCTTTTGGGAATTGTTGGAGGATTGGGCCACTTCTTCAGTGATGTCAACAATATTTGGACTTGGTAATTTTTTGGGACTGGGAGGATTGGAATTTTTCTTGTTTTCTCTTGGGAGAATTTGCAAAATATTTGTTTTTGGTGCTTCTACAATATTTTTAGTTTGATTTTGAGGGTTGTTTTTAGTAGAAGGCTCACTGTTTTTCTTACTTCTCAAGTTATATTGTCTGTGAATTTCATTGATTGCGAAGTCATAACCTTGTTTATAATTGAAGGATTCACCAGTTTCCACTTTGCGTTGTTGAAGCTCAAAGAGTTCTTGATCCTCCTAAGTGAGGCAAATTGTATTATTTTCATCTATCCCCATTACTATATTGATTTTGTCCTCATCCTCATCATTATTTTGAGAAATTTCAGCATATTTCTCTTGGAATGGGGGCCTAATGTTTTGATCTAGAGCAGCTTCCTTAGCTTTTCGAGGGTTATTATTTTTTCTGAAGTTGGGATTTATTTTTTGTGGTTGGTTATCCCATTGTGGTTTTCTCTCAATATTTTCTAATCTATCAACCACCCTTTCTAAAGTCTTATCAAATAAATCGAATCTAGCATCAGAATTTGATGTTTCCTCTTTGATTGTGAATCTCCTTTCGTTCATAAGTCTGGCCTTTCTAGCTAAAATATTAATTTCTACACTAACAAAATCTAATTACATTTGTTCTAATGTTTCAACATCTCTTTCTCTCAATTGATATGCCATATCTATATCAAATCCATCAGGGAATTTGAGAAGAACAGAGTATGGTGTGGTTTTAAGATCTGCAGGAATTGAATTATAGACACTGTTATACCTAGTGCAGTAATCTTGTTGATGCAGGAGCATCTAGCGCTCCTTAACTAAAGAGGAATCCGAAGCTAAGCACGGAAGACGTGGACAATCGAGCTGAATAAAGGGAAAATTTCTCATAAAATAGAGCTTAAATGATGAACTTAATTAAATATTAATCTGCCATGTATTCATATATAACGAGCTGTATGGGTTGTTGAGATTTTCGTGAGAGGATTGATCGGATCCTTCATAGTGATCCGATCTAACAATTCTTATATATATGTGAACCTGTGTGTTTAGAGAGCAGTAGATAGACAAATGTAGCCAGTGGAGAAACCGTCCTAAAGGCTGTGATGCCTTAGCTTTGTAACTGTTCTATATATAATGATAAAATGCGCATTACTGTTGAATCATGATTGTGTTTATGCCTCTGTTTAGTTATATTATATATATGTGTGCGTGAGTTAAAATTCCAATTGTGAATGCGTGCCGGATCGATCATCGATCACTTAAAATATCGATGACGAGCTAATTTAACGTTTAACTGATATATAGTAAGAGCAAGTGAGGATTGCGTGTTAGCAGTTGCCTGATGTGGTTTTCAATCTATATTTATAATAGGAATGTGGTTTAATGTCATCCTGGCAGTGCGCAGTTTAACAACTGAAACATAGAGAACGACTTCACAGAGATTGGAACGAAGGCGAATCCATATATGTCAGGAAAGTGCACGTGAAGCGTTTCTGGTTTTGAAAGGCTCGGGATTATATTAATCACGATGACTGTCTAGGTTGTGGACCGAACATCCCTCACGTGGAAGCTTCATTTCCTGCGTTTATCCATATATTAAGCTAGCTATCATAGATTGCTATGGTTTGAACGCTAGACGGTGACTGTATTTAGGATCTACGTGTCACAGACTTTGTGCATGGTGAAGTTGTACTGTGGGAAGCTATTGATTGGTGTTTCTCTAAGGAGACAATCCTACACAGTTTGATTGCAGTGGAGAACATATTGAATTGGAGCAAAACGGAGCTATGGACCGCCGAGGTTTATGAGACGGTTGTATATATGGATGTGTATGACTCGGAATTGTTGAAACCTGCAATGAGCGATTTCGGATCGCAATCACATCGGATTCCGATTGCATCGGATCGGAGAATGTGGATCTGCCGATATCTACAAAGGCGGTTGAATATATTTTTAAATCCATATGTGTGGATTGGATTTTACATATATTTCTAGTAATTTGTATTATGAGTGGCGTGGGGTATTAAGACTTCACACATATATTGTTTTTATATTGCTTTTCTCCTATGTATGGATGTGCGATTTTAATGAAGATCCATGATTGTAATCAGACAAAGTTATATTAGAATGCTTCCGAAGAGACTTGTGGGCCATAACCCACAGGCGCAGGATCGAAATCTTTACATGAAAAGGGATTTTGGGCTTACCCCAAGATCTCTTTTCATCAAGTGGTATCAGAGCAGGGAAAGGATTTCCTGCGAGAAGGAAGAAGAATGCAAGCAGAAGGGGAAAGAGGTACAGTGTGTTGAAGCTGGAGAGTTTATGGTCTTACTGTCGTGCAGATGGCGGCAGCGGAAGGTGAGAAGTTTTGCAGCAACCTAGAGCAAGGTGTGCTTAATTGGTTCGAGAGAAGAGAACCAGAAGGATGCCAAAAGACCGAGTGCGGAGGGCTTGGTGAGGTATTGTGTAACAGAGGAGACTGTTACTGCAGAGGTTGGTTGCAGCTCACAGAAGATCATGAAGGCAGTTCCACTGAAGAGAAATACAGTGGTTAGAATTGGGAGAAGCATATGACCAGGAGGTCATAAAGTTTTTGTACCTCGGGAGTCTGATGCAGGAGCATCTAGCGCTCCTTAACTAAAGAGGAATCCAAAGCTGAGCACGGAAGACGTGGACAATCGAGCTGAATAAAGGGAAAATTTCTCATAAAATAGAGCTTAAATGATGAACTTAATTAAATATTAATCTGCCATGTATTCATATATAACGAGCTGTATGGGTTGTTGAGATTTTCATGAGAGGATTGATCGGATCCTTCATAGTGATACGATCTAACAATTATTATATATATGTGAACCTGTGTGTTTAGAGAGCAGTAGATAGACAAATGTAGCCAGTGGAGAAACCGTCCTAAAGGCTGTGATGCCTTAGCTTTGTAACTGTTCTGTATATAATGATAAAATGCGCATTACTGTTGAATCATGATTGTGTTTATGCCTCTGTTTAGTTATATTATATATATGTGTGCGTGAGTTAAAATTCCAATTGTGAATGCGTGCTGGATCGATCATCGATCACTTAAAAGATCGATGACGAGCTAATTTAACGTTTAACTGATATATAGTAAGAGCAAGTGAGGATTGCGTGTTAGCAGTTGCCTGATGTGGTTTTCAATCTGTATTTCTAATAGGAATGTGGTTTAATGTCATCCTGGCAGTGCGCAGTTTAACAACTGAAACATAGAGAACGACTTCACAGAGATTGGAACGAAGGCAAATCCATATATGTCAGGAAAGTGCACGTGAAGCGTTTCTGGTTTTGAAAGGCTCGAGATTATATTAATCACGATGACTGTCCAGGTTGTGGACCGAACATCCCTCACGTGGAAGCTTCATTTCCTGCGTTTATCCATATATTAAGCTAGCTATCATAGATTGCTATGGTTTGAACGCTGGACGGTGACTGTATTTAGGATCTACGTGTCACAGACTTTGTGCATGGTGAAGTTGTACTATGGGATGCTATTGATTGGTGTTTCTCTAAGGAGACAATCCTACACAGTTTGATCGTAGCGGAGAACATATTGAATTGGAGCAAAACGGAGCTATGGACCGCCGAGGTTTATGAGACGGTTGTATATATGGATGTGTATGACTCGGAATTGTTGAAACCTGCAATGAGCGATTTCGGATCGCAATCACATCGGATTCCGATTGCATCGGATCGGAGAATGTGGATCTGCCGATATCTACAAAGGCAGTTGAATATATTTTTAAATCCATATGTGTGGATTAGATTTTACATATATTTCTAGTAATTTGTATTATGAGTGGCGTGGGGTATTAAGACTTCACACATATATTGTTTTTATATTGCTTTTCTCCTATGTATGGATGTGCGATTTTAATGAAGATCCACGGTTGTAATCAGACAAAGTTATATTAGAATGCTTCCGAAGAGACTTGTGGGCCATAACCCACAGGCGCAGGATCGAAATCTTTACATGAAAAGGGATTTTGGGCTTACCCCAAGATCTCTTTTCATCACTTGTACAAACTCATTAGGAGATATTTTTAAAGTATCAAACTAAGACAAAATTTGTAGGGGTTCTTTTTCTTTTCCCATTTATTTAAAAATGTTCTATGAAATGCAGTTAAATTAGCTATACTACCAGTAGCTAAATTTTTAAACCATTTTTTTACTTCACCTGTCAAACTTTGTGCAAATAACATCATCTGAACATCTGACTTGTCAATTTCATATATTTCAAACTAATCTGTCATTTTTGTAACATGTTGTTGAGCAGTGTATTGGGAAATACCATCAAATAATGGTACATTTTTTTGGTAATCCTGAGGCATATCATGGAGGTTTTGGGGTAAGACAAGGGGAGCATACCTAGTAGCCATGGCTTGAAGTTTTGCTGAACTGGGAGGTATAACAGTGATGATAGGAGTAGTGCTAGATATGGTAGCTACTGTGCTGAAAGTTGTACTTGAAGAAATTGGAAAAGAGGCTGGTATATATATGGAACTACTTGGAAATAAAGATTTAGTGCTTATAAAACTAGTGGATGTAGTGGATTGAGTGAATGAGGGGAATAATATCCTAGGCTGCAAAGGCAACTTAGGACTAAATTTTTTGGTGGATGAACTTGCACTGTTATCTAAAAATGAGGTGACAGCATACATATTTGAATCTGCTACTGGAATTATTGTGGTGTGCAACTGAGAAACTGGAGGCTTAATGTGAGATAATAAATGGAATAATTTAATAGCCTCGTTAATGTCTTTAATCCTTATAACATTAATCCTTTCTACTTGACTTTGAGTTTCATATTTATTTGACTTTATTTTTGCTGAAATAATGCTCTGTTTTGTATTAAAAAATGAAGTAAAAACATGATCTATTACAGTCTCTTTTAAATTAGTTTAAGATTTGTTTTGAAACAAATATTGTTCAAACTTGAAATCAAAATCTATATCAGTTAATCTTACTAACTCTTCAGGTAAAGAATTAGCTTTTCTCAATGGTATTTCAGTCTCTAAATTGACAAGCTGTTTTTTCTTCTTTCTTCCAATCTGTTCTAGGTTTTCTACTATATCTGTAGGGTTAGGATTCAGATTCAACCTCGTGTAGTAGATTTTCCTAGAAGCCATAATGACTGGTTTCTAATACCCACAACCTTCAAAAATAATCTTGAAGTAGAAAATATAGATTAAAGATCTTCCTTCAAGACTAAATTCAAGAATGGAGATTGGTTAAGTTCCCAGTATGGTCACCAGCATGTTATCACCCTAGTAATTTCTTAAGTTGTGGGATTTAAGTTTTTAGTCAAAGAAGACTAGGGTTAACCACATACCTACTTTGGAAATCTAGGATCTAGCCTTCCTAGATTTCAAAGAGGGCTCTCTCTTTATGATTTAACTTTGTTTTGGATTAATATTTTAGGCTAGCTATGATTGAACACTTAGTTTTGGTTTTGAAATGTTTGGTAGAAAATAAGATTAATTAAAGAAAAATTAAAGAGGGATCTAATATTCCATTGGGCTATGGAGTCAAAGTCTAGCAAGTAGAACTAGAAGGCAAGGCCAAAAGGAAGCTAATGTATTCAGGGCAAGGTAGATAACCCTCAGATATTTGGATAGATTATTTTGATGAAATGGCTTGCTTCGGGATAAAGGGCAATGAAGGATCCTTTGATCCAGAAAAAGAGGAAGGAGGCATGGGTCAAACTGGACTAGGAGAAATTAAGAATTCCTAAATCTGGAAATCAGAAAAAAACATTTAAATGATTAAGTAGTTAAGACATGGAGTTTTTACACTATCCTGAATTAATACTCCTAATTAATCATTAATATTAAACAACATATATGAATGAATGTAACTCACAAAAGGAAACAATGACAGAAATAAAGTACTTTACTCTTCAAATTATCGCATGAATCCTGAATTATGAAGTCCAATTGGCTATTGTCTAGACTGCTGCTTTGAAATCAACACATGTGAGCCTCCAACGTACTAGCAAAATGTCTATAATGTTCTTAGAAATTTTATTCCACCCTAAACGCTTCACAAACTGAAGTATTTATACAATTTTTTATTACAAATATCCTAGAGAGATCTAGGAATAACTCTAGGAAATATAAAATATCTTTACACATTAAGAGGGACAGTTGCTTAACAACTTTAGCAAGTTGTCCTCTTATCTAGAAAATATAGAGCTAATTTATCTAACAAAAACTATTTGTTGAATAGTTGTCCATGCTTGCTGGCACATTGCAAAATATATTTTTGGAAGATGACTTAACTGATACTCTTTCCACTTATACTCTTTAACACTGTAGTTCATCCCTGATGTTCTTTCATGCTGTTTATTTATCATTTTACTACTGTAAGAAGGGAAATTACAGTAGTCAAAATTAGTTGGCTGTTGCTTTTCTCTCTGATACACTTTGACTTTGTTGTTCACCTGATACTCCTTTAACTGATATTTTAACCTTTAACTGCTGTAAAAAGAGACTTCTTATCAGTAAAAAATCAAAATCAAATAACTATTTTATTGCTTCCTTTTTATATTGACTGTTTCACCTCCACTTTCTTTCATTGTTCCGCTTCTTTGCTGCTACAACAAATCTGTAAAAGTCTGCCATTATTTAGCATCTAGTATTTTTACACTTTTTAGTTTTCTGAAGTTCTCATCAGCATCAATATACTTGGAAAAATTTTGTTTAATTACAAAAAAATGTTTGATTTCATTTTGAAGGAAAAATAAGCCTTCAATATACTAGAGAACAACTTTCCCTGATGGAGAGCCCTGTGGAAGTGGCTTGTTGACCTGTTCTTTGGCATGATCCCTTATCTTTTTCTCATATTCCTTCTGGTCCATTAACTTCTCATTGAAGACATGCATATATGGAATGTCAGCTTGTCGTAGCATAGTGTATTTTGCTAAAAATTTGGTAATAGAAAAATTCATGGCATCACATTTTTCTTTCAAATTGTTCATCATATTTTTCGTTGTCAGTACTTTCTTGATTTGAAATATAGTCTCTATCCTATCTTGTATCTTTAATTCTTCTAGCTCTGTTCTAATTTTATTGTTTAATAAAGTGATTAGCTTTAATGCCTGTGCTAGTTTGCCTGCTAATTCTTCTGTTGTCTTTTGTATTTCCACTAGTACTGCTAGAAGGAGATCTCTCTGTTCTTATATTATCTGGATTGATGGCCACTGAAGATATATAGCCCCAATTATATTGGTCCATAGGTAATTTCTTATATAAGAAATTTGTGCAGTGAAACTTAAATATTTTTTAAGCCTTTTGACTTTCTCTTCAAGTCTCTTGGCCTTTTGCTCATAATTGTTGGCATTAATTAATGTTGTTTTATTAGTTACTTCCATATTCTGAATCATTTTCTCCAAACTGTTAATTTCATTGTTTTTCAGAGACATTTCCTCCATTTCTTTGACTATCTGCCCTGCATTATCTGTATGTTGTACCTGTGATGTTGAAGATTCAGTATTGGAGGTAGTAGCTGATCGCACTAACACTGCAGTTTCCAGTGACACATTTGGTGCTAAATTTTCTCCCATTGTAGAAGGAACAACAACTGTAATAATAGATATGACTGTAGGAATGGTGGAAGTATCAATTTCCTTCACATTTTCTTTTTCTTTCATAAGTATATTCATTTGAATTTCCATATCTTCGATTTGGGTAGTTAGATTTATGATAAACTGCATCATATCCTCTTTTTCTTTCTGTTCCTGAAGTATCTCCTTACTTTGTGAGTGCTCACTTTGAGGAAGTTTTAACTGTTTCCTTAAAGCAGCAATATCATGATTTTTCTTCTTGATCAATACTTCAACAACTTTCACATTTGATGGGTCAGCTCCTATTTGTAAAATCAAATCTTCTAAGGCCTTTATCCTTAAATCTTTGGCATACAAAGAGCCTTTGTCAAGTTTCATTTGGTCTTGCATGTTGATAATGGTATTTTTCAAATTTTTCACACTCATGGCGCTTTTCACCACAGTAGAATATATCATTTCAGAGCTATGTCTATGGAATTCTATTTGATCCAATTCATGCACCTTTTCAGTATCTACTTCAAATTCAACCTTTTTGTAGTCAGCCACTTTTTTTGGAGTTGAATTAGTTGGTTGTAAATATGAAATGATCATTTTATTTGAGGAGTAATCGAATGTTGTAAGGAACCTGTTCTGATTTCCTAGCTTCTGTTTGAGAAACTGAGAATAAATCTCACTTTTGATTTCCTCATTCCTTTGTTTGATCTGTTTATACCTTTATTTGATGTCCAAATCATTTTCTTCTCTTGTTTGAGAAGAATAAGCTTCTATATTAACCTGTTGCTCAATCATCTGAGTATTCCTTTCTTTGGCTGCTGCTTGTTCCCTTTCTATCTCTGTTAAAGTCTCTTTAATTATCACAGTGGCTTCATCATTGCAGACTTCTGGTTTATTGACATCTTGAACCTCAATAACTTTCTCTTTCCCTATGGAACCAAATCTGAGCCTTTTGTTCTAGATGATCTTGAACTTAGTATCTGTATTAGTTACTGCTGTGTAGGCTCCCTCATATCTGCCTCTTTTGTTTGAAGATTCTGGCTATTTAGAAGTTACCAGAGCAAGTGTGGTGTCCATTTTTCCTATTGGCTGTTCATTTGAAAGTTGCATCTACCAATGTATTTTCTACCCATTCTGTCTGATTAGCAAACTTTTCAATATCAGGCTTTGGCTCATGTATGAAAGGTGGTAGTTTATTTTTAACCCTTATACTACTAATAAGACCTTTAGGGTCATAATTCCAAGGGAAACTCACTTGAAATTTTAGCTTTGACAATCTTTTTTCTATCTCTTTATCATCATCTCAATTATTCACTATGAAAGGACCAATCTTATTTTTTAATTTGAACTGGGTCTTCTTTTTGGAAGCCATGAAATTGATAGCATAAACATTCAAAAATTGTCTCAAATAATCTAAAGAAAAGACTCTGGTAGTCAAAAACTTAGGTAATTTGTATGGGAGTAGATTGGTTCCAAATATTCTCAATTCAGTGTGTTTCTCATAGAAGTACCAATCTCCCATTTTGCATTCCTATAACAGTTGTAATATTCTTTTCATTTCTCCACTTACCCTAGGTTGTTTTGATTTATGTAGAAAATTTATAGCTGGCCCAATAAACAAATATGTAAAATTTGTGTAACTGTATTCACTTCCTTCTTTTCTCAACAGTGATGTCCAAATGAAAAATGATAGAGGTTGGCCCTCTACATTATTTTTTTGTAACGCTATTGGAAAGTGATCATCTTGTGAGAATAAGAACAAGTGAAATAAATAGGAAGAATATCTGAATACCCCTTCAGTGGGAAAATTTTTCAATTGATAATGTATGGAATCAACTATAAACCTAGCAAAGTCAAAGATCACAGCAGGAGGTTGACCAGGAGACAAGGTAGACAAAAACCCAAGGATGGAATCATCAGTAAACTCGTCAGTGAAATAGCCCAATATGAAGGATAACATAGAAATTACATGCCTAGAACCCTCTGGAAACTCGGAAGTGGAATAGGGAGGATTCAGCTTTGGAATATCCACATGAGCTAGCATGAAGTTCTGAAAAATCATGAATCTCTTAGGGAAATCCAATCCCAAATATAACTGAGTTAATGCTTCAATGGATAGGGGAACTACCTTAGGGTCAAACTGAAGTTGTAACATTTCATTAATAGACTCTGCAGTGATAGAAAATAAAATCTCCCTATCAGCATTCACAATTTCTCTTTGGTCTGGAACATAGTACTTCTGACACAATCATACCAGGTCTTAACTAGGATGTGTTACTGGGAGTATATATTTTGGTAAATTTGTATCCCAGAGAGGCATGTTATCTTTATCTAGGAACTTTTCATGACACCAATTGTGAACTTCTAATAAGTTAAATTGTACCATTGGGTCTACAATTTTATAATCTACATCAACCAAGGGGATGATTTCTTCAGTAGACATTGGTGGTTGGAGGGGGTTAACAATCACAGTGGTTTTTTGCAGTGATTGCAGGAGTAGATTTTGGGGCTTTTTCTACTTCAGACTTGGGAGGTTTGGATCCTCCTGGTTTAACATGCCTAGATCCTCCATCTTTAGGTGTCATTTGTTTCTTTGTCATTTTGAGATAACTAAAGTAAGATTACATAGTTTTCAATAGTTAATTGGTTGAAACAGAGGGTAATCGAGCAATATTATAGGAAAAAATGATGACATTAGGTACTTCAGTGCTCAATTAGGAATTTTGGATACAAGAAATAGTTTTAGGACATAAAACATAGGTTTTCTGAATGACTGTGAGTGTAAAATGAGTTTTTAAGGTATTCTATAGGTTTTAAAACCTTTTTGAACTATGGAATTGATCTTTCAGGGTTCTTGGATTGAGAATTTGGCTTTAAAATGAGGCTTTCTGTAGAAAAACACTTTCTGGGAAAAAATTGCGAGGGTTTGCCCTGTTTTTTCAAGGTTTCAGACACACTAGGATGGACAATTTTACTATTTACAACTCAATTGGTTCAATTGGAGGCTTAAATCAAGAAAATTGCAGGCTAAATTTGGAAAAATACCTTTTTTGCAGGTATTTTGGTAGTCGGAATGGTTTCTGTAATTTGTTGTAGGTTGAAGTTGAGCTCTGGTTCGGTGGTTGGATCCAAGCAGGTGTTAATAGTCTTCAAAGAGGGTTTTTTCAGCTGCAAACTCAGAATTTTCAGGCACAAAATCGACATACAGAGGTTTAAATCAGGCATGGGAAGCTTAAAAAGGGCTTAGCGGAGCTTTTTTAATTAGTCGTGATGCAAATACAACAATAAAATTTATTACAAACGTTTCAATATTTATACATAAATCTTTACAAAAATGTCATAAATGCTGGTCAAATCATCAGTGGAAGAGGTGTTCTATTTCTGAATGTGATGCAATCAAATGGTGACATGTCACAGGAGGCGGAAATGGGAAAGACACCCATTTCGCGCTCAATTTCCGTTTGGGTGAACGATAGGTTTGTGAGCGTGAAAATGATTTTGCACCATTGGATCATCGGGATAGGAGCGAAAGGTTAGGATCATTTCAAGAGTTGCGGTTGAAAGTAGAGTGGGACCCAGGGTGAATATAGGCACCGAGAAATGGATTAATGAAATAAAACCTTTATATTATATGAATTTTATATCCAAGGTTTTATATCCAAAGGGTAATGTTTATATGCAAAAATATGGTTAAAAAGGGTTCGTATATATATAAAACGAATTTCATATATATGGTAATTAAATGGGAGGGATGCGCATGAGGCGAGTTGTTTAAATATGGGTTAATTTTGTGCGGTCGAAATGGATGGAAAATGTTTTAAAAAGGTGCGAGTGAACCTTTATAAAAAATTAGGATAAAGTGTAAACTGCCGGATAATATTTTTAATTTGAAAATGTTTAGAATACATCCGAGCAGTTCATATATGTTTTATTCTATGATATAGTTTTTAAACCATGGGGGGTTTAATAACTATAAGGGGTGGGGTATTTATATATAGTTAGTTTTAGGCCAAAAGGGGTATGTTTGGGATTTTATTTCAGCATATGGATAGTAATTTTGGCCTAAAATCTTATAATAACAGGTTTTTGGGGATATTTAAATAAAAGGGGTTATAATAATAGGATAAGGTTTGTTTATAGTGATTTAATAAATAAATCAGAAGTTAATATGACCAAGGACAATGAAAAACACCAAAATATATTTATATGACTAAGTAAAGTGGTAATGTAAAAAGTAAAGGATTATCATTTATAATTTGAACACTTTGACCTAGAATATAATATTTTTGGACGGTTTTTTTTAATATTTTTTTGAATGAAGGAGATTAATCAAAAGGGGATTTTATTTTTCATTAAGTAAAAGGTCTTTACTTATAAAAGTTTAATGGATGGATGTAGGGTAAATGATGATAATTAGGGATTATTATAGGAATTCAACACTTTTAACTTAACAATCATTGAGCCTTGGGTCCAGTCCCAACAGAAGTTAGAGAAATGCTTTGAGCCTGTTTGACTAGAAGTTTAAAATGTAGAATAACTATAGGGAAGGGGAAATTAGTGATTTTTGCCTGGTAAAAAATATTACAATGATTTTCCCATCTTTTTCTATCTACCCAACTTTAATCTAACATTTTTTCTTTCCATTTTGCAGGTGCATTTGAGCTAGCAACCTTGAACATTTTATTCTTTTGAAAGCATACAAACTATATAAATCTATCTTGTATCATCTGAGGGCTCAGTTTAAACTAATGAGCTCCTCATTATTCTCTACCTATCTACTAATTAGTCAGGATTAAACAGTTTGACTAATCTTATTCACTATCTACAACATGTAAATTGAAACATGACAAGTCAAGATTGAATAGTTCAACTTATCTTGGATTATGGCATTTAATTACACTCTGCCATAATCATCTAAAAGTAAAATTAGTGGCACTTGGACTTGCACACTTTCATGTTTTATTTATTTTTCTTTGGGGTATATTAATTTTTCTAAGTCCTTTGATTTTTCTTTTAGGACTTTTACCCTCTTTTTGATTTTCTATTTCTTTTATTTTTTTACAAAATATGGGAAAACAACTTGCAGAAAGCAAGGTATGTACATATTTATAAGACTATCATAAGTCAATTCCAAATTATGAGTCCTATACTTATAGGACCCTAACACAACCTGTTCAACTGCAGCATTCGGGTCAACCTGCACCCCAGGGGCAACCCATGCAGCCTCAGAGCCCGCCTTTTATTCCTCAAGGTCAATATTAGATGATACAAGGTCCACCCCAAGGCACTTCTTACATTCCACAAAAAAATCCATATGTTGTTCAGACAAGACCTTAGTGGTTCACTCAGAATCAATATCTTGGTCCTCAATGGGTGTATGGGAGGAATTATCAAGCTTATAACCCCTATGGAACAAATCCTCTGGGACAGAACATAGGGGGTTAGAATTTCTTCCAACCTAGTTGGAATCCCAATACTTTTCTCTATCAAAGGCCTACAATGCCTTTCAATCCGCAATTTCCCTTTATTTCTACGCTGGAACTACCTGATGTGTTAAAGTTGACGAATGATCCTATCCTCCATAATCCATATTGGCCCCCATTTCTGACTAAAATCCCTGGCTATTGTCCCAAATTTGAAGGCAAGTCTGGAGAAGACCCCCAAAGCACATGTTATGACTTACCATCTTTGGTTCTCCTATAACTATTGTGTTGAAGATTCAATTTGGCTACGTCTCTTCCAAAGGACTCTCACTGGTGTCGCTGCCAAGTGGTACATTGAACTCTCTGGTGAAATTTTTCAAGATTTCAAATCTCTCATTATGGTGTTTCTCATGGACTTTCAGTTAAAAATTCGATATGAAACTGGGATGCACCTCCTCACATCCTTGAAACACGAAAAGGCTACTCATATCTCTGATCATATTCATGAATGCAGGCAGCGCCATTGTTTGATCAAGTTTGAGATTCCTGATCAAGTTCTCATTGATTGGTTCACTACCTCTTTTATTAGCCTGATTGCTAAGGACATCTCTATTGGGGCATGTGTTACTGAGGAACAATCCATTGCTCATGCCCAGTACCTCGATCTCATGTACTCTCAATCTGGCACATTGTATGAACTCTTGCCTGATGCTCCGCAACATGGAACTACCAAAGCACTGATGACGCTATCTGTCAATGATATCATCGGTTCTATGTCTTAGGCTTCTCGAAAGTCTTCTCCAAATCCTATGAAGAAATAATCTACTTATTCCACTAATACGGCTTCTTAGCCACCTTCGAATCCTAGTAAGACTACGGAAGTGAATTTCGTCCAGTCCAATCTAGTGGAGACAGCTTCCAAAGTTAAGAAAAAGGGTAAAGCTCAGGCCAAAGCCAATACCCTAAAACAGGATTGTCCAAAACCTAGTGTTGACGATGGTTCAAAATACAGACTGAAGTACCCTTGTATGATTTGTGACAAAGAGAATTACACCAAGGACTATCCACAATGGGAAGAGTTGAGTCGATTGCTCAAAGGCACTCAAGGCACTCCATATATTCTTAAAGAGCCATTCCCATCGCAGCAAACTCAGATGGTGGATCAACAAAAGTCCTCCGCCCCATTTGACTCACAGTTCTTCATGATTAATGGTCCTGCACCCATCTCTATTGCTAACTGATCGAAAGATTATACCAAACCGCGTCAGGCAGCAACGAAAGAGTTCGTTGATGGTCCACCTCCCCCACTTGCTTCTGGCCCTCTTCACATTGAAAGGCCCAGTGCTGAGCCCGTTGTACGACCACCTTCTAAAGGACTCCTCCGAAAGTCTTCCTATAACCCAAATGCCCTTGCCACTTTTCATTACGGTATTGTTGAGGATTTGGCCCAGGCACCATCTGCCATGTTTGTGTTGGAAGTACTTCAGAGTTTTCTGTCATAGAGGAAGGATTTGTTATCTACCATCGAATGGTGTTGAGCCCCAAATATGTCCTTTTCTTTCACCCAATTTCACTTCATTTCCTTTGTCCCTTTTCAATTACAGGCTTAAATGATCAATAGGATTAATTAAAGTCACTTTAGGAATGTATACAATGACTGACTTGCTATATTTTCATGGTTTTTTTGTTATAGTAATTTTTGACTAGAATCAGCTACATAATGCAGTCATTTTGTAGCTAGTCGCCTATTCCGTAGATATCTTCATGTTCTCATAGGTTACAGGTGTCACTTCAAAGAAAAACGCATATGGTTTAATTCCACAACACTCCCCCATCATTTCATTCTCTCTACGAAGTCTGAGCAAGAATCTATAGATGGTATTGCACGTGGAAGAGATCAAAACTAAGAAGCAGATTCCTACCAGCACAGGGACTCTACAGATGTCTCTAGCAAGAGTAAGAGGCTTCCACAAGAGTTCTAATTTGATTTTAATTGGGAAAGACACTTATCCCTATTTCTTCTCAAGGGTAGTTATGTATTTATTTTATAATAATGACTCAGGAGACCGAGAGACAACTAGATAGATTGATGTTTTGTTGTTAGATCTCAAAAGTCTGTAATACTCTGTTTCTGAAGAATTTTCTCTTTAATGAAAGACATTCAACTTCATTGCATGATCTAAGGCAATCTTGAGGAGATTTGTATGCTAATCCGGTGGTAGAGGGCCCCTACTGCCCAAGAAGCTCTGTGCATATTGTTTAGATAAGTAAACTTTAGCCTTGTTTCATTCCTAATTCAAGTAGTTTTTTTTAACTTTACGTTTTTGTGCTCATTCACATCAAATGTTACAGCTAGTCTTGTTCTTATGAATTGTTCCAAAATATCACTAACACTGAATGAGACATAGCTGTGGTGTTTTAGAGTCTAGTTGCATTTTTTCTGAACTTCATATTTTTATGCTCACTGACATCAATTGTTACAGCTAGTCTTGCTCTTATGAATTGTTCCAAAATATCACTAACATCGAATGAGACAGAGCTGTAGTATTTCAGTGACTAGTTGCAATTTAGTTTAGTTGTAAAACTCCAGAGGTTAACGACACTCTAGTTCAATTTTGTTCATTGTATTTCAAGTTTGATTGGTTGCACTCTTGTTCAGTTCTGTTTAATGTATTTCCAGTTTCATTAGTTAGTTGTATGCTAGTTTTGTTCCATTAAACTTCAAGGCCTTCATTATTTACAAAATACTCTTGTTATTAATCTCTTCCAACACATCATCATATGGAAAATAATTAGTGATATCAGCTCAAGGCCTTGACTATTCTGCAATCTCTTATAATTTTACAAATAGCCTTTTTTCCAAAATTATTCCAAAAGATTTCTAAATTTTGAATGAGGCTTAGTAGTGACAATTTGAGTTGCAAAATGGCTTAATTTCAGTGTCATAGGATAATTTAGAATAGAGTCACTCACTATGTTGCAGACTCTCTTTTCCAAATGTGTTCCAACAAATTTCTAGCCATGGATGGATTTTATCTGTGATATTGTAGAATGTTGTTTACTTAGAAGAACCTCATTGCATTAAACTTGTCCTTTTCTCAAGTTATTCCAACATATTTCTAATGAATGAATTGGAATGAGTTCATGTTATGAGTTAGTGAATTCATGTTATGAGTTATTTTTCTTGTTAAAGTTTTGCATTTTCTGTTCTTAAGTGCCATACATAGTTTAGAATAGGTTTTTCTCTGTTTTAGTGTGACCAAAAACTTCTCTTTACCAACACTTAGTTCTTTTTATCTTAAGAATAAAAACACAAAACCAAAAACATTGGAAAAAAACTAAACACAACGTAGTGAGAAACAAATACCTAGGCACATATAGTGCACTTCACTTCAACAGGTTAGTAACCCTGGTTGACAATTTATGACATCAATTTAGGAACACTAAGTTGAGCAGACATTTTGGCGCTGTTGTCGGGGAAGTGTAACTAGGTAGCCTTGTTTCTTACGTCCCGAAAAAAATGACATGTGTAGAGAAAGAGACTCAAGGGGTAGATTCATAAGAAGTTGAAGCTTGATTCCTAGAACACCACTTTTTTCACCAAGACTAAGAGCCAACACACCTCCAACTCAAACCCACATTCCATCCTTTACTAATCCTAGACTTCCATAGAACTTAAGATTAGATATTCCATTAGAAAGACCTTCCACTTTATCCACTGAACTTGTCTTAGAAGAAGATCCTGAGACCCTTACTAGGGACATAAACTTTTCAACTTCCACAGAAGAATCAACTATGGCAGAGGAAGGGGGAGGAAGAGCTTTTAATGGAGAACACACACTATTTTGAGGGGGTAGAGGTAGAGGTAGAGGTGCAGAAGGAGAAGGAGGCAGAGGAAGAGGTAGAAGAGAAATGGGAAGCTCTTTTGGGTTTCCTATAGTAGATGAAGAAACCAATGCAACTATGAAAACAATTTCACCCTCTGTCCTCCCAAACTTTAATGGACTCAAAACTAAAGACCTTGAAACCTTCCTATTTGAATTTGAAGTCCTATGTAAAACCTATGACTACTTACAATATTGTCAAAAACTTAAAATATTCCCTTCAACATTGAAAGGAGCAGCATTAAAATGGTTTATGAGTTTGATCAACAGTTCTATTAGGACATGGGAAGACATGAAACAAGCATTTCTAGAGAGGTATTTGGATTACTGTATGCCAGTCAACCATAAGGAGGAAGTGTTTGAAATGTTACAAAAAGAGGATGAAAATTTGGAAGATTTGTTGGAGAGGTTTAACTATAACATCAAGAGAGAAAAAATGGAAAACTTAGATCAAGACACTTTGAAAGCTCTCTTATTGAAGACAATTAGGGATGAATGGTTAGATATCCTTAACATGATGGGAAAAGGGGATATATCTTAGCTCACATTACCTGAAATAGCTGAATTATGTATCAACCTTTCAAGAGGAAAATCTAAAACTGTAAAAGGACCAAGAGACCCTGCTCTTGCAAGGGCAAGTAAGTCTGCTTCTGGGACAGTAAGTAGGGCAGAAATAGGACATATGCTTGATGAATTTAAATATGATATTTTTGGGAGTCTTAGTGAACAAATAGACACCCATAAGTTACAAAATAAGAAGAAACTTGAATCTGATGCCTTAGCAATCTTTTGTCCCAAATGTAGAAAGAAGCATGCCTTGAGAGAGAGCCCTTTGGATGCAAAAGTAGTAGAGACCTATGTAATTTGTTCAGAAAAACATGAGACCAAGATTTTTCCTTCACTTCCTGGTCTTAAAGTTGTCTTTCAAGAAGAAACCTCTACAAATTCCACAGAATCTCTCAATTTTGTCTCTAGAAGGCCGTGGCAAGGACCTCAAACATGAGGATTCCATGATCAGCTGTATAATCAACCCCCACCAAATTGGAATGCTTGGCAGCAACCTTGGCCCCAATTCCAAAATCAATCTAAAAATTGGGTAGAAGGAGCAAAAAATCCCTATGGAAGATACTCTCAGTACTATCAATATCCACCATATCCACATTTCCCTCCTCAACATAATTTTCAACAAAATCCTCAAAATCCACCACTTCCATTACCATTTTCTTAGAAAACAAATCAATTACCTGCCCAACCCATACCAAACCCCAACAATAAAAATCCTCAGAATACATACATGATACAAGGCCAACAATTTCCAACTTATTTGATTACTCCTTTAGACCTTAGTGATAGTCAACTTAGGTCTGGAAGAATACTTGAAAAGAAGAAACCTTCTGTAATCATACAAGAGCAAAAAGATTCTGACCTCTACTGGTGAATAAAAATCTTGAAGAGAACACACATTTCCAAGACCCAAACATTGAAAAATCAAAACAAAAAGAACCAATAATTTCAACTCCTATATTAGAGCATCCATCAACATACACTTCTACACCTCCCTTTCCAGAAAGATTACAAATTGATAGAGGTGTAGAAAAAAAAATTATGGTGCCTAATTATGATTTTCTAGATGAGCTGAGAAATGTTTGTATTAAGATTCCATTATTGCAAGCTATCAAGGAAATTCCAATCTTAGCAAAGACAATAAAGCAGTTGAGCATGAAGAAAATAGGAAAAAGAATAAGAGAGACAAATAAAATTCAACTGGCAGGAAAAATAGCAGATATCATGATGGGTAAGATTGCCATTCCAAAGTATCTATACCCAGGAAATCCAGTTGTTAAAATACACATCAATGGAACTCAGATCCAAAACACACTTATTGATTTAGGAGTAGCAATCAATATCATGAGTAGACAAATCATGGATAAACTGAAACTTCCTAATCTTCTTTTTACACCCACATTATTACAATTAGAAGACAGATCTGTGATCAAACCTGATGGGGTAATAGAAGACATTCCAGTGTCCCTAGATTCTTGGGAGTATCCTGTGGATTTTATAATCCTAACTCCTAAGAGTAATCTAGGAGGGCATCCTATTATATTAGGAAGACGTTGGTTAGCTACAGCTGATGCTTTCATTATTTGTAGATCCATTCATATGTACATCTCTAATGGTAGTTCAACCAATAAATTTACCTTGTATCCTCTAGCAAAAACAATTACATAATTAGATGATACTCAATGGATAGAGGATGAAGAAGACTTACAACCTCTCTTCACAATTTTAGAAATTAGTGAAGATAGCCAGATTTTGAATACCTTAGAAAACTTTGAATCCTCTTCGGAATACAAACATGAACAATTTCAAGAAGAATCCAACATTTAGTTTTTATCATCAAGACAGATGTCTCTCTATTCCATGGATAAATTTGGCATCTCTAGAATTGAGATATTTCCAGGAAAAACTCTAAACATAAACAAGAACCTAGAGAAATCTCAACAAGTAGAGCTAGTCAAGATATTACAAAGACATTCTTCTACATATGCATGGGAGTACACTGATATGAAAGGGATAAGCCCCAAGACTTGCACTCATCACATCTACATAGAGGAAAATTGTAAACAAATCAGACAACCTCAAATACGGATGAATCCAAGTCTTAGGGAAATTGTTAAAGAAGAACTACATAAATTGTTAAATATCAACTTTATCTATCCCATTTCAGATAGTCAGTGGGTTTCTCCTTTGGTAATTGTGCCAAAGAAAAATGGTAAATGGAGGGTATGTATTGACTACCGAGAATTAAAAAAAGCTACTCTTAAAGATCATTTTCCCCTACCTTTCATAGATCAAGTGTTAGATACATTAGCGGGCAAAAAGTACTACTCATTTTTAGATGGGTTTAGTGGTTATAACCAAATTCAAGTAGCACTTGAAGATCAAGACAAAACCACATTTACCTGTCCTTGGGGTACCTATGCTTACCGAGTATTGCCATTTGGATTATGCAATGCACCTGCAACATTTCAAAGGGAAGTACTAGGAATTTTTTCAGATCTAATACATGATTGTGTAGAGGTATATATGGATGATTTCACAGTTTATGGAAACACATTTGAAGAAGCCTTAGCAAACTTGGAAAAAGTCTTAAAGAGATGTAAAGAAGCAAATCTTTCACTAAGTCATGAGAAGTGTTTTATGATGTTTATTGAAGGAATTGTTTTGGGACATCACATTTCAGGGGATGGGATTAGAGTTGATGAGTCAAAATTTGAAGTCATCTCTAACTTATCTATTCCAAGTTGTCAAAAATATGTTAGAAGTTTTCTCAGATTTACAGGATATTATCGAAGGTTTATAGAAAACTTCACCAAGATAGCATCTCCACTTTCAAATTACTTACTAAGGACTGTGAATTCAAGTGGAATCATGATTTCCAATTAGCCTTTGAGACCTTAGAAACAAAAATCTCTGAAGCACCTATTTTAAGAGGACCTAACTGGAAGTTACCTTTTCATATTTCAACAGATGCCTCAGATACAGCTTTAGGAGCAGTATTGGGACAAAAAGACCTGATTCCTTATGCCATCTATTATACAAGTAAAAATTTGAATCCTTCAGAGTTAAATTATACTATAACTAAAAAAGAGTTTTTAGCTGTTGTTCATGCCATAAACAAATTCAGACACTATATAACAGGCTATGAAACTTTTGTTCACACAGATCACTCTGCAATTAGATATCTAATGAACAAATCAATTGCTAATGGCAGAGTCATAAGATGGTTATTTCTTTTAAAAGAATTTAACATTACCATTCTAGATAGGCCTGGAAAACAAAACACAGTAGCTGATTTCCTATCTAGACTCCAAAACATCAAAGATAACACTCTAGTTGAAGATCAATTCCCTGATGAATATTTTTTTGCAATTTCTACTCAGACTCCTTGGTTTGCTGACGTTGCTAATTATTTAGTTTCAGGGAAATTTCCTTCAATAATGAATGCAAGAGACAAAATAAATATCATTTATGACAGTGCAAAATATTCATGGGTTGCTAATGAGTTATACAAAATAGGTCCATATTTTATCATTAGGAGATGTGTTCGGGAAGATGAGATTCTTGAGATCCTCAAGGCATGTCATGATGAACCTTGTGGTGGACACTTTTCTAATAAAAGGAAATCTTATAAGGTCCTTCACTTAGGATACTATTGGCCATCCCTTTTTAAAGATGCTAAAGAGTATGTCAAAAGGTGTGACAGTTGCCAAAGGGTAGAGAAACCTTCTCCTTCAAGTGAGATGCCATTGCAGCCTCAGGTACATATTGAACCTTTTGAAAAATGGGCTTTAGATTTTGTAGGACCTATTAGTCCTCCATCAAGAAAAAAGAAATATATATTATTTTGCACTGATTATGTTACCAAATGGGTAGAGGCCAAGCCATTACTTTCTCCTGCTGAAGCATCTGTAGTTAGTTTTCTTTTTGAGGATATTTTTACTCGTTTTGGTGTCCCAAGGGAAATTGTTACAGATCAAGGAGCTCAATTCACATCAAGGCTAGTGGAACAAACGATGGAGAGGTACAAAATTAGACATGAAAAATCTACTCCCTATCATCCACAAGAAAATGGTCAAGTGGAATCTACCAATAAATTCATTGAAGGAATCCTAACAAAGACATGTTCATTTACACAGAAGAGATTGGGCAGACAGGCTTCCTGAAGCCTTGTGGGCCTATAGAACTACATGGAGAAGAACAACAGGTCATACTCCCTATGAACTTGTTTATGGAAAACAAGTTTTGTTTCCCATAGAGTTTCAGATTCAAACTTTTAAAATGGCAGTTCAACTAGGACTTGATCTAACAAAGGCACAAAAGCATAGATTGGAGCAGATAAATGAATTGGATGAGATCAGACAGGATGTAGTCCAGAAAACAGGTATAGTCCAATAACAAAGGACTAGATGGCATGATAAGTACATCAAGGAAAATAAGTTTAAAGAAGGTGACTGGGCTCTCTTGTTTGATTCAAAGTTCAAAGATTTTGAAGGTAAATTCCAAACACATTGGCTTGGGCCATATGAAATTATGAGAATTTTTGACAGTGGAGCAATAAAAATCAGTACAATAGATGAAGAGAAGGTCACTTTTCTTGTAAATGGTCATATATTGAAGCTGTATCATAAGACACTTTCAAGAGAAGAATTTGTCAAGAGATTCCAGGAAAACAGTGATGTGAAGTTAATGAAGAAGAATTTTTCTTCTTCATCAACTTAGTTGAATTTTCTGAATTCAAATGCATAAAAAAATAATAATAATAAAATAAAATAAAAAATAAAGTATAAACATGAAAACTAATCACTGATTAGCATGTTTATACAGAAAAGATAAAGTGAAAATCAGAATTCTTCTGACACTTTAGCTTTTCAAATTTTTTCTTTTTCTGCAAGCAGCTATCACAAAATCATAAGTCTCACTCCATCATGTCTCCATTCATTCATATTTCATTCACTCCATTCATTCATATTTCATTCAATCCATTCATCCATATTTCATTCACTCCATTCATCCATACTTCATTCCCTCCATTTCATGGTCCATTTCATTTCCATCTCAGATTTCTGAATTTGATCTCTTTTTACAGATTGAGTATTACAAATCACGAGTTGCAGACCACTTTTTATGGTTCATTCCACTTCACAATTGTGATTCATTTCATTCCATTAAATTTCAATTCACTCCTGAGCCATTCCACCATATTTCATGATCCATTTCATACAAAATTCCATTCCATGTTTCAAAGCTCCTACAGGTACATTCTGCAGCCAGCCAGACATTTTGTTGCCAGCTAGACATTCCATAGCCAGATATCCTGAAGGAAATTATCCTGCAACCACTTGTTCAACAACAAATTAACCTTGCACACCTATGTCAACAAGAAAAATCAAAGGGATTATGAAGACTAAAGAATCAATGATTTTCAAAGGAGGACAAAGCATATCAAAACCACAAAAATTAAAGGAAAGGCAAAGGTAAAGTTGTGAAATTATTATGATGACAGAATATGAAAGTTATAGTATAGTTAAGTCATGTATGATTCAAAAAGTTGTTTTGATTATTCATGTTGATCATGCCTATTAAACCTATCATAAAAACTTTGAACAAAATCCCTTTCATTCCGCCATTTCAAATCATCATTTAAAACTTAACGGTTAAGTACTGAAGTGACCTATTCGGTCACGTCACTAGCCGAAGTATTCAATGAGGATTTTGAATTTTCCACGAGATGTTTCCATGGTCTTTTCTCCCATAATGGATCTCAAACTCATTAATTCATGTAAATCACCCTCACTACATTTCACTCATTCTATAACCTCTTCATATCATCCTTCTGTGGCTAATTCCTACTGCATAAACAGAGAAAAGCACCTTTGGGGTAAAAAAAACTCTTTAACAGCCATTTTCACAGTGGATAGAAGAGCAGTAAATTGAACGTTGATAAGAGAAGCCATGGGTCTCATAGTAAGGTCTAAACCAGTCAGAACCAAATACTTAGAGGGTTACCCACAAATTAGAGAAATGCTACAACAGGCTGGGTGGTTACAATTTTTGGAAAAATTTAATGGTTTCCATAAAGAGGTAACTAAAACATTTGCACGGTCTTCAATGGAGAAGAATTTGAAATAGGAGATGTTAAATTCACAATTACAGAAGCTTTCATTGCAGAAGCAATGAAATTACCCAGGCAAGGCGAACGATGGTTCAAAAATAGGGAATTTCATAATGAGGCATGGAGGCAAATGCTCAAAACACCAGGTATGGATATTTCCATTTTTAAGAAGGGCATTCCTAGCTCAGCACTGAAGAATAAATGGCAGAATATGTTTCTCATTTTGCAAAAATTTATAACTTGTGAGGGAATGTTTGGTACCCTCTATGTTTATCATATTCGGTTAATGATGCATTTATTAGAGGAAGAAATCAATTTACCATTTTTCCTACTTCATAGTCTGAAGAGAATGGCCTCTAATGTTCAAAAGAGGGTTCAATTCCTGGAAACCACTTTGTACCACCATAGCCTAGTTAAAATCGTAATTGAACATCATTTGAGAAAGGCGGGAGACAATTGGGATGAGTTTCTAGTAAGGAATCACTTTGAAGAACCCAGGGAATCTCCATCTGAAGGAAAACTTATAAGAAGAAGCAGGAGAAGGAAAATTTCCAAATCTGTTGAAACTAAAACTGGTAAGTCCATACAAGAGGACAGCGAGGAGATAATTTTTGAGAAATTGGTTGAAATTAAGAAACAACTTAAAAAGGAGAAGATGATAAGAAGGTATGCCAAAGAGAGAGGTGAAGGGCCATCTCAACCAAGACGAAGCCACAGACTTAAAGGTATATTGAAGAAAACAGGGATTAGACAAACGGGAATCATAAACATTGAGGATGAAGATACACCAACTACTAGATCACCTGAGTACCAATATGAAGAGGATCTTGATGAAGAAACTCCAGAGATAGACCTAGCACAACAACAAATCTATAATTATGTTGAGTCATTGGAAAAGAGAGCCTCAGAAAGTAGAGGAAGAACTCCTAGCCCATCAGAATCTACAATTGATGTACTAAGAAGAGACAAATATGAGTTAGAAGTACTTAATAGGCAGATAAAGAATGAAAATGAAATTTTGAGGGAGCAGGTTAAGCTGAAAAAGTGATATGAATACAACTCTTTCTCTACAAATGGAAAAGTTGTACAAGGCTAGTGAGAAATTGAAGAAGAAAAACAAAAAGTTGAGTAGGGCACTTATAAATTTGAGATTCAAGTTGGTCATAAGGAAGCCTAGGAGGCCATTGAATGTCAGGAAAAGAAGAAAAAGGAGCTTGGATTTCCCAGCAGAAGTCTTAGAATACATGAATTAATTGCATGAGGACATGCAAAGACTTTGCAGTGGGATAATGTTGAGCCCCAAAGATGTCCTTTTCTTTCACCCGATTTCACTTCATTTCCTTTGTCCCTTATCAATTACAGGCTTAAATGATCAATAGGATTAATTAAAGTCACTTTAGGAATGTATAAAATGACTGACTTGTTGGAAATATTGTCATTGATGGCAAAGGATATGGCAAAGGATGTGGTAAAGGAATTGGCAAAGCCTTGGGCAGAAGGAGAAACAAGTACAACGCAGCAGAATCAGAGTTTTGAGTGCACAACACTCTGTATTGAAGAAGCTTTGAGAAATCCGTATGAAGGAGAATTAAATCTTGATAGGCCACAGCCACACATGACAGAAGAGAATTAACAGGTGATGGGCGTAGCCGTTGTGCAGGAGGAATGAAGATTTCCTGTAGATCTGAACTACGGAGGAGTAGATTTATTAAAGACAGTCATTTCGGGCTTTTAAAGCCCTCAACAACCAGAATGGGAAATTTGTTTAATCAGGTGGAAGTTCGTTTATTTCTCAATTGGCAGGACAAGTGATCCCCACCATTTATATGCCAATCAGAATAGCAAAGTTATTTTGGTGCAGTGTCTTGTTGATATGAAGATTTGTGATGCGATCCAATCGCAATCGCCAATCACAATAATCAAATGTCTTGTGGATGTGTAGAGTTCCGCAATGGAACGGCTGTATATAAAACATAAAACCAAACCTTATATAAATCGCCCCCACCATAGCAGCGAAGGCCCATGGGTCCACTTGACCACGTGGAGATGTTTTAATGGAATCGCAAGTCTTGAATCACAAGGTTCAATCGGTGGAGTTTTTTATGTGCTCCAATCAAAGGCCGGACCCGGTCGAGTTATATGCCACATTTTATTGCTAATCGCATCCGAGTTCCCAATCACAATCGGAAGCTCTTAAGTGTTGGGCCCGATTGCACCTTGAAATTAACAGACTCAATGGCGTTATACGATGGAGTTAATAGGTTCAATCGTGTCTGGGATCTTAATCGCAATCATAACTCTCCGATTGATCGCATGCCTTTTGTAATATGCTGCGATTGAAGTGGCGGACCTGATCCAGTTATATGCCAGAGTTAATATGTGAAAATCACATCCGTGTCCTGATCGCAATCGGAACTTTTCTATTGTGTGCCCCGATTGCATTTGTTCAAAGTTTGGACCTGATTGCGCTATGAGCCATGTTTTATGTAGTCATCTCGTCCAGTTGATCAATGGAAATCGCAAGCTTTGTTTGACACCGCCAATCCACCAACTGCGATGTGGGCCTGGGGTCAAAGAATGAAATTTGATTCAAAGCTTTATTGAAATATTATTTGGCAGAGAAAAGAATACCTTTGGGACATTTCGTGTATAGAAGAATAAATATTGGATTGGCTCAAATTTTAATATGAATACCATTAGTAATTGAATGGTTTTGACCCATGGTTTTAATAAGGGCGTAAACTATATAAAGTGATAAGAATTATGAAGAAGGGCGTGGGTGCAAGGGTTGATAAAAAACGAGTCTCCTTTGGAGATATCTGTATGAAAAAAACCCTGATATATCTGAATCGATGGTGCACCTGTAAATATAATGATCAGATCGACTAACAAAAGCACGAAGAACATGTGCATGCGTAAGGGTGATGAATGTATGAAGCACTCGAAGGAATATCTGATGGGCGAACTCTGTTCTTAACTGAAAATTCTGAATGAACCACTGTCTTAAACAATGGACAAAGTCATGAAGAACTGGTGCATGTCTGCTAAAAGAAGACATATGAATCTGGGTAAGTTTTTGTAGATCTGGCCTGCCCTGCAAACATATTAGTGTTACAGGTCTATACAAGAAGAGCACGAATATATATATGCAAGTCATCTACATTAAAAGTGCATATGACAGTTGGGGTTTCTGAAGATTAATATACACAGAAGGATACACGGGATTTTGAATGCATATATTATCTGAAGTCTGGATTACTTCTAATGTTTAGGTTACAGTGGTCGCACTGTTCTGTTATGTAGAATTGGGCAAAGTATGTTTGTTAATTGAATAAAGGGTTGCGTTGAAACTGTTTTGATGAAAGGTGGTATGTAGTGGGTCAGAGGGTTGAAGCCTTCTATATATAGAGGCTGATGTTATGATCAGGGGGTTGTATCTCCCTTCCAGGAGAGGCTGGTAAACGAGAGAGAAGGTTGTAGCCTTCTGCAAGTGGGTGCCTGCGTGCTGGTATAAGTCTGCGCCAGCACAGAAATTGTAATATGTTTTCTTTATAATAAAATATTGAAGACAAAGACTTCAGCAGTGGTGGTTTTCTCCCGAATTGGGTTTCCACCATAAATCCTGGTGTTCTTATGTGTTGCTATGTTTGATGGTTTGTACTGTTATTTCTATTCATGCTTGCTTCTTATCTGATGAATAAATGATGCAATGATTTAAGTAAAGACATGATAAGATCTCTGGACATACAAGTTGGATGCAGTAATGTAACATATGGTTTTAAGAGAAAGGAAAACTAAAAATTGTTAGTCAGATCTAAATACTGATTCACCCCCCCCCCCTCTCAGTATTTTTCTCAACAATTGGTATCAGAGCAGGTCCTTTTGAAAAGCTTATCCGCTAGAAGGAAGATCAGTCAAGATGAGAAATCAAGATGGAACAACTTCTATCAGGCCTCCACTCTTCAACAGAAACAACTTAATCTTTTGGAAAACAAGGATGAGGTCCTATCTTCAGTCTCTGGGAGCAGATGTATGGGCTATTTTTGAAGGAGGATATCAATATCCAGCCACAGTACCAACAGATCCAATGGAAAGAAAGAATTATGAAACAAATGCAAAGGAAGTCAATGCTTTATTGGGAAGTCTAACTGAAGCAGAATTTGTCAAAGTCATGCAACTGAATACAACAAAGGAAATATGGGACAAAATCATTCTAAGCTATGAAGGTGATGCAAAGGTAAAAAGTGCTAAACTTCAAACTCTCAGAATTCAATATGAGAATCTAAAAATGCTTAATGAAGAAAGCATTGCAAATTTCTTTCTACGTCTTGATGATATTGTAAATCGCATGAGAAATCTGGGAGAAACAATAACCGAATCTACGTTGGTTGAGAAAATTTTAAGATCTCTAACAACAAAATTTGAGTCAAAAGTTTCAGCTCTTGAAGAAAAGCAGGATCTTCAAAATCTTACTGTGGTACAACTTCATGGCATACTAACTGCATATGAAATGAGAAGAGGAGGACCATCTAAAGTCAAAGAAGCAGTCTTTAGAACTTCTACAAAAGGGAAGGAAGTACAAATAACAGAAGGATCAGGATATGTCTCAGAAGAAGATGAGATAAACTTCGTAAAGAAACTTCAACTTGGCACAGGACGGTTTAGAGGTAAGCTTCCTTTCAAATGTTTTGATTGTGGAAGAGTTGGTCATTATGTTGCTAAGTGTCCTTATAAAGAAACACATAAAAAGGGGAAGGAAGTAGCAAGAAGGAATAAGAATCATGTTAGCTCCAGAAAGAGTTTCTATACTCACGAAGATAGTGATGGGTTATCTGATAGTGAGGAAGAAAGTGAACAAGATATTAGACTTCTCATGGCATTTGAAAAAGAATCTAGAGAAGAAAAGGATACTTTTGTGGATGCTCTAAAAGACAGTAATTTTTTTGATGAAAACAATAAACTCAAAATATGCCTAGAAGAAAGTAAAATAATCATAGAAACTCTAAAAAATCGGCTTGGAGAAAAGGAGAAACACAATGAGAAATTAGACTATGAAGTAGTAAGTCTAAGAAAAGAACTTGAGAAAGTAAAGTCTCTGAATCTTAGATTTGCTAAAGGATCAAAAACCTTAGATGAAATTATCAAGGTAAAATGTTCTCCTCTTATAAAAACAGGTCTTGGATATACTAGAGAATCTTCTCAGCCTTCAGCACCAAATTATCTAAAAGCAGTTACATCTGGTTTACAATATGCTGCCACTTAGCAAGGGAATAAATAATCTTTACAAGTAAAGCATGATCATCTCAATTCAAAGAACACTAACAGGAATGTCTTTCATGGAAACACCAATCAACGAGTAAATTCATATAGAAGATTTTATGATCGCATAAACTTCTTCTTCAATGGACAATGCTTCTCATGTCACAATTTTGGTCATAAAGTTGTTCAATGTGTTGCATATAAAACCATCATGACAAGAGAAGCAAGAAAGAAAAGGGTTGATATTGAAACAAAGAAGAATACTTATAACAACTTTTCTCCTCTTCAAAATGAAGTTGAATGTGCTTACTGCAATAACTTTGGCCATGAAGAATCCGAATGCAGGAGCAAAGTTCAGCTAAAAGAACATGTTCCTTCAAGCTCCAAAGTATGGAAAAAGAAGGAATTACAGGTTGAAAATTGTGGTATAGCGTTATTTTCAGAAGATGAAGAAAACCAATGGTACATTGATAGTGGATGCTCAAGACACATGACAGGTGATAAAGATTAACTTCTTGCATATAGTGCTCTAGAAAAGGAAAAGAAGGTTACATTTGGAAATGATACTCCTGCGATCATTAAAGCAAGAGGGTCTGTTTTTCTAAAAGAAAATGTGAAAGCTAATGAAGTCATGTATGTGGATGGATTAAGGCATAACCTGTTAAGTGTAAGTCAAATGTGTGATCAAGGAACTGAAGTTGTCTTTAGCTCAAAAGAATGTGTGGTACGTGATCTTGATACGGGTAAAGCAATTATAAAAGGGAAAAGAAATCCAAACAACCTATATATATTGAAGAACTGCAAAGAACAATGCTATTTGAGTAAATCTTCAGAAAATTGGCTATGGCATAGAAGGTTGGGGCATCTGAGCTTCTCCCAAATCAAAAAATCAAGCAGAATTAAAGTTGTTCGTGATCTTCCCAATATTTCTCTACCTGAAAATATCATATGTAAATCCTGTCAATTCGGTAAGAAAACCATAGTACAATTTAATGCCAAGGAAGGATCATCAAGCAAGCCTCTTGAACTCATCCATACAAACACATGTGGACCTATGAGGAAAAAGTCACCACGTGGTGAAGAATACTATATCTTATTCATTGATGACTTTTCTAGAATGTGTTGGATTGGGTTGCTTAAACACAAAGATGAAGCATTTGAGAAATTTCAGATCTTCAAAGCACTAGTTGAGAATGAATTAGATCTAAAAATCAAGTGTCTCAGATCTGACCGAGGAGGAGAATATACATCAGATGAATTTCTTGAATTTTGTGAACAACATGGCATAAAAATATAGTTTTCTGTAGCTAGCACTCCACAACAAAATGGTGTTGCAAAAAGAATGAATAGAACAGTTCAAAAAATGGCTAGAGCTATGTTGGATGATTCCGGAACACCTGACACATTTTGGGGAGAAGCAGCACATACAGCAGTAAACATTCTCAACAAGGCACATGTTCGTGTAAATAGTGATAAAACTCCATATGAACTATGGTATGGTAACCCTCCCACTATAAAGCATTTTAGAATTTTTGGAAGCAATTGCTTCATCAAGAATAATGATGAAAAACTTGGCAAGTTTGAACCCAGAGTAGATGAAGGGATATTTCTTGGATACTCCTCTAGGAGTAGGGCCTATAAATGTTACAATAAAAGACTTCGGAATATTGTTGAATGTATTGATGTTGTTATTGATGAATCTTCTGCAGCTCCAAAAGAAGAAAAGAAAACTACAGATGAAGATGATGATGACACATATCCTTCTATATAAAATAGTAATGATACAAACAGTGAACCCAGTGAAGAACCCGAAGATGGTTTGTCTAAAAAGGCTCCCTCCAGATATGTTCAAAATAATCATCCAGAATCTCAAATTTTGGGAGAAAAGGGATCAGGTGTACAAACAAGAAGAACTCTTATGGGATCTTCTAGCAATCTGGCATTTCTGTCCACTATTGAACCTCACAGTGTTAGTCAAGCTAGCAAAGATGACTGTTGGATTCAAGCCATGAATGAAGAGCTTAATCAAATTGAAAAGAATCAAACTTGGGAATTAGTACCAAGACCTCATCACAAAAATGTCATTTGAACTAAATGGATATTCAAAAAAAAGTTAAATGAGAATGGGGATGTTATAAGAAATAAAGCTAGACTTGTTTGCAAGGGGTATGCTCAACAAGAAGGTATAGAATTTGAAGAAACCTTTGCTCCTGTAGCCAGACTTGAAGCCATAAGAATGTTTCTTGCTTATTCAAGCTTTCAAAAAATCAGAGTTTATCAAATGGATGTTAAATCTGATTTTCTCAATGGTGATCTAGAAGAAGAAGTTTATATAGAACATCCAGAGGGATTCATTTTGGGAAATGATGAAAAACTTGTTTGTAGACTTAAAAAGGCTTTATATGGTCTCAAACAAGCTACAAGGGCATGGTACTATCGTCTTGACAAATATCTTAATCAACAAGGATTTTCAAAGGGGTCTGCTGACAGCAACTTATACACAAAAACTGAAAATGACAAACTATTGATTGTGGTTGTATATGTTGATGATATCATTTTTGGAAGTAATAAAGAGTCTATGAGTCAGAAATTTGCTTCTGATATGCAGCAAGAATTTGAAATGTCTTTACTTGGGGAACTAACATTCTTTCTCGGCCTGCAAGTGCAACAAGCAACAGATGGTATATTCTTATCACAAGCAAAGTACCTCAAGAAAATCCTGAAGAAGTATGGCATGGAAAATTGAAAACCTATAAGTACACCAATGATAACCGGATGTAATCTCAGTTCTAATGATGATTCCCCCACCGTAAATTAACCAGAATACAGATCTATGATAGGAAGTCTACTTTATCTCACTGGGACAAGACCATACATCATGCATGCAGTCGGGATTGTTGGACGATTCCAAGCTAATCCAAAAGAGTCTCATCTTCAGGCTGTGAAAATAATATTCAAATATCTACAAGGAACTCAAGATTTTGGACTATGGTACCCAAAGAATGCTGAACTTAATCTTCATGCATACACTGATGCAGATTGGGCTGGAAGTATTGATGATCGGAAAAGCATTAGTGGTGGTGCATTCTTTATGGGGCCCCGGTTAGTATCTTGGTTCAGCAAGAAGCAAAGCTCCATTGCCTTATCTACAGCAAAAGCTGAATATGTGGCTGCAGCATCATGTTGCACTAAACTTCTTTGGATGATGCAAACCCTACAAGATTTTCAAATCAAATGTTCATCCCCTGTATCCATTATGTGTGATAATACAAGTCCCATCAGTATCTCAAAGAATCCTGTTATGAATTCCAAAACCAAGCACATTCCCATCAAATATCACTTCTTACGAGAACAAGTGCTTGAGCAAAAGGTAAAATTAGAATATGTTTCCTCCAAAGAACAAGTTGCGGATATATTTACCAAACCTCTACCTAGGGAAGTGTTCGAATATCTCAGACTAAAACTGGGAGTAGTCTCTGCCATGCAGAGGATCAGGTCTACTTAATTACAGAAGACTAAATGGGTTTCGAGATGCAGTTGGGCATCTCTGAATGCACAGGCTAAGGGGGAGCATTGGTCATCTGAAAAGGATGCACTATTGGCCTTGCTATATTATAACGATGCAGCATGATCTTAGGGGGAGCATGGAAATGTCAACTCATTGCCATTGATGCCAACGGGGGAGGAAAAGAAACAAAGGGCTTCTATAAGACAATCAGCGGAAGAATATTTCCATCAATGCCAAAGGGGGAGATTGTTGGAAATATTTTCATTGATGGCAAAGGATATGGAAAAAGATGTGGTAAAGGAATTGGCAAAGCCTTGGGCAGAAAAAGAAACAAGTACAATGCAGCAGAATCAGAGTTTTGAGTGCACAACACTCTGTATTGAAGAAGCTTGGAGAAATCCGTATGAAGGAGAATTAAATCTTGATAGGCCGTAGCCACAAATGACAGAAGAGAATTAACAGGTGATGGGCGTAGCCGTTGTGCAGGAGGAATGAAGATTTCCCATAGATCTGAACTACGGAGGAGCAGATTTATTAAAGACAGTCATTTCGGGCTTTTAAAGCCCTCAACAACCAGAATGGGAAATTTGTTTAATCAGGCGGAAGTCTGTTTATTTCTGAATTAGCGGGACAAGTGATCGCCACCATTTATATGCCAATCGGAATAGCAAAGTTATTTTGGTGCAGTTTCTTGTTGATATGAAGATTTGCGATGCGATCCAATCGCAATTGCGAATCGCAATAATCAAATGTCTTGTGGATGTGTAGAGTTCCGCAATGGAACTACTGTATATAAAACATACAACCAAACCTTATATAAATCGCCCCCACCATAGCAGCGAAGGCCCGTGGGTCCACTTGACCACATGTCGATGTTTTAATGGAATCGCAAGTCTTGAATCGCAAGGTTCAATCGGTGGAGTTTGTTATGTGCTCCGATCAAAGGCCGGACCCGATCGAGTTATATGCCACAGTTTATTGCTAATCACATCCAAGTTCCCAATCGCAATCGGAAGCTCTTAAGTGTTGGGCCTGATTTCACCTTGAAATTGATGGACCCGATGGCGTTATACGATGGAGTTAACAGGTTCAATCACGTCTGGGATCTTAATCACAATTGAAACTCTCTGATTGATAGCATGCATTTTGTAATATGTTGCGATTGAAGTGGCGGACCCGATCCAGTTATATGCCGGAGTTAATATGTGCAAATCGCATTTGTGTCCTGATCGCAATCGGAACTTTTCTATTGTGTGCCCCGATTGCATTTGTTCAAAGTTCGGACCCGATTGCGCTATGAGCCATGTTTTATGTGGTCATCGCATCTAGTTGATCAATCGCAATCGCAAGTTTTGTTTGACAACGTCGATCCGCCGACTGCGATGTGGGCCCGGGGTCAAAGAATGAAATTTGATTCAAAGCTTTATTGAAATATTATTTGGCAGAGAAAAGAATACCTTTGGGACATTTCATATATAGAAGAACAAATATTGGATTGGCTCGAATTTTAATATGAATACCATTAGTAATTGAATGGTTTTGACCCATGGTTTTAATAAGGCCGTAAACTATAAAGTGATGAGAATTATGAATAAGGGCATGGGTGCGAGGGTTGATAAAAAACGAGTCTCCTTTGGAGATATCTATATGAAAAAAACCGTGATATATCTGAATCGATGGTGCACCTATAAATATAATGATCAGATCGACTAACAAAAGCACGAAGAACATGTGCATGGGTAAGGGTGATGAATGTATGAAGCACTCGAAGGAATATCTGATGGGCGAACTCTGTTCTTAACTGAAAATTCTGAATGAACCACTGTCTTAAACAACGGACGAAGTCATGAAGAACTGGCGCATGTCTGCTAAAAGAAGAAATATGAATCCAGGTAAGTTTTTGCAGATCTGGCCTGCCCTGCAAACATATTAGTGTTATAGGTCTATACAAGAAGAGCACGAATATATATATGCAAGTCATCTACATTAAAAGTGCATATGACAGTTGGGGTTTCTAAAGATTAATATACACAGAAGGATACACGGGATTTTGAATGCATATATTCTCTGAAGTCTGGATTACTTCTGATGTTTAGGTTACAGTGGTTGCACTGTTCTGTTATGTAGAATTGGGCAAAATATGTTTGTTAATTGAATAAAGGGTTGCGTTGACACTGTTTTGATGAAAGGTGGTCTGCAGTGGGTCAGAGGGTTGAAGCCTTCTGTATATAGAAGCTGATGTTATGATCAAGGGGTTGTAGCTCCCTTCCAGAAGAGGCTGGTAAATGAGAGATAAGGTTGTAGCCTTCTGCAGGTGGGTGCCTGCGTGCTGGTATAAGTCTGTGCCAGCACAGAAATTGTAATACGTTTTCTTTATAATAAAATATTGAAGACAGAGACTTCAGCAGCGGTGGTTTCTCCCGAATTGGGTTTCCACCTTAAATCCTAGTGTTCTTATGTGTTGCTATGTTTGATGGTTTGTACTGTTATTTCTATTCATGCTTGCTGCTTATCTGATGAATAAATGATGCAATGATTTAAGTAAAGACATGATAAGATCTCTAGACATACAAGTTGGATGTAGTTGTTAGCCACCTATAATATTTTGTTTTACCAAAAAGGTGGCTAAAACTTTTGGGAGCCTCCAAGGAACAAATTTTACCATTAAAACTTGTTGGCTCTTGAAGTCTCTGTAAGGCCTCCTGCCTTTTCCTTTTGACCAAATCTTTTACTACTACTGTTTCATACTTCAAAATCCTCTGAAATCCTATTAGAATCCAAGTCAAATACTGCTGCATTCCCCTTTTTTCCCCTCGTTTTATTCCAACTTACATCATTCTCCATTTTCCTTTTTTCCATAAAAACCCCACAAAAACATATGTTTTCCCTTTATCCCTTCATAAAATCCATTCCCTAAGGTTAAAAACTCACTTTTTGATCTTGTCCGAACCTTGATTTCTCTTTGAAAACATTGAAAATCCTATAAAATGCACATTTATATGATGGTAAGGCTTCTAGTCCCCTCGGGCTAAGCCCCCCGCCTTTTTCTCTCCATAAGACCCGACGCTGTGACTAAAGCGTTTCACTACGGGGCGCTTTGCTCTACCCGTAGGGTCAAACCTTGGTGCCCCCGTAGTTGACTCCTCAGGATGGGTGAAGACCTAATCCAGCAGCTGCCATTCACTACGGGGGGTCGCTCCCATGGTCTCATGTCCGTACACCTTGCCCCCCCGTAGTTCATCTCAGCCGTCGATCTGCTCTGCAGATCCGACGGAGCGGAGCGCGACTTGCCCGTGGCCCCCACTCCCCGCGTTATTTTCCAAAATCCCACAGGTTTCATTCCGCACCACTCTTCGCCGAAATCTAGTTTTCTCCCATTGGCCAGCGATTCCATACGCTGGCCGACACGCGTCCTCCGCCCTGTTTCAAAACCGCCGCATAAAGTTAGTCCCCCGCGCGTTATCCGTCGGAGGAAGGCTGCCCAGCGGAATCAATGATAATCATCCAATCTGGCCTCGCACATCCAACGGCTCTCATCCGTTTTAATCACCCACCCTTTAACGAAGCTGTGTGCATTTTAGCTAGGCCCCAGCGTAGCCAAGAATCAATCTCCGTCGTCGATCTCTGTAGATCGACAGTCCACATTCAAATGCTTGATTCCATTCTCCAGTCAAACTTTCTTCATCGCTGACCTTCCCAGTCACTCCCGACCATTGATCACAGCACGATCAACGGCTTCGATCACCCCATTCCTCCGCACAGTCCCCAAAGCAGGTTGACCTATAAAACCAGATTTTTTAACGTGTTTTTGCATTTTGCAGGGTTTAAACTATTTGTTCGCGTTTTTTAAGGAAGATTCAGAGAAGGAGGGTGATGACCCTCCCTTGTTCGATTCCTCCGAGGAAATCGCTCACAGAGTCAGTTTTTCATGTCTCGTTGATGTTTTCACAGGCATCGATGCCTTACATGCCCTACGCAGCCCTGCACAAGAAGAAAATCATGAAAAACTGAGGCAGAGAAAGAGTATCAGTGGTAGAAGACAAAAATGAACCAGAACACAGCATAGGTGGACAGATTTGTGGGGATTAAGGCTAAGACAGTTATCAAACGCCTAATCCCTACTTTAAAACAGAGATTGAAGGAAAACCTAAAGTGTTTCATCAGGAAACCCTCCACTGCCACCAAAATACACAGATTCATTCATCCAAGCAGCTAAAGTGCCACCTGTGCCTCAGAGGATTCAATCAAGAACTGAATTTATTGATCAAAGTTAGATATTTTTCCTTAAATGCAGCCAAAGAGTTATCTCTGCGAGGGATTTAATGAAAATAGGTCGGCAGAGTAACTCTATCATCACACAGAGCCACAAATGTCAACAAAATCTCCCACCGAGCTTGAATCGTAGGTATAAATCAGTTAATGCAGTGAAACACCTGTATAGTCTCTTCATTTAAGCCCCCAAAGGCCAAGAAGACATTAATTCTACATTAATTGTATTTGAGATCTTTTCATCAGATCTCACCTCCTCATCCTTCTATAAATACTTCAGTAGAAGATGAGTGAGGGGTTGGTTGTTAATGTAATTGTTGAAGCATTGTAATTGTAACTGAGCTGAAGACTCTTGATTGTAGATAGGATTTCACTAGCTCTTGGAGCTTTGCTTGTAATAGATGAGTTAGGTTTTGAAAGAAAGATGAATTGACACACTGGATTTGAAGATTGGAACCGGTTTGGAGCATCAATACAAGTTGACTTATGGGATCCTGGTCTATGCTGACGGTGATGTTGTTCTTATTGTAACTTGTGTTTTATTTCTGTTTCCATTTTGTTTCATTTTCTGCTGTAAAGAACAATTTAAACAGAGTTAGGACCTATTGTATACCAGTAACCTTCTCTAGATGAGAAATATTTATTTAGATGTTTTCTTCTATCTATGTTATTTGGAAATGATTAATTCAGTTTAAGCATAGGCATGTTTGCGTTCCCTCATATTATTGCCTTGACTGAATGTTATTTTTAAATGTTACTTTCAATATATGTTGTGTGAAGATGAACTGAGGAAATTAAGGTTAGCCCTGAGTCCCTTTCTTATTTGCTCAACTATTTGATTGTTTCTATTGGAAGTGTATCAAAGGCTGGCTAGTTTCAAAGTACTTACCAGATCCTAGGCTGCTCTTTGTTCTGCATCTATTTATTTTCCCCTTCTTAATGTATCACTCCATTCCATAAATCAAACCTTAAAGAGATCCTGAGGCATAGATGACTTGCCCCATAGACCACTCTTGAACCTGATTGTTTCAATTAAATCCCCTTATGACTCCATAGCCCAATGGACTGAAAACCTGCCATCATCTTTCATCTTAGCTAAAGTTTTCATTCTTGCTGCAACTTCTCACTTTGGAACCATTTGCATATAGACTTTTCCCGCTTCAAACACAATGACTATGTTCACCATCCAAAATTCAAACTTCCTGGACTTCATAACATTCTTAATATCATTACTCCCAAACTCAAAGACAAATCCATCTTTGTACATATTGAGAGAGTCCTCTCCTAGATTCAGGAGGCCAGATCCAGAACTCAAAGTTGCTTGAAATGATGTTAACTTTTAACTCAGACTCCTGATTTAGCACAAGTTGCTGCTGACAGAGACCCCAACATTTCCGCGACTACGGTACCCGAGTGTTTTTAATACCCGTTAGAGACCTCGGAAACCTTTTTATTCATGCAGAAAATTAGAGTTAAAAGTATTTTCAAGTGGACTCAAGAAATGGTAATGGTGATAAACTTAATGAATCAACAAAATCTAGGTCAACCCTAGGATTCTCTTAAGACTTTATCTAACCTTGGAAAATCAGCTAGCTTAGCCATAAGAGTATACTGCTTTTGTCTCATAACCATAGCTAGGTTTTGAAACAGAGTTAGCCTATTCTTAAGAAACCACACAAATAAAAAATATTCAGAAAATACCAAAAACATTTCAGATTGGTAGTAAAACACTTACTCCTACATAGCACTTACCTTTGATGTGTTTTACCTGAGACTCTTAGACAGAGTCTGTAAAGGGCTAGGTAGCCTCCGGATCTCATCCTCTTTTAGAGGTGAAATATCTGTTGAATGCCCTCCCAGTTAATCTCTGGTTAGAGTTTGTTGTGTTTTGGGATATAATTGAAAAAGGATGTTTCACAAGCACTGTGGTGGACAGTGTACTTCCTTGAAAACACTCTAAACTTTCCACCTAACGACTCAACAATCCTGAACAGACCTTAAGACTCCACTGGGAAGAACCCTTATCATTATAAATACCTTTCAAACTCAGTTAGAGGACTGTAGGATTAAAATTGTGAAAAAAAATTAGTTAACCTCTCAAAGATTGTCATATCTGGTTGAACTTTTCCTGTTTATTTGGGTCTAAACATACAAACATAGTGGCTCCTAAAAATATTCACACTAGATCCCATCCTGACCCTAATCCACCTGAGATAGTCGATAACCGAGAAAGTATCCTTAGGAAGTCTCCTAGGTTTCAATTATCAACTATTTCCAGATCTCCCATTAGAGCTAATTCCATTCCTGAAAATCTTTCAGCTCTACAACAATCACAAGCTGACCTATTAAATCCTTTCAGAACTAGGTCTCTTGGTGAGTTAGATCAGCTAGATTCTGAGTCTTCACTATCATCTCCTGAAACAAGTGAACATCTTGGGAAAAGTGAAACAACACCTCCTGATTTAAATTTTCTTCTTAACTTAGGTGTCTCTCATCCAAGATCAGCTCAGCAATCTACTGATGTTCCATCCACTTCTGTTCATCCTTCATCCACTGTTCAAACCACTTCATTTTAGCCCACCCCACCTCTTGTCAATCCACCCCCACCACCTATCATGGCAACATGGTATGCTCCCTTAGTCCTTCTTGTACCATTAGTCAATCTTCCACAGGACTATCAGTCCAAAATCCCATTGTATGATGGTAGCAATACTACAACAACATCACAACATGTGGATAAGATGAATGACTATTTTGATAGAAATGAAATTGATGATGATTCTGTCAAACTTAGATTATTTGCTCAAAGTCTGGGGGGAGAAGCAAGAAAATGGTTTAAAGGCTTAGCCCCCCATAGTATTAATGATCTCCAAGGTTTCCATCAAACATTCTTAAACAAATGGGAGGTAAAGAAGAACCCTCTCCAAGTTCTTGCTGACTATAATAATCTCCATAGGAACCCAAGGGAAAGTGTACAGGCCTATTGTACCAGATTTAACAGTGTGTATAATGCGCTTTCCCTAGAATTAAAACCTCCACAAGGTTCAACTTTAAACAAGTTTCTTGAAGGGTTTGATGCTGATATGACCTATTCACTCAGAGAAAGAGATTTTGCAACTCTTGAAGACATGCAAAGAGGTGTTTTTTCTGTGGAAGTCAACTTGATGGAGAAGAGAGCAAGGATGAAAGCTGAAAAGAGAGTATCTTTTAGAGAGGAATCCACACCTACTACCTCAAGCTCAAAGATGGAAATAATGATGGAAGAGATGATGAAGAAAATGAGCATTCTTGAGAGAGCGCAAGCAAGCCTAAATCAAAATGCTCCTCAAAACAGAAACCAAAACCATAATCCGAATGTTAGAAGAAACCAACCTTCGAACAGAACTAGGGAAGATGATCAACAGATCACTCCTCCCTTTCATCAAAACTATGTAAGTGAGGTTGAGGAAACGGATCAAATAACAGAGGAGGATGATATAAACTTATTTGGGGTAGATGATGATAACTTCGAGGTTTATTATGATAAAAAAGAGGGCCTTTACACACCGTATGATGACAAAAGGGATGATAATAAAAATTGTTGTCAAGACATGGAAAATACCATGACAGAACCTTCAAAATAATATGAACTCAGAAGTAGATTGAGTCAACAAACCCCCAACACCAAAACCTCTGACAAATATTCTCAAAGTAGCACTGCAACCAAGCCTAAAACAGTCAAACAAAAAGACAAAATAGTGGCTGATAATTTTGGTAAAGGTAAAGAGAAAGACACTCAAAATCTCGAAAAACAGAGTGCAAACATTAGTAGCACTAGCACTTCAGCTAGTGCTCCTACAACAACCATTGTGACAAGTGTAGATAAAACAAATCAGCAAGCTGTGATTGCTGATAAAGTGATAGATAACAAGGCTAAAACAAGTTCTTTAAAGAATCAAATCCTTTTCAACCTAGAGTAGCAAATATCAAAAATTAAAGTTTCAGTTCCCTTGATTGAGTTAGCTACCCATCCTGTATATAAAACACAAATTTTGAAGGATTTGAACATAGAAGAAAGAGAGTATACACTCAATCTTAGTGATGACCAACCAGAGCTTATTTTTGGTCCAAAGATTGAGGGTAAGTTTCAAGAAGGACCTATCCCTCCCTTTTATGTAAGCTTAAACATTCATGAAAAAATTCTACACAACGCTATGCACGACCCAGGGGCTTCTCATAATTTAATGTCGAAAGAAGTAATGGAGAGCCTGGGTCTAGAAATTAGCAGACCTTATAAAGACCTTTACTCCTTTGATTCAAGCAGAGTAAAATGTCTAGGGTTGATAAAGGACCTCTATGTTAACTTAGCCCAGATTCCAGCCAAGTCTTTAGTTATGGATATTGTTGTGGCTGATGTGCCCCCAAAGTATGGAATGCTTTTATCTAGATCTTGGGGGGCTAAGTTACAGGGGACTATGCAGATGGACATGACCTATGTGACTATCCCTGTTTTCAATCATACTAGAAGAGTTTATAGGGAGTCCCATATGCAATACATGGTCACAAGTCAGGACAGACCACAAAACTCTCCTCTCTACTCTGTGAGTACAGGCCTCGATTCTTTCATCATGCTTAATGATGAAACCCTCACAGAACCAATCACTTTAACAGGATCAATGGCCGAAAGAGAGGAAGAAGAACATGGCATTCAAGTGTCAAAACAGTTTGCTGCACTGGAAAACTTTGGCAAACAAAACGCAGGTCTTGATTTAAAAGTCGTCGGTCCATTACAGTCAAATTTTGACAGCAAAGAAAACACCCCTCAACATATTGAAAAAACTTGAGAAATCAAATCATACATAGGACGTTCACCAAACTGATAAAACTGAAAATGATCCTCTTTGGAGTATGTATTTTGATGGGTCATGCACTAAAACCAATGTCAAAGATGGTTTGGATCATTAACACTGAAAACAACCACACAGAATGTATTTCATGTAAATTAAACTTTCAGTGTTCCAACAACATAGCAGAATATGAATCCCTTCTCTTAGGCTTGCATCTCTTGAAGAAATTAGGAGCCAAAAGAATTAACGTATATGGGGATTCTGAGTTAATAATTAGGCAAGTCAATGGGGAGTATAATGCAAATCATCCCAGACTTAGGGCCTATAGGAATGACATCATGGACCTTTTGAAAACATTTGAGGAGGCCAACCTGAGTTTTGTCCCAAGGAAAAGAAACATTGCAGCCCACAATTTAGCTTTTGTGGCCAGGACATGTCTAACGCCATATGAAACTGGAGACAACACAAATCCAATAAAATTTAGACCAGCAGTGCCTAATAACAAAAAATATTGGCAGGTGTTTGAGGGAGATAAACAAATATAAGACTTCATGCAATTCAGAAATGAATTTGAACTCCATAGTTCAGATTCAGACTATGATACAGACTGCAGCGAAGAAAATTTTCTTGGTGAAGAAGAACCTTCTCCTGAACTTGTAGATATTAACCTTCAGGCTAGAAAACTTAGAAACCAAACAATTTTGAGTGCAGAATCTGAAATTGAAGAATTAGAAACTCTGCATTCTAAAGATGAAAGTTTGCCCAGGGGTTTGGCCCCTCTAGAAGAGTTGTTTGATTTTAATGATGTACCTCATAAACCTAAACTGGAACCTGTAGAGACTGAAGTGGAAGAATGCAATATAGACAGTGAGGAAAAACAAAAAATGGTCAAACTGTCCAAAACTTTACCAGCTCACATTAAACTCAGATACATAGAGCTATTCGAAGAGTTTTCTGATGTTTTTGCGTGGAGTTACGAAGATCTTAAGTCCTATGACACTGAAATAATACAACACAAAAATCTTCTAAAGAAAACCAAAAAACCATTCAAACGAAACTGTACAAGAATAAAACCTCGTACAAGCCAGTTTTTGGTCACCCTTTTGCTAATGAACTGCAAGGATGTATAGATGCTCATTATTGTCCCCATAGATTTTTCAAAATGGGTTTTCTAATCAAAAGTTCATAGGAAAAAGACTGGAGAAATCAGGCTTTGTATAGACTTTAGGGATTTAAACAAAGCTTCATTAAAAGACAACTACCCTTTACCAAAAATGGACCATATTTTACAAAGAGTGGTGGGGTCTAAAAGAATTTCTTTGCTGGATGGCTATTCAGGGTATAATCAGATCTTAGTTCACCCTGCTGATCAATTAAAGACAGCTTTTACTACACTATGGGGCACTTTCATGTATGTGAAAATGCCTTTTGGTCTAATGAACATTGGAGCAACCTTTCAATGAGCCATGGACATAGCATTCTCAGAAGAATTGGGCTTCTTCATCATTATCTATCTTGATGATGTCACTGTGTTTTCAAAAATAGATGAAGAACACTTAGAACATTTGAGGAAAGTTTTCGAGAAGTGCAGAAAGTTTGGGATATCCTTGAACCCTAAGAAAACTCTATTTGGTCTCCAAGAAGGTAAACTTCTTGGGCACATTATTTCTGAAAAGGGTATAAAGATAGATCCAAAGAGGATTGAGGCCATATTGCAAATCTCTCAGCCTCGAAACATCAAGGAGTTGCAATCTTTCATTGGAAAGATTAACTTTTTGAGAAGGTTCATCCCTAACTTAGCTGAGCTCCTTAGGAATATCACAAACATGTTGAAGAAGGAGCAAGGGGTAAAATGGACCTTGGAAGAAAAGACATCCTTTGAGCTGGTGAAACAAGCGTTAACCAAAACACCGGTACTCATAAGTCCTGATTTTTCAAAAGATTTTTATATCTTCTCATTTGCATCAGAACATACCATAGCTGCTGTCATTTTACAGAAAAATCCACAAGGACAAGAGTAGCCTATTGCATTCTTTAGTAAGGCATTGAGGGATGCCACTTTGAAGTATAACATCATGGAGAAGCAAGCTTTTGCTTTGGTAAAAGATTTGAAAGACTTCAGAGTATACATCTTTCACTCACACATCATTGCCTTTGTCCCAAATTCAGTTGTTAAAGACATCCTAACACAGGACCCAGATGGTAAGAGAGGTAAGTGGATTGTTGTTATTCTTGAATATGATTTAGAGATAAAACCCACTAAAATTATCAAAGGTCAAGGTCTAGCTAGATTAATGGCTGAGTCAAATTGTGAAGTTCTTGATATTAATATGATTAATGCTTTGGATAACCAGGAAGGGTTCTTAACTCCCATTCTTGAAGATCATTTTATGAACTCTCCCTGGTATGCTGATATTGTTTATGTTTTGCTTAATTTAAATACACCTCCTGGTTTGACAAAAACAAAGGTAAGGTTATTGAAGCTGAAAGCAGTAAACTATTGCATTATTGATAAATGTATTTATTGGAAAAATGCTAGTGGTATATTGTTTAAATGTTTGCCTGAGTTTGATGCAGAGAAGGTTAAGAAGGAATTCCATGAAGGAGAATGTGGAGGTCATTTGTACTGGAAATCAACAGCCAAAAAAATTTTGAGGGCTGGTTTTTACTGGCCTACTCTTTTTCATGATGTACACAAGATGACCATTACTTGCCATAAATGCCAATTGTTCGAAGGCAAGAGAAAAGTATTACCCATTCCTATGCATCCAATCACTGTTGAAGCTCCTTTTCAACAGTGGGGACTTGACTTCATAGGAGAAATCCATCCACCATCTTCTGCCCAACATAGGTGGATTCTTACTGCCACAAACTATTTCACTAAGTGGATAGAAGCCATTCCTTGTAGGCAGGCCAATGACTTAGTTATCATAAAATTCATGGAGACCAATATCCTCTCCAGATTTGGCTGTCCTACCAAGATCATCACTGATAATGCAGCAGCATTTGGATCAAAGAAAATGGTTGACTTCTGTCATAGATATCAGATAACATTGGGGCATTCCACAGCCTATTACCCTCAGGGTAATGGACTTGCTGAATCTTCAAACAAGAGCCTAGTGAACATAATCAAGGAATTGTTGGAAGACAACAAAAAGTCTTGGCACACAAAGCTGGTCCATGCACTTTGGGCCGACAGATTAACTTTGAAGAAATCTATTGGAATGTCACCCTTTCAGCTTGTGTATGGTACAGATGCAATTTTTCCAAATAGCCTTGGTGTACCAGTTATGAAGCTGATTCAAGAATTGTAGACTGAAGAAAATGACATAATCAGAAGAATAAATCAAACCATTCATCTTTAGAAAACCAGAGAGGAAGTCTATAACAAATCATTGCAGAAAGAAGACAGTATCAAGAAGATATTTGATAGAAGAACAAAGGCTAGCAGTTTCAAGATTGGGGAGAAAGTTTTAAAGTGGGACTCAAGAAGGAAGAAAAGGGCAAGAATGGAAAATTTGATAACCCATGGCTTGGCCCTTACTCTATTCATTCAGTTGCTGGTAATAATTCATTTTTCTTACCGGAGTTGGATGGATCAGAATTGTTTGGAGGTCCTGTCAATGGCAGGATGCTCAAGCACTACTTCTCCTGATTCATGATATGTTTTTAAGCCTTCCTTTTTCTTTTTCATTATAAATATTTCATCCACCATTTCATTCAAGTTGTAAAAAATAAAAAATACAAAAACAAAGAAAATGAAAAGAGGGCAGAAAGGAAAACAAGAAAGGCACAGCCCCATGCCAAAAAGAGAAATAAATCTGAAAGTGTGCAAGCTCAAATGCCACTCCCCAAAAACACACTTCTAGTTAGTCAAACTGCCTAATCTTGACTAATTAGCTTTTAAATTTTTCTGCTGATAGGTTAGTGAATCTGATTTGCCAAACTGTTCAATCTTGGCTTATCAGTAGATAGATTAGGATAGAAATGGAAGGTTCAAACAAGCTCAAAACCTGAACCTAAGTTTCCAAAGAGAAAGGGCTCAAATCTGTTTTATTTTTTGGGTCAAAAAACATGTAAATCTGGTTCTAATTAGATCAAAATCTAAACCATATAAAGGGGAAAAAACAACTCAAACAAAGTCAGAGACAGAGCTGTAAAGAGAGAAGGCAGTACTTCAAAAATTTTCAGATCTTAAGCCTTCAATTTTTTATTTTAGTTTTTCTGCAAATAATAATCTATGTGCAACTTGTTTTTATGCCATAGATCACAGCAAGTCAAACAGCTTAATCTTGACTTGACTGTTTTTAAATTTCTGTTTTAGAATTTAGAGAATGAAAGTTTGTTGGATAGTTTAATCCCAACAGACAGTAGATTAGGTAGAGAAACATCTGAGCTCAACTGTTTAATCTGAGTTTAGGGAGAAATAAGGAGTAGAATTAGATTAGTTTTTATGCTTTCAAAAGAATAAAATGTTGTGTAAAGAGTTTGTCAATCCAAGTGCACTCTGATGAAGGAAAAAATCTAGATCAGTAGGATTGGGTAGGTAGAAGTGGTATTGATGAAGTCCATTACTCTTTCATGACTGATTTTATTTTCCAGAAACAGAGCAAGATCTTCCAGTAAAATAAGAGCAAATCAATGGATCAGGCACAAGTCAGCCCCCCCAGAGAAATCAAGTCTAAATTCTTGATGCCTTCAAGAAGGCACCATCCCCAAGTGGAGCCACTGTTAGCCACCTATAATATTTTGTTTTACCAAAAAGGTGGCTAAAACTTTTGGGAGCCTCCAAGGAACAAATTTTACCATTAAAACTTGTTGGCTCTTGAAGTCTCTGTAAGGCCTCCTGCCTTTTCCTTTTGACCAAATATTTTACTACTACTGTTTCATACTTCAAAAGCCTCTGAAATCCTATTAAAATCCAAGTCAAATACTGTTGCATTCCCCTTTTTTCCCCTCCTTTTCTTCCAACTTACATCATTCTCCATTTTCCTTTTTTCCATAAAAACCCCACAAAAACATATGTTTTCCCTTTATCCCTTCATAAAATCCATTCCCTAAGGTTAAAAACTCACTTTTTGACCTTGTCCAAACCTTTATTTCCCTTTGAAAACATTGAAAATCCTATAAAATGCACATTTTATATGATGGTAAGGCTTTTAGTCCCCTCGGGCTAAGCCCCCCGCCTTTTTCTCTCCATAAGACCCGATGCCGTGACTAAAGCGTTTCACTACGGGGGGCTTTGCTCTATCCGTAGGGTCAAACCATGGTGCCCCCGTAGTTGACTCCTTGGGATGGGTGAAGACCTAATCCAGCGGCTGCCATTCACTACGAGGGGTCGCTCCCATGGTCTCGTGTCCGTACACCTTGGCCCCCCGTAGTTCATCTCAGATGTCGATCTACTCTGCAGATCCGACGGAGCGGAGCACGACTTGCTCGTGGCCCCCACTCCCCGCGCTATTTTCCGAAATCCCACCGGTTTCATTCCGCACCACTCTTCGCCGAAAGTTGGTTTTCTCCCGTTGGCCATCGATTCCATACGCTGGCCGACATGCATCCTCCGCCCTGTTTCAAAAATGCCGCATAAAGTTAGTCCCCTGCGCGTTATCCGTCGGACGAAGGCCGCCCAGCGGAATCAATGATCATTGTCCGATCTGGCCTCGCACATCCGACGGCTCTCATCCGTTTTAATCACCCGCCGTTTAAAGAAGCTGTGCACATTTTAGCCAGGCCCCAGCACAGCCAAGAATCAATCTCCGCCGTCAATCTCTGTAGATCGACGGTCCACATTCAAATGCTTGATTCCATTCTCCAGTCAAACTTTCTCCACCGCTGACCTTCCCAGTCGCTCCCGACCGTTGATCACAGCGCGATCAACGGCTCCGATCACCCCATTCCTCTGCACAGTCCCCAAAGCAGGTTGACCTATAAAACCAGATTTTTTAACGTGTTTTTGCATTTTGCAGGGTTTAAACTATTTGTTCGCATTTTTTAAGTAAGATTCAGAGAAGGAGGGTGACGACCCTCCCTTGTTCGATTCCTCCGAGGAAATCGCTCACAGAGTCATTTTTTCATGTATCGTTGATGTTTTCACAGGCATCGATGCCTTACATGCCCTACGCAGCCCTGCACAAGAAGAAAATCATGAAAAACTGAGGCAGAGAAGGAGTATCAGTGGAAGAAGACAAAAATGAACCAGAACACAGCATAGGTGGACAGATTTGTGGGGATTAAAGCTAAGACAGTTATCAAACACCTAATTCCTGCTCTAAAACATAGATTGAAGGAAAACCTAAAGTGTTTCATCAGGAAACCCTCCACCACCACCAAAAGACACAGATTCATTCCTCCAAGCAGCTAAAGCACCACCTGTGCCTCAAAGGATTCAATCAAGAACCGAATTTATTGATCAAAGTCATATATTTTGCCTTAAAAGAAGCCAAAGAGTTATCTCTGTGAGGGATTTAATGAAAATAGGTTGGCAGAGTAACTCTATCATCACACAGAGCCAAAAATGTCAACAAAATCTCCCACCGAGCTTGAATCGTAGGTGTAAATCAGTTAATGCAGTGAAATGCCTGTATAGTCTCTTCATTTGAGCCCCCAAAGGCTAAGAAGACATTAATTCTACATTAATTGTATTTGAGATCTTTTCATCAGATCTCACCTCCTCATCCTTCTATAAATACTTTAGTAGAAGATGAGTGAGGGGTTGGTTGTTAATGTAATTGCTGAAGCATTGTAATTGTAACTGAGCTGAAGACTCTTGATTGTAGATAGGATTTCACTAGCTCTTGGAGCTCTGCTTGTAATAGATGAGTTAGGTTTTGAAAGAAAGATGAATTGACACACTGGATTTGAAGATTGTAACCGGTTTGGAGCATCAATACAAGTTGAATTATGTGATCCTGGTCTATGCTGACGGTGATGTTGTTCTTACTGTAACTTGTGTTTTATTTATGTTTCCATTTTATTTCATTTTCTGCTGTAAAGAACAGTTTAAACAGAGTTAGGACATATTGTATACCAGTAACCTTCTCTGGCTGAGAAATCTTTATTTAGATGTTTTCTTCTATCTATGTTATTTGGAAATGATCAATTCAGTTTAAGCATAGGCATGTTGGCGTTCCCTCATCTTATTGCCTTGACTGAATGTTATTTTTAAATGTTACTTTCAATATATGTTGTGTGAATATGAACTGAGGAAATTAAGGTTAGCCCTGAGTCCCTTTCTTATTTGCTCAACTATTTGATTGTTTCTATTGGAAGTGTATCAAAGGCTGGCTAGTTTCAAAGTACTTACCAGATCCTAGTTTCCTTTCATGTCTTTCTTAAGTGCCTGGTCAAAGGCTGGATAGTTTCAAAGTACTTACCAGATCCTAGGCTGCTCTTTGTTCTGCATCTATTTATTTTCCCCTTCTTAATGTATCAACCCATTCCATAAATCAAACCTTAAAGAGATCCTGAGGCATAGATGACTTGCCCAATAGACCACTCTTGAACCTGATTGGTTCAATTAAATCCCCTTATGACTCCATAGCCCAATGGACTGAAAACCTGCCATCATCTTTCATCTTAGCTAAAGGTTACTCTTTTTGCTTGCAACTTCTCACTTTTGAACCTATTTGCATATAGATCTTTCCGCTTCAGACAGCGACTATGTTCAACCATCCAAAAAACCAAACAAACCCTTGGACCTCATAACTAGCCTAATATCATTACCCCAAACTTCAAAGACAAATCCATCTTTGTACATATTGGAGAGATCCCTCTCCGGATTCAGGAGGGCTAGATCCTAGAATCCCAAATTTGGTTGAAATGATGTTAACTCTGTGATCAGACTTTTGCCAATATTTCTTATTACATAGACCTAATAGCAGTAATGTAACATATGGTTTTAAGAGAAAGGAAAACTAAAAATTGTCAGTCAGCTCTAAATACTGATTCACCCCCCCCTCTCAGTATTTTTCTCTACATGAATTGCTGTATTTTCGTGGTTTTGTTGTTATAGTAATTTTTTACTAGACTCAGCTACAGAATGCAGTCATTCTGTAGCTAGTCGCCTATTCCACAACTATCTTCATGTTCTCATAGGTTACAGGTGTCACTTCAAAGAAAAACACATATGGTTGAATTACAAAACACCCCCCCATAATTTCTTGCTCTCTACGAAGTCTGAGCAAGAAGCTATAGGTGGTTATGCACGTGGAAGAGATCAAAACTAAGAAGTAGATTCCTACCAGGACAGGGACTCTACAGATGTCACCAGCAAGAGTATGAGGCTTCCACAAGAGTTCTAATTTGATTTTAATTGGGAAAGACACTTATCCCTATTTCTTCTCAAGGGTATTTATGTCTTTTTTTATAAGAATGACTCGGGAGACCGAGAGACAGCTAGCTAGATTGATGTTTTGTTGTTAGATCTCAAAAGTCCGTAATACTCTATTTCTGAAGAATTTTCTCTTTAATGAAAGACATTCAACTTCAGTGCATGATCTAAGGCAATCTTGAGGATATTTGTATGCTAATCTAGTGGTAGAGGTCCCCTACTGCCTGAGAAGCTCTGTGCATATTGTTTAGATAAGTAAATTTTAGCCTTGTTTCATTCCTAATTCAAGTAGTTTTTTTTTAACTTTACGTTTTTATGCTCATTCACATCAAATGTTACAGCTAGTCTTGTTCTTACGAATTGTTCCAAAATATCACTAACACTGAATGAGACATAGCTGTGGTGTTTTAGAGTCTAGTTGCATTTTTTCTGAACTTCATATTTTTATGCTCGCTAACATCAATTGTTACAGCCAGTCTTGCTTTTATGAATTGTTCCAAAATATCACTACTAATTTAATGAGACAGAACAGTATTTCTCAAAGGATCAGTTGCAATTTAGTTTAGTTGTAAAACTCCAGAGGTTAATGGAACTCTAGTTCAATTTTGTTCACTATATTTCAAGTTTGATTGGTTGCACTCTTGTTCAGTTTTGTTTAATGTATTTCCAGTTTCATTAGTTAGTTGTATGCTAGTTTTGTTCCATTAAACTTCAAGGCCTTCATTATTTACAAACTACTCTTGTTATTAAATCTCTTCCAACACATCATCATATGGACAGGAATTAGTGATATCAGTTCAAGGCCTTAACTGTTCTGCAATCTCTTCTAATTTTACAAATAGCCTTTTTTCCAAAATTATTCCAAAAGATTTCTAACTTTCGAATGAGGCTTAGTAGTGACAATTTGAGTTGCAGAATGGCTTAATTTCAGTGTCATAAGAGTAGAGTTCCTCGCTATGTTGCAGACTATCTTTTCCAAATGTGTGGATGATTTTCTCTGTGATATCAGAATGTTTTTACTTAGAAGAACTTCATTGCATTAAACTTGTTCCTTCTCTGTAACTCCGTAAATACATTTCTAATGAATGAATTGGAATGAGTTCATGTTATGAGTTATTTTTCTTGTTAAAATTTTTCATTTTCTGTTCTTAAGTGCCATACATAGTTTAGAATAGGTTTTTCTCTGTTTTAGTTTGACCAACAACTTCTCTTTACCAACACTTAGTTATTTTTCTCTTAAGAATAAAAACACAAAAGCAAAAACATCAGAATCCACTAAAACACAATGAGTGAAAAACATACACCAGGGCACATATAGTGAACTTGATCACCGCTTTACTAACCCTGCTGAAAATTTATGACATCAATTTAGGAACATCAAAGTCAGAAAGGTATTGCATGGTTGACCTACTGACTTAGCCTTATCATCTTCTAATTTGAAATTTTCGCCCCATCGCTCTCCTCACCGTCACACCCATTATCCAGTCGTTGGGATTAATTGAAATAATATCCATCAAGAAATTGTGGATGAGGGTATATATTCTTGCATCATGTCTTATTCTTACTGGAAATCCATTGGTTCTCAAGCCCTCAATCAATTTACAAAAAAGCTTGTGTAGCTATCGAAGGTATAGAATCTTCACAGCTCGTTCTCACGCCTTACCTATATTAAGGAAAATGGTTAACGTTGAAGTTGAAGTCGTTGATGCCAAACTCAATTACAATCTTCTCCTTGGTCGCATTTGGACTCACGCCATGCTATGCATCCCATTCACTCTCTTTCTTGTTCTTTGATTTTTGCACGAAGGAAAGATCATAATTGTCGATCAGTTTTCCTTTTTCACTTCTTCCTAGAGAAATGTTCCATAAGTAGATCATATTCCTACGCCTTGTGAGATCATAGGACTAGGTATTTTCAAAGGTCCTACCCTTATGGGTCTTTTTTATCTTCCTTCTCCCAACACTACTCAGGTCAACATGATATTCATGTCTTGTGATCCATGGATCATCCCTTCGCCCGAGCAAATTGATTCATTTAGTGACGCGATGCCTCTAAGCCCAATCGAAATATATTGTTATGAATTATTTTTGTTTCATCCCTCCTCCCTCTAATCATACTCCTTTGAGTGTGTCTCTTGACATGTATTCTCAATCCCATTGGCTTGGCGCTTTGGATTCTCCTAATCCCTTAAACGATATATTTCCCACTGATGAGACCATCGTGGAAGCCATGTATCTTGAGGATCCTTGTTGGGATGATAGTAATCATCATTCCTCCTTTATTCCTGGCCTTGGGGCCATGTATACTTCTCTTAATAAATTCGCTTCCCAAGCTCCTTCCCATCCGCTTCAGATGCCCATCTTGACACATGATTTTTTTGTGGAGCGTAACCTGGAAAAATTACGCAAACGATGCCTATCAACATCTCCATACAACCGAGGGTTGTCGAGAAAATCCACATTGGGGTGACCTATTCTCCTGATGAGATCAAGGTCTATATTAGTCTCTTTCGAGAGTTTCGAGACTTTTTCACTTGATCCTACTAAGAAATGTCTCGCATCGATTTGAGTATAGTTGTGCACAAGATTCCTACTTATCCTAATGTGAAGACTATTCGCCAACGTCTTCGTCCCGTGCACCCTAGAAAGGCAGCTGCCATTAAGCGATAACTTGATAAACTTCTCAAAGTTGGCTTCATTTATCCAATTCCCTTGATAGAATGGGTTTCTAAAATTGTTCCACTAGATAAAAAGCAGGGTATTATTTGTGTTTGTTTTTATTACCATGACATCAACCACACATGTCCTAAGGATAACTATCCTACTCCTTTTATCGACTAGATCATTGACAAGTGTGTTGGGAGTGATATATTTTCCCTTATGGACGGGTTTTCTGGTTTCAACCAGATCAAAATTATTCTGGCTGATCAACACAAGACTGCCTTTATCTTTCCTTGGGGTACTTTTGCCTACAAGAAGCTCCCTTTTGGTCTTAAGAATGTTGGGGATACATTTCTATTAGTTGCCTATAATTTGTAAGATTGGAAAGAAAAAGTAGTAGGGAACCACATCAAACCACTTTGGAGTCTGGGACCTATCCTTCATGGGCTCAGAGAGGGCTCTCTATGTATTTATGATTAACTGATTTAGATTTATGATTATATTATTCTAATTTTAGGCTAGTTATGAAGCTTGGGGTTGTTTGTTTTGATTTATTTTTTGGTTGGATAGATAGATTGTGGGAAGCTTAATCCATTGGGCTATGGAGTCATGAAGGGTTGAGTTGTACATCAACTTTTCAAGGGTTTTCGTAGGGAAAGCTAACTATTTCAAATGGACCTCTCTAGAAAGATGAATATGAGATGATAATGAGTTCAGTAAAGCTAACTAGTAGTTAAGGATTCTTTAACTATGCTTTAACATAAAAGTAGAGTAGATAGTCTCTGAATTCTACATTTGTAATATTCCTAAAATTTAGCTTTTAGCTAAATGGAATATTATAGATCATTTTTTCACTAGGTAGGTGAATAAATGGATGGGGAGGCTCATAACTCTCCTTAGCAGCAACAGAAACACTTCAAGTAAGAAAGGAGACCTTCTAAGTAGTTAAATAAAGCACCTTTGAGTGTGAACAGGGGTTGGATCATGTTCAACCAGTCAACTTTTACCAAGTCAACAATGATGTTATGGAGGAGTGGATATTAAATGAGGAAGAACATAGTTTTTGAGGGAGATTGATTTCATGAAGGAAATGACCTAATTGAGTGGGTTCAAGGGTAAGGAAGCTCATAATATATATAAGGAAGAGGATGGCAACCATATGGGGTTATGTTTTTGGATTATTATTTTGTATGTGGTCTGTTTAGACTTCTTGCATTCTTTAGCTGTTTAGTTTAGTTTTCCGTTTTGTTTAGCACAAGGTGTTCCCAAGTGGGAATCCCACCTCCTTCCTTGAGAGGCCTCTTGGAAGAGCATTGCATTTCATTTCCACATTCAGGTTTTCATGCGAAGCTACATCTTTCTTCATCAGCATAGTTTTTGTAGGTTATTGTCCTTTATTACAGGGTGCGGCTGTGGAGAATTAGATTGGGTGTCTTCAGAGCTAGTTTTTCAGTGGAGGAAGGTTTTCATCCATTGGGAGGCCTATAAAGAAGCCCCTTGGGCTTTATTAACACATTTGGCACTAGGCCAAGGAGTATTTATCCCCTACAGCCCATTTTTAGCCAATATCTTCGTTATTTTAGGGAGGAGCTGCAGGGGTTGTTTTGGGAGGAGATTTCCTCAGTGGAGGAGCCATTATTTCATCCAGGGAATCTATTGAAGAAGAGTTGTAGATTTCTACATCAGCTTTAGCCATATCTTCTCATTTCTATTTTTGGAGTATATCTTTAGCCCTAGGGCTGCAGCTTACATTGGCACATTGTGTGCATTTTCCGGAAACCCTCTTGGGTTGTCTTGGAAAGTTGATCTAGTGCTCGGATCTGTATGTTTAGATTCTATTGGGGCCTATATCAGTATTTTTACATCATTGTATCATCTCTAGCTATAGTTATGAAGAATATGACTGCACTGTAGCAGCTCTCTGACAGTTTGTATTGTGACAACAGCTCATTTTTGGGAGTGATTTCTTATGGGAGGCTTGTTCCTTCATTGTATATGATGTATGCATCACTATTTTGTATTTTTTTTCTGATCTAATACATGATTTTATGACTCCATATTGGTATCCAATGTTGATGAAATGGCTTACACCGCTATTTTTTGTTCATATTGCCGCATTCTATTTGGAATATTATTAGCAGTATCGTAGCATAATTTTGACTCAACCTGGGTGTATCTAAATCAATATGCCACCATAAGAAGAAGCCTCACAATAAGAGAGGCTTAAAAAAAATACATGAGTCCCTTATTTGGAGGAAGAGAGGAAGAGGAGATCTCAAAGCTTCTTTTTCAAACTATGTAGAGAATCAAGGGAGATATCAAGAAGATGAGAAGGGAGATGTGTAGGGAATCTCCAAAGGGTTTTGAATATGAAGCAATCCCTAGATTTTTGCATGATAGGTGTGAGCATGAAGCCACACATTATGATTCAAAGTGCAGTCATATGCCCAGTTTTATTCTAAGAGGGATTGAGGAAGAAGATGTGCCAAAGAAGGAGACTCTTGGTGATTATTTACAAGAGTATGAATCTCAATCTAAGAGGTTCAAAGATCACATAAACTTCCAAGGGTTTTGCAAGATCAAGGAGGGAAGGAGCAAGAAACATGATGTGGGTAGATTCTTTCTATCTATTTTGTGGTTCACCTAAATTTTACAGGTCAAGAAACCTCCTCACCAGCTCAGAGGGGAAGATAAATATGGAAGGAATACAAAGACCGAAACTAAACCTACTTCTGCCAAGGTAACGCACCCCAATAATAGTACAACAACATTATAACGCACCTGATCAATGAATAGGCTGCATTAGTGGCTAGGGAAACACTCTGTTTACACTAGAGGGCAGCGTTACCTGTGTTTTGAGTTTGAAACAGGAAAAAACCGTGGAGAATGATTTGAAATCCCAGTTTTTTCTCATAAGAGAGTCAGTACAAAATGGAAACTGCAAAGCACTAGTCTCTTATTGGGCCTTGCCAAAAAAAACTGAACTCTCAAGGAAGGGAAAAGCATGGGAAGTTAAGGAAACATCTTGGTTTTTTCTATTTAGAACTGGCGGAAGGAGAAAGGAAATGATTTCTCTCTCCATCTCCTATAAAATGGAGCTGAAGGCTCTTGGTTCAAGGTCGCAGGATTGTCAAAGTTTTGAATACTTGTGAAGTAGAGAATTATTGTTGTAGTGTGAAGGTCAAAAGTCAAAGAGGTTCATTCAGAACTTGTTGATCAAGACATCACCACATTGAGAGATAGAGAGATTGGAAGGCCGAGGAGGGCTTGGTGCAACTGACGGTTGTAATCCTCCTTTTTACAAATTAATAGAACTATATCTGTTTTTTCCATTCTATGGGTTGATATTGTAATTGTTCTTCGATTACTTATATAGCATGAGATGAATGGCTTAGATGTGCATTGTTTAAATGTTTATCATATTTTAACTTAATTGATAGGAAATGTATGTTGTGGTAGAGACTACATGGGTGATTTGATTGATTATAGGGTCGAGATTTGGAGCTAGTGAAGAAGGATCCCTGCTTCACTGCTTAGCGCTCTCCAAAATACTTCAAGATAATTAAAGAGGTAATATTCCATCTTATTCCATCAAGTTGTTTAAGTTGATATGAACATGTATATGCCTTCTTTGTGAACTATACAGCTAATCTTACTGTCTACCTCGGGCACTGGAAAGCCTTGAGAGGGATATTAGAAAACCAACAACCCAAGAATTTTACCCTATAGCAGAATTGGCAACTCCGCTGGGGATTTCCCCATAGTTTCTAGATTGTCTCTTTCCTCCTTTCTTCTTTCCTCTGTTCACAGACCCTTCTGACCAGTATGTATGCCCAGTAGACATTTCAAAATCTCACAGAGTTCAATCCTATTTTTGTTTGACCATCTGAAGGACTTTACCCTGGCTAACACTACCTTTGTTGGTGTTCCAGTGCTTTATAACGCGGGTTCTGCTTAAAGACAGTGCGTTAGTCTCTGGATTAATGTTGTCTTTACTCAGAGACAGTGTGTTACTCAACGAAAATTTGTTTTTCACCCCTGTGATTGTGTTTTTGGTTGCAGAGTTTTTGGCCATCAGTATTCCTCCTTGATTGAATCCCTATGCTTGTTTACTAAGCTAGAATTTTTGTTTATTTTCCCTTGCTTAAAAATTTAGTGTCAAAAACATTTAATTTTTAGAGAAGATTTTTTTTTAGTTTTTCTGCATCTAGCTGAATTAATCTTGAAAATTTCAGTTAAAAGACTGTTAAGATGAGGTAAATAGATTTATGAATCTTTAAGGTTGAACTTTTCTATTTGAATGTTAGTGCATGAATTTTGAAAAGAAACCTCTCCTTGTAGAAATACTCTTCATCAAATTGAATATTTAGAGCATATTTTTGCATGGTTTCTTGAGTCAGAGCCTCATTACATTTCATACGCCCACTCCCCCTCCGCAAGACTAATAATCAAGTACACTAAGAATCAAGCGATAATAAAATCAATCACATTACTTTTTCTGAGCTCACACCAACAACAATTAAGGCTAGGATCTTGGGTTAGGAAAAGTGAGAAAATCACCCAAGATCTTAAAACTTGAGAATAGAGTCATTTACGAGCGAAATCCTACTGCACTCATATTATCGAGACCGTTCCTTTACTAGAGCTCAGCGCTAGACAACACTTATGTGCACAAGAAGGTAGCCTGCCTTCGACTGCATCTGGTGGGCATGCTATATATTGGGGTTCCCTTCGGGGATGTCAAAACTAGATCGGGGATCTAGGTGTTCTGCCCATATAGCATGTTTTCCTAAGCCGTGGACACTCCTGATGATGTTTGTGATTTGAGGTATCTTTAGTGGCTATACTTTTTAGGGACTTACACAAGGTGACTGGGACGGGCTATCCTGGTACCTGAAATTGACAGACCCACTCTGTCTTCAATCTTTAGGAGGGTACTCGTCTTCACGAGAGTGCTTACACCTATCGTCTGAGGTTCGGGTGAAGCTCTAGAGTGACCATAACTGTAATTTTGACCAACCCTCTCTGTATACTATTGTGATACTGGATTTCATCACCAGCAAACGGTAGTACTCAGATAGGGCACCCTACTCTGGTTGCTTGTTGATTGATTTTAGAGAGTCATTTTTTTCTTTCTTCTTTTTCAGATATGTGGTCACTAACACTGAGACTTTATAATACATCACAATTTATTAAAATTTGTTAAAAATAAATAGGTCACCGTGGCATCATCCGACCCACGCCATCTGTCTTGACAACAACAAGGTCTACCTCCTCTGATTCTTAAGGAAGAACTGAACCTTGGTGAACCCGTGCCTTCTGTAGAAGAGAAGTCTCCATTGACAAACCCTGATTTTCACGTAGCCTCATATCATATGGAATTTCCGGAGGACCCTTTCACAAAAGGTTTTTTACCTCATTACAATCCTCGAATCATTGATCCGTTGGGGCCTATGATAATTCAGATTCCACCACGCCAAGACATGTCTTCGGAAGCACAAACATTCATTTCACAACCGACATCCACAGGGTCGATACCAATGGAAACCATCCCAGGTTCGCTACCATCCTCCCTGCCAATTTTTAGTTCTATGCTATCACTTGGTAACCCTAGTAGTCAACTTATACCTAGTCCCAACCCTACGGTCATAACAACTATAAGTAACTCGTCGAGTCCTTCGGGATCTACTCCTACCATGCCCACGTTGGGACCTATGGTTGCTCCTCCAACAAGTGGGACTACTTTGGTTCCTTTTACCAACCCTTTCGGTTGGAACCCTTTGCTGAGTTCAAACCCCTTAGCCTCTATACTAGGGGGAAGTGTCACTAGCACGCAAATAATAGGGAGCATTCCACTACCCCTGCAATCTTTAGGACAAACCGGACAACCTATAGTTAACACTATTCCCTTAATTAGTTTAAATATCGGTGTAGGGTCTATTCCATTGCTGAACTATGCAAGTATGGACTAACCCACCACAACCTCCATCTGGAATGGGAGGGAACTTTTATACTAGGGGCAACCAATCCTTCGCCCCGCAATACAATATACCCTATGGACATCAACCATATATCCCTACTCCTCCACCTATAGGAAATTTTTATCAAAGTCCTACTTATCCTATTGGTAACACATTGATGGGTGGACCCTATGGTTCACATAGTCAACCAATACTTCCTTGGTTAGATTCGGGGGCAAACCCGCAATTGCCATTTTTGGTAGCTCTTGACATTTCTGACATCTATAAACTGACCAATGACTCCATTAATCACAACCCGCTCTAGCCTCTAGTACCGCACAAGATTCCTTCTGACATCCCAAAGTTCGATGGGAAGCAAGGGGAAGACCCAGCTGCACACATCACCACCTTTCATTTATGGTCTATATCTAATTCCATGGTGGATGATAGTGTCTGGCTTCGACTGTTTCCTCGCACCCTTACAGGAAATGCCACCAAGTGGTATATTGAATTGCCACGTGCCACCATAAACACTTTTGGCACTTTAGCGACGAAGTTTCTAAAGAAATTCCAATTACAAATCAGATTTGAAACCAGAACGAAACTGTTAACCTCGCTACACCAAGACACTGCCACCCACATCTCTGATCACATTCATGAATGGAGACGTAGGAGGAGGCTGGTCAAAGTGCCAATCCCAGATCATCTCCTATCTAATTGGTTTTGTAAGTCTCTCTTACGCCACATCTCTAAAGACATTGTCCTTTCTGGTGTGGTTACAGAAGATCAATGCATTCGCCATGCCAAAAATTTGGATTTAATCTATTCACAATCTGGCACGCTATATGATTTACTCCCCAATGCCCCTGGTAACCCAAATCCTCCAGCTACTCAGAAAACCGGAGCTCACACTGATGGTCTCGTTGGCACAATCTCTGGTGTAGCCACAAAATAGTCTCGGGGGAAAAACTCCCAGCCATCCTTGGCTGCCACCGCCCCTAACCAAATGACTACTTTTCCTATCGTTGAGGTAAATTCTGTGAAAACTTCAGAAAAACCTAGTGGAAAGAATAATAGAACAAGAAAAAGACATATTCTTTGGAAGAGCAGTCAGATAATCAGAATAATCCTAATCAGAATAACACTGCCAAAAACGACAAAGGGAAGGATAAACCCATGAAATTTCCTTGCAAGATCTGTACGGAGGACCACTTGACATAAAAATGTCCTTGATTGCAGGAATGCACCGATTTTATCACAAACAAGGATTCTAGGTGAACACCTGCCATTCAATCAATAGCAGCAACACCAACACATGGTTGAAAACCTGCCACAACCCCAGCAATGGTGCAATGGTGGTTCACATCCTTCCGGTGAAGGATCATCTGCCATTTATGGCATTGAAAGTGTTGAACTTCAAACACTAGCCAAGCTTTATGGAAATACTACCATAGACGCTCAAGAACCTGGTACTAGTTCAACTCCACCGTCGACCAACGATTTGCATATCGAACGACCTACTATTGATCCTATGATTCATCCCCCCAAAGGGACACTTTGACGCATGACTCATAACACCTCTGAACGTGCAGCCCAAAACTACAACATTATAGAAGATTTGGCACAGGCACTGTAAGCTATGTCTGCTCTCAAAGTATTGCAAACTTGTCCAGCAAAAAGGAAAGCCTTGCTTTCGGCCATTGGTGGAATAGACCCCTAGGATTCCATGTTAGCTATCTTTGATATGGAAAAATCTCAGACTCGCCTCTCACAACAACTCACATTCCAAGTGCAGGTTGTGTCTAAAGGGAGACCAATCCATCGCACTGTCATTGACGAAGGTGCTTCGACCTGTGTTATGTCACAAGCTTGTTGGCTCGCTTTAGGTTCTCCTACCTTAACACTGCCGTCGAATTCCCTCAAAGCTTTCGATGGCCACACGTTCCTCCCAAAAGGATACCTTGCTAGATTTCCCATCACTCTGAGTGGGAAAACGGTAACCGTGGACGTTGAAGTCATAAATCGCCATCTCGACTATAATCTATTGCTGGGTCGCAATCGGTCTTATGCCATGACCCCCATTTTTTCTTCAGTATTCCGACTCGTCCTATTTCCATTAGATGGGAAAATAATCACAGTGGATCATTTATCCTTATGCACCCCTGATTATTCCATGTTACCAAGTAGCACTCTACCCCTAATAGGAGGCTTTCATGACTCTTACGTTAGTATTGGTACAGGTCTTCTGAAGGCATCTTCCTTACTAGGTTGTTTTCCTCTCCCACCGCCAGAGATCCCAAATACATTTGCAATGATATCCACCACTTTCGATGGCTCTATCAACCCTTGGATCCTCCCGGCACCTTCAAAAATTGATTCCTATGGAGATCAGATGCCGCTCTCACCAGCCGAGTTGGCCTACCAAGCCATCCAAATTACATCTGAACCCTCCAGTGCTATGGTTTTGACCAAAGGTACAAACCTCCCACCCATCACAATTCTCTCTAAATATCTCCTCAATGAAGTCTTTCCTATAGACGAAGCTATTCGAGAGATTATGTCTCTAGAAGAACGACCTTGGGGAGAGTTTCACCATCGCACTTTGATGATCGACTCAGATGTGATAAATACTGAAAACCCATCCTTTGACCCACCTGAGATAGTTCTCTCCACTTACACAAATATTCAAACTATCTATTCAGAAGGGAACATGGGTAATATTTCTAAGACAATGCTCATTTATATCTCGGTCAAAATGGGTATCATGGAAAATATTCAGATTGGAGCTGATTGCAATCCTGAGGAAATTGCACACTTCACCTCCCTTTTCAAGGAATTTCACGATGTGTTCGCTTGGTCTTATGATGAAATGCCTGACATAGATCCATCTATATTCGAGCACGAAATCAAGATTTATGACAATTCCAAACCAATTCGGCAGCAACTCAGACCTGTCCACCCGCGCAAAGTGGCCGCCATCAAAATTGAGGTAGAAAAACTTTTAAATGCTGGTTTCATCTATCCTGTTCCTTTGACGGAATGGGTTTCCAATCCAGTTCCCGTTGATAAAAAACAAGGCACCATCTGAGTTTGTGTTGACTATCGCGATCTGAACGTCGCTTGTCCCAAAGACAAATATCCTATGTTGTTCATAGATCAGATTCTCGACGATTGTGCCAGATGCTAATATTTTTCCTTCATGGATGGATTCTCGGGCTATAACCAGATTGCGATTAAAAAATAAGACCAGCATAAAACTGTCTTTATCTGTCCTTGGGGCACATTTTCGTATCGTAAACTCCCATTCAGTTTGAAGAATGCTGGAGAAAATTTTCAGCAGGCTATGGACTACGCTTTTCACGACATTTGACATACTGTGCAGGCTTACTTGGATGACCTTCCGGCCCATTCCAAGAAATGACCCAATCACCTTGCTCGTCTGAAAGAAATTTTTGCTAGGTGTAGATTCTACAATATATGTCTGAATCCTCATAAGTGTGTATTCATGGTCGAGTCTAGGCATCTATTAGGTTTCATTGTCTCCAAGCACGGGATTAGGGTTGATCCCGATAAGGTTAAAGAAATTGTTGAATTTTCGGCACCACAATCCATCGTCTCACTCCAACATTTGCAAGGGAAGGAAAATTTTTTACGTCAATTCATTGTTAACTCTTCCGAGATGACGAAAATATTTATGCAACTATTGAAGAAAGTAACACTATACGTGTGGGATGACCAAGCTCAATGGTCATTTGATGCTTTAAAACATGCACTTGTTTTAGCCCCACTCCTTAGTGCCCCCGACTACTCACGCGACTTTCTCCTCTACCTGGTGTTAGCCACTGATAAATTCTGTTATACGAAAAAGTGGCTAATTTCATTCTTCAAAACTTCAAGAGATAATTCCATTTGAAAACCTATCATCTTTGAAGTTTTTTATGAAGATAACTAATCTTTTAGTTAATATTCACTACTTTTCCCTCTTCTATGACTGCAATTATCAGTGAATCTTTTATGTTTTGTAAGTCATTTGAAATTAAATCTTTGAGGAAATAGGATGTGCTCCCAAATCTTATATTTTATTTTGAAAGTTGTCTTGAAGTCATTATTTGCTTAAAGTGTGTTTGTAGAATTTATGGTTAGTCCTGTCTATCAAATACCTCTTTATTGTTCAAGTTATGTTTTCAAGCTCCCTTTGTTGAAAATTCAATTTCTCTTTCTAAAGCATTGATGTCCATCTCATTCACAAAACCAAAGGATCCTATGGCAAAGTTAGATTTTCCCTCTGATATCCCATATCCATTGATGAGTTTTTCATAAACCCCTTCTTGACTCCATTACCCAATGAATCTAACATTTCTCCTTTCTAGCTATCTTTCCTAGAATTTTCATGAGTCTCCTATGTCTTTCAACCAACCAAAAAAACAAACAAACACTTGCACTTAATAACTAGTCTAAAACCAATACTCAAAGCACACAAGATAAAACTTTGCAAAGCAAATAATTTGAGAGATCCCTCTTTGAGAACAAGAGGACTAGATCCTGGAACTCTAAAGATTGGTTCTGATGTTGCCTTGTCTTTTGATTTTCCAATCTATCAAAACACAGGATACCAACATAATGGCAATCACGGTGGGACCTTTCTGAGTTAGTGACAATCTAAGTACATCTTAGGACTCCAGAAAATCCCTTGTCTTCAAGAATATCCAGTGATTATTAGCCACCTCATCACCACCAACATAATGGCGATCACAGTGGGACGCTGAGTTCATAGTTTCCTAGCAAGCTCTTATAAACTCATTAGTCTTTCAAACAACCATAAAAAATCAGAAAACCAAAAAATAGTTCAGATTGGCTTCATAATAAGCATGGTGGTGGAACCATAAATCATTTTACCTTCACAAAAAGCTAAAAAGTTTCCACCAGCGACTCCGGTAGCCCCAGTGGGCCTATTATCCATCTAGCTCTTCATATTTCCTTAATATTTTGTTAGCTAGCCTCAAGGAAGTTTAGAAGCTTAGTCCCATACTAGATAATACATTGTGAGAGGAAAAATTTTCAGAAACAGTCCTTAAAAACTTCATCCTTTCTCATTTTTGAAGAAGAATTCTGGCTTCACATAGGATCAACACTAGATCTAATCTAGACCCTAATCCTCCTGCAATAGTTGACAATCCCGAAAGAATTATGTGGTAGAATTCTAAATCTAGAAAATCAGCTGCTGATGGGAGCCTCTTAAGAACAAAATCTGTCCCTGAAAACCTTATTGTCTTAGAGTATTTACACTTTGACTTACATCACACAAAGAACATATTTAGAACCAGATCTCAAGATGATTTAAACCAAATTGATCTTGACATTGCAGATTTGCAATAGAGATTTAGTAGAGAAGCCTCGCCTTCCACTCCTCTTGATTCCCAGCTTCTCCACAACTTTAGCCTCTTTCATAATAAATCTGCTCAAAACCAGTTTTCTGGTCCAAGTGTCTCTTCCACTCCAATCCATACTGCCACTATTAAAAACACTCCATTTCAACCCACTTTCCCTCTTCTAAATCCACCTTTCTTTCCAGCCATGGAAACATGGTATGCCCCATTACTGTTACCACAACCTCTGGTTCCCTTACCAAATAACTATCAATCTAAAATTCCTCATTTCACTGCAAATGAACCTACTACTACCCAGCAGCATATAGACAAAATGAATGATGCATTTCATTACATGGAGATAGAAGATGAGACCATACAGATGAGAATATTTGCCCAAAGTCTAGGAGGAGAAGTGAAAAAATGGTTTAAAAGCCTAGCTCCTAACAGCATCAATGATCTCCCTGCTTTGCATCAAACATTTATAAACAGATGGGAAATCAAAAGGAATCCTTTCCAAATCTTAGCAGAGTATAGCAGTCTTAAAATAAATAAAAGGGAGAGTGTTCATGATTACTCCACCGGGTTTAATACTATCTACAATGCTCTTGCACCTCACATGAAACCTCCCCAAGGCATGGCCTTAGTAATATATCCTGAAGTTTTTGATGCTGAAATGGCCTATAAACTAAGGGAGAGAGATTAATTAACTATAGAAGACATGCAGAAAGGAGCTGTGAGTGTAGAAGCAAACATAATTGAGAAAAGAAATAGGTTGAGATCAGAGAAGAGGGTAACTTATAAATATGACATTTCACCCTCAACCTCATATTCTGACACCAAAATTGACAACCTAGTGAAAGTAATGGAGAATATGCTTGAAAAGATGAACTTGAATGATAGAGTGCCACCAAGAGAACCTCAAAACAACCAAAATAGAAATAGAAATCAGAATTATAGAAGAGAAAACAATCAAGATAGGAAAAAGAAAATGACCAACAGATTAGACCTCCCTTCCAACAAAACTATGTAGATCAATATGAGGAATATAGGGAGACTAAAAGGTTGGGAGAAGGCCATATAAAATTGATTGGATCAGACAGTGGGGATGATTTTTTCCTCACTGAATAAGAACAAGGTTTCTTCTCCTCATATCAAAATGGAAACACCTATGAAGATTTTGATGATTATAAATTGGGGTTTGAAAAAGCAATCATGGAGGTGCACAAACAATATGATCTTCGAAGCAAAGGGAACATAGACAATTAAAAAGAAAAAAACACCAACACTGCTATTAAGAAAAATGTAGAAAATCAGCCAAAGAAAACACCAGACAAGCCCAACATTTTGGCTAAGAAACTAGATTCAAACAAAGAGAAAATTAGCCAGCCTAATGTTGAGCAAAGCATCCCTATTCCTTTAGGTAGTGGACTTAACAAAACTATCCCAATTACCAGTCCAAAAAAAGTTCAGCAAATCAAAATTGTTGAAAGAAATTCTATTGAAAAAACAGATGTAAATATGACCAAATCAATAGTTCCTTTTAGCCTTGAGGGAGATATTGCAAACATAAAAATTACTATACCTTTGGTTGAACTAGTAACCCAAGAAGTGTACAAAAACCAAGTTTTGAAAGCTTTGAACTTAGGAAGTGATACTGACACCTTAAACTTGAGAGATGACAAGCCTGAGTTGTTGTTTGGTCCAAAAGTTGAAGGAAAATACCAAGAAGCAGTTGTCCCTCCCTTCTATGTTAGTTTGAATATACATGAGAAAATTTTACACAATGCCATGTTAGACTCTGGAGCTTCACATGATCCTATGCCCAAAATAGTAATGGAAAGCTTAGGCTCAGAAACTACTAAACCATAAAAATATTTGTATTCCTTTGATTCAAGTAGATTCAAATGCTTGGGTTTAATCAAAGATATATGTGTTAACTTATCTAAAATACCTACTAAGAGTCTAGTGATGGACATAGTTGTAGCTGACATTCCCCCAAAGTATGGCATGCTTTTGTCAAGATCATGGGGAGCCAAACTTCAGGGAAGCCTTCAAATTGTTAGGGTCCCATGATTTGGTTGATTGGCAAGCCAAGTGACAGGGTAACATCAAACCAATCTTTGGAGCCCTGAGGACCTAGCCTTCCTAGAATAAGAGAGGGCTCTCTCTATTTGTGTAATGGATATCTATGTGTTTTGCTTCTTTTGTTTCTGATTTTAGGCTAGTTATGAAGTAGGTTTTTTGGTTTTTCTTTTAGGTTTGTGAGGGAGGAACTGATCAAGGACTAAGTGTTGTGGAGGTAAATCCCCTCTACGGACAGAGGTGATCCCTACTATCCCAAACTGGGTCTAGCAACAATCGTTCACGCTATAGTGCAGGTTCCTAATTGCAAATAAACCAACTAGCGATGAAGGCTTACCCGGAATCCAACGTTGTCGCTTGTAGAGAAAGTAGCGCTCCCGTTCCTTAGCTCCGGCAGATCATAATCCTCACAATCTCCGTGATCGGATGGCTGCACATGCTAGAAACAAAACAAACGCAAGCGTAAAATCTAGTATATGCAACTATATGTCAGTCAGAGAAGACATAACTCAACATCATAATCAACAACAAGAGTGGAACCATAACCAATAGTCGCTTATCATTAATCAATCAAAGAAGAATACAACCATAGCTCTGACGTTGAATTCTCCTTTGGAGGGTCGCCAGTGGAACACGTCTCAAAAAATCCTGTCGGGGATGGGACAAACCTCTCTCTTCAGATGTCTCAACAATGATCTCCTCACTTGGATTTGGCCTTAAGGGAATGAATCAAGGCTCTTACAGCATAAGGCTCTAATGGCTCTTGGGAACTTGGAGACTAGCTTGCAAATGAGATGGGCAAGCTTTTATAGATGGAGGAAGGGGAGTTGGGATCCCTATAATCATGGGATTGGCCCTATCCTCGAGGAAGCTTCCATGAGAGGTGGAAAGCCACTTCTTCTACATGGAGATCTGGAGCCAAACCTCCAAACTCAGATTAGATACCAGTTTCTGGATCAGTTAGGACAAAAATTCCGCCATTTATTTTTTAAAAACACTCCTTCAAATGGATGGCGCGAGTGCGACTCTGGGACAGAGCACCAATTGGCTCGCCCTCGTTGAAGGATTTCCCCCATTGGCGCGGGTACTGAACTAGCTACCCATGCCAATGAAAAAAGGGTTGTTTTTAGGGTTTTTCACAAGGAGTTGTCTTCATGGCAATGAAAGTACATGTTTAGGGGAATTCCATGAAAGTGTTTTCAAGTTATGTCACTGCTCACAGGTCACGGAATGAGCCCTCCAATTGTGCAGGATGGGGAATTGCAGGGATGGTGACAAATTACTGTGTAACAGATGCCCCCTAAAGCATGAGGCCCGAGAGAGAGAGAGGGGGGTGAAATGCTTTACGATAACGTGTCCAACTGAAAACACCGCCGTCGGAAAACCTGCATAGATAAGTACAACTGATAGCTCAAATACATGATATATACGTGGTATGGGCGCAACCATCTATAACAGAGTATGTAATGACCCAGATCCAAGGCATGGGCGCAGCTATCCATTGAGGATCGGTAAATAGACTCAGGTATGGTCACAACCATCCAATCAGTGAGTCATGTAACTAATCATAATAATCCACAAAATCACAGCCTGGATTATAACAAGCAGAATCCAGGGTCTTGCACTCCATCTCGACCCGAACAAAGTACAAGTTCAAGCATGCGAATATGTGAGCTGAAGTTGAACATGCAAGAACATCGCCTGATTATCAGCCAATGATGAAAGATGTTAACAGATGCGAGAGGTACCACCATTAATGCCAATGGTCCTCAAGGTACTACACGTACAATCTACGGCATGTGAACAATGAGCTGACGTCGAACACCCGTAGAATCACTCGATCAGAGGCTAGTGATGAAAACCTCACGTCGAATGCAAAGAACCTGCCATTGAGGCATGCAAGCTCCAAGGTACCAGAAGGGAGTCTCTAGACCAGCTTCCTAGATAATGAGCTGAAGTCGACAGGAAGTGACCTTGATCAGAGGTGGGCCATATTGTTTCCCACATCATCGACATGAAACAGAGGAACATAATGTTTTTTTGAATCACGATTAGATGAGAATCAGAGGAAGGTTGGTACTTGCAGAGGTCAACTTCTCTTGAACACATGGCGGCACGACAGTGAGTTTGGCAGTATTTGACATCAACGGATTAGAGGTCATGGAGATGAGGCAAAGAGAAGATGAGAGGTCAAAAAGGATCACCCAAACCCATGGAGGAAAGTGAAAAAAAGAGATAAGATGTCCCCAAACCGACACGAATGCAGACAAGTGCCATGTTCAAGAGTGACATACTGCCGACACGATAATGATTGTGGTTCCATTTCCCCCCACCATTTCTGGCGAGTACCCCAATTATTTTGATTACAAGCTTGAAGGGGATAGCATATTCTTGTAATATATGTTCATCCTTCGGACGTATCCATCCTAGTACATTTAATGAGCCCTAGGAAGGAGCGAATCGAATAACGTCATTACGACTGAATCTGATGTCATCAGGGTTTAACGAGTCTGAAAAAGGAAGAACTCGGCATCTTTTCACGTTTAGAGAGTCTGAAAAGACAGTGGAAAAGTAAAATCCAAAGGTCCCTTTTCGTAAATAGTTCCTCAAATCCGAAAAGGTAGAAAACTATGTCTGAGAAAACCTCCTAGTCACAATAGGCTAGGGTATTCATTTTTCATAAATAATCTATCCCAACCCGAAAAAGGGGTAAACGTATACTGGGTAGATGTCATTTCGTTTCCACTTTAACGAGATCGAAACGACAAGGGACTTGGCAATCTTTTCATGTTTAGAGAGTCAGAAAAGAGCAGAAAGATGACTCCACCTGGAGGAACGAGTGGTATAAGGGATAGCAACTGGTTCCGGTGATGGTGGAACTGCTCAAAAAAAATAAAGCTCAAGAGGTTGGCTAACAAGACCACTCATCGCAGCGGTTCCTCAGGAATGGGTAAAACAACCAAGTGAAGGCATATAATCGGCCAAGCAGATAATGACGATGGAGTGACAAAACCAAGGTTCATCTAGCAAAAACAAGCTGATAAAATGACAATCAGAAGAGGTAAAATGGGAAAGGTTTCATTTTTACACAAGCTTGAAACAAAGATAAACTATGCTTGAAACCAGTTTCATTTTTACACAAGCTTGAAACAGAAATAAACTATGCTTGAAAAATTAAGCATGCCCCCAGCATGGTGATTCAATTCGAGGTGCATGCCCCCCAAGCTTCAGTCCATATGAAAGGCAGATGGAGTGAAGGTTCAATTTATGAGATCAAGAGAAAGGCTCGACTGGTATTTTACGAGATCTTAACAAAGACTCGAATTGAACAGGAACGTGTTTCATTTTTTTAACGAGGTTGACACTTTAAAAGAACTATCCTCAGACACCCTTGTTTCATTTTTTAAGGAGCTTGACACAAGAAAATGAACTGTTTTCCGACGGGCCTCATCATAATGAAAAAGAATCCATGGCTTCCAAGAGTTCCACTCCCGATGGAAGGAAAACATCCTGGAAGTCAAGACCTAATGCCCCCAACACTTGATGCACGACGGCATCATCACTGAGCACAGGAATGGGGTAGGTAGCCACATAGTTGACCTGTGGTGGGGCAGATACAACGGGTGGATAAAAACTTGGAAGGGATGATGTCGGGCCAGCTGCCACATCGGGACCAAAGAACGAAAGCTGATCAATGGTCACGATCCGCCCTTCATGTGGAAAACAGACCACACGAAAAAGGGAGGAGACAGGCGCTCCCATGGCATAGGTGTAATCACGCCCTAGGAGCATATTAAAATCCAAAGGGCCTGGAACAACCATCATGTCCATATGGATGTTTTTACCTCCCAAAGTAACAGGTAACCTTGGGAGGATCCCTAATGGTTGACTAGTTCTTCTGTTAAATGGCAACAGATTCCGCGTAACAGGCACAAGTGGTGGCGAACCGAATGCTTGCTAAGTATTTGAGTATAGAATGCTAACAGACACACCTTCGTCTATAATGGTGCTAGGTACGACCAGACCAAAATCCTGTACTGTGATCTCGAAAGGCACATAAGATGGAAGGCGGTATCCTACAAATCGATTCCAATCAAAGGAAGCGACTAAAATACTTGTAGGGGCTACCATCGAACCGAGAAGGTCTTCCCCTAGTGTTACAGAAGAAGAAGGAGCATCCTCCACGACCTCCATCTCGAAGGCGGGTGGAGTATCCTCCAGGACCTCCATCATGGGAGGTGGAGGAGCAGCTTCTTGAGGTATAGGGACAGGAGAATATTTCTCCAAATCCGAGGAATCTGAAGAAACAAGAAGAACCTGAGGGATGTGAGATCCACTCTCGACGGAAAAGACCTGGTGCACCGTAGAAGGGGCCAGCTCAACCGATCCTAGGACCAATGGTTGGTCGGGGATGAATTCCTGAATTTGAATTTCCGAGGAAGCGGGATCAACCAAAGATGACTCTTGAACAATCAAAGGATCGGCTGGTGGAGGACTCAAAGACATCTACTTATAACCAACCGGGAGGCATGGTGTAAAAATAGCTGAGTTGTCCAAAACTTGCTTGGCTTCATCCATATACGGACAAAGGTGAATGGCATGGTGCCCTTCACACAACTTATCGAGATTGGTAATCTTACCCTGCTTCTTAGGAGCCTTACCAGCAGCAGCTGAAGATGTGCCCCCAACCTGACTCCCGGAAGCCAAAGGCAATGGCGGGCGACCATTGGACCATACTTGGAGTACCTTGGGAATGCTAGGGCAGTCTCGAAGAAGATGGTCTCCCATGCACAACATGCAAGGGAACTTGAATTTCCGTGGAGGGTTGGAAGGTTTATCAAGAGGAGACTTCTTAGGCGCAATAGCCACAGAGCTAGCCTCTCCTTTATCCAACTTCTTCTTCTTTGTCTTCTTCTTCTTCTTCTTAGCCACCTGGTTACTTGAATCCAGACTTTCACCAGGCAAAGTAGAAGAGGAGGACGCAGAAACAGGCGAAGAAGGGGAGAGGTCCACCTTGTAATCAACATGATGTTGTTCAGGGGGAGGAACTGATTGAATAGTAGCCGGGACATTTGGGACCACAAAGGTTGAAAACGACCAAAGAGGCAACCCAACAGTTAACCCAGGAAGGGACAACGTTGCCATATAAGGAGCACCAACATTTCCAAAAGGAGGAAAAGGACCAGGATTCCCATTGGAGGGGATTCCTTGGTTGGTGAACTCCGGAAAAGTTTCCATTAGAAACAATCTTCAGAACAACACCCTAAGGAAACTAACTTTAACTAGGAATATTTCGTGGGTAGTTAATTTTTAAAACATTGAAACAAAACTCTACCGTTTCGTCTTTTAAGAGTCGAGAAATAGGAAAAAGGTGACTCTATCACTTTCAGATTGGAAACAAGCGTGAAAGGACAAGCGCTTGATGACCTTTTCAAATTTAAAGAGTCAGAAAAGATCGAAATGACTGCTCAGAAATGCTAGGCAAAGGGTGTGTAAATATTTGTGGTACAATATACACCTTGGTTTCAAAAATGAAAGAAAATCAGCAAGGACTTAACGTACGTCTTGAAATCTTCCCCGAATGCTATGTCGGGTGTGTCCTTGGAGCAAGGCGGCGGACGCTCGGCTACATGGATAAATGATAGAAACCTAGTGGGGTCTCCCTTTATGCTCATAGCCGGTATGAGGGGCACAAAGTAAATACTAGCGCAAAGCCAGGGCGAATGACATCTGCACTAGGTTTAATGACGGCAGGAACACGTCTCTGTCTAGACCTCTAAATATTTCGTTAATGTTTCAATGCTTCCTTGGGTAAGTTGAGTAAAATTCTATGGTTGATCTTCAATTATGTTTCGGTTTCAGGAGCCCTATCGTATGTCATATGACAATCTCCTATATGCGACTATGTAGAAAAGAAAAACTTTTCAATTAAGTGAATGCTATCTAGTTAAGGGAAGAGTTTCAAACAATGATGCAACAAACAGAAATACTGAAAATGAAAGTTTTTCCAAAATAGATGACTTTCACTATCCAAAAGTAATTCAAAACATTCAACGATGCGAATAATGCAATGTAATCTATGAAAAATCCTCTTTTTCGAAAACTATGCAATTGTAATCTATGCACAATTTCCTTTCTCTTTTCAAATGATAAGAACGCACTCAAAGAATTTTTCAATGAAATGAGAATCTACTTAATGCATGCTTTCAATGAAAGAGAATGCATTCAAAGCGATTTTTAGCTTTCAATCATTAAACAATGTGATCTAAGTTCAATGATAAATCTCAAAATACTCTTCACTGCAATGTGATCTAATGCAATTTAACAAAAAGAACACTTTGAGACGAAAACTAAATAAACGCAAATCTCATTAATGAATGATGAAGGCAAAAGGGATGCAAACAAACACTAAGAATGAAATCTTTGTTTCAAAACAATTTGTAACGAAATTCCTCAAAAGGTGACAAGACATATGAGGTCAAACACAAAGAGGACTTCCAAAGCATGAGATTAAAACAAGGCATTCATTCCCTTTTACATCAAGCAATCATGGAGAGAAGACATTTCAAACAATGAGAAATGTAATATATGCTCATATAGAGAAAAGACCGAAAGGGAAAGACACATCGGTGAAGGATTTAGGGAAAAAGTCTCAATTTTCACACACCTAGAAATTGGCCCGACTTTGTCATTGACAACTAGCTCCAATGCCCAATTGGCGCGGGTTGCTAGCTGACAACAAGTGCCAATGCCTGAAAATGAAAAAACAAATAATTTCTCCCAACCAAGACCAGACTCACCACTTCTAGCAGAATCTAAAACAAACCCAGAAGCAAAGTACTGACCAAAAGAAACTTCCAAACAAGGGTAAACCCTAGCACCTACAAGAGATGGCGTGACTGTCTAGCTGTAATCCGCGCCAGACAGGGGATGGCGCGAGTGATGAACTGGCAATCCGCGCCAATTGGCGCGACTGTCAGGGTGGAAACCGCACCAATCAAGCCAACCATGAAAGGATGAAAACTCAGAAAAACAGAGGTCGAGATGCGATCTACGAAATTTGAACAACAAAACACTCGGAAAAGAGCCGACCAAAGAAATTTTGATCAAGCAAGCGAGAATCGAGGAAACAACCGAAAAGACAAGGAAATTACTCCAAGTGTTCAGTTCATAAACAATAGGAGATTTATTGAACGGCTTTGATACTGCTTCACTAATGCGAGAGCAATAGCATTTGAAGGCTATCGGCTAACTCCGGGCTCGTGCGCAACACAAGCGAGCAACAACAAGCTAGATGATCTCCGGTGGAGTCGCCAGGTTGTTGTGGAGGTAAATCCCCTCTGCGGACAAAGGTGATCCCTACTAGCCCAGACCGAGTCTAGCAACAATCATTCACGCTATAGTGTAGGTTCCTAATTGCAAATAAACCAACTAGCGATGAAGGCTTACCTGGAATCCAACGCTATCGCTTGTAGAGAAAGCAGCGCTACCGTTCCTTAGCTCCGGCAGATCACAATCCTCACGATCTTCGTGATCGGACACCTGCACATGCAAGAAACAAAACAAATGCAAGCGTAAAATCCAATATATGCAACTATATGTCAGTCAGAGAATACATAACTCAACATCATAATCAACAACAAGAGTGGAACCATAACCAATAGTCGCTTATCATTAATCAATCAAATAAGAATACAACCATAGCCCTGACGCTAAATTCTCCTTCAGAGGTTCGCCAGCGGAACACGTCTCGACAAAGCCTGTCAGGGATGGGACAAGCCTCTCTCTTCGAATGTCTTGACAATAATCTCCTTGCTTGAATTTGGCCTTAAGGGAATGAATCAAGGCTCTTGTAGCATAAGCCTCTGATGGCTCTTGGGAACTTGGAGACTAGCTTGCAAATGATATGGGCAAGCTTTTATAGATGGAGGAAGGGGAGTTGGGATCCCTATAATCATGGAATTGGCCCTATCCTCAAGGAAGCTTCCATGAGAGGTGGTAAGACACTTATTCTACATGGAGATCCATAGCCAAACCTCCCAACTCAGATTAGATACCAGTTTCTGGATCAGTTAGGATGAAACTTCCGCCATTTATTTTTAAAAAGCACTCCTTAAAATGGTTGGCGCGAGTGCGACTCTAGGACAGAGCGCCAATTAGCTCACCCTCTTTGAAGGATTTCCCCCATTGGCGCAGGTATTGAACTGGCTACCCACGCCAATGCAAAAAGGGGTGTTTTTAGAGTTTTTCACAAGTAGTTGTCTTCAGGGCAATGAAAGTACATGTTTAGGGGAATGCCATGAAAGTGTTTTCAAGTTATGTCACTTCTCACAGGTCACGGAATGAGCCCTCCAATTGTGCGGGATGGGGAATTGCAGGGATGGTGACAAATTACTGTGTAACACTAAGATAGATAAAAATATTGTCCAATTAATTGGGCTATGGGGTCGAAAAGGTCAAGAAAGCTTCAGATGGTGATACAAGGTATGTTGAAGGGCCGATTTGATCAATGTAAAATGGATCTTTGGGTAAAATGGAGTGGAATGGACACTAAATTTGTGAAGAACAAAGGATTTCAAACATAAATAGTTCAATATTTGAGATAAACATGATAGGGCTAACCATTAATCATGAGAAATGTAACCATAAACTGATAAATGTATAGAAATAAACATTCAAGCAATGCATAGAGATATATGACTCTCTAACTTTAGGAAATTGCGATTAGACTTTGGGGAAAGACAATTAAGACAAACAAACAACTGAAATCACTATGAGGAAATGCCTAAGCATAGTATTTCAAGCTATTGGGCACTTTGAAGTGAGATTGCGTAATTTTAGGCAAAGAGAAAGATCAGTACAAGACCTCCTTGGTTCAACTAAGACAATCAAACAATCAAAAAAATGTTTCAGAGGTGGAGCTATGGCTAGCCATGAGTAAGTAGGGCATACCATGAATCATACATAGCATGCATAAAACCATAAATGAAACAAGCAAACAATTTCTTCAGTTATCAAAGAGCAATCAAGGATTCTTTGATATGACTAAGAAGGAAGAAAACATAGAAGCTATAAAGAAACAGGAAATTTGGGTTGCCTCCAAGGGCATGTCTCAAATCTATTTTCTACTATCTTATAGCAAGCAAGAACATGAAATATGAATGAAAAATAATAAAACATAACAGAGAGGGACACTATACCCTTTAACCAAGTCAAGGAATCCAACAGCAGTCCTCTTTCATCATCCAAAAGCATTCAAGAAACTATCCAATGCATGAGACAAGTTTTTCTTCCAAGCTTTTATAACCATATATTGCTCTATATCATCAAGTTCAGCCTTATTTACAATGAAGTCTCTTGGAATATATAGGCCAAGATGAGGGAAAACCTCTTAGTGCAACTTGCAAGCTCATTGGCCCATCAAAAATATCTGATTTTGTCCTTGAGTCTTTGCAAAGCCCAAGGCACAAAATATCTATAAAAATATCCTAAAAATGCTAAAAATGGAAATTATATTGACTTTTCCTAACTAACCATGGCCAAAAATAGCTAAACGCACATTAGGAAAAGCCACTTTAGAAAAGTGCATTTTTCACAAAAATACTTAAGAAATATATCAGTAGAAAATCCCCTGTCTTGTGGGCAACTTTTGGAGGACTTCCCAATGTCGAAACGAGGCCCATGATGGCTCATTGGAAAGCTCTAGATGTATAGTTTCTGAAAATGCTTTATTTTATCCAGATTCATCACTGGAAGTCTGTCAAAAACTGACCTGTGTGTAAAAACCCAGAAAATAGACTTTGCTGATAGGTGGGGCAGAGTGTGGAAAAAGTGACTGTTTTTCACCATTTTGGGGGACCAAATAATCTTCAATTGATCTGAAAATTGTTGAGTAGATGCACCCAAAATTATGGCATCCAATGATACCATTTTCATCCTTTGTGGATGTCTCCAACCGAAATTGCGATGCCCATGATTTTTAACAAAAAGCCCAAAAATGACAAAAAACCGAAACTTGTTGAATTTCACCCAATTTTGGTGAGCATGACCCTCAAGGGTTTTCAGAAACATGCTGAGAAGCTGAGGCCAAAATTTGGAGTCTTGATATGTCTTTCTTCATTTCTGGTGTTGGCGCCTCTTTTGAGCCTCCTGGAGCTTTTCTTGTGTGGCCTTCAATTTCCATCAGGCAAATTGATGAAGCTTCTTATAGTGCCCAATCATTCTTCTTTGAAGGTCCAATTCTCTATTGGCCTTTTCCAGCTTCTTCTCCAAGTGGTCATTCACCCTTTCGAGCCATTCTTCTCGATTTTTTTCTATCTCTTGGGTGAATAAAGTAGTGAGAGGAAAGGTTTGGAAAAGGGCAGCCTCTTTCTCTTTTTGTTTCTCCAAGGCTCTTCTGAGTCCCATGGTCCTTGCCCTCTTTCTTCTTGGCTGATCCTCATCTTCACTGTCATTGAACTCGCCCATGAGTTATTCCAACTTAATTTTCACCTTGGAGGTCTCTTTTTGATATTTGATAGCCCTTGTCTCATATACCGCCATGTGGACACTCATCTACTTGTTTTGTGTTTACAGAAAGTGAATGAGGTTTTTAAACCTCTCTAGATCTGCCCTCAAATCATGAATTTGTTCTTCTCTATTGATCAAGAGAGACTCTAGGATTTTGGCCTCATTGTCGCTATCATCACTGTGTATCTGAATTATGTCAAAGTCCCTCTCTTTCTCATGGCTGCTTTCTTCCTTCTCCTTCCCCTTGCTTTGGGAGGCCTTCTTGGTTTTCCTCCTCTTGGGTAATTCGACAATGGATTGCTTGGGCAACTACCCCTTGCTCCGAAGGGCTCTAGTAACATTTGGAGTTGCAGTTTGAGGCACTCTTTTTCTTGATGTTTGGGGCTTTGTCAGATTTGGAGAAGAAATCATGGCCCCTTGCCTAGGAGAGGCAGCTAGCACATGCTCTATTTGATATTTGCCCTTGCTATTTCCCTCATCATCCTTGCCACTGTTTTGAGTTTCTTCATGAATGCTTTGACTGTCACCTTGCATATCTTTTTGAAGGCTGCCCCCTTCACTCTCGTCCATGCTTTCTTCAAGATTTTTAAGCTCTGTCTCTTCAATGTTTTGGGCTTCATATTCATCATGTTTGTTGCTGTGAGGGCTACCAATATCCTTATCAAACTATTCCATTCCCTCATCATTTCCCTCTTCACTGTTTTGGTCTTTTTCATGGCACCCTTCTTCACCACTGTGTTGCCTTTCATCACTATGTTTTTCTTCTTCATCATGATGTTCTTCCTCACAAATCATGGGAAATTGTAGCTTCTTAGGAATAGGCTTACTAGAATAAGGAGAAAGATGCTGAGTGGAAGGTGAAGGAGATGCATGGGATGAAGAAACAGTGGCAAAATCAGGATGTGCAATGAAAGTGTCCCAAGAGATTCCCTTCTTCTCAAGTTGGTGAAGAATGAAAATCTTGATGAGGGAATGATGGAAAAGGCAAGCTGGCTTCTGAGATGGAGGTCTCTTTTGAATAGTGGAAGCCATCTTTTCAATACTTTTATGGAGGAAAAATGGGGAGGTTTAATAATTTGGCTCTTTTGAAGTGCATGAGAAACCAAACATGGTAAGCATAGACCCAGGGAAACCTTCCCTCACATGTGAAATATTTTATGATTATCTTCATGAGGGGAGCATAGCTAGTCAAAAGATATGAAAAAGGAAATATGGATGGGCATGCATCTCGATGCTCTGGATTCAAAAAGGGTTTGTATTTTTCCGAGTCTAGGTAGCTTAGTTTAAACCATTTTTCTCTAACATACGGGATTTTGGTAGCTCTGGAAATGGATCTAGGAGAAAACTTGAAATCTAAGCCTGCCAGCTGAAAATGTTTCCCTTGCAATCTCAAAGCACATAGATGTGTCAAGGGGAGATAGCTTTTCACCTCCTGAACCCTTTGTAAAAAATCTAAACATCCAACTTCATGAAAGTTAAACAGAACTAAAGGATGGGCATTTACTTCCTCAGTTGAATCAGGTTCAAACCTCTTGTGAGGGCCACCTCTGCTGTCTTGCCTAGGAAACATTTTTTCTTTGGATACTCCTTGCTATTTGACCAAGACAATGGCTGCTTTAAATGGTTTCTGAAATAGTCCTCAAACAACACACCTTGTCCTCTTTGCAATTCATTGTGCTTCTTTGATGCCAACAAACAAATACTTGTCAAATGAAAAACAAAATCAATTCATCACTGTGCTTGGGAAAAAAATCATGAAAAGATGTGTTTGTGGTTTTTTGTTGGAAAAGGGTTTCTTGTGTTTGGCACACAAAATCCTCCCCTCAAGCACTGCCCTTTGTTGTTCACTATTCTTTACAAAGTAAAAAAGACACCCTCAGCTGACTTTGAAAACCTTGAAAACAGACTCTGCCTTTTTTGAATCCTAGGGGGCTGCACAAATTTCACTATCTCACAACACAAAAAGGAACACTTTATATTGATCAGGCCTTCATCCATCTACCACTGTCTAGATGATCAAAGATGTTTTGATACCCCCACAATCATCTATTTATCTATCCAGTAACTGTGTATAGTTTTAGTTTTTTAATAACACGAGAAGAGCTTTCAATATTGGTCTAACAAACCTCCCTTTTCATTCACTTTTTTATTCTCTGAGTTTTTAACAAACTCTGCTCCTTTATAGCAACTGTGGGCTGTCTGAAATATTTAAATAGAAAAATCAAAAATCCATCAAATTGACATAATAAACCTCCCTTTTACACTGTTTTATCATTTACTAGCCATGACAAAGAGAGGCCTTTCTCAATTTTGGCAAACCACCTATCTCTTTTAATTACTTTGTTTTGAGCAAAAGGCTTAGCAAGTTATGCTTTTTGGTTCCTGTTTGAAGAGGAATATTATTCTATTTTGGCACACATACCCTTTCCCTATCACTGTGCTAATTCTCAATATCCACAGCAACAAAAAAAAACTTTGAATTTGACCGAAGGCCCTAACTTATTTATCATTGTTTCTCTCTTGAAAACATAGAAAGCATACCCCCTTTAAACTTCAAAAACTACCAAGAAGCAAGGAAAATACGTTGAACAACGCTTATGGATATTTTTTGATCTTCGGAGAAACCTTTTAAGAGTGTTTTTGGAAGCAATGGAGGAGTGGCACATTTAAAGAAGAGGGCACCGCGTAATGGAGGATGTCAGGTCAGCTTTCGGGTGGTAGTGAACGTGGGCACGCTGCACTGTAGTTTAAAACCTGCGTATGTGCTCTCACAGGCGTGCCGCACAAACGTACAGGCACGCTGCGTAGGCCTTGAGCTCAAAAATCTTGAAGAAATTTCTAAATCACTTGGTTTCTCCAGCAAGTAGCCAATGGGCATTTTCTTTGGCTCTCGTAATTACAAATGGGGCCTTTGAAATGGTCTCTCAGCCTTTCTATTTGAAAGAAAATTCAAATGTCTTCATATCATGCTTTGGAGGGTGTATGCCTTTTTGTTTTCAAACAACATAAAACATGGTTATGGCACTTTATGCCAACAATTCCTTTGACTGCGGTGTTACCTTTAATTGTATTCACCAAGGCTTGAAAAACATCTGTTTATCAAAGAGAAAATCCCTTAAAGACCGTCAATGCAATCATATGCAACAACAGAGTTCTTTCACATGTTCATAAAAAGGTCTTGTTTTTTTACTGTAGTATGCCTTGTTTCTTTGAATGTTGTCTTGAATTTGAGACATTTTGTCATATCCTTCCTCATACATAATGTCTCTGTGTATTCATTTGCAAAGGTCTTTTTCAGAAGCAAGGCTAGTCTATCTTCTTGTCATTTTGATGAGGTTTTTCTATGTTTTGGTTATTCTAGCCTCATGTTACCCTTTGAAGGAGACCTTTGATAGAAGAAAAACAAAGCTTCTTTGAATACCATAATATCACTACTTGGCCTATGTTTAACACCAGCCCTCAACTCATAAACCTTGAATTTCTTCCCACTGAACTTCAATGTTGTCTTTGAATAGTGAACCCATCTAAGCACCCCTTGAAACACTACTGCTGTATCATTCATTTCATCCATTGGAGAAAATGTTGTAAACAAGTTTTTTAGGCCATTTGTAGCATTGTTAGCCTTGTGCTCTTTGAATGAGGCCATACCTCTGTCCCTGACCCTCTACTTTTTTAAATGAAGGAGGTCTTTATCATGTTCCTAACCATTTGGTTTTAAATGAAGAAGGTTAACATAATATTCTGAAACCATCTACTCTTTATACTGGAGGAGGTTTACAACAGGTGACCCAACCATCTGCTCTTGTTTGGAGGAGGTTAACATAGTCATGCTATTTCATCTCTTTTTCAAACTGTGTCATCTTTCCTTGTAATGCATATCTCTGCTTGGTATATCACAATAAGTAATAAAGTGAAAATTTGGAAATATGCTATGAGAGGCATTTTCTGAGATATGTATCCTGTTGTTAGAATACCCTTGTGAATCTTTAGAAACTAGGAGCAACATGAATTGTATTTGTAGAGTATTTGATTGCTAGTCATTGTTTACTAACGTTTCTTGACAGTGTTTGCAAAGGTTTATTGAATTTGATCTTCTGACTAGTACTCTTATCCCAAGCTCAAAATAACATGAGAAGCTGTTGTCTTCTCCGATTTTAGCTTGACAATGTCTTCTGGAATACTTGTACATCTCTACTTTTAAAATAAACACTGAAACACCGTAAATCAACCCAATATCAGCTTGGATTTTGAAGCATGTATTGCTGAGACACCAAGACTTTTTACTGGCGCGACCTACAGGTGTATCAAGATTTTCAAATTAAGCGCTATTTCAGGGTTGGTTGGTTGTTGAACAAAGATTTCAGCTCAGGATGCTTTTTCCAAGGGAGGATTTCCTAAAGCGCCACTACCTAACTTAGGGGAGATATGTGACAGATTTTGAGTATTTTCTTTGGTATGACTAGATCTTAAGATGACATATGACCAGAGGTAGGGTGGCCGACATTATTATCAACAGTTGGTTAATGAATGACCTGGGGATGAGGGTAAATGATAGTAGATGACTTTAGCTTATTGTAGCTCATGGACAGGATTATATGACTGAAAATAGATAGGACTTGACAACTAGGTTTTTTCTCATCATAGGCTGACTAAAAAAGGTAGGAGGACAAAAAATGTTTAGGGGTGTTTTCTAGCTGAAAAACATGAAAAATTGGAGATCAACTTCTAGAAAACTTGGCCTTAAAACTAGTCATCATCAACAGGTGAAAAATACTGATGACTAATAGTGGCTCCATTTGGGCAGGGCAGCACCTTTTCAGGAGGTGTCCAGAATTTCAGATCTCTATCTTTTGAAGACCAGTGCCTTTATCCGTTGGCACAAATTTCTTTCTTCCTTGATGCTATTTCTAAAATTTGACAGCATGATTAACATCAAAGTCATTTCTACCTACCCCGCTACATTTCCTAACATTTTTTCTTCTTTCGGGTGCATTTGGACTAGCAACCCTTTGACATATTTTTTTTTTTAATGACACTATCTAATTCTACACTTATATCCGCCGGGAGTTCAGATTAAGCTGATGAACTCCTTTGTTTCTCTACCTATGATGGATCAACTGTCAAGGTTAAGTTGTTTGACAGGATTTTATTCTCTATTTTAAAACATGAAATTGAAAAATGACCAAATCAGGATTAGATAGTCTGACTTGTCATGTATTTGTGGCATGAAAGACAAGCTACACACAAATGTTATTTTGCATAAAATGAAATCTAGAAAATCAGGGCTAGGATACACAGTTTGTTTTTCATCCCTTATTTCCTCTTTGGTTCTATTTTGAGCATGTGGAACCAATATCTTTTCCTAGTCTATTTTATTTGACAAGTCAAGATTACACAATATTGACTATCTCTCCTCTCACTAACTTATCAACAAATAAATTTAAAACATGTTCAGTTATGATTAGGCTAGATAACTGAACAAGAAATTTTGAGCACTAGTAGCAGCATTTAGACTTGCGTGCTTTCAGAATTACTATTTTTTGAACATGGGGCTTTCTTTCTATTTCTCAAACTGCTCTATTTTTCTACTTTTCTATTGTTTTTGAATTTTCTGTTTATTTATTTATTTTTCAAACAATGGTATATACAATGATTGAAAATGTTTCAAAAGTGAAGCTCTTGACAAAAATAATTCTTTAATGTCATACCATTCATGGGACCTCCAAATGTTTCAATCCCATCAAGTTCTTGCAGGAAAAAGGCATTGTTTCTGCTAACTGAGCTGATGCTGAAGGGCCCTTTCCATAAGTTTTCAAACTTGCCATGTTTACCTTTGTCTTCTCTTTTGGAATCCCATTTTAACACTTTGTCCCCAATCTGAAAATCATTTTCCTTGGTCCTTCTATCGAAAATCTATTTTATCTTGTCTTGCGCTAACTGAGCCTTTTGGTAAACGTCTTCTGTTGTTTGTTGTAAATGGATAGTCTGATTTACCCTCCTTTGCATATCATTTTCTTCTATTTTAACTTCTTGCAATAGCTTCATTACTGGAACCCCTAAAGATGTTGGGAAAATGGCATCCATGCCATACATCAGTTGGTAGGGAGACATACCTATTGATTTTTTGGTGGTTAGTCTGTCAGCCCATAGTGCATGTACTAGTTTTCCATGCCATGCCTTTTGATTTTGTTCCAAATGTTTCTTGATGATGTTGACTAGGCTTTTGTTAGAGGACTCAGCTAAAACATTACCTTGAGGGTAATAAGTTGTGGAATGTCCTAATGAAATGTGATATTTGTAACAGAAGTCAACCATTCTTTTGGAGGAAAACGCAGCAGCATTATCTGTGGTAATGTTCCTAGGATAGCCGAATCTAGATAGAATGTTGGTTTCTAGGAACTTAATGATGACAGAATCAGTGACATTCCTGGAGGGTATGGATTCTATCCATTTGGTAAAGTAATTAGTGGCTATAAGGATCCATTTATGTTGAGCGGATGAAGAAGGGTGAATTTCCCCAATAAAATCTAGACCCCATTGCTAGAAAGATCCTTCAACTATGATGGGATGTAAGGGAAAAGGTAAAATCTTTTTCTTTCCGTCAAATATTTGGCACTTATGGCATGTCATGACTAGTTTGTGAGTGTCAGGGAATAAGGTAGGCCAATAATAATTGGCTCTAAGGATTTTTTTAGCTGTGGTTTTCCAGTAGAGATGACCTCCACATTCTCCTTTGTGCATTTCGTGCATAATCTTCTTTGCATCATACTCAAGAAAACATTTAAGCAGCATACCAGTGGGATTTTTCCAATACAGAACTCCATCTATAATGAAAAACTTCAAGGATTTTTGTTTAAGGAATCTTTTTTTTGTTTTTGATAAATTTGGAGGAGCATTTAGATAAAATAATACATAAATAATATCTGCATACCAAGGTGAATTTAAAAACTCTTCTTCAACATGAGGGGTTGTACATTCTTCTTGTTCTTCTAAGGTGTCAACAAAATTTATATCTAATGCTTGGAGGTTAGTTTCAGCCATTATTCTTGCAAGTCCTTGTCCTTTAACCAGTTTGGTGGGTCGTATTTCTAAGTCATATTCTAAGATGATAGCGATCCATTTTCCCCTTTTACCATTGGGATCTTGGTTTAATATATCTTTGACGATGGTATCAGGAACGAAAGCAATGATATGAGAATGCAAGATGTACAATTGGAAATCTTTCAGTGTTTTTACCAATGCGAATGCCTGTTTTTCCATGATGTTGTATTGTAAGGGAGCATCTCTTAGGTATTTTCTAAAAAAGGAAATAGGCTGTTCTTTCTCTGCTGTGTTTTTTTGTAACAAGACGACAGTTATTGTGTGTTCCAATGCAAATGAGAAAATGTAAAAATATTTGGTGAAATCAGGACTTATTAGTACCGGTGTTTCAGTTAGGGCCTTTTTAACTAATTCAAAATATTTTTTGGCTTCTGTAGTCCATTTAACCCCAACCTCTTTTTTCAAAATGTTTGTGATGTCTCTCAGAAGTTCGGAAAGATTTGGGATGAATATTCTTAAGAAATTAATTTTTCCGATAAAGGATTGCAACTCCTTTATGTTTCTGGGGTGACTTATTTGCAATATGCCTTCAATTCTCTGGGGGTCTATTTTTATTCCGTCTTCCGAAATGATGTGACCCAGGAGTTTTCCTTCTTCGGGACTAAAAAGTGTTTTCTTGGGGTTTAGGGATAAACCATATTTTCTACATTTGTTAAAAATCTTTCTTAAGTGAACCAGGTGCTCTTCATCTGATTTGGAATATATTGTGATATCGTCGAGGTATATGACTATGAAATGACCTATGTCATCTAAGAAGGCTATGTCCATGGCTATTTGGAATGTGGCGCCAGAATTCATCAATCCAAAAGGCATTTTAACATACATGAAAGTGCCCTAAGGTGTGGTGAAATTCGTTTTGTGTTGATCAGTGGGGTAAACCAGCACTTGGTTGTAACCAGAAAAACCATCAAGTAATGAGATCCTTTTAGAACCTACTACCTTTTGAATTATGTGGTCCATTTTGGGCAATGGATATTTTTCTTTCAAACAATCTCTATTCATATTTCGGAAATCGATACAAAGTCTGATCTCGCCATTTTTCTTCCCTAACTGATACTAGATTTCAAACCCACTCGGAGTACCTAAGGGACACTATTATCCCAGCGTAATACATCTTTTTGATTTCCTTTTCAACCAAAGGCAGTAATATTGGGTTTATTCTTCTCAAATTTTGTTTGAAAGGATTCTGGTTTTCTTTGAGGGGAATCTTATGTTGAATGATCCTTGTGTCGTATGATTTCAAATCTTGGTATCCCCATGCGAACACATCTTTAAATTATTTAAACAACTTGATGTACTTTTGTTTTATGTGAGGAGGGAGGGTTTTGGACAGTTTGATCTTTCTTGGTTCTTCCATGCTTCCTATGTTATATTCTTCTATGTCAACCTTGGTAGATTCCATTTTTGGCCTTTTGGCCACATCGTTAAAATCAAAAAATTCCTCTAAAGGTGCAAGCCCTTTGGGTATGGTGTCATTTTCATAGTGTAAGACTTCGAGTTCTCTTTGGTCTATATCCTCTCCTATCTCAGTTTCATATAGACGATTTACCAAGTTTACATCTGTCCAAGAGGGTAAATTTGGCTCTTGATCTTGATTTCTGCCAGGATTCTTTTGTTCATTTTCTAAGTCTATTTTGGTTACTTCAAATTCATTCCTAGATTGTAGAAAATCATCAATTTGATCTTCATCTTTGAATATTTGCGAATGGTCAATATTGTCTGGTACTGTAGGGCGATGTTTGAATTGAATACTATATTTCTCATTTAGACATGGTATTTGGCCATTTCTTGCGGCAAAGGAGAGCTCATTGGCTAGGCTATTTTGAACCCTAGGAATATAAGTGAGTTCATATTTCTCGAAGGTTTTGAGGATGTCTAAAGCTAGATTCCTGTATTCTCTTAGTCTTGGGTTTTTTGCTGAATATTCACCTTTGATTTGTATAATTACAAGTTCTGAATCTCCCTAGGCTAATATTTTCTTAGCGCCTAAGTCCTTAAGTATGTGCAGGCCAAGGAGAAGGGCCTCATATTCCGCAATGTTATTAGTGCATTGGAATTCTAATCTGAAAGAATGCCCTTCATTAGTATTGTGTATCTAGATGCCGGCCCCCGAACAAGTTTTGCCACAAGAACCGTCAAAGCTTACACTCAAAAGAGTCTCTTTTTCATACATGATACTAAGCTGTTTTTCAGATTTCTTGGAGCTTGGGTCATCAATTTCTTCATTTGGGGATGGGAAATGCTGTTTTGATGGTTTAAAATACTCTTCATTTTCTTTTATCTTCTCATTTATATCACTTTCATTGTATAAGATAAAAGAATATAAATTGGAATGAACGGAATAAATGGGAGTGTTGTTTGGCCTCTTCCGGTTGCTAACCATGTATTTCATGTGAGTTTCTCGGTACGGCCTCCTATTTTGGTTGAAAACTAGGATGGTGGCGAATGACATATCCATTTGAAGGTTACCTTGTATTTTTCCAGCCCATGATCTTGATAATAGCATTCCATACTTAGGAGGAATATCGACCACTACTATATCCATGACTAGGTTTTTTGCCGGTAATTGTGTTAAAGAAAAACCCAGGTTCTTTATTAGGCCTAAGCATTTGACCCGACTTGAATCAAATGAGTACAGGTCTTTGTAAGGTTTAGTTACCTCTAGACCCAGATTCTCCATGACTACTTTAGGCATGAAGATATGGGAAGCACCAGAGTCTAACATGGCGTTATGTAATATCTTGTCCTAGATGTTCAAACTTACATAGAAAGGGGAAACAATTCCTTCTTGGAATTCACCTTCTATTTCGGGACCGAATAAAACCTCAGGTTTGTCATCAGTTAGATTTAAAGTATCTTCCTCATCTCCTATGTTAATAAATTTGAAGATTTGAGATCTATACCTATATATAGTTATTAGCTCAGTAAGGGGTATGGTTATTTTTATTTTGGAAATTTCCCCTTCAAAACTAAATGGCGCTTGTAGTTTGGATAGATTTGTTTCAGTTTTTTCAGCCATGATTTTCTCTATGTTCTTAATTTTCTGACTTTGGTTCAGGATTTTTTTCAACACAACCATCTCGGGAATCTTGGTAGAGGTACTAGGAAAATCTGAGCCAAGGTTTGTCTGAATAGCTTTATCTTTGTTTTGGTCAGTTTTCTTGACCACGATTTTGTTGCTATCCACTGCTCTTTTAAGGATGTTATCAGGGGTTTTGGTAATAACAGTGTCTAAGCTACCTCTCTTGGAGTTATCTTGGTTTTTCCTACTCCTAAGATCATACTGCCTGTGAGCTTCTATTATGGCGTTCTGAAATCTTACAGTAGAATCTTCGGGGTCCTCATAGTTGGTTTCATTTTGATTTGGAGAAAAGAAAGCTTCTTCTTCTTCTGTGAGGTAAACCTCACCCTCGTTATCAAACCCTATTAGGTTTAAATGACTCTCATCAATGGGTTCTGTATCTCTCTCTTCCTCATCAACATATTTTTCATTAAAGGGTGGTCTGATTTGTTGGTTAGTTTCCCTTGGTTTGTTTTGAGGCTGTTCTCTCCTAAAGTTTTGGTTCTGGTTCCTGTTTTGAGGGTTTGGCTGGTTGTCCCTAAGAGGTGTTTTTTCACTCATTTTTTCCCACATTTTCACCATTGTCTTAACCAGGCCATCTATTCTAGGATCCGAGGAAGATACCGAAGGGGAAATTTCATCACGGTATGTGACTTTCTTCTCTGAACTCATCCTAGCTCTTTTTTCATCTAAGTTGGCTTCTGCATTTATGGCCACTTTTTGAATTTCCTCTAAGTTTGGGGCTTCTTTGTCTCTTAGTTGATAATTCATGTCTGGGTCGAAGCCTTCAGGAAAATTTTCTAAGGCTGAGCTAAGTGGAGGTTTGAAGTGAGGCAGGAGGGTGTTATAAACACTGTTGAACCTAGTGCAGTATTCCTGGACACTTTCCCCATTTTCCATTTTTAGATTGCTATACTCAGATAGGATTTGAATGGGGTTCTTTCTAATTTCCCACTTATTTATGAAGGTTTGGTAGAGTTTTGGGAGATCATGTATGCTATTTGGAGTTAAGCACTTAAACCATTTTTTGGGTTCTCCGCCCAGGCTTCGGGTGAACATCCTCATTCTTATGGTCGCGTCTTCTATTTCAATGTATTCAAAGGCATCGCTAATTCTATCTACATGTTGTTGGGCGGTAGTAGCCTAAACTCTGGTAAAGTGAGGGATTTTGGATTGGTAGTAATTTTTTAAAGGAGCCAAATGACGTGGCAACACCAAGGGTGCATACCAAGCTGCCATGGTAGGAGCTAATGGATGATTTACAATATGACGGCTTGTAGGATGAGTTGAGGTGATTTGAACAGTGGTGGTTTGGATGGGTGTGATAGATGTACTTGGGTTATTAAACTGATTTTGAGCAGTTCTGGGGTGGTAGGAGTCGAAGTGATGGAGAAGCTGAAATTCGGGAGGTGTAGTAGGTGAGGCTTCTCTACTAGGAATATGGGGAAAATCTAGGGGCTCAAGATCATAAAGGTTTACTTTAATTTTTGACTTGCTTCTAAAAAGGGTTTTTGCTGATTTTAAGTCAATTGGGGAATCCTGCAAGGATGTGAGGTGTTCAGGTATTGATCTTGCTTTACGGATGGACCTATCGGTAGGTAAGTTGCCAGTTTCGGAAGCTTGCCACAGAATCTTCTCTGGGTTATCTACTATGATAGGGGGATTTGGGTTCGGATGAGATCTGGTATAGATTATTTGTGAAGCCATATTTCGAATTTAGAGTTTAGAGAGGATGGTATTTGTGATTGTTTTGGATGGATGGCCTCTCTAGGGGTTTTGCTAATGTGAATAAAATGAAGGCTAGTGGAGTCGCGAGGTGGATTTCTTTGAGATCTATGGTCCACCACTAATACTATCAAAGATGCTTTTGGGAAAAAGTTATCTAGCAAACTTTGAGGTGAAGACTTGCAAGGAAGAGTTATCACTTAGTTTCAACAGTTTGCTAGACTGTTTGGACAAGCTAATGGTTCTATTTGCAAGTTTATTTCTGTTTGTCTCCTATGTTTAGGTGAAGTGTTCTGAATTGCTAAGTTATACTTAGTTTGTCACTGATTACAAAGTTTGCACCATGAATTTTAAGTTTTTTGGAAAGGATGAGTCAACAGAAAAGTATGGTTTACGAATCTTTTGGTTTTTTATGGAGTTTTAGGCCTACTGGAGGTTAATGGAGTCTCCAGGTGGATTTTGGTTGTGTTTATAGAGATGTACCTATGGTCCACCACTAATAACTAGGAAAATCCAATCTGGGGATATTTTTGGGGTTTTCTGAGTTTTTATGTGCAGCCTATGGTTTATTAGAGTATTCTAAACTGATTCATCACTTTTCTAGGGCAATGAAACAAAAAGATTTTACTCCAAATGATTCTATGGATTGCTTTCCTATTTAAAATTTGAAATACTAATGAATCTACAAGAGTTTGCTAAACTGTTATGTACTCAGTTTTTCCCACCGTGATCGCCATTATGTTAGGGTCTCGTGATTTGGATGATTCGAAAGCCAAGTCACAGGGTAACATCAAACCAATATTTGGAGCCCAAGGACCTAGCCTTCCTGAACTCGGAGAGGGCTCTCTCTATTTGTGTAAGGTATATCTATGTGTTTTGCTTCTTGTGTTTCTAATTTTAGGCTAGCTATGAAGTAGGTTTTTGGTTTTTCTTTTAGGTTTGTGAGGGAGGAACTGATCAAAGACTAAGATAGATAAAAATATTGTCATATTAACTGGGCTATGGGGTTGAAAAGGTAAAGAAAGCTTCAAATGGTGATACAAGGTATGTTGAAGGGCTGATTTGATCAAGGTAAAATGGATCTTTGGGTAAAATGGAGTCGGATGGACACTAAATTTGTGAAGAAAAAAGGATTTCAAACATAAGTAGTTCAATAGCTGACATAAACATGGTAGGGCTAACCATTAATCATGATAAATGTAACCATAAACTGATAAATGTATAGAAATAAAAATTCAAGAAATGCATAGAGATATATGACTCTCTAACTTTAGGAAATTGTTATCAGACTTTGGGGAAAGAAAATTAAGACAAACAAAAAACTCAAATCACTATGAGGAAATGCCTAAGCATAGTATTTCAAGCTATTGGGAACTTTGAAGTGATATTGCATAGTTTTAGGCAAAGGGAAAGATCAGTACAAGACCTCCTTGGTTCAACTAAGACAATCAAACAATCAAAGAAAGGTTTCAGAGGTGGAGCTATGGCTAGCCATGAGTAAGAAAGGCATACTGTGAATCATACTTAGCATGCATAAAACCATAAATGAAACAAGAAAACAATTTCTTCAGTTATCAAAGAGCAATCAAGGATTGTTTGATATGACTAAGAAGGAAGAAAACATAGAAGCTATAAAGAAACATGAAATTTGAGGTGCCTCTTAGGGCATGTCTCAAATCTATTCTCTACTGTCTTATAGCAAGCAAGAGCATGAAATATGAATGAAAACTAAGAAGACATAACAGAGAGGGACACTATACCATTTTACCAAGTCAAGGAATCCAACAACAGTCCTCTTTCATCATCCAAAAACATTCAAGAGACTATCCAATGCATGAGACAAGTTTTTCTTCCAAGCTTGTATAACCATATATTGCTCTATATCATCAAGTTCGGCCTTATTTACAATGAAGTCTCTTGGAATATATAGGCCAAGATGAGGGAAAACCTCTTAGTGCAACTTCCAAGCTCATTGGCCCATCAAAAATATTTGATTTTGTCCTTGAGGCTTTGCAAAGCCCAAGGCACAAAATATCTATAAAAATATCCTAAAAATGCTAAAAAAGGAAATTATATTGACTTTTCCTAACTAACCATGGCCAAAACTAGCTAAATGCACATTAGGAAAAGCCACTTCAGAAAAGTGCATTTTTCACAAAAATACTTAAGAAATATATCAGCAGAAAATCCCCTATCTTATGGGCAACGTTTGGAGGCCTTCCCAATGTTGAAATGAGGCTCGTGATGGCTCGTTGGAAAGCTTTGGATGTCTAGTTTTTTAAAATGCTTTTTTTCCTCCAAAATGATCAATGGAAGTCTGTCAAAAACTGACCTATGTGTAAAAACCCAAAAAATAGACTTTGGTGATAAACGGGGTAGAGTGTGGAAAAAGTGACTATTTTTCACCATTTTAGGGGACCAAATAATCTTCAATTATTTTGAAAATCACTGAGTATATGCCCCTGAAATTATGGCATCCAATGATACCATTTTCATCCTTTGAGGATATCTCAAACAAAAATGGCGATGCCCATGATTTTTAACAAAAATCCCAAAAATGACAAAAAACCAAAATTTGTTGAATTTCGACCAATTTTGGCGAGCATGACCCTCAATGGTTTTCAGAAACATGCTGAGAATATGAGGCCAAAATTTGGAGTCTTGATATGTCTTTCTTTTTTTTTGGTGCCGGGCACCTCTTTTGAGCGTCCTTGAGCTTTTCTTGTGTGGCCTTCAATTTCTGTCGGGCAAACTGATTGAGCTTCTTATAGTGTTCGGTCATTCTTCTTTGAAGGTCCAAATCTCTATTGGAATTTTACAACTTCTTCTCCAAGTGGTAATTCACGCTTTCGAGCCATGCTTCTCGATTGTTTTCTATCTCTTGGGTGAATAAAGTAGTGAGAGGAACGGATTGGAAAAGGGCAGCATCTTCCTCTTTTTGTTTCTCCAAGGCTCTTCTGAGTCCCATGGTCCTTGGCCTCTTTCTTCTTGGCTGATCTTCATCTTCACTATCTTTGAACTCGCCCATGAGTTATTCCAACTTAATTTGCGGCTTGGAGGCCTCTTTTTGATATTTGATGGCCCGTGTCTCATATACCGCCATGTGGACACTCATCTGCTTGTTTTGTGTTTGCAAAAAGTGAATGAGGTTTTTAGACCTCTTTAGATCTTCCCTCAAATCATGAATTTTTTCTTCTCTATTGATCAAGAGAGACTCTAGGAGTTTTTCCTCATTGTTGCTATCATCACCGTGTATCTGAATTGTGTCAAAGTCCCTCTCTTTCTCATGGTTGCTTTCTTTCTTATCCTTCCCCTTGCTTTGGGAGGCCTTCTTGGTTTTCCTCCTCTTGGGTAATTCGACAATGGATTGCTTGGGCAACTTCCCCTTGCTTTGGAGGGCTCTAGTAACATTTGGAGTTATAGTTTGAGGCACTCTCTTTCTTGATGTCCGAGGTTTTGTCAATTTTGGAGAAGAAAGCATGGCCCCTTGCCTAGGAGAGGCAGCGAGCACATGCTCTATTTTCTCTTTGCCCTTGCTACTTCCCTCATAATCCTTGCCACTATTTTGACCTTCTTCATGAATGCTTTGACTGTCACCTTGCATGTATTTTTGAAGGCTGCCCTTTTCAACTTTGTCCCTACTTTCTTCAGGACTTTTAGGCTCTGTATCTTAAATGTTTTGTGCTTCATCCTCATCATGTTTGCTGTTGTGAGGGCTACCAATATCCTCATCAAACAGTTCCATTTCCTCATCATTTCCCTCTTCATTATTTTTCTCTTTTTCATGGCGCTCTTCTTCATCACTGTGCTGCCTTCCCTCACTGTGTTTTTCTTCACTTTGTTGCCTTTCCTCACTGTGTTCTTCTTCCTCATCATGCTGATATTCCTCACTGTGTTTCTCTTCTTCATTATGCTGTTCTTCTTCACTGTGTTGCTCTTCTTCATTATGTTTCTCTTCTTCATTATGCTGCTCTTCTTCACCAATCAGGAAAAATTGTAGCTTCTTAGGGATAGGCTTACTAGAAGAAGGAGAAAGATGCTGAGTTGAAGGTGAAGGAGATGCATGGGATGAAGAAACAGTGGCGAAATCGGGATGTGCAATGAAAGTGTCCCAAGAGATTCCCTTCTTCTCAAGTTGGTGAAGAATGACAATCTTGATGAGGGAATGATGGAAAAGGCAAGCTGGCTGCTGAGATGGATGTCTCTTTTGAATAGTGGAAGCCATATTTTCAATACTTCTATGGAGGAAAATGGGGAGGTTTAATAATTGGGCTCTTGTGAAGTTCATGAGCAACCAAACATGGTAAGCATAGACCTGGGAAAACCTTCCCTCACATGTGAAATATTTCATGATTATCTTCATGAGGGGAGCATAGCTAGTCAACAGATATGAAAAAGGAAAGATGGATGGGCATGCATCCTGATGCTCCGGCTTCAAAAAGGGTTTGTACTGTTCTGATTCTACGTAGCTTTGTTTAAAACATTTTTCTTTGACATACGTGATTTTGGTAGCTCTGGAAATGGATCTAGGAGAAAACTTGAAATCTAAGCCTGCCAGCTGAAAATGTTTCCCTTGCAATCTCAAAGCACATAGATGTGTCAAGGGGAGATAGATTTTCACCTCCTGAACCCTTTGACAAAAATATAAACATCTAAATTCATGAAAGTTAAAGAGAACTAAAGGATGGGAATTTACTTCCTCAGTTGAAACAGGTTCAAACCTCCTTTGAGGGCCACTTCTATTGTCTTTCCTGGGAGGCATTTTTTCTTTGGATACTCTTTGCTGTTTGACCAAGACAATGGCTGCTTCAAATGGTTTCTGAAATAGTCCCCAAACAACACACCTTGTCCTCTTTGCAAGTCATTGTGCTTCTTTGATGCCAACAAAAAAGTACTTGTCAAATGAAAAACAAAATCAATTCATCAATGTGCTTGGGCAAAAAATCTTGAAAAGATGTGTTTGTGGTTTTTTGTTGAAAAAGGGTTTCTTGTGTTTGGCACAAAAAATCCTCCCCTCAAGCACTGCCCTTTGCTATTCACTGTTCTATCCTCTGATTTTTTAGCAAACTCTGCTCCTTTATAGCAACGGTGGGCTGTCTAATCTATTTTAATAGCACAATAAAAAAACCATCAAATTGACATAATAAACCTCCCTTTTTCACTGTTTTATCATTTACTAGCCATGACAAAGAGAGGCCTTTCTCAATTTTGGCAAACCACCTATCTCTTTTAATTACTGTGTTTTGAGCAAAAGGCTTAGCAAGTTATGCTTTGTGGTTTCTGTTTGAAGAGGAATCTTCTTCTATTTTGGCACAGACACCCTTTCCCTATCACTGTACTAATTCTCTATATCCATAGCAACAAAAAAAACTTTGAATTTGACCGAAGGCCCTAACTTCTTTATCACTGTTTCTCTCTTGAAAACATAGCAAGCATACCCCCTTTAAACTTCAAAAACTACCAAGAAGCAAGGAAAATACCTTGAACAACTTTTATGGGTCTTTTTTGATCTTCAGAGCAGCCTCTTAAGAGTGTTTTTGGAAGCAATGTAGGAGCGGCACCTTTAAAGCAGAGGGCACCACTCAATGGAGGCTGTCGAGTCGGATTTTGGGCGGTAGTCAACGCCGGCACAGGCACACCACGCGCTGTTACAGGCACACCGCGCTGTAGTTTAAAACCTTTTTATGCACGCTCACAGGTGCGCCGCGCAAACCTACAGGCATGCCGCGCAAGCCTTCAGCTAAAAAGTCTTGAAGAAATGTCGAAATCACTTGGTTTCTCCAGCGAGTAGCTAATGGGAATTTTATTTGGCTCTCAAAATTACAAATGGGGCCTTTGAAATGGTATCTCCGCCTTTTTATTTGAAACAAAATTCAAATGTCTTCATATCATGCTTTTGAGGGTGTATGCCTTTTTGAAAAGGCCTTTTTGTTTTTAAACAACATAAAACATGGTTATGGCACTTTATGCCGACAATTCCTTTGACTGTGGTGTTACCTTTAATTGTATTCACCAAGGCTTGACAAACATCTGTTTATCAAAGATAAAATCCTTTAAAGGCCCTCAATGCAATCATATGCAACAGAAGAGTTCTTTCACATGTTCATAAAAAGGTCTTGTTTATGACTATAGTATGCCTTGTTTCTTTGAATGTTGTCTTGAATTTGAGACATTTTGTCATATCCTTCCTCATACATACTGTCTGCATGTATTCATTTGCAAAGGCCTTTTTCAGAAGTAAGGCTAGTCTATCTTCTTGTCATTTTGATAGGTTGTTCTAAGTTTTGGGCATTCTAGCCTCATATTACCCTTTGAAAGAGACCTTTGATAGAAGAAAAAAAAATCTTCTTTGAATACAATAATATCACTGCTTGTCCTATGTTTAACACTAGCCCTCAAATCATAAACCTTGAATTGCTTCCCTCTGAAATTCAATGCTGTCCTTGAACAGTGAACCCATCTAAACACCCCTTGAAACACTACTACTGTATCAGTGGTTTCATCCATTGGAGAAAAAGGTGTAAACAATTTTTTTAGGCCATTTGCAGCATTGTTAGCCTTGTGCTCTTTGAATGAGGCCATACCTCTGTTCCTGACCCTCTGCTCTTTTAAATGAAGGAGGCCTTTATCCTGTTTCTTAACCATCTGCTTTTAAATGAAGGAGGTTATCATAATATTCCCAAACCATCTGCTCTTAAATGAAGGTGGTTTACACAATCACCCACCATCTGCTCATGTTTGGAAGAGGTTAACATAGTCACCCAACCATCTGCTCATGTTTGGAGGAGGTTAACACAGTCATGCTATTTCATCTCTTTTTCAAACTGTGTCATCTTTCCTTGTAATACATATCTCTGCTTGGTATATCATAGTAAGTAATAAAGTGAAAATTTGGCAATATGCTATGAGAGGAATTTTCTGAGATATGTATCCTGTTGTTAGAATACCCTTGTGAATATTTAGAAACCAGGAGCAACATGACTTGTATCTATTGAGTATTTGATTGCTAGTCATTTTTTACTAAACTTTCTTGACTGTGTCAGCAGAGGTTTATTGAATTTTCTCTTCTGACTAGTACTCTTATCCCAGGCTCAAAATAACATGAGAAGTAGCTGTCTTCTCCTGTTTTAGCTTGACAATGTCTTCTGGAATACTTGTACATATTTTCTTTTGAAATAGACACTGAAACACTGCAAATCAACCCAATATCAGTTTGGCTTTTGGAACATGTACTGCTGAGACATCAAGACTTTTTAGTGGCGCGACCTATGGGTGTATCAAGCTTTTCAGATCAAGCGCTAGTTCAGGGTTGGCTGGTATTGAAAAAAATATTTTGGCTCAGGATGATTTTTCCAAGGGAGGATATCATAAAGTGCCACTACCTAACTTAGGGGATATCTTTGACAGATTTTGAGTATTCTCTTTGGTATGACTAGATATTGGGAGGACATATGACCAGAGGTAGGGTAGCTAACTTTTTATCAACATTTGGTTAATGAATGACCTGGGGATGAGGGTGAATGACAGCATATGACTTTAGCTTATGACAACTGATGGAAAAGATTATATGACTAAGACTAGATAGGACTTGACAACTAGGTTTTTTCTCATCGTAGGCTGAATGAAAAAGGCCGGAGGACAAAAAATGTTTAGGGGTGTTTTCTAGCTGACAAATTTGACAAATTGGGGCTCAGCTTCTAGAAAACTTGGCTTTAAAAACTAGTCATCATCAACAGGTGAAAAATACTGATGACTAATGGTACAAACCATTGCATACATTAGGTTATTGACTTCACGTGCATATGGAACATGTGACATATCCTCTTCCTCTTCTTGTGTCTTGGCACATTGGTACACATATAAATATACACCTTCAACAATAGGAACCTTCATCAATTTACTATCCTGCATATTAAACCTCTGTAGTATTGTCTTGACATACTTCCTCTGGTTTAACCAGAGCTTCCTCTTTTCTCGACCGTGTTTAATATCTATGCCAAAAATATAGTTTGTAGCACCAAGATCCTTCATGTCAAACTTGGGGAACAACTGCGTCTTCAAAGTCTGGGTAATTTTTTTTTCATTTCCCATCAACAACATATCATCTACATCCAAGACCAAATAAATAACACGATAACCAATTAATTTAAAATACACACAATCATCTGATTTGCTTCCATTGAAGGAATATCCCCATATACATTTATAAAATTTCTGATACCACATCCTTGGTGATTGTTGTAACCCATATAGATATTTTTTTAATATACATACCAATTATCTTCTCCCATGTCCCCATGAAGAAATTTTGTCTTCACATCCCTCTGTTCTACCTAAATATCAAATAAAACAACAAAAATTAAAAGTAATCTAATAGAATATACCTTGGAAATAGGGGAAAAAATATCACCAAAATAAATTCCCGACACCTGGGAATAACCTTTTGCTACAAATCGAGCTTTTTATTTATCCACCTTTCCTTATGCATTCATCTTATTCTTAAACACCCATTTTTCGCCAATGGGTTTCCTTCGAGCCAAAAACTTGACTAGATCTCAAGCTTCATTTTTGTGCAAAGATGCCATTTCATCAATCATGGCCTCCTTTCAGAGTTTTCCATCCATTGAATCTACATCCCCCCTGATATTTCTGGGATCATTATTAGTAAAGATAATGAAAATTTTTAACAGAAAGAATTTGGAATATACCTTTCTAGCTGCCTTTTCTCTTGAACTGATATTCTCAAAGTTGGAGTTTGTGGTTGTTCCTCTTTTGAATCTTGTTATATTGTAGAGTCTGGTTCATCCTCCTTTAGTTCAAACTATATCTTCTCATGCTACTTTGGTAGGAATTCATGTTTAATAACATATTTCACCTTTTTAAACACCACATCTCGATTGTACGCAACCTTATTTCTTGGTTCTAAATCAAATAACATTTTTAGCCATCCTTATACCCAATAATGATGCACCTTTCATACTTACTATCCAACTTGGTTCTTTTCTCCTTTGGGTCATATACATATGCATCACAACCAAATACCCTCAGATATGAAAGAGAGGGTTTCTTACTAGTCCATGCCTCATGTGGAGTCTTATCCTCCAACACTGATGAAGGTGATATTTTAACTAGGTAACATGTAGTCTTCGCTGCTTGTGACTAAATCTTTGTCCTAACCCAACACCACTACACATGCTTCTTGCCTTTTCCATCATTTTCCTATTCATTCTTTCTACAACAATGTTTTGTTGAAATGTGTATGGAGTAGTATTCTTCTATGCTATACCATACTTCTTACAAAAATATTGAAATTACTTCTTGCAAAACTCTCCACCATTATTTGGCCTCAACACATTTAACTTCTTTTATGTCTCGTTTTCCACTAGAAACTTAAATTATTTAAATATGTCAAATACTTCAGATTTATTCCTAAGGAAATATATCCATGTATTACTTGAGAATTAATCTATAAATGACACATATTACACAAACTTACCCATTGATGGAACCAACAAAAGTCTAAACACATCACTGTGCACAAGCTCTAACATCCCTTTCGCCCTAGCAAAAGAGGGAAAAATCAACTAATTCTACTTCCCATATACACAATGTTCACAAAAATCAAAATCCAGAGAGAAATTAGACATAACTTTTACCATACCATTACCATGAACTATTGGAAGGCCCTTCTCTCTAATATGTCAAAGCCTTTGATGCCACAACATGGTATTTTCTCCGGAGACTACAAGGTTTTCATCTCGATTATTAGGAACCAAAAAAATGTTGCACCCATCAATAAAAGTGCTAGCTAGAAGCTTGTACAGGGTTCCAATCCAAGCTCTGCACATAAATACCAGTTCTCCCCAAACTATATTCCAATTATCCTTCTTGAACACTATTTTTAAACCTACATCATCCATATTTCTTACAAATAACATATTTTTGGCTAATGCAGGAATATGCAGCAGACCAGGAAGTGTTATAATCCTTCCACCTTGCAACTTCAGCTTGGATTTTCCACATCCGATGATTATAACCTTCCTTTCATCCCCTAGGAAGACATCACCGTAATCATATTTATCACACTCGCAGAACCACTCCCTATAGGGAGTGAAGTTAAAGGATGCACCTGAGTCAATCAACCATGTGTCATGATCTACATGTGTACTTAAATAAGAAGCCAAGTACACATCTCCACCTTCATATGGGGTGTTTTTTTCCTTTGCAGAAGCAACATCATCATATCCATTTCCTTTCTTAGGAGCTTTAGATCTTTAGTCCTTTTTGAATTTCCCTTCCTTTCTGCATTTCTAGCACACCTTTATAGGATTTCAAGGAGATTTAGATCTCCCTCTATATTTAGGCCTCCCTCTTGAGGAATTTTTTTTGTTTCTATTATGGGAACATCCTCCTACAGACAAGGAATATCCATTCTTTCCCTCCATATTTTTCCATCTCATCTCTTCCAACAATAAGGATGAGACTATTTCATTAAAATTCAAGGTATTTGTATTGCTACCTATTGCAACAACCAGACTATCCCATGAATATGGTAGAGAGAAGAACAAGCTGATGCACTTATATTCATCTAAGATTTTAATATCAACATATAACAAATGACTTACAATATTATTGAA